>CAOKZL010000491.1:0-635038 GCA_948472985.1 Iguana delicatissima | reverse complement strand
CCTAGAATGTTTCAAATGTATCAGCTGTCTCCATGTGTACGTCAAGTGGTCAAATCAAATGGCCTTGGCAGTCCCTTCCAACTCTAAGGTTCTATGATTCTTTTAAAAAGAAGGATGAAATTGCAGTAATTGATTGGTTATGCTGTCTAGGAATAATGGGATTTTTAGTCCAGCACGTTGGAAGGAAAGGCAGTTGGAAAAGGCTGTTCTAAGAAATGTGCATTGTTGATTAAAATAATCCTACATGTTTCTATGCTTTAGATCAGTCTGAACTGAACTGAACTGAATGCTGAGATGAACATTGCTGCAAGTAATAAATTATTAAAAGAATGAGATGTGTTGGGGGGATGGAGCACAAAACCAAAGCAAAGTTTAATGACGAGAATAAAGTAACAAATTTTTATTAAAAAAATCTTTCTTGGCCATCCATATCCTCATTTCCATTTGACTTAGCAGCACAAATGTCCTGAAGAGCCATGAGGAAAGCTGTATGGTAGAAGTGACGATAACCTTTGGTCAATGGGGAAAAGATAATTAGATTGACAGGATGACAGGAAGTCTGTTTGGTTAAGATCTTATAGAGAAAGCAAGAGCATGTGAGAAAGGAGCTAAAATGTGAAGAGCTGCAGGTAAAGGAATTTGGACGGATAAGACATACAAAGACAGCAGAACAAGGGCCCATTCATACTACAGAAATATGGTGCTGTGATTCCACTTTAACTGCAATAGTTCCATCCTATGGACTCCTGTGATTGGCAGTTTAGGGAGCTGTCCTCAGATGGAGCTGAAACCTCAGATGTCCATAGGATGGAATTACGGCAGTTAGTGGTATCAAAGCGCTATAATTATGCAGTGTGAATGGACTCCAAAACTGGGTAGTAGAGGATTTATTCAGAGCCTACCCACATCAAAACTGATTTTGTTAAAATTATGATTTGGTAAGGGAGCAGGTTAGATTTCAGCTTGATACGCCTCGCATTTGGATCATCAGCCACCATGCAGTTGTTGTTATGTGTTGCCTTTTTATATTGCACTGTTATAGCTGTATATCATTTAAGATTTCATTTATTTTTGTCAGCCCTAGGAGACACAGCATACATGGGAGGCATCTGTATAACTAAAAGATATTTGATCTAAGCCTTTTAAATGAATAGGACAAATTCAGGAATATAATTGTTCTGGTGTCTTGGACTCTCTTTTCTCATAAACAGAGTATACCTAATATATTTGGACTGATAAATGTTATTCTACCTGAGAGCACAGCAGGATATGGATTTTATGCCAAATAAATCTTCCTTTATTCTTTTCTGGGTTGTTCAAACTGAACTTCCACTTCTATAATCTTATGAAGTGCCGGGAAAGGTAGAAAAAGGAAAATGCTGTGCATCCTCTAAGTTTAAGATAATGTCTTTATAGTTTTATGGTTTAAAACAACTCTACCCAAATCTAATGAGTTTCCATCCAGGGAGAACAATAGCTGCGATGAATGTGGATGATGAGACCTGTAGTCCAGAACATCTGGAGGACAGCAATTTGGGAATTTGCATTGGTCGTTAAAATCATTCCTAAATGTGTCTGTCTGTTATTGCTGTTATATGCCTTCAAGTTGACTCCAACTTACGCTGACCTTATCAAAGGGGTTTCTGGACAGGAGTTATTCAGAGGAAGTTTGTCATTGCCTTCCTCTGACACTGAGAGAGTGTGAACTGCCCATGGATACTCAGTGGATTTCCATGGCTGAGTGAGGATTTGAACCCAAGTCTTCCGGAATGCTAATCCAGCACTCAGAACACTGTACCATGCTGCTTTATGTTGGATTTCAAATGCCTGTGTTGGGTCCATGGTTTTGGTAGAACAGAAATGCAAAATAATTTGTTTTTATAATTATAAATGTATGTTTTATGTTTATACTCAAATGTCATTCCCTCCAGCTGTCCTGATTTGGCATCAAGAATACCAATTAATTTTCTGTCATACCCCTTTCTTTAATGTCCCAGTTTCTCCTTCCTACTCCCCCTTTCCCCCTTCATCCTTGGTTTATTTCAGTTGCTGTGAACTGAGCTCAAAGTGCAGAAGTGTTTTGCGCTCAGTTTACTCAGCAGGGAGAGAAGAGATGAGAGGGTTGAATCTTGTCCTCCCCAGTAGGCTCAGGCAAAAACAAGCTGTTGCAGCCTCTCTTAGCTTGTCTCGTCTTCCTCGTTAAAAATGTTTTCCATCTTGACCACACTCTGATGTTGGTTGGCCACATACATCCCCGTTTCCCTCTGCGAAATGTTGGAGCATATGAAATATGAAATGTGCATCTTTAAATAAGATTTTTTAAAATTCTTACAATTTAGACTGTATTGTTATAAGAATGGTTGGCAAGCTCCGGATGTGGGGCCATTGCAGCCCTTCCAACCAAAAAAACCCATTATATGATGACTACCTTTAAGAAAAACTCCCTGGTTTAAAAACTTGAAAGGTGAACATAATTGTTTTAGAATATAACTATGCCCCCTGTAGAGTTTATTCTTCCCTTTCTGAACAATATATACCAAATTTGACACATATGCACTGTCCCCAAAGGTCCAAGCATCCAATGAAGTCCAGTGCAGGACTTGATTGCAGAACACTTCTGGTTCTGCTGCTCAGTTGTATTGCAACATTTGAACGTAAATCTTAAAGCCCTTATTCAAGAGAAAAGAGACTACTCCTTACCCCGGGGAATAGCAGCTCCTTTCCGGCTCCAGCTCTCCCTCTTTCTGAACTCAACCAGAAAGGACAATCTCTTCCTTAGAGTTTCTCAACCCACTGGACCAAACTAATACTTATAGAGGTTACACAGGTAGGTCTGGAGAAGTATCTGTCTGCATCCTCAAAGCCAGACATGAAATGATCACAACAGCATTAAGACCCCAGGAGGACCCTGGTGGATCTCAGTGGTGATGTCATCATTTTTCATCCGGCTATGGGATGTACCTAGACACTTATGTAAACCTGCCTGCTCATTGTGAATGGTGGTGCAGGTGGCCTCAGGACTTTTTAGTAACTGAGATGTGGTGCGGGGGGGGGGAATTGGGGCCCTTTGGAGGGAGGCAGGAAGTACCAACCGCTGTAGTACCTTGAAAAGGACATCTGCATGTATAAGGACAACTTTTGTGTGTGGATATCCCTAAAGGAATTCTGTCCCAAGTATGATAAGCAAGAACAGGGATTTGTGGATATCTCTGAACTAAAAACGTTGCTTGGGAAAAGTTTGAGTTAATTGCCAGAACGTGTCTTGTGCTGCAGCAAGCTTATTACTGCTAATCCACTGTTATATTTGCCAGAGCTCACCCTTTTTTTCTGTCTTGCATGACAGAACCAATATTTTCTCAGCCATCACTGCTGAGATCTTTTCTTTTGGATAGCACTACAATGTTTTCTTTGGAGTTTAGTTGAAGCCACCCACACATTCTTCATCATTAACCTGAGCTGCTGCTACAGGGAGGGGGGGAAATCCTAACCATCGCATACAGATGGTCTGATGATGAATGTTATAGCACCTCTAATCAGAAATGTTGCCCTTTGTAGACCCTGCCCACCTGAGGAAACACAAAAGATTTTTTATTGTGGACAACTTTGCTTTCTGTTTTTGCAAGCGGGAGTGCTACAACGCATGGGTCCAGGCAGGGAACACTTCACTGAGGGAGGTGGTTCTGTCTCTCTCCCTTCTCTCCTTTTGCCAGCAGGCAATGACCTTTTCATTCAGGCAAGCTTTTGGCAATTAAGGTAGATTGCTCAGGAAGAGGCTTTGAACTGCTCTGATTCCGCTCTTTATTTCACTCCCTGAGTTTCCTTTATCTTTTTTTAAATTATTGCATTTTCATTTGTATTTGTCTTATGATATGCTAAAGGCCAAGATTCTACAGTAGGGTTTTGTAGTGTTTGGGAATGCAAAAAATATTCTCTGCTATTTGTTTGCTGGTTGAAAAATAAGTTTTCCAAAAATCAGAAAACGCAGTTGGGAAGACTAATAAAGAAGCAAGCAATTTACACAGTTTTCTCCTAGTATTCGAATATCCCACAGTGTTCCAGAGAATGACTTTTTAAAGCAAAAACACATTTTATATGCAATAAATAAGTTTTTCTGCATCGGACATAGTATTCTTTCTCTTTTATTCTGTAATTTTTTTAAAAGAATCCACTTTTCTGGACAAAAATCTTTGTGAACACATCAGAACATTTGAATACAAGGAGAATATTGTGCAAAAATATCCAGCATTTCCCCCAGCAGAGGAAAAAAAAACCTTCAGGTAATTATTCATTCCTGCATCATGAATACAAAACTTTGTGCTTACTTTGTAAATCAAGGATTTACATCCCCACTAGAATCAATCTTTGCGTGTGGAGTTATGCATAGATTCTGTTACACAAGCTTTGTGTTGAATGGGAACATAGCACAACATTGCACAACTGAATGCACAAGCAGATTTAGATTAGAATGCAGAAATGAATGTGCATCCACATGTGCAGTGGCACCATATGCACAATTATACTTCCATGACTGAATTTTGAGGTTGTGTGTTGGCAAAATATCCAGCTACTTACTTCTGCAGGGGAATATGCATGTGTGTAAGGGACCAACAGGATTCTGGCCAAAATTTTTGGCTGCCTTGAGTTACATTCTTGGGGTAAAGATGTGGCATTAAATCTAAACCCAGAAATAAACACTGCTATTGATATGGCATATGTTTTGCCATCATCATGGCCTTCCTGGCTGTTGACAATGCCAGCTGGACCTGACACATCTTCTCTCTTATTGTCTAGAGCAATGCTTCTTAACCTTTTCTTTACCAGGGACCCTCTGCAAATATAATTTTTTTTTCCCAGGGACCCCCCCAACTTATCTTAATATTTAAATATTTAGATTTAAATTTTCAAATATTTTTATTTATTAAAGACTTCTGGAGGCTAGGGTTTCAATACCCTCTCAGATACTGTGTGACCTTGGGCAAGTCACATTCTCTCAGCCTCAAAGGAAGGCAAAGGGAAACCCCCTCTGAACAAACCTTGCCAGAAAAATCCACATGATAAGTTCACTTTAGGGTTGCTATAAGTCAGAAGTCATTTGAAGGCGAACAACAAGAAGTGCTGCTGACAGGGGGACATTTTTTCTAGCAGTCATGTCTCTCCCCTTTGAAAACTGACTTATAGTGACCCTAAGGCAAGCCTATCATGAAAGTTTTCCCTTTGCCTTTGCCTTTCCCTGTGGCTGAATGTGACTTGCCTGAGGTCATCTGGCCAAGTGGAGGTTCAAACCCTGGTCTCCAGAGTCATAGTTTGGGATCACGCACATACCTACTGCCGTGTCCTTTTCATTAGAGATGTGGTAGTGGATTCTGTGGATCTGAACTCAAACTGCTCCCTTGTTTGCAAATGAGGGAGCAGTTTCAGCACCCTCAACCCCCTCCCTGCTGCTATGCCCCTGTTGCTGTTGTTGCTATTGGTATCCAGCAGCAGGGCTTCACGGACTTCCTGTGAGGGCTCCCTGGACCACAGGTTATGAAGCACTGGTCTATAGCCTTTCTTCGTTTTTGATGTTCTTCATCTTTGAAGTTCCTGCTCTAAGGGAGAGGGTAATAGTCCCACCTCTCTTAGAACTACCTGCAAACTCATCTGCTTGTGCATGCATTCAGTTCCATAATCTGGACCCCGATCAGCAGTCAACATCCAGTTTACTTCCTGGTTTAGAAACTATCTGTCCCAGGCCAAATATAGCTCATGTGAGCAACAAGGTGAACCTAGGGAGCGTAGGCACATTTTAACAAAAAGAAATTGTGGGTGGGGTTGCACAGGGTGCTTTGAGAAGCTCAAAATGGCTTTGCAGGAACCACATGAAGTGAGCCACATTTTTCCTGTTGTATGATATAGTTGATGAGATACCATAAGTACTGTCTTCTCACATTTTGCCATGGCTGTTTCAGCTACTGATTTCAGAAGACCATAGAGAGAGTATGCTTTGCTTACAATAAAGAAGAGATATGTGGTGGACCCAATGGATTTAACTGAGATCCCTTCACTTTCCCATCTCCGTAATTTGAACACTGTACCACATACAGATGGGGCATTGTAGTAAGTTCTTTCCCCCACTCTGGTCTTCCTTGTCTTCCTTATAAGAGCACGCATACATACACACACATCATTAACTGTCCTCTTTTCCATGTCAAAAGTGATCTATAAATGAAATGCTATAAATGAAAATCTAGTGAAGGGTGTGAATGAAATGGATTTAATGTCCTTGTACATCTGTGAGAAACAGATTTTTTCTTAGAAGAAGAGCAGCAAGCCTACGTCTTGTTTCAGAATTAGGTTTGTTTTTTTCCATTTGTCTTGGTGAGTAGCAAGAATATAACAGTAACAGAAAAAAAAAGGAAATAATGGTTGAGTAAAAATGCAGACTAGTACATAGCAGATACCACTTAAGAAACAATAGAAATTGTTAAAATGTGCAATTGCATTTCTGCATAGCCATTAAAGGCCTGATTACATGTTCACATATATATTATGCATGGATTCATGGACATGGCATTGAGGCATGGCAGTGCAGCATTATATTAGATGTATGAAGGAGAAATTATGCAGAGTTACCTGCTGAAAAGAAAATCTACTTACCAGGACAGAGTGGAGCTGAATGATTCAAGCAGTTTATCTGCTGAATGCTAAAATACAGTGTTTGAGTTCATGATTAGCTCTTCCTGTGTTTGGGCCACCAAATGTCATTGAACAACAATTCATATCCTCCCCAGACACTGTTCATGCAGTGGTAATGAGGAGGCTCCTGAGAAGGAGAAAATGTCTGCTGTAATCACATGGGCCATTTCCGCACTACACTCTTATAGCGTGATTATTCCACTTTCAACATCCAAGTCACATCAGATATAATCATGCATTTCACATGTTATCTTCCTTGGCCTGGCTTTGTGGTTAATGTTCTCTCTTTCTATGAATCTCAAAATGCCTACAACACACGAAGGTAAAATCACAACTTATAAAAGTTACCATTTGGAAAACAGGTGTCAGAATCTTCCAGCCATGCTGGATGGGAATTTGTGAAAGATACGGTCCAAAATGCACTGCTGCGATGTGCAACCGCCATGTGCAACTACAATGTGTAACATTGTTGTATGTGCAGCTCTGGTCCTGTCACTGTCAGCAGAATACACCTGTTATGCCATTGTGATAGTTTATACCACATGCCTGTTGTGACTTAGGCATGCATGTGTCACTAACAGGATGCCAGTCAATATGTGCATATATAAGTGATACGTATATATATAAGTCACTTAGACTGGCAGCTGCATCTTACTTCAACGCTGGTGATAGGTCAGTGTCCTTCCTTATACCTGAGGGCAACAGACAAGTTCAGGGAGTACAGTGCATACCATGTGGCACATACAGCTCTGTCCTCCATCAGAAGATGTTCTAGCACAGCTGGCTCTGCTGCCTTCCCACTCTCTGCTGTCTCAGGCAATTGTTGCACTACCTAATGGTGGTATCAGCCCTACTAAAGAGTTGAGTTTTGGAGATAGTCAAATTGGGAGCTCAACTAGGGCCATTATAAAAAAACTTACAAGTGATAGTAGATTTTACTTGACTTCTCATGCTGGAAATGTAAAGTTTGTTCTTTTATGGGGTTTTTTAATGGAAAGTTTATACCTCGGACAACATACAGATGGATTTTCAGTAAAACCAAATGCAGTACTTGACATTTCACTTTACTGCTGAGTCGTTTTTAGTACTGGCTTTAAATGTTAGACGGCTTTGGTTTCTTTTTATTTCTCACTCTTTTTTTTAAGGGGATGGTAATTTAGTGCTTACAAAACTGAGACTGATAATACCGGCTATATCCTGAAATAGTATTACCAGGGCAGGGAAGGCTTCCCAAATGTGCTTGGCAGCATTTCAGTCTTGATATTTAACACATGCATTCCATCTGTACACCCTTCAGGACTATATAGGATATTGCTCATGTCAACAACATTGGTTTTACAAAGCAAAGAAAATACCTTACATACAGAAATCAGATCAGCAATGAAATCATCTTTGAAATATAACTCCCCAAACCCCAAATGACTTCAGAAAGTATCCACATACATAATTTTGTGATTTCCAAAAGTGCCTGTGTGGTAGGCTTTCATGTGTACTAGAGTATCTATGTGTGCATCTCCAATTTCATCCTTTCCCTCTGCTGAACCCCAGGTTTTAAGAATATTTGTTGTTAGGTAAGGCTGGGTCATTAGCCAGTGTGGTGTACTGATTTGAATGTAGGACTACAACCCCGGAGACCAGGATTTGATTCCCCACTCAGCCATGGAAACCCACTGGGTGACCTTGGATGTGTCATACCCACTTAGCCCCACAAAACCCCATGATAGGTTCACCTTAGGGTTTCCATAAATGACTTGAAGGCACACAACAACAACAACTACAAAAACTGAAGAAGGACACATCATAGCATGATGAGTCTGGGATAGACCATATTCTGACAATGCATCCATATTTGAGTTTATTTGTTTGAACTCTGTGGGGAAGAAAACTAATATGGCTGCATGGATATTGCTATACAGATCTCTCTGTCTTTCTGTGTGTGTGTGTCTGTCTCTGTGTAAATGTTCTCTTCTTTATGGAAAATGCTCCTTAAACCTGAAGTCTTCAAGCTTTTAGAAAGTATCCCTCTTTCTTCTTTCTGGTTTCAGGCCCCGTAAGCAGTGTCCTGGTGAACAAATATGGCAGCAGGCCAGTCATGATAGCTGGAGGAATACTGGCTTCATTTGGAATGATTGCTTCCTCTTTTTGCAACAGCGTCTTAGAGCTGTACATATGTATTGGTGTTATTGGAGGTAAGTGATTATCCCCCTCTCCATTCACTCTATACATGCATTAAAGCCCCTCAATTTCATTTTTCCCCTGATGTTTTCTTGATCTGCGTCTGATTTTTATTGTGATCATTCAACTTATGGTGTCTTTTTTTCCATGGTCCTACTGCAATTTTTCCTACTGCATTCCACTGTAATTACAGCTCAGGAATGATTGGTTGGTGACAGCATTTATTATAGTCTTTGGTACTCCATTTTTGTATTAGTTCTTTTAGACTTTAATCATACCCCCCAACAGAGGTACTTACAGGCAACTAATATACAAGGAATAAAAATTTTGATTACATACAGACCCCCGGTTGTCCTGTGCTTTGCTACAAGTTTATTCATAGAGTAACTTATAGAAAAGTGTTGATGAGGGAACATTATACCATGGAAGTAATCTTTTCGATGTCTGTTTTAAGTCCAGTTGAATTCAGTGGTACTTACTGCAACATAAGTGGATATATAATTGGAGCCTTAACAATGTACCAAAGCCTGAGGATCATATTTATAAAAGACATTAAGACAGTAAAATTCCCTGGAGCTCACATTCCACTGAATTCTAATTCCAAGTTAAATGCACCTATTGCTTTGGAGTCATATTCTTAGCATCCACCCTTGGGAACCTTTAAGCAACTTGTTCTCTTGGCATAATTATGCAATAGTCTTTTAAAGGAGGCTGGTCCACACATGAATACTACATGCACAGGTAATAACTGAATGAGACATCATATGTCAAATATATGGGTATAACAAAGAAAAGCTCGGCTGCATCAAACCAAAGGCTTATCTAATCCAGTGCTCTGTTCACACAGCAGCCAGCCATTTGCCACATATGAGAAGTTCATGTTACCCCAAAACATGGGTGACTCAGAGGTCCACCTGCAATGCCAGTACCTCCATGTGACAATGAGGAATTAATTAGTTCAAATTAGGAGGCCTGTAAGAGGGGAGTAACTTAACAAGATCTTTCCACCGATGTTTACAGGGTCTTTTTGAAAAGAACCAACCAGAAATTCAAAAGTAAACTAAAAATGTGTTTTGTTGAAGGGAATTCACTCCTACATGCACATAAGATACAGTCACACATTCACACAAGAGCTAACTGAAGGATAAAGGGAGGAAAAATGGATAGCAAGGCTGAGGTGGTGTGGCTTAGACTTGTATGTCTAATGGTAGTACACAACCAGAAATTAGAGCAACAGAATGGCCACGAGCAAGCGAAGTACGACATCTAACTGCTCAAAACCAAGGGTTTATACACTCTATTTCCCTCCCTGAAGGGGTGTGAGTTAACTGCTTTTTGAGAGATTAAAAAAAGGGGGTCTGGAATGGACTGATTATTTCAGTGTCTCGGTTGGGTAAAGTGCTTGGGCAAGGTTTCAGTAGAAAATGCACACATTTTACTTGCCTGCTGCACCTGGGCTTGGCTGTTGTTTTCATTGAGAGGATTAGCTTAGAGCCATTAAGTCAGGCTTTCCTGGCTAATTCTCAGTGAACTTACGACTTGGCCATACTGAGGTTACCTCTGACCTGCTTTCCAACCTGTGTCCCTTCTCCACATGGCCTTCCAAATATAAGTCTGTATAATTTATATTTTATGCCAGTAAAACATATCTCCAATTAATATATTTTGCAAATTAAATCTTATCAAACTGGGGGGGTGTATGGCCTGATAACACTCATAATTAGGACAATTTGCCTCTGTATTTTAGCACCCTCCAATTTGTGTCAACCAGCAACTAATATACAGCAGCATACTTCTATTGCTGCTTGAGGATATATATTTCCATTGGGACTAGTAGACACTGAGCCTTATCCCCCATGAATTTGTCCAGTGCCATTTTAAATCTGCCCAGTCTATGGCCACCATGACACTTTGTGGTAAGAAATAATATTGGCTAACTATGTACACTGTAGAAATATTTCCTTTTATCTGTACTATTTTTTCCACATTTAGCTTCAGTGTACGATCTTATGTTCTAGTATTAAGACACAGAACTTCTCCACAACCTGTTTCACCATATCATGCACATTTTTTACCATGTCTCCAGGAACTCACCTTTTCATGTTATCTCAAATCCAATGCTTCTCAACAAAGACAGTTTGTGTATTCAACTGCCAGGATTAAGCCCAGTAAATTGCTGCTTGCTAGCAATCTTGTTAGGCTCAGTGTTTGACCACTGAAGCAAAAAGTCAGCCACCATGCCACCATGATGACCTAATTGTTTGAAGTCCAATGAAAGATGTGCAAATTGGATCATGTTTTGACACACAGTGGATCACATTTTGACAAACAATGACATTGCTTAAAAAGCAGCCATGTTATACCTAGTCATTACAATTAGACCCCAAAATAGAGGCTAATTTAGGAAATTGCAAGTCATAATATTGGCATAGACTTCACACAAGACAAACAAACAAACAGATCAAACAAGGTATTGGCTTGATAATTCCAGAAACCTAAATAATTGACCTAAAAGAGTTGGGGGACTGAGCAAGTCTCTTTAATTCAAATCAAGCCCAGTATCCACTATTCCTTTGTATTAACTTTCATCAGCTGAGGATAGGGCTGCCCTAAAATAATTTTGTTGCCTAGGGTAGAGCAGCAAATGGTACCCTACAACTATGCAAGTCAAAATGCTTAAGACCCAAGTCAGCCAAGATATTTTGACATCTACAAGCCATGGTAAATCTCTCTAACCTTGGCAGTAAAGATATAATTGCAACATGCACAATTTGCTATCTTTTTACGACACCACAAATCTGACATCTGAAGCACCCAACACTGAGGGCAGACTCAATGTGCAGTATCTAGTCTAAGAAGTATGAAGAGAAAAGGTGACAATGAATAACATCCATGGTTAGATGACATGAAATTCAGAGCTAAATTTCCTTCTGATTCCTTATGCAAGTGATCTATAAGATTACCATAGACAGATTGATCACCTGCATGCCTGGGCCAATCCCTTCTATTCTTCTCATACACTACACACAGAGAAACATACACACACAGAGAGAGGCATATACACAGAGATTTCTAAGTTGTTCCTCTGCAGCAAACTTCAGGACCCCCACAGAGATGCGTGAGGACAGCATTTTCTGTGCAATGGGCCATGCGCGTTAAGCATTTCAAGCTTTATTTTATCTGTACCCATTCAAACCCAAGTAAAGAGGAAAGCAAAAGGCAGCAGATTTGTACTTCTAAAATCTGCCGTTTTCATAGAGAAGGTGACATTTAATAACTTCAGTGAAATGAACCAAGAGCAAATTGGATTATAGCTTAGTAAAATACAGAAACAGTGTGCTCAAGGTCTTGATATCATTGTTCTCTGTCGTTCTGTTGTCTGCAACATGGATAGTGCATTGCTAAAGCTTTTGCTTTTATTGCACTGCAACAGAGGGAAATGAGAGAAATTTAGTGTGGCATATCAATGACATTAAAACACATGGAAAGTTGTGAACGCACACATTTATTTCCCAGTGCCAATGGCTTTTTAATCTTCCTTGGGAATTACAAGATGACATTTTAGCTTCTTGCTTGCTTCTTTCCCTGCTTCCTCTCCCCACCAGGCTGGTGGGGAAATAATTTTGGATGATTATGTAGAATAAAATATTCTATTTTATTAAAAGTAGTAATGGTATGTTCTCTTGTTTTTAGGTTTAGGCTTGGCTTTCAATTTGCAGCCTGCTTTGACAATGATTGGCAAGTATTTTTACAAAAAGCGCCCCATTGCTAACGGACTGGCAATGGCTGGGAGTCCAGTCTTTCTAAGTACTCTGGCACCTCTCAATCAGTTTCTTTTTAATGCTTTTGGCTGGAAGGGAAGCTTTCTCATTTTGGGAGGACTTCTTTTGAACTGCTGCGTAGCTGGGTCACTTATGAGGCCTGTTGGACCGAGACCTGCACCTGCCACAAAAAAGGATGTGGAAAAGGGGAAAGGAGATTCTGCCTCACACAAGAATGACAAGAAATCCGTTTGGCAAACCATCAATAAATACTTAGATTTATCCCTCTTCAAACACAGAGGGTTTCTTATTTATCTGTCTGGCAATGTTATTATGTTTCTAGGCTTCTTTGCCCCAATTGTATTCTTAGCACCTTATGCCAAGCACAAAGGAATTGATGAATATTCCGCAGCTTTTTTACTCTCCATCCTGGCTTTTGTAGATATGTTTGCTAGACCGTCTATGGGCCTCATTGCAAACTCTAAATACATCCGACCCAAAATTCAATATTTCTTTAGTTTTGCTGTTTTGTACAATGGAGTGTGCCACATCATGTGCCCATTGGCCAATGACTATACAGGATTAGTTGTGTATGCAGTACTTTTTGGTCTTGCCTTTGGAATGGTGAGCAGTGTCCTTTTTGAGACATTGATGGATCTTGTTGGCGCTTCAAGATTTTCCAGTGCTGTTGGACTCGTCACAATTGTAGAGTGCTGCCCTGTTCTCTTAGGTCCTCCATTAGGAGGTAAGTATAATGAGATGATGATGATGATGATGATGATGATGATGATGATGATGATGATGATGATATTAGAGACATGTAAGTAGTAGCTTTGCAGGTTAGTTTAAGTCAGCATGTGAAATATAATTCCTTGCTTATCTAATTGTTTTTGTCATCTATCCACCAGGTACTATTTCCTTTTGCATGTATCTCTTTCTGGCCAGTATAAAACAGTTAATCCATATGTGAAGTTTTTAAAAATGTATCCCAACCTTTTTCTTGGCCTACAGAAAGATGCTTCCCTTCCGCTCATATTTTCAAAAATGCACTACTTGATCTACTGACTAACCTCACCCCTTTCCTTCAGCTATACCATCATCTCTTTCAGCTTTATCATTCTCAGCTGCCTTTCTGAAAGCAAGGCACAGTAGACATTAGACCCTTCTCTCACTAGACACTGTGAGATTTTACACAGCTGACTTTTTCTGGCCTCTTCTTTCCTCAGTTCTCAATTTCTTCTACCTAAAATACCTTGGTATTACTTAGGGATGGGACGAATCCAGAATTTTCCGAATCCGAATCCCTGGAAGGTTCTGGGAATCCGCGAATCTCATGAATCTCGAATCTTTTGAATAATTTTTTTAAAAAGGATTTAAAAGCAAGGGAAAGAAGGATAATCCTGGGCAAGACACACTCTCTCAGCCTTAGCAAAAGCCTAGGCAAAGGCAAACCTCCCTCTGAAGAAATCTGGCCAGGACAATTGTCATAGCTTCGCCTCAGGATCTCCCCAGATTGAAAATGACATGAAGGCCTTTTCTACACAGGCAGGAAAATGTGGATTAATCCCACATTTTCCTGTCTGTATAAACAGGGCCACATACTACAGTACAGAGATAATCCAGGTCAAAACTAGCTTTCATTGCACAGCTCCTTCTGGCATCCTGGGGTTTGTAGTTTGATGATGCACCAGCACATTTTGTCAGAGAAGGCTGTGACATCTTGTAAAACTCCAAACCCCAGAATTGTGTCTGAAAGAGGATTGCAAGGGAGCAATGCAAAGAAATGTTCAGCTGTCCTTGAAATCTCAAGAAGACTGTACCTTCTAGTCAAGTCTCAAGTCCTGCAACAAGAAAGGCACTTAAAACACACAAACAAACAGTCTCTAGTCCAATCTCAGTTCTGCACTCTGCAGTCTCAAGATCCAAGTCTCAAGTCCTGCAACAAAGAAAGCACTTAAAGGCCCTTTCCGCACCGGGCTATTAAAACGGTGCAGAGCGACCTCCAACAGAGGTCTTCTGCACTGTAGAGTGGATTGGGGCGGACTACTTTTTGCAGTTCCACACCTTAGTCCGCTCCAGAAAAACAGGAACTGGTCGCATGGCATGTTTTTCAAAAACCTCTTTTTAGAAGTTTTTAAAAAGCACGGAGCGCACGCCTCCGTGTTGCTCCATCGCCGTGCTCCGGTGCAGATTTGCAGGCGCGCACTAGTGTGTGCCTGCAGATCTGCCCGGGGTGGGCTTTAGGCTGGTGAGCTTCTCCGGTTGGTGGACAGCCTCCACCAACCAGAAACCACCATTTTGGATGCCAGAGCAGTGCGGAGCAATGAGCTCGCACTGCTCCTCGTCCCAATGGACTCAACCGGATGCCGAAGAAATCCGGTGAGTCCCGTTTACGCACGGTTCCTTTCCCACATGCGGAAAGGGCCAAACACACACACATAGACACACACACAAGCCTCTAGTCCAGTCAATTCTCTACCCTCAAGTCCTGCAAGGGACACTAAAGTCAAATCTCTAGGCCTGTCTTAACAATTCCCAATCCCTACCCTCCAGTCTCAAATCAAAAAATAATACAGATTAATGCATGCTCAATAAACAATTCTGGAGGCAGCTACTGTTCACTTTGTTTTTTGTAGGCAACACACACTCCTCCTATAGAATCAGCTAGAGTAGAATCCCATTCTTTCCCAGCTCAGGTTTTTTGGCATTCATTGTTTACCACAGACATGCTGCTGCAACACAAGACCAAAAGTCTGTGTTTCTCCAGCTCTCCTTTGCAACTTTTCCAATCATAGAATCATAGAATCATAGAAATGTAGAGTTGGAAGAGACCACAAGGGCCATCCAGTCCAACCCCCTGCCATGCAGGAAAACCCTCAAAGCACTCCCGACAAGTGACCATCCAGCCTCCACTTAAAAACCTCCAAAGAAGGAGACTCCACCACACTCTGTGGCAGCACATTCCACTGCCGGACAGCCCTGACTGTCAGGAAATTCCTCCTGAGGTTCAGGCGGAATCTCCCCTCCTGCAGCTTGCATCCATTGCTCCTTGTCCTGGTCTCAAGAGCAGGAGAAAACAAGCCCACTCCCTCCTCGACATGACATCCCTTCAAATATTTAAACATGGCTATCATGTCCCCTCTCAACCTTCTCTTCTGCAGACTAAACATCCCCAGCTCTCTAAGTCTGTCCTCATAGGGCATGGCTTCCAGGCCCCTCACCATTTTGGTTGCCCTCCTCTGGACCTGCTCCAGCTTATCCATATCCTTCTTGAATTGGGGTGCCCAGAACTGGACACAGTATTCAAGATGAGGTCTAACCAATGCAGAATAGAGTGGTACCAATACCTCCCTCGATCTAGACACCATACTCCTATTGATGCAACCAAGAATTGCGTTGGCCTTCTTGGCTGCCGCATCACACTGCTGACTCATGTTCAGCTTGTGGTCTATGAAGACTCCTAGATCCCTTTCACATGTACTGTTAGCCAGCCACGTGTCCCCCATCCTATATTTCTGCATACCATTTTTTCTGCCTAAGTGTAGGACCTTACATTTCTCTCTGTTGAAGTTCATTTTGTTAGCCTTGGCCCAGCTCTCCAATCTGTCCAGGTCCTTTTGAATTTTGATCCTGTCATCAGGCGTATTAGCAACCCCTCCCAATTTGGTGTCATCTGCAAATTTGATCAGCGTGCCCTCTATTCCTTCATCCAAGTCATTAATGAAGATATTGAACAGCAATGGCAATGCTGCTTATAAATTTGCAGGTAGACAGAGGAAAAAGACGAAAAGGGGTTGAGAAGCATAAAAAGACTTTCTAAAAGGGAGCTTCAAAATGCGTTAACTGAAGTATTCATGTATTCAAGACACAGAAACTAAAAGAGGAAGTGGCATCATGACAGTCCCAGAACTGACTAAAGAAAGCTGGTGAAGGAGAAAGTATGGCTGGCATGGCTTGCATGGAACCCCTGAACCCCTTTTTGCAGTCTTTGGAACCCCCTGGGGCATTCCCACAAGCTCCTAGACCTCCACACAAACTCACTTTTGCTCCTCTGTCCCTTACCTCTCAATCCCTATCCCAAAATTGCTGCCTATCCCTATCCCAGAGGGAGGCAGCAGCAGGGAGAGGCAGCAATAGGGGCACAGGCAGCAGGAGGGAGAAATGGCAGCCTCCAGGGCGTGCAAGGCTTTATGCCGGTCTGCCGACCAATCACCCGTGCCCACGTTGGGTGGGGAAACACGAAGGAGCGGGATCCCATCCTGGTCCCGAGTTTTCAGGCATCCTGGTCTCCCAAGTTTTCAGGTGTCCCAATCTCCCAGGTTTTCAGGCATCCCGGTCTTCCAGGTTTTCAGGCGTTCCGCTCTCCAACAAACTGTTTGAGTGGCGGACTTGAAAGATTCTGTTTGCTTATTTTGGCACAGGGATTTGGATTCCCAAATCTTGAATCCCTGCCAAAGATTCGAAGATTTGGTCGGCCCATCCCTAGTATTACTCTTTCCCATGCCATTGCCCATGCAATTGCCCTGTGCAATTGATGCACGTGCACAAAACATGTTGTCTTCTTTCTGTGGCAGGGGAAACTACTGTGGTAGTATATTAGGTTTAGTGCTAGTTGACTCCATGTATCATCTTGCTTTCTGATTTAGTTTATATTTTCATTGATATCACAGAAATAGCATATTTCCATTGGATAGCTGAATAGAGTGACAGAGCAGTAGACCCAATAGTCAAGGAGAGGCCTGTTTTATTCCTTTCCTAATGCAAATATAGTTGCTGTGGTCTCCTTTGAAATCATCCAGACAGTCATGGGACTTTTTTCTGTCTTTAATAGATTTTCCAAATCTCCCTTTTAAGGAATTATTCCAAGTGTCATCATCTTTCATTGATATGATCTGCAGCTACCTTGGATTAATCCTTTAGTGTCTCCCTGTTAGTATATCTGAGGTCATATGCAGAATAGGAAAGAAACATAACAGCTATGCTTAGACAGAAGTGCATCTTAGAGGAGATCCTGGCATATATGCTTCCTGCTTGCTCAGAATCAAAAACAACTGATGAAGCTGCTTTGATTTTAAAGGCTGCTGCATTTCAACAGAACTGCAATAAGTGCTGTCCAAACTGAACTTGTATCAGTGGATTTAAAAAGAGAAGAAGACAGGAAGCAAACAAAGGTTCTTGTGACTTTGAACTTCAGTTGAAGTCACATGTATAAGCATTAATGCAATAACTGATGAATGTAAAGCTTAGCACCCATTTGCAAAACTGGGATTTCAACCTGAACCAGCTTTCATTTTACTGTTGACAAGTAAATCCATGCACAAAACATAGAATAATCATGGCTGAATTAAATAAATGTATTTGATTATGATGATGGGAGGATTTTTCTTGTAGTTGAAACTGACTACTCAAACTCTAAGTGTGCCACCTAGTGGAGCAAATTTACTTTCTGACTTAATCATGATCAGTCCCCCAAAAATGTTAAGGCTATAGTCCTAAATGATTTTACTCAGAAAAGAAGTCCCATTGAACTGACTGGGTCTTAGAAGCAAGACACAGTACATGTGCTTAGGATTCTACTGAAACAACTTAAAATGTTTCACAGAAGTTGCCCAACTTGATTTGACATGTACTTTTTTTGTTGTCTCTTCTTTTAACCAAGCCATTCTGCCACATATTTTTATTAAAAGAGTGGGAGATCTATTGTTGCATTTTCCTGTATCCTCTGCCCATTCATTGTGGCTTGGATTCCATTCTCCGTTATTTGCTTTACTTTTTCTGAAGAAATTATACTATCATTCAGTCCAAAGGGTCACTCTTTCTGCAATTCATACTCAGCAAACCACATCATTGGGCTTTTCTACACTTTAGGGGGAAACGAGGCAGTCCGTTACTCACCGGACTGGCACGCTCCCCCCCGACGATCTACGATGATCCAGAGCAGCACATGCCCGTGCTACACACTCTCCAGAGACGAAATGGAGGCTTCCGGTTGGCGGAGGCTCTCCACCAACCGGAGAAGCTCGCCAGCTGGAAGCCCGCTCCTGGAGGATCTGCAGGCGCGAGCCTGCAAATCTACACTTAGGGCAGCGATAGACTGGGGTGTGCTGGGCTATTGAAAGTCCTCTTTTAATCGGTCTTTCAATAGCAGGGGGAACCACCAGTTCTGGGCATTCCGGAGTGGGCTGAAGTCCAGACAAACATTAAGTAGTCCGGACCCAGTTCACCCTCAAGTGTAAACGTCCTCGCTGGAGGACACACCGCCCCGTTTTAAATATAAAATGCGGAAAAGGCCATTGTTAGCATAGATTGGTATGCTACTGAAGTTCCAAACAGACTACCTCTTTCCTCCTGTTATCTCTTTCTTCCCTTCCCAATCTCAGCCACCCAACATAGATGCATATCATATGACTTTAACCCTACAATTTTTCAAGCCATTAATAAAGGTCACAACAGTTTTTATATCTTCTGCATCAGTCTACTTATATAGGTTTTAAGATATTGTATCTGTGTAGATCCCAATGCATTTTGTATTTTTGCAGCCTAAATATGTTAAACAGCTTTGCCAATCCTAAAGGCAGTACTTTTAATTAATTTTTGTGGGAAGACATGAACACACTTTGACTGGCATCCTATTAGTGTGTATAAATACAACTTACTCATGTGTAAGTCCATTTTTGGACAGAATGCAGAGGGCTATTCTCTTTGGCTTGTCCTCCATCCAAAAACCTCCCCAGGAGGGACTGCTGCTTCTTACCAAAGAAAAAAGGAGGGAGGAGGGAGGCCATTCAGACCGTGAAAAATTAGCTGCTCTCAGTTCTGAGAGGAAAGAAAATGCATGGCCTCTGCATTTAAAAGTGCATTCTCATTTCTTCCCTCACAACTGAGCTGAGACTGGCTCAATCTATGATTTGAATCATGTCCCCTTCCTCCTTTCTACATCATAAGTGACAGCAGCAGGGTTCCCCCCTACACTGTGCGTGTGAAACATGTGACATGTTGGATCTTGGATAGTTAATTTAAGACTATTCACAGCCAGTTCAGAAGGGATTAATTCCCTCTTAGTTATACTGGTTTCAGTAGGCAAAAGTAAGCATATTACTATATACATGCTTTAAAATATATATTCCTATGTGTAAAATATTTTAAAAAATCCTTTTTTGTATGAAAGAATGATATATTTTCTTCACTCTTTTTTTTTTCAGGGTTGCTTGTGGACATAACCAAAGATTACAAATACATGTATTTTGTCTGTGGCATAATTGTCATTGTTGCGAGCATTTGGCTGTTCATTGGGAACGCGATCAATTACAGACTTTTGGCAAAGGAGAGGAAAGTAGAAGAAGAAAGGCAGAGAGCACTAAAGAATGCTGATGCCAAGGAAGTAGAGCCTTTGACCCACAAAGAGAGTGAAGAAACAGTCAGCAGATCAAGCAAAATACAAGATAACCCTTCAGAAAGAGAAACAAATATCTAGCACAAAACCTATTCTTCAAACACTCATATTTATGACTTCCATTAGAAGTATTTCTTCAAGTACAGGCCAGGTTTTATAGCAATTATAGCCAGCCACAATACTGAATGGGAATAGGAGTTTGCAAAAAGTAAAATCTAGACCACAATCCTGTTCATTCTGTGCAGAAAGATAAAGGTGCTGTTGAATTCTCTGTAGAATTGTATTTTCATCTTTCCTACCCCTACCATGCTGCCCCTGCATTAATAGCAATATTGTTCTAGCAGGTATGTATTACAACATTCATGACCAAGTGGAATTCTTCTCCACCTTGCCTTGAAGCAACCAGTCACCTCTGCTTCCCATACTTACAAGAAGGGATGTGAAAGTGAGTCTGCATTGCTTTCATGGTGTTCCTCAAAATTTTCTCAGCCTTCTTGTTCCATCAGAATTATCATCTTGGCAAGCTCAGGTTGGCAAGCTTCATGTTGGGTGATATGATTTTTTTTCTTCCCACATGCAGGTTTGTGTGTATTTTGGTACACTTTTTTCTAACGCATGCATTTTAACTCATTTTTCTGAATCTTAATTTTATGTATTTTCCTCATTGACTTAAAATTAAGCATGTTTATGTACATTTTTAAAATACGTGCAATTTTAATTGTGCACATTTACTTGCATTTAGTTTGAAAAAAATGAGAAGGTAGAGGAAACTGAAGATTGTAGTTTCTTCCTGGTAACTGGAAATCATGGATTGGATACATTCATTTTTTAAAAAAAATCATGCAATTGTCTTTTCCAGCCTTAACCTGCATCAGGGGTTCAGAGGCAGCATGGTTTGTGAAGGGAATTTTTTGCCAACAAGTGGCTTCCCTTTCTGTTGTCCATGCATGGATGAAGCAGGATTGTGGCATTATATTATGTTTTATTTTTGGTGTCAAGAGTATTAGGACTCCTGCTGAAATTGGTGCGAGTGAGTCAGTTCAAACAGAGACCCTAATTAGGTAGAGCTTTGACTGTGGTCTTCCAGTAACAAAGGTTCTCGTTCAAAATGAATTTCTAATGCAACATTTATGTGCTTATCTAGAAATGGAAGACAACAATCTTAATCCTCAAGAAAGGTATCGGTGAAAACCTGTTTGGCCACTAGAAAGAAAAATTTCAGACCATGAAGCTGAAACTTTAAAAAAAATGGAATAAATATTAACAAATGCCTGAGTAAAAAGCGCACAAAAATGAATCACTATTTTATAGTGCATTTTCAGTAGATCAAAACGGTCTATTATTTCTGAAAAACTATGTGGCTTTTAGACACACATGAAATGAGACGTGAGAAATTGTCAATTTTATTGCTAGATGCAATGAAAACTATAATTACAGTGAATAAGAAGGTTATTTCCTTCTTCTGTAATAATTAGGAACTGAATTATTTTATACGCTGATCCTAAGACTTGCAATTAGACTTAGG
Organism: Iguana delicatissima; assembly: GCA_948472985.1. NCBI lineage: Eukaryota > Metazoa > Chordata > Lepidosauria > Squamata > Iguanidae > Iguana > Iguana delicatissima. The sequence goes on along the minus strand of CAOKZL010000491.1, from coordinate 613,509 downwards.
ATGAGCCATATGAACTGCTGCATCACTGCAATATCACAAATAAAAATGCTGGCACAGAAGTTTAGGATCAGGGTATAACTTTTGAACAACATGTTGCCTTTTGTCATCACTTTACTTCATATACGTGTTTGAAAGTTGTTCGTATTCATGGTTCTTAAAACGTACCACTTCCACCTTACCATCTCTTCTTGGTAATCACACTATTTTCAAGAATCTCTTGTGAGGGCTTGCTGCACACATTGACCTCTGCTAATAAAGTTGCTGTCAGCTAGACATCAGTCCATTACTGTTGTAGACCTTGTGTGCTCAAGCATTCATAGGCTGTCAGGGACCAGATAAAATAAATTTGATGGCTATATCCAGCTTATGGATCACGAACTGGCCATCCTAGTTATAATTTTTATGACCGGAGTCAGGGACTGCAAATACAGTGCAAACTCTTTCTTTCTCTGTGGGTTGATCCAATTATTTGAAGGCCAATGAAATATTCTCTTTGGTATCATCCGGCTTTGGACCAATCTAATCTGGAACAGGGGTGCCACCCAGAAAGAACTTTGGTACAGAGGTCCAGGGCCTATTGGTAGGGAAGTGTAAAGCAGGCTGGTTATTCCAAAGGTGCTCCTATTGGTCATGTAAAGCAGATCTTTCCAAAACCCTGACAAAAATAGGTCAGCAGCATAGGGCTGTGGGAAACTATATGTTGCAGTTGTTATGTTTTTCAAGTCTTTGTAAAGGAATTGCACTTCTGAGGTCAATTTTGCAAGCTTTTCTCCATTCACAGGCCCTTCTCATATCAATACAACAAATAAAAACTCCAATAATTTCTTTCGGCTATCACTGCCAAGCTGGCAATGTGAGGTAAGACTACCACAGAACCACAGAAGAGATCTTAAACTGTTTTCCTACACACATCATTTGAACTAGGTTCCAGTCTCCCACTCTAATGTTCTATATTTTGTTTTCATTTCTATACTGAGGATAATGGGTAACATCCTATTGGTGACATGTGCAGGTGTAAGTTCCCCTAGGGAAATGGTTAGACATTTTGGTCCAATGCAGAATAACTGTATGTAGTTCAAGGCAATGAAAGCATGTGGTGCCATTGTGCATGATTGTACATTACACATTGATGTGGATTGAGCATGATTGTATGCTGTGAACTAATGCACATCTGTGTGTGTTGTGCATTGTTGCACAGTGTGCATTTAGTTGTGCAACATCACAGTTCCCTAAAGAGATGGTGTTGTGCAAGTACCATATATCAGACAAGCAAAAACTTATGCTCCATCTCATCTGTGCATTATCTTGGCCATCATGTTTTGCCTCGGAAGCAATGACCAACCTAATTTCAGTGTATCTCTCCCACTCACAAAAGATAGTCCTGCTTTAAAATAGGGCCAGGAACAGGTCCCTCTCCCCCGGATGTTATTGGGTCGGAACTTCCCTCAGGCCTCACCAATGATTATGTCAATTAGGGCCTGTGGGAACTGCAGTCCAACAATAATAGCATATAGAGGGTACTTGTTTTTCTCCATTGTTTTACATAATGGATAGGAGAAACTACAGTTCCAGTGTTTGATGTCCAAAATGCTTGTCGCTCAAGGTGACAGCTGAGAAGCAAAGTGCAGCTTCCTCCTGTTATATTGCCTGAGAGAGAGTGAAACAAAGAGAAGACATATTTTGCTTCATGGAGGCAGAAGCAACACCATCCATCTCTCTTATACGTACAAATCAGACCCAGGTTCAGTTCACAGATTTGCAAACCTGACATGAATGGGGAAGGCAGGGGGAAAAAAGCTCCCCCCACCCCAGTATAGTTTCCCCACATTTTCACCCACAGTTCAGAATTTTACTTTTGATAAAGTAATTTATTATATAGCTATAACTCTGAAGCTACAAAAGGGCATTCGTTATTGCAATATTTGTAATATTTTACTTTCCCATTGTTGAAAATTAACTGGAGTTGTTGCTTTTAGCTACTTTAAAATAATCCCCCCTATATACACACATAAACATATGCATGCACACACACACACACACACACACACACATCTCATCTAACATGAGGCATGGCAAAAGCCAGTACTTGAGCCATGTAATACTTTTCCCCCACCATTTAGTAAGGCAGCCATAACAAAGAAATTACACCTCAAAAGACATTGCAGTTGCAGTGTTTGCAGTCTGTTTTAGTCAGAGGAGTAAGGAATAGATTGCTGTGACAATCACCATATTTTACTCCTTATTTATAAAGTTACATAAAACTAAGTACACATAGTCTCAGTGCAGCACATTACTGTTAACACCATCTGTCCACAAGAGTATGAAATTACTGTAGATTGGGACTGTGTCACTGGCACAAGCCTCAGGCATCCTGCCTGGCCCCACTATAGACATTCTTGTTGCATGACCATGTGCATATAAGAAATGTAAATGGAAGCTTTTATTGGCATATAAGCTCTCATGTGATAACCACACAGGCATGACTGGGGATCCAAATCATATGAAGCCTATGAACAATCTGCTCCTCACAAGTAGACTTTTAACTGCAGATCTTTCATTGCACTAATCCATGTAGGGCTTCAGGGAAAACAAGCAGTGTTCTTGATGCTGGGGAGAGAGAGAAGCAGAGTACTTTCATGATGCACCCAGTCCTTTCTGATGAGTAAAGCATGGAGGCAGCTAAGCTAGTTCTTAAAAAAGAAAAACCTACACAATGAATACAGTAGAAGGCAATGTTTGCTTAATATACAGGTGAGAACAGAAGGACAAACCTCTCTATTTGGCATTTTCCAAAAATGTTTTTGAAGTGAAAAATAAGGGCTTGAGTCATAAAATATGTACATGCTATTTATGCAGAAAACCTAGAGAGTGCTTTTAGAAAAGCATAGTTCACATTACTAAACCCTTTTTGTTTCTGCTAAAAAAATGTGACTGGCAGATTTAAAACAAATTAGATGTGTTAACACTAGGGTGGGGGAGTGGAAGTGAAAAAAGTGATAACTTTGGTCCCTCAATGTGTGTGTGTGTGTGTGTGTGTGTGTGTGTGTGTGTTTGTGTGATTCGTGGCTAGTTGGTCAATTGATTGTTTTGGTGAGATGCTTATTTTAATTATTGTATTACATATATTATTTGTCAGCTATGCTTCACTTATATTCTTCTTCATATACAGTAAAAATCTAAAGATGATATGATGTACCACAGTCTTTTTCAATACCTTTGGCAATTAACATGTTTGTTACTAAACGTTTATACTAAAAGTGACGCTGGTACAACACAACTTAGGTAGTCATTTACTTTCAAAATTCGTATTGATTCAGCAGATCTACTTATGACTATCTATAATTAGAACTAACAGTTCATCTTAGGTCAAAGTTTGTGTGTTGTTGTTATTGTTGTTGTTTTAATCTAAACTATGGAAGTTTGGTATTGCCTAGTCCAGTTCCATTAAAGTGACAATTTAAGAAGGATAGGTGAACCCTATCCATCTGAGTTTGACAAGATTCTGCATAGCAGTCCAGAAATGAAGACCATTAAAAGGAATCCTGTATGTATGGCACATTTTTCTTTTTTCAAGTAAACTAGAGGCATACATAAGCTAAATTGAAGCTCTAAGCATCCTTAGGAATTTACTGGCTCTGTTCAGATTATGGCCCTTTCATAACGTGATGACCAGTGATGAGTCAAGTAGATTCTGTGTGTCTATAAATTTTGAAAGGCAGGTGCTCATTCTGAGCAATGAAGTCCCCAGACTAGGCCTCTGAGGAGAGTCCAAAAATTTAGTCAGTTGTCCTGACCCATATCATCAAAGGAGACTTCCCAGTTGTAATTTTCACTAGGGACAGCTCTTTTGTATAGCTAACTGTTTTTAATGACTCGTTCAGAACCTGGACATCTAATAATACCTTACATTAAAATACCACATTGTCACTAGGAAAATCTATTTTCCTTTCACTACTGTGACAATGAAATGTGAACTGAGAGATAAGTGAGAGATGTTGGCAGATGGCATCTTCATCTCTCCTAATCAAATTTCCATTTCTTCAAACCTTGAACCCTAGTTCTGCTACACCACTGCTGCTCACATACTAGTGTTTCAGGTTATCACATGACAGCATACTGAAACTACAGTCTGTTGCTCAGAATTCAGATATTGATGATTAAGACAGGATAACTGTGATGGGAATATTGCATTTTCCCATCACTATTGCATTTCCCTTCATAATATTTTGTGCCTGAAAATTGCTAATCAGGTTAGTTTAGACAGCTCATAGTGGGATGTCTCCATCAACTATCATAGCTAGCTATTGAAGGGTACTCACAACATCACCAAAAATAAGTGACTATTGCCTCTCCCCAGTTGGTAGGCCCAACTAGAGTAGACTCATTAAATCAACAAGGAAATTGGGTCAACACTAGTGTCAGTCCCATTAAATCACAGGGAACCTAGCTAAGTCAGCAAGTGGAGATGTTCCACTGATTCTACTTTGGACAAAACTCTGGATTTAGTTGCAAACCTAGATCATACTTCTGCTACTGTCATTTATGAAAAAAAGTCATAAAATCTTTTCCAGTGTTTTTCTTTGCAGATGCAGGTTCAGAATGGGAAATGCCTTGTAACTGATTCATTTAAAAATAACACTAATGCTAGTCTATTTGTATTATCCTCTGGCAAAAAGCATTTTAAAAAACTACCAATAAGCAGGTTCTTATCAAGTGAATGTTCTCATTCCAAATTTGTACTACACATCTTTAAAAAAAAAAAATTAAAGGAGCAGGCACTGGGATATACTGAATTCTTTCTCTTTTGCTCAGCTGTTTTATGACTGGTGTTTGACATATTGTGACAATGATCAAAATGTTCTTAAACAGCTGAAAAAATTGTTATCAGATCCACATAACAAATAGGTGGGGGTTTTTTGCCAGTTTCCTAGAGGTGACACTGAAACTGCCACAAAGGTATGCCAGTTTTTAACAGTTTCAAATTTCCATCTGAAATTTCAAAGAAAAAAAAAATCTGTATTGGCTGAATGGCTCGAGTCTTTCCTCAAAAATACTAGGAAGGACAACAAAGCTATCATGTTGCTGTCATAAAATCTGACAAGAAGGAGGAAGAATGATCTGAAAGCTATATATTTCAGGCTTTGTTGCTGAAGTTTCTAAGAAAACACATTATTCTTTATAAAAAAAAGGGTGGGGGAATATGGTAGGGTAAAGATTCTAGCAATACCTTTGAAATTAATTGATTTATTTTAGCATGAGCTTTCCTAGCTATCAGCCCACTTCTTCTGAGGCACTGATGTGGTAATACTAAAGCCACAGGTATTTTGGCATATTTACACAATTCTTCAATATTAAAAAAAATGTGATGGGATATAGAAAGAGGCAAATTATTGTCCTGTCTATAAATCTTCAAAGGTTTGTGTATGACGATACAAGTCTGATCTGTTAGTATTAACATGAGTTAGCAGTATTTATCAAAAGCTAATTTTCTTGAAGTCAAAATTAGCAGAGAAATTTATTTTGTTATGTGTCCAGATGCTGCCAAGTTCTTTCCACCTCTCTTTCTCTCTCTCTCTCTCTCCCCCTCATTCTCTCTTTTTGTCTGTAACAGACTAACATGACTAGTTTTTTGAAAACTGCATTCTGTAGTTTCTTTGAGAAATTTTGCTTACATATTCCAGATCATCTTTGACTTTCTGTTATCACTATGGCACCATTTAGAATGCCTAGCCTTTCCGCCATGGACTATACAGTTAGATCTCCAAGCTTCTGAACTTAAGTTACAAAGAATAGTTAAAAACAGCCTGATTAAATCAGTAGACCAGTCAAATAAAAAACCAAAGTGTGGATTCCTATGTGTGGTAAGACCCTGTTATAAAACAGCCTTGTCTTTTATTTTTAATACAACTTGAATAATGAATGCTTTCTACCTTCATAACATGCAACCATTTGGTGAATTCTAGCTGTGGAACATCTCAGGTTAAGGCCAAGATCCCATTTAATGCTGCGAGAGCATAAAATTTTGCCAACTCACAGAGGTGTGGGAGGGCAATAGCTACCAATCTGACTACAGAATGATGGAACTTTTCCAGTCTACACCTGGCCGATCAGTAATCAGAGTTAGGGGCAGGGCTGCACTCTGTGTCATCCAATTCTCTTATGCAGCTGAGCAAAACCATTTCATAAGGAAGGCACCAGATGCTACCTTCCACAAAAAAATTGCTTATGTCTACATAATTCCCAGTCGCACTAGCACAAGTCACCAAGAGGATTCTGCTGAACGGGTCAACTTAGATTGATTTTGCTGACTTGTTTTCTTTATATTTCTGGAGAAATGAATGCTTCTCAGATTTCCTTACCTGGACCTTTGATAAAAGATAGCAAGAAGGGATATTGAGGTTCTCTAGGTATCAAGCAGAAATGCTACTGCCAAGTTTTGCTTAACCTCTTGTGCGGCCTGATGTAAGCAACCAAATGGAGCCCTACCATCAGGTGAATAGTACACAAAGCCAGCCAACTTAGTTATCAGCTAGTAACTGAGACGGGCAATCCCACATGCACCATTCTCTCTCCTTGACAGTCAAAATAATGAAATAGATAAATTTTGCTACCCTTTCATGATAGCTGCTTTGAGGTGTCCACTTTAGACTGCCTGTTGATGGGGAAATGCACCACTGAGTGACTGTGTATTCTCTATACAGATGATAATAAAGATTCTTCAGAGTCAGAACCACAGTGAGCTTTCATTCATTCATCTAGGTTAGTCCACTCCATACTTCATTACTCAGATGTACCTAAGCAAATAGACCAATTAGGAGCACCTCTGAGAAGTAGCACACTTGCCTTCATGGCATTCCTAAAGAAACATTTTATTTGTATGCAATGGCTGGGATCCTGAGGTCACTCTGTGTGCGGCCCATCCGTGTTTTGCCAATTTTGCCACATCGTTTCTCCACTGTTGAAGAGGCAAGCTACTGGTCCATTGAAAAAGTGGTTTGTCATCTCTGCAGTAGAAACAGCTTTGGTGAAACCGGCAAACAAACCTCTGGTATACAGCAACCAAAATTAGCACACAAAACTCTTCCTTGTGCATATCTTCCTCTTGTAGATCCCAGTTCGTATGTATTATTTTGCTGGAATATGTAAATAATGAAGACATGAAGCATGAATGTATATGAACAAAATCGAACAAACCTTCAGTGCAAAAGAATGAAATTTGTGTTTTTCTTGAAAGCCTTCCTTTAACAGAATGTAATCTTCATTATTGATATCTTCTGGGAATGTTTTTTATTGTGTTTGGTAAATAAAATTGATTTTTAATAGATGAAAAAACACTTCAACAAATGATTTTTTTTCTGCAGCAGAACACTTGATTATATTTTTTTCACTTTCTTCCACTAGCAGATTAATAAAGAATTCATTAAAAGAGTGAATTGCAATATTTTGCAATTGTTGCTGTACTATTCTGTCTCAGCCTTGTCTGAAATATTACTGCTATTTTAACTACTGTCAGAATATAAGGAACCGCCTTTAAAAAAGAAAAAGAATGTACATGTTGTAACAAAGATTTCTGAACAAATTGTACTTTGAATTATTGTTTTATTTTAAACTGGGTTTGCATCTAGAATATTAAACAGACATCAAACTTAAACTTGTGATGGTAAAAATTGCTATCGTGTGGCTTGCAAGTTCATGGTAACTGATGATGGTTGAGTTGGGAGAAGTTTGGGATTTCAGGGATTTCATAAACTTGTAAGGCAAATCTACAAATCATCTATGGCTGCAATTCTGTCTCCAGTTTCTTAGAATCCAGCCCCACTGAGTAACAATATATCAGATTGTACTGCAAGATGGATATCATGGTCCTCCTTAATCCTTTTCCTAGACATTCAAACCTTCACACAATGAGAAGAGTGTGAGGAAAACCAAGCTGTGCTACCTTTTTGTCACTTCCCCATTGCTGGGCTCTGTTATTTTCCATGTTCTGGAGGGAAAAAGTCTGAAGTGGAGAGCTTGCTGTGCTTATGAGGCTCCATTCATGACTTCCAACCTTGATTATATGTGGATGGGGACTTAAGGTTATAATAGCCATGGTGTCATAGCCATGAATATTACTGTTGCCCAGAATAATGTAGGAGATGGAATCACTCAAAGCAGAGCATTTTCAAGTCACATTAATTGCTTTCCAGTGCTTCAGTTGAAATGGATGGGACTTCGGATGCTCACCACGCTGTGTCTATTTGCAATAACCAGGTATTTTAAGTTGTCTATAGTTCTTGTTCAGGTTTTAAAAAATAACTTCTCATCTACAATTTTTATAGTGACTTCTAATCTCGTTTTATAGTAGTGACACAGGCAATTCCCATCAAACACAAAGAACAGGCCAAATTTCATCATCAGTTCTAGATCTTCTGTAAGCAGATGTAAACTAAAGAAAAAGGCATAGTATTTTTTTAAAAAAAGCTAAATTAAAAGGTTCCTTATATAGTAAAGCTGGCTTCCGCAGTGAGGTGTACTTCAGATGTGTTGCTGGGAATTGTACTCCCACATAACTAGATGGTATTGTCGGGAGACTGTGGCAAACTAGAAGTTTACTGCCTAGCTTTTAGATAGGACCATTGGGTAAGATGTTTTCAGAGTGGGCCCACATCCTAATCAGCACTGGTGATGCATGTTGACTTCCTTGCCCCTCTGTGTCCAATCCATACTACTTCTCAAAGAGAGACAGAGAGAATTCATATTACCTCCAAAAGCAGGTATCTTGAAGGAGTCACTGTTCCTTTTCCTTATCTCTAAATTCTGCTTGCTCAAAGAGTGTGACAGAAGCAAGGAAGAAAAGCAACATGAGAATAGGGAATAAATATTGCTGGGCCCTGAGCAGATACCCAATGAAGCCAGTCCCTGGTACTGGAATTGCTGGTTAAAGTCAATATGTACATTTTATTTCCCTTGATCTTGCCTTAGTCCCTATCTGTTTTGTTCCTTTCCCTCAACCCGGCCCCTTTATGATTTGTTTAACTGTTTTTCAGCTTCTTGTCAACTCTGAAAACTTCCATTTAGCCAGCTTGCCTTGGGTCTTCCCTAGTCTTGTGATCTTTTTCCAGTCCTCAGTCTGCCCCATGAAGATAGACCTGTCCCTAAGGACAATGTGAGCTTTTAATCCAAGTCAAACCAATAATGTTTTTCACAAAGCCTTGTCTTCAGACATTCTGTCAGTTTTCCTCCTTGAGCACTTGGAATGCATGTGAACATTCCGTGCCATCACACCAACTCAACTCAACCGAATGATGTCAGAGGCTTCACTGCTGGAAGCACTATACCAGATAGACTAATGATGTTAAACTTTCAAAAAATGTTCTGTTGGTACTACATGATTTCAAAAACCTCAGTAGATCAAACTATGCTACTCACAGTTGAATTTGCTTGCAATGGGAATGAATTCAGTACTGTAGGAATCTTTTCTTCATGACTCCAGGTTCCCTTCAGTGAACAGAAGCTCCTGTAGAATGTGGGGTGGGGGAGCAAAGAGAAATAGATGAAATGTTTCAAGGGCTAGGATGTTTCCCCTTCATTCTGTGAAATCAAGGAACAAGAAATAGGTTCATCCACAAATTAATAGCAACTTAATGACCGTTGACTGTAGGAATTGTGACCTTGAATCCTCTTGCTTAGTTTTAAGTGAAGTAGAACCACCTGACTCAATGGATCTACTTTAACTGGAAATTACAATAGGATTCAAATAATGATTTTTTTTAAAGTTTTCTGAGATGATTTCTGCAACCACACAATTATTTCTTTCATTTCGTTTTTGGCACTTAATTGTACAAATAATAAAACATCCATCCCAATGTCCCTCTTTTGTGGTAGAATTCAATTTTCACAGGTTTCTGCAAACATGGCACAAAGATCTCTGTGATTATGTGTTGATCTACCCACAAGCCAACACTTTTCAGAAAACAGGGGGGGTTTTTTCTGAGAAATGTTTGCAGATTTTTTTTTTCTTTTCCTCATCCTCCTCGAAAAAGAAGAATGCTTGGCATCTTTTCCTCTGAATATTCTCCATCATATATTGTGACAACCATCATTCACCACCCCATGCGATACGCTGGGCTGCTTAGCCATTGTGGAGGCAAAAGAGTGTCCAAGTACTCAACTGTGCTGTTTCCACTATCAGTTATAGACTCACTCCAAGAGACTGCTGGAAAATTCCCCCCCCCCGAGAATGATGATGATGATAATAATAATAATAATGTGTTGTTCCCTTTCCACCTTAAATTTCACTGGCTGCAATCCTGCTGGCTAGCATAATAGGATGGCATAGGCAGTGGTGGTAACATAAATATCAATGCAGTGGCAGGGCTAAATTGATGGGCACTTCAACAATGGTGTGTGCGTGATTTCATAAGATCGTCCTGATCAAAAGAGACATTTTGTTCCAGACCTTTTTAGTAACCAACTTTCTTTAGTAAAGAGATGGTTTTGTCTTCCCTTCTCCCAGTGCCAGTGTACACTGTGCTGGTCCACACCAGCAAGAATATTCTAGCCCCTCTCTACAAATAGGGCAGAGAATTTTGCAAGATCGTTTGTACATGGGCGTAGGTAAAATATGTAGACAACGGATTTCCAGAGAATTAGAACACAAGGTGGGGAAGGCTTTAAACACTGTTGTGAAAGTTGACTCACTCTGACCTAGACTTTTTAACATGGGGGGGCAGAGCAAAGAAGTGACAAAGCCTTACAAATTTTCATAGTTACAGATTGTTCCATGTAGGGATTCATTAGACTCTTTGCCTCAGCCTTTAAAAATAAACAGGTGTTATTTTACATTCAAAATAATTTTGTGGAAAATAATTTTGTACCAATTTGATTAGTTTAAATTAGAAAAGCTTGGATGGCTCTGCTTTGAATTGATTAAATGACAACTGGTGTTTCATGAATTTCAAATCTAAATTTATTTGCTTTTTGTGTTTCCATCTTTTTTATGTTCTCATTCACTTTTAAATCTAAATGCAGATATTTGATGCAGATAAATTGCTGTCTCTCACTAGATTATGGTCACGACCCAAAGAAATGCTTTCTGTCTGTTACAAGATTTCAAGTATCCAGCAGGATTTTTACTGATTTTAAATAAATGATAACCCCCAATGTTCAAAAGCATGGGTGACAGGAGGCTGTGCTGTGAAAGAAAATGAATGAAAAATCCTGCTGTGCGCAGAGTGAGTTGCATAATTCTTTGTACTGTGATCCATGTAATTAAATAGAATTAGTGGACATTAACAGTGATGCATCATTTCTCCATTGTTCTGTTTTGTAAACATGCCCTCATCACTCATCATCACTGAAATTTTCTAAGCAATATTAAAACATACTGGTAGCCATATTTATTAACGAGGATAATAATATTCTTTCTTTCTTTTTTTTCAAATTTGGAATACCGGTATATATTGTTTTTTATTTTTGCTCTTTACTTGAACATATTGGCTAGATAACTTTTGACAATCATTTCTTAGCTTGAGGTGCTATTCACATTCCAAAGATTATCAAGCTGACAGCAAACTTCTCTCGTTCTCACCTCAGTAAGCTGTTTTGACATGACAAACTTGCTGTTTATACTGTATATTATTATTAACATTGTATAAAGGCATACACAGTGAACTGTATTATGTTGTATTTAAATACATATTTATTTATTTTTCATGCTCATTAATCACTATTCCAGGTCTGTATTAGCATCTAATATGTCTAGAATTTCCATGTATATTTATGGAATTTTGAGAATAATATCCATGATAAGTTTAAGGAAGTGAAAACAAAAAAATAAAATTCCTGTGTAAAGTTTCTGAAATGATTGTGATCTCTAATAATTCTTTTGGGAGGGTTACTTCTGTCTGGACTCTGGTTCACTGGGCTTATCTTTTTGATAATTTTTGTACACACTGCAAAATAAAAGATTTCATGGGGCAGGGCCTTAGCTCAGTGATGGAGAACATGTTGCACATAGAGGTTGGAAATTTTACTTTTTGTTTTGGACTAGAACCCTCACAATCCCCTAGTCAGTATAGAGTTCTAGTCCAGAAAATAAACTTTGCCAACCTCTGTACCAGTCAGAATTCATGGTGTCTGTTCTTACTACTTGCAGGGTAGGGATGGAGAAGAGCATTGTTAATTCTTTTTCCTGATAACACCTTTCTCTAATTTTCATTTTTTTTCATATACATGACAGAAAGAAATTAAGACTTTTTTAAAAAAATAAATAAAATGTACAACTAAATGAAGCTGATATATTTTGCTTTCTAACCCAAGGGCTTTGAGCGCTTTTCTTTGAAATCAATTCTAGCTTCAATTTCTGATCAACCATGTGTTTTTGTTTGTTTCTTTTGGAAGGAACAAAACTGGCTCATTTCAGATCATTGCTCTTTGCCATTAAAGTGTTCACCATTTGCTCTAGTTGACAGCTGAGGGCAGGGTACTCGATATGAGAAAGCCTGCTAGAATGGGTGCCAAACAGAGCAGATTCAGTACTACAAACAATAGAGCAGATGGCAACCAAGGACTTGTGTTTTGGCTTCAGGACTACAGGCAGCAACCATGCAGGGGAAGTGTGGACAGTTTACCATCATACTAACTTGAAACAACCAGTTGGATTGTATAACCCAGTGGTTCTCAACCTGTGGGTCCCCAGATGTTTCTAGACTTCAGCTCCCAGAAGCCCTGAGCATTGACCATAGTGGCTGGGGCTTCTGGGAGCTGAAGTCCACAAACATCTGGGGACCCACAGGTTGAGAACCACTGGTATAACCCATTGAAGAAAGTTTTTCTGGAAGCTCCACCCACTCTCATGCTTTTAAAGAACCAGTACACGGGAGGGGGTTGTCGAGGTTTGCAGGATCAGATTGTGGAATATTTGTTTATTTATTTATTTATTTAATACCCTGACTTTTCCAGACATGACACCCAATATTCTTTGGGGTCTACCTGGTCACTGGAGGTGTCTGTGTTTCACTCCAGTAGTCAAAGGGCAGCATACCTCCTGTGGAATGAGAAAAGAATGTGGAATTTGAAGCAGAAGGTTCTATTTCAGAAAAACCAGAAAATGGTCTTCCCACTTGCTGGAGATCCTTGGCCATGAAACCAATAAAAGTAAATTACATGTTTCTTCAATCCAGACAACATTTATAATGAAATGTCTTCTTGCTTCCATTGTTTTTGGTTTTGTCTACTCTGAATTCACAGCAAGACTCCATCTTGGCCTCAGATTTCTGCTCATTCTTGTTTCTGCAACATTGTTCTTACTTCAGTTCTGTTTCTTTCAAACTTTATCTTCCGTTGCCTCTGTTTTCCTACATACATTTTTATATATTACCTATATATACCAGGTTTGCCTATATGAGTACTTTCTCAAACTTTTAGCTAATCAGAATAGACGCAGGATCCTAGTTCAGTTTCCATTTCTTAAAATGTCTTTCACTTCTTCCCCATCTGTTTTTTAAACATTTTATATTCTATTTTTCCTCACTCAGATCTATCAATACTGCAAGCTGAACATTTGACTTTGCCAGCTAAAATAGCCTTCAGAATGACACAAAACAAAACTACCCATTTTATAAAACAAAATGGCTGAATGCTTCTTTCATTAACATGGTGGGGAACTCCTAAAATTAATATTGGAAATTGAGCACATGCATCATTTAGTTTTTTCCAATCATTTGTACAAATTTCTCACTTCCATGTGACTGATGAGTGCATTTGCATAGATAAATGATTATAAAAGCAATCCTGATGTGATCAGACGTAATACTGCATCATAATTATTTCTGTGCAACATTCACAGAGGAATGCCTCTACTTTGGGAAAGCAGCCTGCAGTAAAGAATCTCAAATTGACCACATATACAATTGTATAAGGGTTGCCCCCCCCCCGCTCTTTTTATCAGTATGCACCATTATCAAAAAGCATCCTTAATGCAGAGGGGAGAAATACATGGTAAACTTGCATATAAAGAACTGTGTACACAAGTTTAATCACAAGCAACAACAAAAAAGTTGGAGGATCCTTTCTTTTTCAAAAGAAGGATGAGTAATTCAGAACTGCAGAATCTGGAGGAAGCACAAATAGGGAGGAGTCTGGAAACATTCTATCATATACACACACTGTCCTAAATGGTCACACATTTATATACTTATGAACCAAGCCTCCTACAACTGGCTCCCCACCTATGCATGCTTCAGGCAGTGCAACTGCTTTGAATGCTGAATAACAATGTGAAATTGGGTTGTTTAATATCAATTTATATCAGGTCCAGAACATATTGGACTGGGCCAATTCTGTTTCAGAACAGAAGAGCGTGTTCGGAAGCACTTCAGATTGATCTGGAGATCTTGATATGAAAAATGAATGAGAGAGGCTGGGCAGTTTGCCACCTCACATTTCTTTGATTATGGAAATATCCCTGTCTACTGTTATGTCTGATTTTTGTACCATCACTCAGAAACTGAAATCTTGTACCACTTTTGTGCCACTCTTGTAACCTTTTTGTAATCCCAGTGAAAGGTACTACCAAACATTGCATTTTGTTTTGCCAGGAACCAGTTGATACAACCCCAGATTCTCAGTTTGAGCTCACATGCATTTACACCATGAACTGTTTACTGTGCTTATCCAGAGAGCTGAGATTTTGCCAGCCACTTGACAGTTAAAAAGTTAGACTTTAGTTGATACTTCTTTTTCCTCCTATAGAAGATTGAGAGAAAACAGTGTTTAAATTAAGATGAGGCAATCCCTTTAAAGCCATGCTGTACATAAGCTTTTAACACAAGATGAGAAACTCCCTTTAAAGCCATGTTGTACATAAGTATTTCAAGATATAATCGGAACAAGCAAAGAAAATTGAATCTTCAATATAATTAGATAAGTCATCTAATGAACTCATGGCAATCCCTGTTTGAAAACAAGTTTGCTTTTGTAAAGATGCCTCATTTCAGAAGCCCATGTATGTGATGCAAATGTAACTGCAAACGATGATGTCTCCCTAACCAAGATGTTTCTTTGGTGGTTGCCTTCAAATCCTACATCAGAATTGTGTGGCAGAACTCTCTGCATGTGAATTTAAAAGCTGACTGTGCTATATAGTCCTTGTTTTAAATGGCAATTTTGTATAATCAAATATGCAACTGCATTCAGAACCAGATGCAAAACTGACTCTACAAGTGGAGTACTACCTGCAACTTCAGCAAGAGCAGAGGCACATACATCAACCACAAATGTGCATCTATGTACCATGGCACCACAGGTGCAATGGCTTCCACAACTTTGAACAGAATACAGATGTTGTAAAATACTCAATGACTTTGTGGGAGAACCTATGAGAGTGTAAGAAACCAAAATAATTCCAGTCTCTGCATCTGTAAGCTTTATAGTATGCACATGATATTGTCCTAGGTACAAGAAATGTGCATACCACCACCACCAGTAATAAAACGAATTGGGAAGCTCAGCCTAGAAACCTTTTCTCTGTCTATATTGAAACCCACAAAGAGAACTCTGTATTAGGTCTTACATGGGAATGTATTTCCTGAATCCATTTGTTAGTTCTAACAAAAGCAGACCTACTGAACCAATTGAAACTTCATAAGTGAACATTTGTGAAAGGTCCATTGATTCAGTGGGTCTACTCTGATTCAGTATTGAGCTGGAAGTAATACCTTCATTACTCTCTAAAAAACAACTAGCTATGCTAACTGTAGCTGGTTTTGGAGAGTAACAAAGGTATAAAAAAAGCATACTTTAACATTATCTTAAGGAGTAAAAGCAAAGTTACTTTACTGGTTTAAAAAGTAACAGTTTCTACTTTAAAATAGGGATAGGAAAAGTACAGGGTGTAGGCTTCATGAGATTCCCAGAGTCATTTTTGTTAGACTGTAAAGGTTATGTAATGATGACTAACGGACATTAAATTTAGCGACATTTCGTATGTCAGTGACAGAACTGGAGATCTGGATTTCTGAATTTCATTTTGATTTGGAATCCAAACTTAGGCCCTTTCCACACGGGGGACGGGGAAACGGGGCAGCGCACGCAGGGACGGATCTTACCTGAAAACGGGTTGCTCCGTCCCTGCGGGGAGCGCGCGTTCGCCGCTCCACACGCTGGTGAATTTCGGCAGCGTTCGGCGGCGCCCAAAATGGCGGCCGGCGACTTCCGGTGGCACTCCGCCAATCAGGGCAGCGCGCCAGCCAGAAGCCCGCCCCCGGGCAGCTCTGCAGGGACGTGCAGCAACGGGTTAGCGCGCTCGCTTTTTTAAAAAACCACATAAAATGTGGTTTTTAAAAAACGCGCCGCGCCACCCCTTGCGGCCGCGCTAGCGCGGTTTGAGGTGTGAAACCTCCACTTTTCAAACCGCTCTAGCGCGCCCCACAGTGTGTACGACCTCTGGATGAGGTCGCCCTAAGCCGTTTTTTTTACCCCATGTGGAAAGGGCCTTTTAGTCAGGTCCAAGCTGATCTTAATCAAATTAGGGGTTGATCTGAATCACTAAACTGAGCTCTGAACCATACTGAGAGATATGGCCTTGCAAAACTTAAATCAAGTGTGGAGGAAAGGGCTTGGGTATCCCCTTTATAACTATAACACACAATTCAGTTTTCTGAAAAGTATTCTGGATATTTTTAATATAAAAAGTGCTGCATTTATGGTTCATGTTTCTAGTATATACAGGCCTGAAGATGATTTATTTGCAATTATTTCTTCACAGTACATTAGAATGTTATTACAAATAGTGCATCTAATATAGTTATGACTTCATCATTGCTCATTCAAGATTACAAAAAGTGTACCATAGAGCAAGACCTTTGACTTGAAATGTGTCAGGAATAAAAGAATAAAATAGGAATGTGTTGGTGTAGCTGTTCCACGTGTTCCCTCTCCCTATCCTAGACTTTCTCTTCTCAAAAGAGGAGTTTTAATTGAACTCTTTCCTTGAGTCATTTTCACATTCAAATCAAAATTCATTTTCCATTGCATGTTATGATTTTTTTGAAACACACAAATAAACAAAATTATTTCTTTTTTAAAAAAAATAATTTTATTAAATTTCACAAATAAAACACAGCATCTTAAATTGTACTTTTACATGTAGTGTTTTTGTTCTTCCACTTTGATCTAGTTTTCATTTTCTGAATGTCTACTCACATATAAAAAATTATGCTTCACAATTCTATGTTCATCTTACATGCTTGATCTTGCAGTTCTCTCATCCAGTTCCGTTATGTTACAGTTATTCCTCTTTAATTTCAACCATAATTTAGACATTTTCATTTGGCAGTTCCCAGCAATTACCCATTATAATTTGCCATTCTGCTTTTATCTGATCATCCGGTTTCCCCTTTAATCTTTGTGAGACAATGTCCGCATTTCTATTCTCGATAAATGTCCCCCACCATTGTTCAATTGTGGGTATTTGCTGGGACCTCCACATTTTGGCATATTCAATTCGAGCTGTCGTTATCATGTACAATATTAATCTCCAATGTCTCTTAATGCTAGTATTCTCAAGAACATTTATCATATTTAACAAATAAAATTCAGGGTTTTTTACCAATTGAACCTTCAGTATTTCATGCATCTTTTTATGTATTTCTCTCCAATATTTCTTTGCCTTGGAACATGACCACCACATATGAATATTGTTCCCACCTCTTTCTGACATTTCCAACACATTCCTGTACCTGTATTGTAAATCTTTTTTAACTTATCTGGTGTCATGTACCATCTATGAAACAATTTAAAATAGTTCTTTTTAAGATTCTGAGCCATTGTAAATTTTTGTGTTCTTCTCCAACTCTGTTCCCATTCATCTAATTGAATTGAATGTCCAATATCCTGTGCTCACAAAATCACTGCAGATTTCACAGTCTCCTCCTGTCTCTCCTGTATTAACGTTTCTTGATATATATGGGCTAACAAGTGCAGTGGATTGTCAAAGATCCATTTAATCACTCCTGTCCTTTCTTTGGATTCTACCCCATAAGTTTTCAAATCCATCTGGAATCTCTCATTTAGCTGCCTGTACGGAAACCAACTTAATGATAATCCTTCCTGTTCCAATTTTTCTCTTGGTTTAATCTTACAAGCCTTCGTCATTGTTTTCTCTAATATGTCGTCATATCTCAACCATTTCTCTGTTTCCTTCCATCTTCCAAAGAAAGCTTCTTGAGGGGATACCCACATGGGTAGCTGCCTTATGTTTTTACTCTTATATTCGTTCCATATCTTCTTCTTCT
The DNA here is from genome assembly GCA_948472985.1 of Iguana delicatissima. Taxonomy (NCBI): domain Eukaryota; kingdom Metazoa; phylum Chordata; class Lepidosauria; order Squamata; family Iguanidae; genus Iguana; species Iguana delicatissima. Next base: position 595,231 of record CAOKZL010000491.1, on the reverse strand, counting down.
TCTTCTTCTTCTTCTTCTGATAAACAAAATTATTTCTAAGAAACCTGGATGATGCCCCAAATTCTTCTTGTTTTTGTTGCTTTGCCTTCAAGTTGCTTCTGAGTTTTGGTGACCTTAGGCAAGCCTATCACAGACTTTTCTTGGCAAGATTTGTTCAGAGTGTGCTTACCTTTGCTGTCCTATTAGGCTGAAAAAGTATGATTTGCTCAAGGTCATCCAGTGGGTTACCATGGTTGAGTGTGGATTCAAATCCTGGTCTCCAGAGTTGTAGTCAACACTCATATCCCTACACCATGCTGCCTCTCAAATTCTACAGGCAGTGCTACAATTAGTTTAGAAACCTTCATAGAAATGCTGGATGTTCATTTCAAGTAATCTTAAACTATGACCACAATCCACTTGGAGTTTTACAGTGAAGAATATTATTCTTTCAGTCACTCTCATGTTACCACTTCTTCTGACTATTTTCTTCAGTACCTCCTTCTGTAATGGTTTCAGCAGACTATCTAATGGCTACTGGACAGTGCTTGAGCTCAGCTCCATCCACCTCCTAGATCAACACAGAAAGAGCTCCTTTGCACAACTGCCACATGAAGTTGAACCTTCATATAGCTACAGAGGCAGAAAAGGGTGGCCTACAACCTTCAAGTAGGAGCTCAGCCTATGACATCAAAATTCAAGGCAGGGGTTGTAGTCGCCCCCCCCGAAAAGTAAATTTTCCAAGCTTTGTGAGCATTAAATACTTTCCTGCAAAATTCACAACCATTACTTCAATAACATTTCTTAAGAATGGAAAGAATATTCAAATACTTAGAGGAAAAAATGAGAAAGGGGCTTTCCGAGTGTCCAAAACCCCCAACAACAGAATCCTCTACAAGTCCTTTTCCCTGTATTTTCCCCCCAGCAGTCACTAACAAATCAACCTTCCAATGTCACTGAATGAGGTGGTGAGGGAGAGCCAGGAAAGTAGCCTGGAAGGCTGCAGACTTCCCAGTACTTGGCTGCCTCCCATACCCTCACAGTGTTACATGGGATGGCTGAGGGGACAGGCAGTCTTCTATATCCTTGGCTTCCTTCTTCCCACCATCCAAATGTTGTGCAAGGCAGGTGAGGAGCGGAGACAGCCGAGGTTGTTTTCTCCACAAATTTTTGATGTCATGAGAGGGTGGGCCAATGATATCTACCTCCACCGGCTCTCAGATACTGTCTCCCACACAAGTCCTGTCTGAAATCTGCATAGTTTTTTGAAGAAATCTGACAGTGGGGAGAAAACTGATTGTTTGTTCTCCCACATGGAGACAAATAATTTAATGCAATACATCTCATCACTTTGTTGTCTGTTTCTTAGATATTTCAGTGACAGCCTGCACTGTTTTCCTTCATTTAAAAATGCTGAAAAGAACAACGAGATTGATACAAATAAACCTACACTTTCACTTTCTTCTAAACAATCTTGTGTTTATAGAAAACAAAACAGATCCCACATCTTTCACTAGATATTAATAAAAACTTCATACTGTTTGGTCCTTCTCATTTACGTGTACATGGAATTTGTTGGATTAGAGATGCCCTGTGAGCCTCTTCAGCGTTATTGCCTATGGCGGTGATAGATTTCGTCTCAAAATTTCACCTCCTGAGAGAGGGCAACAGACAGATTTAGTATTGACTTATGAGGAGGGGGACAACAGAGATGAAAGGAATGCACAGGATTATATGGATGATGAAATAATTGTCCAATAGAGATTACTTTTCCACCTGACAAAACAAATTTTCTTATAAGCTAAGTGTAGGCTCTGGAAACTGAGTATCAACATTTGTATTCAGCCCAGGTTTCAGTTTGGTTGAACAAATTATTGACCCATATCATGAAGCCTCAAGAACAACACATTCAGCCCATCCTTTTGCAACATGGAATAGCAAATTAGGAGGGGGAAAAATAAGATAAACAAAAAGATAGATCAAGCAACTGGATATGAAGGATGACCCAGTTCCCTCAAGCATGGTAACTTCTCCTGTTCAGTGAGCTATTTTGGGCACTATGCCCTGAAAATTATTGACTCCAACTATGGCATCAAATGTTTCTGCTGCCACCACACCTGAAATTTGGCAATGGATGCTAAATTTGCTGTCACTACATCACTTTCTACTGAAATTTGGTGGCAACTGTGGCAGCTGTCATTCAGGAAATTATCCCAGGACGTCATCCTGCATCACACAGTCTTGGAAGATTACAGAGCAGAGTGTCTCTTTTCCTTTCTGTATTGACAGGAAAGGAAGTGTGGAAGCTGCAATTTCAGTGCTGTGGATGATGATGATCATCATAGCAGTACCTGCCTATGCTGTTGCAGGAGGAAGACTCAATAGAAATCACAAAAAGAGCAATCCTTTTAAAACTTGTTACATCACCATTTGGCTTTTGTATCATTATTCTCAATGGTGGATATATTGTGAACTTTTCACTGTATAGCATAACAAGGTTATCCAGTCCAAGAGGTCAGAATGGATCAATGATATTTCCAAGTCTACATTGTTATGTCAATGAATTAGTCCTGGCAGCTGAAATCTTTCTGTGGTTCTGCACAGTCTCTCCTGTAATACTTTTTATGCTTAATAAATAGTATAGCTTATTCTCCTTTTTAATGGGCAGTTCACTATGGAGAATAATATTTGAACGAGAAGACTGGACACTGAATGTTCTTTTGGATAATTGGGCAATTTAAGACAGAGTGTTTGCACCCTGAATGTCCTTGATATCTCTCTGTCAAATCTCTCCTTATATATTAAGAAGGCAAAGAAACCTCATTAAGTCCTGATAGGACAGATGGTTGGAATAATGTCTCTTGGTAATGATTAATCTCTCTTTTTCCTCCTTTTTTCCCCTTAGCACTTTTGAATAGCCACATCTTGCCCAGTAAATGTGTGCAAAATGATCTTTCAAAGAAAGGCACTAAGTTTCCTGAATACGAATGTTGCAAAGCAGCTGTACACCACCGCTCACACTTTGGAGATGCAAGTGTCAGTCAATATACTAATGCAAGGCCATCAGATGCTAAATTAAAAGCAAAAGGTCTATTACAGTTGCTGATTTCCAATGGAGATGCATAAGCAGCCAGTGATAATAAATGTCCACTCTTCCAGTGGTGCTAATCGAGTATGTGCTAGGAATTTTATGAGATAGAAATGCAGTGTAAATAATAATTGGTGATAGGTAGGTTAGCATACATCAGCATCCTATGACAAGAACTAAGCTTGTTCAAGTCATTAATACGGCTCATTGTCACTTTGTTTTGTTTAGTGTGCTGGAAAGCTACCAAAGCAAGGATATTCCTAATTTCATATGTCAGTTTACTTATTTACTTTGTGCATCAGTGGGTCCTAGCATTTGGCCCCCGGGAGTTGTTGGAGTCCCTCTCCATTGCCCATGCTAGTTGGGGATTCTGAAACTTGTAGTCCATTGATACCTACTGTTAGGGACAGTGATTCGAAAGACTAACAAACAGAACTTAATAATATCATAGAGTTGAAAGGGGCTCAATAGACGTCCAGCCTCTTTTTGAAGATGTTCAGATAAAGAGAGCCCACCATTTTTCTAGGTAAGTGGTTCCATCGCTGAACTGGTCTTATCACCAAGAGGTTCCTTCTAATGTTTAATCAAAACCTACTCTTCTGTTCCTTAAAACCATTAGACCTGGTTTTACCCTCTGAGGTGGCAAGGAACAAACCTGTAACCTCCTTTCTATGACGGCCCTTTAGATATTTAAAGAGTACAGTCATGTCATCCCTTCATATCATCCCTTCATCCCTCTTTACCAGATGAATATGCTCAACTCTGCCCACCTTTCCTTATATGTTTTGTTCTACATACTTCTTATGATCCTTTTCACCTTTTCTGAACCCACTCCAACTTATCCATATCCTTAAAATGTGACAGCCAGAAATAAATAAATGAATTAACAAAAAGTTTTGGTTTTCTGCCTTCTTTAGTTGCCCAAATTAAAAGTGAGATGTATTACAGGTAACAGTTTAGAACCCTCTGCTGCCAGCATTTTAAAGTGCATGAAGATGTTACCTATTATCCTCTCTTTTAAGAATGCTATGGTGTACAGAGTTGAAATGTCTGACCACTGGTTGCTCAAGTTTCTTGGTCAGAATTGCAGACATGTATAACAGGTTTGAGGCTATTTACCCCCTGTATTGCAGATGGTATTCTGTCTATCTGTATTCAGTCATGTAAATTAAATCAGAGGACCAGTGGGGGTGAGGTTTAGTTTAATATAGTATGCCCTGCCAGTCATCACTTTTATCTCAGGTGGTGACTAGTTGGAAATCACATCCAGGTTCTTTCAGCCTAGGGGAATGTGTGAGCGAATAAAGGAATGTTTTGATAAAAACAGTATAGGAAATGTAGAAAGACAGGCAGAGTAAAGGAAGAAGTAGTCAGTCAAAATGGAATGGCAGCTTAATGGTGTGAACAAACAGGCTTTTGCTGGCAATCTTTTATTCAGGAAAGAGACGAGCCATTCATTTTGCCCTGATGCTCCCCACAAATTTGTTCAGTAGCATACACACTGACAAAATACACTCTGCAGGCTACATGTGGTCCTTGGGACTCCTAAGCTTTTGGGACCCAGCAGACAGCCTCTTTAACTCCCAGCCCCACCAAAATAAATAATAAATGAATGAATGAATGAATGAATGAATGAATGAATGAATGAATGAATTTATTTATTTGTGGGCCTTTTTTGAGCATTTTTTTTGTCCCCAAACAAGCCAAAACTGCCTAAAATGTAATGTTTGTCTTCTCCTAACCTCTTAACCCCCCGAGCTCCCCAAAACACCAAAAAGAGAGTTAAAATTGGCTGAAAATAGGCCATAATGGTGAGCTGAAGTGAAATCACACTACAGGTGTTGGGAACTAAAATGATCCCAGACCTCTGTGTTGTTTACCATCCCTGCAATAGCCCAAATGTACCTGCAGCAAAGAATGCCTGCAGTCTATCAGGCCACATTGGATGTGCAAGGAACCCAACTAAATAAAAGATCCACAAATCACCAACACCAGCTAGTGGTTACCTCAATAAAACTCTGGCTGATACATGAGAGTCTGTTAGGGCCTATGAATTTGGCAGTGGGATAAAACAGCATGAGGTGTTTGGTGTAAGAACATGAGGTCGGGATTGCTTCCATTAAGAACAAGGCTTTGGTGAATTATGTAAGTCTGAAGGGAAAAAAAGGCTTGTCATTACTATGCACACATGCAGACCATCCTATCTGATCTATATGTTCCTTTTATTTCGTCCTCTACCTCTTCTAAAGTATCCTCAGGAAAAAGTAATTTGTACTAGAAAGTGGTTGCTTCTAATGGCTATTTACTCAATGCCTCTGACATTTAGTGAGAACAAGGATGTCTTAAAATGTAAAAGTCAAGCAGGTTTGATATCTGTTCCCAACAAATGGTTTGCAGTAAGATCAAACAATTTTGAAAACCTATTCATTTAGCTTTTGCTAAAGAGATTTTTTTTATCTGCACTTTCATGTCCCAAAGCTTGAAAATATAACGGATTCTAGGAGCATTGCTGGCTGGGGTGTTCATTTCCTATGGGGCTCTCCAGATAGCTGTCAGTTGAATTCTCATCTCACTTATTTCTGTTTAAAAAAAAAAAAAAAAACTTTATTAAAACGCTTTTATATTTCCATCTTATTTTCATCCTCTGCACAAAGGGAACAATTTTCATTTAATTTAAACCATTTCTTGATATACATAATTAACTGTCTATTTTATATTTCATCTCTTCAAGCTTGTCTTATAGGAAGGGAGAGAGGAAGAGAAATGGGGGAGGGGAGAGAGAGGGAACAGCAGAAATGAACATGTTGGAAGCACAATCTGCTGCAAAGATCTGGAAATGGGAACTTTATCTTCTTAGTCATCAGTAGCTTCTGCTTCAGAGGAGAGACGAATTGCTCTGGAATATTCCTTACTCAAAGTCAATGCATACTAGAAACATACTTGCAACTCTGTTCCAGAAACCTCCAGTTTCACCAGAAGAATCCCTGGTTCTAATGCTCTATTGCTGAGCAACTTGAGATTTTTTTTTAACTCTTCAGAAGGTGAATTTTCTCTTTTTGTTTTGTAAATAGTTATAGGGAGAGAGAGAGAGAGAGAGAGAGATTTAAACCAGGCCTCCAAGACTGGACCAATATTTAACAATATACCTAGAATCTGGCCAGAGTACAGAGGGTCACCACAGAGCGCTATGCTGTTCTATTATGTTCTGAATGTTAAGTCAAAAATGAGAAGTCATTCTACTCGTTAGGCTTCAGGATCACTGAGATAAACAGAAATTTGGAGCAGAGGAAAACTGCTGTATTTTTAATTCCTTACATTAATTAAATAGTTTTAATAAGAAAATGATTTAGGTAATATATTGATATTTTCACAAAATTCATAACTTACTATATACAGATTATGGATTTTTTTCAAGAACTTAACAATGCTAGGAATGAACACTGAACCCATCTATTGTTATAGCTGTTGATAGCATCACCAGCAGAAAAAAGCAACTGCCTTCACCAAAATGAAAGATACTTTGCTGCTGCCACTCATGATGCTCCTCAAAGATATCCCATCTCCAATATTTTCCATGGACACTCCAGATAACATTTGGCAAAATAGTAGCTTGTAAGTATATCTTTTTAGAACTGCACTCCAGCAGCACTGAGAAAAAAAATGCTCTCTCTCAAAAATTTTCGCCCTCAAAAACAGAGCACAGATTTTTGAGAGAGAGCATTCTTTTCCCAGTGCTACTGGAGCGCAGTTCTAAAAAGATATACTTATAAGTTGTATTGTTACTGAATACATTTGTGAGTACATACTGGCTTAACTCCAGCAGACAACCTTTTGTAGAAGGGGTCAGGAAGGGGTGGTCCTTCAGATGTTATTAAATTACAACCCCCATTAGCTTTAGTCAAGCATAGTCAATGGTGATGAATCATGAAAACTGAGGTCAGCGACATCCTGAGGCCCACATGTTCAGCACCATAGTTTTATAGACATCTACACCTAAATACTCTAAAGGTACCAGATCTCATCTGATCTTGGAAGCTAAGGTAAGCTTTTGTTAGTACTTGGCTAGAAGACTGGCAAGTACTAACTACTGTAGGCTATACGTCATAGGAAGGAACTGGCAAAACCACCTCTAGGTATTTTTGCTTAAGAAAACCCTATGAAATTCGTAGGGTCTCCATAAGTTGTCGGGTGACTTGAAGCCACATATACACATACATATTTTCTTTTCCCAGAGCTTTATGCTTTCTAGTAGCAAACTACTGTACTGTTGACCTCTTGCTTTAGGCAAAGTTGAAATAATAGGATAACTGCAGTGAGGAGTAGGCTCCCATGTTGTTGTTGTTGTCATATTTATATCTTTACACCTCACTTTTTTCCTTGGAAGGGCTCAAAGCAGCTTACAATAAATAAAAACAATTAAAAATCATGAACTACAAAAATTAAAACACAAATTAAATACCAAATAAAAATTAAAATGAACTTAAGATACATAATTAGAACACAAACGTGAATTTGTTTTGTCATAAATTCTGCATAGTTAACAATAGCCAGCATCTTCCATCAGTCAGCTCATAATCACATATTGAATGCCTGTCAGAATAAAAATGTCTTTGCTTGTCTATGGAAGGAAGGAAGGGAAGGTGCCACTCTGACTTCTCTGAGAAGGGAGTTCTAGATCCTGAAGGCAGCCACTGAGAAGGCCCTTATAATGGTAGTCTGCACTCAGAGACTGTGTAGCATAATAATACATGTTATATATGTATATATTACATATGTATTTTACATATGTGTGTATGTATCTGCATCCACACACACACACACACACACACACACACACACACACAGAACATGTTCTTTTAAAATATAGTTAAAACATTTTAGAGCATAAATCCGCTCCTGAAGGTGACTCACACACCTTGCTTCATTTGGCTTTGCCCCTTTGGACTGTGTTATTTATACCTAGCATTGTGAGTTAATGCTGACGTACGTGCCAACATGTTCTGTTTCAATGCTGAATTTAAATTAGCGTTTTAAAAAGATTTGAAAACTAGTCATGATGCTAATCCATTGATAGTCCAGAGACAAGCTTATTAGTTTAGCTGTCCAAAAGGTCAACAAATGAGGAATTCTGCATCATATGTGTTTTGAAACTAGTTTTTCTAATTGGCTCACAGAGGCATAGTTCAAAGAAGTGTGTTCTGATATAAAGGCTATATAATTAGGAGGCATAACACCAAGGCTAGGCTTAGTGAGTGAAATAAGACATATTTCTTAATGTTCCTTCATTATTTTTAATTCTTTTCCAAGTTGAAAACATTTTCTTTCTTTCTCTCAATTTCCAGCTAATTCTCCAGAATTTCTATCCTTTCTTTCCTTCCACCCTTCCTTCCCCCTCTCTTTCCTTTCTTTTCCCTTTCTGTCTCTCAAACTCATCATACCTATCAGAAAACATACATCCTTGTTATTCTTATTTCTGTGGAAAAGAAGCAATCATTAGTGATGGCCTCTTTGTAATTGACAGAAGGAGGATGGAAGGAGATCTGGAATTAATCAGAACTTATTTGATCAAACTGCCTAAAACCAATTCAGGAATTCATCCATCTTATTATGCAAGGAGATTAGGGTTGTCAGACCAAATTTACAATACAATTGTTATGCCCTAATGTCAGATCTTCACATTTTTTTTTAACTATCTCTCATATATACCCTGTGGACAAGATCCAAAGATGTTAAGATGTCTTTTGTGCTCCTAAATAGCAGTGGTAGCAATTACTTGCATGTACATCAGCAGTGTTTGTTGCTGTAAGGCTACATTAAGCTGGTATCCTGTTACTAATATATGCAGGCATCTTCAATTTACACCCTAAGTACTTGTTCTCATGGTAACTGAAGAGGAAGGAACTCACTACTTCAACTACACAAATAGCCACTACCTACTCAAGATTCATGTTCCTCCTGTGACATCTCTCTCCTCAGCCATTTAGTGGCCAATGGACAGCAGAGGGCATCAGAGAAGCATCTGGCTATGTTCCTATACCCAGAAACAGATCAGCAAAGGCATCCTCTGAGACCCCCTAGATCTCGCCCAGAAGTCTTAGATAATCCGTTTGTTATTGTATGTGTAGCTAAAGGGACATAGTGAGATGCTTCTCTGGATAGGAGAAAGGAAACACAACATAGTTCCACTTGGGCAAAACTTTATGCCACATCTCCATATGTAGGATCTTGGCCAAACTGTAAAATAATAATAATAATAATAATAATAATAATAATAATAATAATAATACACCTCCCACGTATGAACAAATTAACCTATCACTTTTGCAATCTTCCACATTCAAGTATTGTGAATTTTGGTTAATTCTAGATGAACCAGAAAAAAAAAATTCTGGCCCATCTTGGGAATGAGCAGATCTTTCAGTTTTGGGCCCTTTTCACATGCCTTTTTTTTTTTTGCGCAAGAGCCCCTTGATCGGCGCGTGAATGGGAGCGTCGCTCCGTATGTCGCACTCCCACTCGCGCGACGCTCTTGAGGCTAAAGCAATGTGAGAACGCATTTTTCCATTTTCGGCTCTAAGCCGAAAATAATGCGCGCTTGCGCAATGCTTGCAGCGCTCTCATGCACTTACCTGCATGTGGTGCTTTGGCGAGCCGAGCAGGTCACACTTCTTTCCCCCAGTGCAGCCTACAGCTCCCAGACTGCACTGTGGAAAGAAAGGGTGGGGTGCGAGAGCGACGGTCGCACTATGAGGAAGCGACCTGCGGTAGGAAGGAGCGGGGAAGTGGCAGCGTTTCGAATGAGGCTTCTTGCGTGAGCTGCCCTCCCCCGTCGCGCAAACGGGTAAGGTGCGAAAAGGGTTTCATTTGAATTTTGTAAATGGTGTTAAATTCTGATCAGAAACAAACCAACACGAAATCCTCAATTCCAGAGATATCATAACATTTTCAGTCTTTTTTTAAACCTGAAAGCTCTCAGTTACACACACCATAAAATACATTTAGGAAACTGTATGTGAAACTGTAATTTCATTTGCTTTATTTGTTTGCTTCTTTTTTATGCCATTTATTTATCACCTTTCAACCTACTGAGGGCCCTGAGGTGATATACAACAGGGTTTTGTTTTGTTTTGTTTTTTTAAGAATCCTCAGCAGATGGTTTTTATTAGCAGAGTGTAGTTAAATCTGCCCATCGAAATCTGAGGAACTTCAAACCCTGGTCTCCAGAGTCATAGTCCATTGCTCAAACCATATCAGCATAGTGGCAATCTTGTGCCCTTCACATCTCTCAGACTGATCTAACTCACAACAAATTGGAAAGAAAAAGGAGAGCTCTGCATGCCATATTTTGCTTACTGGCTGACTACTCACACAGTGCATCTTAAGGAGGATTTCAGTGAAGTACTGCAGGCTGAACATCCCTAATCTGGAAATCTAAATCTGAAAATCTCTAGAAAACCCTAACTTCTAGCAACCTGCTTCCACCTTTGAGGTTCCTGCTCGTTTGTCTCTCAGATCTTCAGTCTTTCTCCAGCCTCACATGTCATATACAACACAAGTCATGAAAGAACAAGATGAGAGGCTGGAGAGAGACATGAGACTCGAGAGGAATGTGAGAACCTGATACCTGTATTGGAAAAAGAAATATAGTACTTTACAAGAGATCTTTAGGGAACCCACCAGTCACCCACATCCACTTTGAGCTGGCAGCTACAGTAGTCCTACTCATCATTCATTGGCTCCCCAGAGATCTCTTATACAGTACTATATTTTATGTATATGCAAATACAGATATTCCAAAATCAAATAAATCCAAAATATGAAAGACTTCTGAGCCATTTTATGCTCAACGATGGAATAAAGAGACCAGACACAAAGTTGGGTTAACTAAGGGCCACTTTATTTTGACCCATATTATTTAAATTGCATTAACCTAAAAGATATAAGAGGGGGAGAGCAACATGATATGGGTCCAGCTGATGCCTCGGTCACAACGTGACAACCTGCTCAGCCTACCCATGGGTGATAACACCTCAGCCCCAGGGCCAACCCAAATTGCTTTGGTTGCCCCCCAGTCCAGCATCTTGGAAGGTAACCCAGGGACTTCCACCCAAGCTTCATGGCTCTAAAAGTGAGAGTCTTATTCCCAGGTTAACCTCAAGGGTATCCTCCTTCACTTAACCTCCTGGGATGCAGGGCCCTAAAGAGGTGGTTCCAGAGCCTTACTCTATGCCAAAGAGATGCCAATAGGTGATCACCGATGTTTTATTATTCCCCCATTATCTGCCAAAGGACAACCTATTTAACAACAATACCCAGAGTCAATTTTCCCAATTCCAACAAATACAGTATGGAATAGGCAAAAAAAAAAAAAAAAAAAAAAACTGAGAAAAGCAGGGGGAAATTCCTATCCAGCCCCAAAATGACCAGATTAACTCACACTACATTGAGGATGAGAGGGTAAGTCAATGTCAAGCACCGAATGACAGATATAGGGGGCGAACTGCTTTACTGTCTCCTTTGCCCCGTCACTTGCCTTGATTTGATGCTTAGCACCAATCAAAAATAGCTCTCTGGTCTCACTCCATGGAGACCATCAAAAGCTTACCTTCCTCTGCAGTGACATTCATCATGCGAGTCCAAGTAAGTATTCTGCACTACACTCTCATAGTGCTATTCTTCCACTTTCAACATCCTATGGAATCCTGTGTTTTGCAGTTTTGAGAGGGATCTCAGCTGCAGTGGTGGAGCTTGGAGTGTGTGGAGGGGGGCAGAGGGGGTGGAGGCGCAGAGGTGTGGCTACAATGTGGAGAGGCATGGCTATGGCACATGGGGGCGGGGCTACAACAGACAGGGCAGAGCTATGACAAATGGGGCAGGGCTACAACGTGTGGGGGGCTACAGCAAGGAGCCATGGCACCCCCAAAAATTGCCACCAGGGGCACACTACTTCCATCACCCACCCACCCCCCACTACACGACTGCTCAGGCGGAAATGGCCTTGGTCTCAAGTATTTTGGATAGGGGATACTTAACCTATAATTACAAATAACAGCCCACTCTGTCTAAATGGGAATTTAAGATACTATAGATTCAGTTCAGAAATCACACATCCATGTGTGCCTGATTGCACTATCGGGTGGTTTAGTAAATGCAAACGGCTATAGAAATATTTGTTTATTTTAATTCATGTTTAGAATGTGATAGTTAATTCCAGAATTAAAAGTTTTTAAACCTGTCAACCATAAAGGCAGCTTGAAGACAGAAAAGAAAAACAAGGGAAGGATTTTAGTTGCAGGATGAGAAATGGGTTTTTCAAAAAAAATTAACAAAGGGACAGGGAGAGGGTATAATAATGGAAGGAATTTTCCAGTTTCATGCTGGTGCGGCTTTTAGTACAGGTATGTAATATGAATATAAATAGTAATTAAAGACAAACATAACCATTAAATTTCTCCCCTTCTCATGGAAATGTAATTGCATTATATTATTTAATCTCACTGATAACTAACTAAATGCATTAATATTTTTGTACTGACTTACCTATCTTGACATATGAATACACCTTGAGTGGTAGTGCTTTCCGCAGCTGATTCCCTTCGTAACCAAACTATATGCATTAAAAGAGTATAACTGGCAAGATTTTCCCCTCCTCACTCCATCTGATTCTCAGAAAAAGCCCTACCACTGATAACATGCAATGTTTTCTTCTGTAATATAAAAAAGGACATAATCCCCTGGCTAAAACTATAATCAAAATTGTTCATTCATGAAGATGTTGAAACACCTGGATTTTTTTTTTCCTAAATAGCTTGATTTGATTTGAGGTTTAACTTAAGATGAATAATTTAACATTATTTTCAGTTTGGCTGTTAACAAATCCGTGAATCTCTTCCCTAGCGCTTACATATTTGCACATTTTTTTTTCCTCCTGGGCTTTAAAAATGCTTTTTATTATTAGTCACTAATGAATAAGGGATTAGCCATCGCTTGTGACTCTTAAACTCAGAGGGGAAAAGGTTGCTTATTTTATTTTAATGAACTGCGTTTATACAACAAAAGGCTGTTGCTTTAAGCAGCATTTTTTTTTCTAGCTAGAATGTTTTTCATGTATAGCTACATTTTAATTGCACTTCTAGTTTAGCTTGTTCTAAAAAAAACCTTGAACATTCATTTTAAAATGCAGTCCTATAGGCCCTTTGGCTTAGGAGTATAAAAAATACTCACTTTCTTTTGCCCTTTTTGAGAAAAGCTGTCTTGACATGTCTTGACATTTCCAGAGGATTTGTAAATTTTTTGATTGTTTTCCAGTTTGTTTTTTCTCCTAAATTCAGTTTATAAGTAAACATTGCATTTTGTTCAAAAAAAAAAAAAATTGCGTGTACACAAAATGCAAAGTTTTGGTACCGAATTGTCTTTTTTCCCCAGTAGCAAGGCAGCCACCTGATTTACTGGGCAGATAGGTTTGTAGCTCACAGTAGGCTGTGCTGCCACTGTTCAACTGGTAATGCTAAACCTCATATGTTCTTCCCAGTAGGCTGCATGGCTCCCACAGCCTCTTGGGAGGGGACAACTGGACAGCCAATGAATTCAAGCTACTGGTTTGAATTCATTGGCTGAGAAGAATCCAGGACTTGATCTGAATATCTTGATGGAAGTTTCCACTCAGGTCAGGTGCTGAGGTATATATTACCCCAGTTCTCGGATCTCAGCCAGTCCAGCACTGATCATCACTCACCCCCCCTTGTGTTACAAGTGTTTAATTTGGATAGAAGAGGCAGCAGCAGTGTGCGCAGGCTGGGGTGCTATTCCAGTATGGATGGGATGGGCTGCCCTTGCATGGGCATGGACTTGTATTTGTATAAGCATGCATTCTGCTGTACGTTGTCACAACTTGTAAGTTGGCTGTAGCATGGGTCCTGGATACAGGATTTTGCTTCTGGATATGCCAGGCAAGGTGTTGATTTTGGAAGCCCCTTGCCTTTGGGGGGCCCAGGGGTGTGGAGCAGAAGCAGTTATGCACAGCAATAAGGGGCATGATTCTCCTACACGTCCTAATGGCAGGGGAGGTCACCAAGGTAACCCCAGGGGGGTGTCTGTCCCACTGCCCAGCACTTTCAGCAGTTGGCCAGAATGTCAGGGTCATCGATCAACAGGTGAGTATCTGAACCCTGTTGCCTTTATCTGGACCCATGCATATGCCAACCCTAACAGTAGCTGTAGCCAGTAAAGTTATGGCCTTTTCCTTTCCACTTCGGAGTCTATCTGTGTTATTGGCAGCAATCATCACCCCTGAGGACACAGTGTCCTTTCTCCTAATAAACTTTCCTCCAACCTCAAAAAAGGCCCAAAATATGTCAAACCATTTGGGGAATGCACAAAGACTTTTGTAATAGTGACCAATGGGGGATTTTATTTTATTTTTAAATATGTTCTCTGTGAAAAACAAATAAGCAAAGATGTACATCCCTTCTTAAGATATGGTGGAGTTCTACCCTTTCAGAAGGACATAGAAGTTTGTGCTGGTATAAATTGGAGCAGCCTAAATCAGAGACTGGACAACACCAAATTTAAACAACTCAAGAATGAGAAATCCCTGTAGCCGGTATTCTTCTTTCATTTTCTCTCCCAATAGTCAATGAAAGTGGACAATTTAGAAGGCAGAATGTAACAAGGCATCAAAAATTTTAACCCTGCTAGCATGGAATCAATTTTTCCCTTGGTAGGAATATCATATTAACTTTATTTCTGTGTAATAGATATTAGGATCTGTTTTTAAAATCCAGTGTAAGAGGCACTACCATCTTTCCTCAAACATGTAACTGTAAGTGATTTAGAGAAAAGAATTCAGAAAGAATGGAACGTGAGTGGAAGATTTCTCCTTGCTATGCAGGGACCGTGCACCTCCCCATGGTCCGTGTGATGGTTGCTCCTTCCTTTGGACAGATCAAATTATGTATTCATTTCCATGATGATTCACAACAACAGTGGTCTAGCAAAGATTCTTCACTCCTGTGAATAATATTACAGATGTTTCTATAAATTGTTGTGAGTTATCACCATATGGTAGGACTCCCTGATATAATTAATCGAAAAGGCTATGCAGAAAATTCTTTATACCAGGAATATGGAAGATATTGGCCAAGATTTTTTGTGACTGCCCATTTCTGCACTACATAATTATAGAACTATTATTCCACTTCCAACATCCTATGGACTCCTGGGTTTGCAGTTTAGGGAGGGGCCTTGAGAATTCTCAGCCAGAGAGCTCTTTGGCCTCAGTAAACTACAAACCCCAGAATTCCACAGGATGTTGAAAATGGAATAATAGCACTGTAACAATGTAATGCGGAAAAGGCCTTTGTGAACCTGTAGCTACTTTGCAGAAATGCAATGAAACCTTTCTAGATCCTCACTTGTTTGTTCTTTAAAGGAAGAGGAAATATTTTAGTCAGGTATCTTCCTGACTTGTCCAACTTTTCTTCCTACATGGAAATCCATGTGTGTTTTGGCACATGTTTCTCCTACTGTACAGAAGCTTTGCAAATGTTTCCATTCATGGAAATGTACTTGTGCACATTAAATATATGCATTGTTAGTTACACATATTTTTCCCCAAAGGTGTGCATAGCTTTGTGTACTGAGAAAAGTACAACTGTCAGAGCCAAGATATACTTTGACTTTACTAAAGAAGTGCAAAACCGATATTTTTGCAGAGAAATGTGAACCAAGCTGTTTTCTCCTCATTCCTATTCATGACAGGGAGTAAATAATGAAGGGGCAAGAAACTTGGATGACTAGCTAAGGTAGCCAGACTGAAAACTGAAGACTGCTGCTATAGCTTTAATAGTTGTGTCAAAGGGGAATTGCAGCAGGTGTTGCTTGTCACATACTCAGGTAAAAAGCAACACCTGCTGAAATTCACTCTTCTGCACAATCACTAAGGATATGGCAACCCCAGCCAGTTTTCAATCTGGTTATCCTAAGCCCTATCCCACCATCTAGCTATAACTTGTTGGATGCAACTGGCTAAGTGGCTAGTTTGAATTTTCACCCTGTCCTCAACACACGCATGCACACACACACACACACGCAAGGCTCAATATTACACTGAGAAAATGACATGGAGGGGAAATAAAGCCCAGCCCCATCATTGCTACCTGGTTTTTATGTTATGGAAGATTCTAGTTTGATTTGATTTTGACTCATACAGGAATCTGCTGCAGCACCTTTTTTATGGTCAGAGAATATTATCCTCTATAGTATTCAAGGCCAAGGGTGGCAGGAGGGGAATGGCTTTCCCATTGAATTCAATAGAAGTGGTCTAACTTTTGCAGTTGTTAGATTACACCAAGATTCCTGTTGGTAATGTACACAGGTGTATTGCCCGTTTATGGCAACATTCAGCATTTTTTGGAGTAAGGTCAATCAGAGACCATTTCTGCACTATCTTGTTATAGTGCTATTACTCCACTTTCAACATGCTATGAAATCCTGGGGTTTGCAGTTTAGGGAGGGGCCTTTGAGGCAGGTGGAAATGGCTAGAGTCAGCCTTTTAATTCCAGAACTGTGGTGAACGCAACCCACTTAAGGGCTCAATGTGCCAAGTGATATTATTTTTTCTAACACCCGACTACTTCACAGAGGGTTGCATCCCATATCTTAGGCATCACCATTCTTACATTTAGAACCAAGTTGAAAACATTCCATCAAACGTCTTGTACAACTGAAAGGGTAATAAATTGGTGTCCACAAACAACGTTTCTTTAACAAAAGCTTCTGTGCTTGGAATGTTTGTATCTGAAATTTATTCAGAGGCTTCCAGGCACATTTTCTGTGGCAAGCGTTTGAATAATATAAATAACACAGACCTGATGTGCTTGGACCCACCAGCTTACCAACAGAGATATGAATACCAATGATATTTACTTCCTCCTGTGTGTACACTTGACAAATTTCATATCAGTCCACAGGATCTATTTATACAGAGCACTTCTTGCTTTTGTTATGGTAACAATTCTTACTTTAAAAATTATGAACTCATATGACTATATTCATCCTTTTTTTTTTTGTTGTTGAAATGTATATTATAAGTTTCTACTTCTGCTTCAATCTTAAAACATGTTCTTCCTATCTGTCCAGGGGTACAGGTATTTTTAGATTTCATTAGGCAGGTGGGTTTGAAGGATCATAGTGAACAATAAGACCAATCCAAATTCCATTGCCTCAGTAAAATTGATGGTTAAACTGAAAAAAAAATTGAGAAAGAAAAGAAAAGCAGTCTGAAGAACACTGCAAATAAGATCTGGGACTATATACTCACTCAAGCTGAATTTTGATTTGATTTTGGGAAAATAAATTTTTTGGCTACAGTTCCTAGGATATGTTGTTTTATTCTAGAAGATACTGTCCAAAAAAGTATTTTTCCCCCAAAAGTTTACCTTGATATGAACACAGAATATACCTGCATAGTTTTCACTTAGAATTCCCAAGTGGACTTTGAGATATTCTCACTACTCTATGGGTCAAGACCTAGTTTGCTCAAAGGATACCCAAGTAGCTGCAACCTTCACAGTGCAGAATATACAGATAACCAGATACTTGACTATCAGATAATCCTTTCATAAGAAGATAACAGAATATGTAGTCAGGAACTAGAAGGGAAAAAAAGCAGACTCCTAGGACTGACAGATTAAATTTTAGGGAGCTAAAAAGAGGATTGCTTGAATGGCTGAGGAAGAAACAGAATAAAGGCAAAGAACACACGATGAGCAATGTTTTGCTAATATTCAAGAGTTTCCTGATATCACCCTGGTACAGACTGAAATACAAGGGAGCATTCCCCAATCCATCATTTTTGTCCTATGATGAAGTGTCAATGAGATGTGATCCATCAGTAACCAGTGTGATGTGGTAGTGAAAATGTTGGCTCCGAACTTGGGAGATACAGATTTGATATACCCCACTGAGCAATAAAACACACTGAGTGGGCTTAGGTCTTCCACTCTTGGTCAGGTGGAACTACCTCATGGGGTTGTTGTGGAGTTAAAGAAGGGAGCAACACAGCCACATACTAGAGGAAAGCTGGGATATAAAGGTAACAAATAAAAACGGAGTGATAAAACAATGAGTCAATATGCCCCAATGCACTTGGAATTTGTTGAGGTGACTAAAACTGCTTGCTTGTGAGTTCACTTCAGCACATAGGTGAGCCTCTGTTAAAGAGGAATGTTGGGGTGCAGGGTGATACGAGAGGCTTTAAGTGTGTCGGAAAGATTTCTGAGCCACATTTGATAAGTTTCAGTAGACACGCACAGGCATGTCTTTACTCCCTCCCCCTCAAAAAAAGTCTAAGAGGCTCAAAAGAATGCAGGATAGAAGATAAGAAGTGTTCCCTTTTTTATGAAGAGAATGGTAACAATTGTTCTCCTGGGCCTTATCATTCACTCTTGTTATGAGTGGAGAATGTGCCACATATAAGCTTGCTGAGTTAAATGAATACAACCTAGTTCTCTGAGCAGTCCCACTGAGAATAAAACTTGAAATATCACTGTCCATTTAAATCACTTCTATTGAAACAAGGCCCTTACAAAGAAGGGTATTCAAAACACATAAATGCAACATTGGTAATGCCAGCTATGAGAAGGTGAGCTAGATAAAGGAGGCATATTCTTGAAAAAAAAAAATTTTTTTATTACTTTGTACTCATTTGCTTCCTTGCCTGTGTGTCTTGTGTGTTTTTTAAAGGCATACTGTGCGGCCTTTCGGCTTTTCCACTCAAGAGCTGTTTTTGAAGGCATTCTAAGCAACATGCCCTTTATCTCTGAACTGTCAGCCTTCACTGGGACTGTGCCTGACTGTGTTTTGAAAAGCTTTTACTCTGTGGGGGAAGCCAAGCAGACGTGGTCAACAATTTTATCACCTTTTTAACAAACCACTAATAAAGAGGGCAGTCTTCCAGAGCTCCGCAAACTCAGTTCCTTGAAGTGGGACTGACTTAGTGATTTGGGATTCCAAAGAGACCTCCACTGAGTATTTCTGGATGGATTTTTGTAAAAGATTGTGAATTTCAAATAACATACTTGTAGTTGGTGTTGGGTTTATTCCTGGTGCTTCACTTTTCCACAGGGATGTCTGAAGAAGTAGACAATGTAATAAAATTAACAACATCACAGCAATGTGAAAACAAATAACTTCCATCAGATAATACAACATACAAAATCAGATCTGAAATTAAATATAACTTCCCTTCTTCTTCCTACTCCCTCTCCTGTTCCTTTTTTCTCAGTTTTAGACTCAATGCAACTTTTGTTGCTGTTGTGTTACTTTAAGTCATTTCTGACTTATGTTAACCCTAAAGCAAACCGATCATGGGATTTTCTTGGCAAGATTTGCTCAGACGAGGCTTTCCTCTGAGGCTGAGAAAGTGAGACTCGCCGGTCAGCCAGTGGGTTTCCGAGCCCTGGTCTACCAGTGTCCTAGTCCAACACTCAAATGGCTACACAAGGCTGGTTCTCTCAAGGCAGCTTGTTGTGGTGGTGCCTTTCAGAACACTTATGTTAACCTGAGTATTTGGCTTGATCAAGATATGATGTGCAGTGGAAATTGTTTGTGAGACCTGTAGAGTGAACAAAAGAGAAAGGCATTGCAAACCTATCTGTAGTCACTAAATAGTAGCAGCAGAGGTAAAATTTGTCTTACTTCACACTGTGCAAGCTGGCAGGAACCCATTCTGCACTACCATGATCAGCAGCCACAATTGTTGCAACACTTGGGTCTCTGTCTCTGCACATGTATGCATCTGGCTGACTGGGATTTTGTCTTGGCACTTCTGTACTGTCTTTTAGTTCATGAATGATAAGGGATATTTAGCTCAAATGTGCTAGAGAAATGATGGAGGACCTCTGGACCACAGAACTAACCTGGCCCATGAAGACCGTAGTGTAGCTCAGCCCTTCTTTACAGATATATGTAACTCATATTTTTAGTGATTTCTTCCTATGGTCTATTATGTTTTTGTTTCTATAAAAAAGCATTCCCGCATTTTTGTTTTGTTTTGCTTTGCTTTAAGGTCCCTTACAGAGTAGTTTTGAGTCTTTCAGATCTTTCTGTAGTGTGTTAGCTGTCTCTGAGGGGCAAAAATAAGGAGTCCTTTAGTCCTTTGTTGATCCATGCCCGTCTATTCTGAACAGCAGAGAGGTTCTGGTGTTTATTCCCAGTATTAACCAGCTGAAAGGGGGATTCAGGTTTCATGTATCATGGCATTCTGGAAAAGGACTAAAATGTTCCGCCTCTTCAATTACCTACTATATCCCTTCAATTTTTCCTTTGTCGACAAAATGAAACCAAGTAAAGCACCCATCATGACAATCTCTTCATTTTCCCAAGTATGTCTAATATTCAAGATATTATTTACTTCCAGTCTGGGGCAAAACCATCAACTGGGTCATTTTTTGGTTAGCCCAAGGATACCTTGGCACCTGAGACTCTAATGAGATGCAAGGTACCTCCAGTCTCCAATTTACACTACTGGATGAGAATGGCTTTAACTCTTTCATCATTTGTCAGACCAGGAGAAAGTTCTTCTCAAAAAACTGCATTTCTCAAAGGCAAAAGAATGCTGTGTTTTGGTTCACAAGTGTCTGTAGGCTATCCTAGTGCAATTAGATGGTTTATGCTTCATTCATGTAGAGAATGCAAAACAGAAACCAGATTTTGGAAAAAAAAAAATGCCTTTTTGAACACTCTCAGAAACATCTATCCAATATAACTATTGCTGGCAAAGAGTTTTAGGGATCTAGAGTTCAAAAGGATAACTTTTTCAAGCTACGCAAGAATTCCATTGAAACTTCTTTACGGCTACCAAGGAGGAAAAGTGAAAGATGTGCTCAGCCTCTTCAGCTGTATCTCTGGTCAAAAGACATCAAAGACTCTCTGGCCATTGTGCCAATCAAAATGGTGAATCAGGCTCAAATGGGAGAATGGAAACTATCTCTAAATGGGGAAGCAGAGAAGAAGAACATTCAGAAGACTTTCAGGTAGGGAAATAATTTTCTTAGTGAGGAGAAGTTGATAAAGAACTAAAGATGAAGAGACTAAGATGAGATACATATGGAGAAGACTGACAGTTTTGCTTTCTGTCATATTCAACTTACTTTAAACTTCATGTCCTTTTCATCCTAGATATGGAAGTTGACATTCTGTAATGCAGGTATGCATTCATAACCTAGCATTGTTGTTGTTGTTGTTATGTGTCTTCAAGTTGTTTCTGACATAAGGCAACCCTAAGTTTTCTTGGCAAAATTTGTTCAGAAGAGGTTTTACCTTTGCCTTCCTTTAAGGCTGAGAGAGAGTGTGACTTGTCCGCAGTCACCCAGTAAGTTTCCATTGCTGAGCAGGGATGTGAACTCTGGTCTCCAAAGACGTAGTCCAATGTTCAAACCACTAAACCACTCAGATGCTCTAATCTAGAGTTACAGATCTGTAATTGCTCTGTATTCATTAAGACTATGTATTCACAATCATGGCACAGTCCCACTAAACCTGAACAGCCAGCAGCTGTATTGATAGATGAAGGTCTGTTCAGCTGGCAATTGGGGTACAAAAGGGTGTGTTTCCAATTCCTTCCCACCACGAAGTGAGGCTGTGACAATCAGAAGCAGGATGCATGCCACAATTTCTGATCACAGCCTTGCTCACTGGTCAGAGTGGCCTGGAAATGTTATCTTCCTGTGCCCTGATCACCAGCTGAACATACCTCCATTGCTCAATGAGGCTGCTAGCTGTTAAGGTCGGTTTTGGGAGGGAGGTCAAGTCAGGAGATGTTACTTAACTACATATTTGTAACTAAGCAGGCAGTACAAAATATTCATGAATGTTTGAAAATTATACTGAATTTCAAAATTGTTCTCGAAGATAGAACTTACCTGCCTTAAGCTTCAATTCCCATCCTGCAATGTCCATGCATACATGTGCCCTGGAAGACAGTTTAGATTGTTCATGTTCAGAAGAAAACCCAATGAACTGGATCTTGGACATGAAGTTTAGGTTGTAAATGTCAGCACATTTACTATAGAGTTAAGTCCCAATGGACACAGTGTGGAAGATTTATGGAGAAAAATAATGAGGATTTCACTATTTTAAAAGTTTCATTAAAAATCTATATAATACAAGAGAAAAAATACAGCAGGGCTTTTAAAACAGCTACCTTCATGTATAGACATATCTGCATAAAGCAGTCATCATCCATAAATAGAAACATCCTTGCAAAAGCTAGAAGCAGCAGTGGTGGTCAGCCACTTAACATTCTGTTCCTTTATCTAGGGCAATTTTTCAGCAGCCACAAGAACAGCTTCATGTGATATGTTCAGTTGTACAAACTGAGATATTGGTGGAGAGACATCAAGGAAGGATTTATTAAAACAAAACTATAGATATAGGGAAATGAAAACAGCTCTGGGGAAATTATTGTAATTGCATATTGAAGAATTCTGTGTCGTTAATTTCAATCTACACCCACATTATTAGCAGATCAATACAACAATCAGACAGTATTGACATATCCTTTCTGACAGATGATACACTGTGAGGAGAAAGCCCTCCTTCTTCTCTTCCATCTTAGTCTCTCAGATTAATCTCTCCCAACCTAAAAGGTGGTTTGGGAGTATAGCGATAAGCAGCATTTTCTTTCTTCTTTCCATCCTCTATAAAAAAAGCAATTGTGTGGCAGATGCAACAGCCAGATTGGTAAGAAATGTGTTCCTACCCTATTGGAATTCAGAAATAAGAGCAACTATCATGATATTTCAACATGAACATCTGCATTTAGAATACAGCATTGTGGGAAAACAGAAGAAATCTCCAGATAGCCATAGTTATGGATGAGGGGGATTGTAGAAAACAGTTTAAATGCTGATGCAGTGGCAAATTGAGGGGCATGCCAGCAGAAACCCCACTGGTCTACCCACTGAAAGGTCTGTGAGCATTTTTATGCCCTGCAGTTGTATTGTTTGAGTGACAGTAGCCCAAACAGGATATTCTAGGGAACATAAATGGCCAAAGATCCATGGAGTTCTCAGTTTTTCTCCCCCTACCAAAGATCTATTTTCAATTCTGTCCGCAGCAAGCCAGGGGGCCTTAGGAGGTGGTGGCAACTCTACCTCAAATTCCTCACCTCTACTGTATCATTGCTTTGTCCCAGTAAACTTTCTGAAGGCCCATTCAGTTCTTTACTGATTTTTTTCAGTGAAGAATCTTGGTCTATTTTCTGCTACAGAGCATAAGGAGAACTAGTACCCCAAAGTTAATTTTGACACCAGTAGCAATAGCGTTATGTTTATACGTGAGACATTACAGTGTAGAAGCAAGTCTTTCATCACAAGTTATAGTCTCTAAAAAGAAGCAGGTTTGATATATCTAATAATGAAGTTTTTCATATGAGTTATCCAAACCATTTGGAAAGCTCAGAAAAGTGTTCCCCCATCCTTTCAGCACTGATTAAGCTAGAGCTGTTAATTCTTCATTTCCATAAATTCTAAATGCACACTGAAACTAATACATAATAAAAATAAAACCGTATGCTGCAATAACAAGATAAAAGTATCTTTCTTCTCCCAATGGCCTTACTTAGGACAGTTAATATTTGGCAAAGAATCAGACACATTACATTCCTATTCCACAGATGATTAAAAGTGGTTTGATGTCTTTTAATAAGACTTGGAACTTGAAAGACTTCTAGTTTTGAATATAAAAACTGTGGTAACAAAGAAAGATGTCATTTTGACTGACCATGGAATTGCTGAAATGCCATACACATAAAGTATAAAGACACAGGATAAAGTTGGAGGACAAAAAAATTGGTCACTGTAGTTAATACTTGAAGATTGGTATCTGAATATGTGAACTAACCTTATCTATATTTCAATATTAATAAGGGATTTGGTGATGGTAGTGGTAGCAGCAATGGTGAACCTTGGTGGTGATTGGCTAAGATGCTCTAATGTCATGCTCATGTCATGGAGAATCAGAGAAAGTATCTGAATGCTATTGTCCTGTCCCAGGAAAGGAAGAACACAGCCCTCCACACTGGGAGAATATGTAGAAGAAGATAAGATTACTGCTTGCTTTGTCAGACTGGAAGAATGAGTGGAAGAATGAACTAAGGGTAGAACAATGAAGCAGAAGCTATAGCTGCCACAAATTTCCTGCATTCAAACTTGCAGTTCTTCAGAGGAATGTTAGCAAAACTAAAGGAAGGATAGGTAGAACAAGGATTTTAATGTTCTGGTGGGAGTAAAAATATTTTGTCTTGGAATTAGGAAATTGAGTCATTGGACAAGCTGTGGCACGTTTCAGTCTCCGCTCCTTTTTCAAGGTTATCTTCTTCCCATACCTCTGGGACCCACCAGCTTCATGAACCTCAGTGCAGCTTTCTAGGCTGTGTATATTCCCAAGGTTCGCCTAATGACCTGAAAGTCTGTTCCTTCTCCTACAAAAGTCAAAAGTATGTAAGGCTATGTGTTTGTTTTCCAGTTTGAAAACCCAGAGAATATCATGAGATGAGTCTCAAGCCTTACTGAACTTGAGGCTCTGTACATAAGGTGGCTAGGATAGTGCTTGTCTGATGCAACTGTATTGAATTCCTTACAAGTCTGGCTGCAGGACATCCTTGAGAACTTTAACACTATCACAGCAGCAGATAAAGCACAATGACCCCTGCAATTTCCATGTACCTATTGTCAATAAGTTCCCTGGGGCTTCTTACACATTGTACAGCACTGTTCATACTTATCATGATAGCACCCAACCACAGGTATTTATCAAGTTCTCTTAGTACTATATCTTCTCCAAAACTGTTGCACTTAAGATGCTGCTGCAGTGTTTAAGATCCATTAGTAGTTCCCCTGTCAACCTTCATACTACCAGCACAATTTAGGGGGAAAGGAAATGATTACAAGAAAAAATTAAGAAGATTTTAGTGGGGAAAACTTCCAGTAATATTGACAGATGTGAGGAGGAGACTTAATTTTGCCTTGGGTCATACAGAAATTAACTCATCTTGAGGTAAACTCATTGTGAATTGGACTGGGGTGACCTTGTAAAACACTAATCAGCCTTCTCCTCAAACTAATCCTCTCTGTGAGTAATTTGTTGTTCCTGAACAGCATTCTGTATTTGGCATTTCATATAATTCCATCTTTTAAGTCTAGTACTGTTGTGCTGTTTTTGTTTTTGTTTTGTTTTTCAGCCTTCACTCAAAGACTAAAAAATCTTGAAGAAGTTGATGGGTTTTTTGTTTATTTGTTTTTCACTGAGCAGAGATCTCTGCTTAGCAGTTGAACAGATGATCCACAGTTCTTTGGCCACTTCTGTCCTACACTGTTATAGTACTATTATTCTACTTTCAACATCCTGTGGAATTCTGGGGCTTGTAGTTTACTGAGGCCAAAGAGCTCTGTGGCTGAGAATTCTAAATGCCCCTCCCTAAACTGCAAACCCCAGGATTCCAAAGGCTGTTGAAAGTGGAATAATAGCACCATAACAGTGTAGGATGGAAATGGCTTTTCTATCCACGTTGAATCTCCCAAGGGAGAACTTTTGCAATTTAAATTGCTCCAGAGGTGAACCTCCCACCATCATCACCTTTGTCTGACTCCACGTTATTTGTCCTTTTGTTGTTGCTTCATTCACAGATATCTGTTTTACCTTCCCCTGCTAATGGGAAGGGGGAATAAGGATAAGTTATCTTCAGACATTCACTTATGCCTTCTTGGGCCATCTTAGCTGTCACTGAGACATATCATCTCAATATTGTGGACTATCAACAGCCTTTTCTCAGGTCTAAAGAGACACTTCCTCTGGGTAACCTATTCTGATAGTTCTGGTCACTGTTTCTATAGGATATGAAAATCGTCTGAGAAATGCTAGTGTCACTTGCTGCTTGTGGAATTTTAACTACATAGGGAAGAATGCATTGTTCCACAGCTGAGACTAGTTTTCTAACTCAGAGGAAAAAGCTACATAATCAGTGACAGCTTTTGCCATGCCCTGCATTTTCCTTACAATTCAACCACGTAAATACTGAGCAGGCTCGATGCCACTTAGATGTTGAGCTAATGAGATCACAGCTCAGGGTGTGATAGCTGCAGGCTCTGGGCTAAATCTACTAATTTGATGAAAAGTGAGAAATGACTGTATGACTTGGCGTGTTGTGGGAACTATTGTGGTACAAGTCTTTTCTCACACAGCAACTGCTATGTGAAATGATAATAATGTCTGTGCATTTTGAAAGTTCATTTGATTCTGATAAACCATCACAATGAGGTATTTCAAATTCAAAATGTTGGAAAATCTGCAACCAAAACACAGACTAGTTGGAGACACATTGCAAAACGTTTTCAGAAACTCCCATTCCCCTAAAATATCCTGAACTACTAGAGAATTTTCTTGCTGCAGACTTATTGCTTAGAGCAGTGGTTCTCAACCTGTGGGTCCCCAGATGTTTTTAGATTTCAGCTCCCAGAAGCCCTGAGCATTGACCATAGTGGCTGGGGCTTCTGGGAGCTGAAGTCCACAAACATCTGGGGACCCATAGGTTGAGAACCACTGGCTTAGAGGAATGAGAAATAGATCCAGACAGGAATACACGCGACATTGGATTTGTCCAACATCTATAGACTCAAGCACAGTAAGGTTGGCAGCTTAGGACAAACCAGAGCTTGGAAGTAAGTCGTTCTAAATCATTAACTATTTATAATGAGTTTCTTTCTCCAGTAATAAAATTATAGCAATATTACATTGCAATTTTAATTTGATGAGGAATGAGTTCACACCATTTGCAGTTTAACTGTCAGCTTTAGTTATTTTTATAGTTATGGGTTTGTGGTCTCACTAAATGGTGGAAGAAAACTATCACATGGTTCAAAAGGTGGCATATAATGTTGTAAGTACTGAGGTAACAACAAAGTAAAAATAGGGGAGTGTATTTTGTACCAAAATACAGCAGCTTACAGTGTTTAAAGACTAAGGGCTTTTCTGCGCTACACTATTATAGTGCTATTATTCCACTTTAAACTTCCTATGGAATCCTAGGATTTGCAGTTCAGGGAAGGCCATTTAGAATTCTCAGCCAGAGAGTTCTTTGGCTTCAGTAAACTAAAAACCCCAGAATTCCACAGGATGTTGAAAGTGGAATAATAGCAACAGTGTAGTGCAGAAATGGCCTATGCTCGGAAGGAGTTGGAAAAGGACTAGGACAATGGCAGACAAGGCTTCGAATTCCAGCTTGGCTGTGGAAACTTCCTGAGTTGCAATTCTATTGGGCAGCACAAGAAGAAGAGTCCTGCAGTCAGCATCTGCACTGGCACCTCATTGGAAGCCTGGAGCCTTGGAGATGGGGTTTATGTACTGAATTTAAAATCTAATTGGTTGCATTGTTGCTAAAATATATACTGTGACTTAAATTGTGATGGTGTTTGCAATATTCAATGTAGTTGGCCCCATAGAATCCAAAAAGTGGTACAATGCCATAACTACAAATGATTTCCCTTGGATTTCTATCTAATTTTTTTGTTTCTTTCCTCTAGTCTTCTGCAACAACAAGACAAAAACAGATAGTATAACCCCATACACTTCTATTCAAACTAAGTATATTCATTCAAGGTAAATTCACTGCCAGGTAAATAGTCATTGGATTGCTGTCATGTAGTTTATGTCATGCAGTTTCCAATTAAAATACAGGGCAGGTTAGAAAAGCAAGCAAATCACTTAGTGGAGAGGGGCAAATTTTATTGACATTTCTAAATTGGTCTGTCATGTCAAAAATAGCACTGGTCTTCAGTCAGGATCAAAAATAGATGGCAAAAAAATTACTCACTTTGCTATCTCTACTATACAACCTTCATAACCTATTTTGAAGAAAACAAACAGTGCCATTTACAAAAATGAAGTTATTATTGAATAAAATTGAACTAGATGCAAATGCAACGTAGAAATTCCATCTTTTTGTTCCCTCCAAAATAAGGAACTGAAAATCCTGAAAACTTCACCCTGAAGTACACAGTGAAAAGGGCCTACTCCTTAACCCTGGCAACTGGAGCTCCTTTCCAGCTCAAGCAATTGCTCCATGCCTTCTTGTGGCTGTGCTCTGGGATCCATTAGGCTGTGATTGTCTGCTTGGCCTCTGTAGGCCTTGTCAGGGAACACATATTCTTGTTCAATCCCCTAATATGCCCATTCAGCCTCTGAAATCCCCTTACTGTACCCATTTGATCTTGTAGGCCCTTGTTCAGCTTTATTGGCTTCCTATCAGTCTATACTACTAGGTCAATTATCCTCCTTAGATCTTTTACTTGGCCTGTCTGGTATTGGTTATCCTTTCTTAGCCTGTTCAGCTCTCATAAGCCTATTATTTGACCTGATCAGCTTCTGCAGGCCCTGCCTGGGCTTATTTGACCTTTGGAACTCTTGTTTGGGCCTGATCAGTTCCTGTAGCCCTTAGTTGGCCTTGGCTGGGCCTGCTTGGACCTGAGCAACCTTCATAGGCCAAGGAAGGCCATTGGTCTTTGAATGCATTGGCTAGGCTCAAATGGCCTCTGTAGGCCTCTGTCGGGCTTTATTGGCCTCTGTAGACCTCTGTTAGTCCTGACTGGCATCTGTAACCATGTCTGGGACAGATGGGATTGAGTGAGCTGGCCGCAGTGGAGTTGCTTGGGAAAAGAGGCCTATGTTGGCATTTTTTTTGTCTTATTGTTTGCAGAGTATAAGGGGCTGCCTCCTCATATCTTGGTCATAACACCAGGGTGGGAATGACCCAGGTTTGTTCAAGGGTGAGGCGTTTATTCTTCAGGCTTTTCATGATCTTCAGGTCAAGCAAAATAGATGACCGTGATTAATATTGATGTGGTTTGTAATGATGGCTTACCAGGTTTGGTGGGATGAAGGTGATTCCCAGTGAGTTGATACAACCTGTAGAAGGGTAAATATGGAGAGATGAAATGCCTCAAATAGGGAGTTGGGTCACTTTCTTCCATATCCCACTATGGTTTTTTCAGAGGCCTGAGCTCTACAGAGCTGACAGTGTCCATTTGGCAGAGGAAGATAATATGATGTTCCCAGGGGATTTGCAACAGGTAGGGAAAAGGGACTAAGCAGATATTCTTCCCTTGTCCATTGCAGATAGTAGGGGAGAAAAGAAGAGTTACAATGAATACCTTGGCACTCTTTTGGTGAAGGGAAACACCCTAGAATTGTCTGCTTAGGTTCTGGGACCAAGGGAGTGGGGAAGACCTGGGGGAGGCCCTCATCCAAGTCCTGGAACTTGGGAATGGGGTTCCTTGGATCTTCCTTCCCATAGATGGCTAGACAAGGAGCAAGCCACATATTGGGTTGCCCTCAGGACTCATGTGTTTCACCCAGGGGAGACTGAGGAGGAAGTTAAACAGCAATGCCTGTGTCTGCTGATCGCACAATAGGGCACTCCCCTCTAACTCCCTTCAGGTTCAGTCCGGTTTAAATAGGTTCAACGTTAACATAAAGTGGCTCTCTAGCTGCTCAATTATAGTTTCATTTGCAGATATTCTAGATAAACCAATCAAAGGTCAAGGAAGATAGTAAACCATTAGAACAATTAGGGGTTGCCTATGGGAGGCAGGTAGGAGAATGAAAGGATTTCCCCCATCAAATAATATTTCTGTTCCCCCACCATGAAATTTCTAGCAGTCTTCACATTAATAGCTTTGCAAAGTATGAGACACTGCAACTTCTGCTGTGTTCCCCTTTTCTTTGATAGTTGCCACTGCCCCATTTTGTCTGAGAACCTAAGTATATTTTAAAAGCTCATCTGATGTTTTAAGTTATTGCAGTGCTAGACATTTGGGGTCTGAAGGAAAATTTCATGGATGATGAGCAGTTTTCTTATTGGGGGGGCAATGCACTCCTCCCCCTCCTCCACCACTTAGAGACACCCCTGACAGGAATTCTGTTGATGTTTGTGCAAAAGTAAATCTCAATAAATTCAATGGTCTTAGTTACTAGTAAATTTGTTGAAGATTACATCCAAGAAAACCAGCAATTTTCACTGAGGAGAAAGCCACTTCCTATTTCCTATTGCCCTCAGAGCTGCATAGGAAAATTGCACTGTTTCACTCTTCTTTAGGAGCTATCAAAACCTTACTTGTTATTAAACTAATCGCTTTTTCTTGCTTCATATTTATTTACATACCAGACAATTCATCTTACACTGAAAGTTAGCTCAAAAGCTATCTGTTGGAATCCTCTATGACCTAGCTATGTAGCAGAGGTGCTAAGAAGGCCCTTTACTGAATTGCAAAGATGTGGGACATTGGAGTTTGATGCACACCATGCACAATGTGTGTCATTGCACCATGTGCATTTGTGCACAATGATCATCACCACATGATTCACAAGATGTGAATTATGCAGCAATGTACATTGTGCAGCAAGATACATTGTACAACAAGATACATTGCACACTGATGTGCAATGTACACCAATGCTCATTGGACACTTTGCCAGCTCTGCTATGTAGTAATGGAACAGCAGCCCTCTACTGGATACAAAAATTACGCAATTGCACATTTCTTATTCCTGCAGATGTCAGCCCATTTACAAAGCTGTAAGGCTCCATCAGGACTCCGATGTTTATGTTTAACACATATATTATGCAACCATTTAAAATTGCTTACTCTGTAGAGAGTTCCACTTCAGCTCATAATTCACAGAAACCAGAGTGGTCTAGCCAGACTGATGCCTGATGCTGATATGTCCCAAGTAAACACTATTTTTAAACACCATGGCATAGTGCCACACCTGGAGAACCTGCCTCTCCTCTTCAGTGGGGGTGAGGGGATCCTTTAAACAGATAGCAGTAAGTGACATCGTGAGAAAAACTAAAGGACATGGAGTGACAAAAACCTACAGTAATGTTGGTGTTGCTGTTCTGTATCTTCAAGTTATATCTGATTTATGGCAACCCTAAGGTGAATTCATTATGGGGCTTTCTTTGCAAGATTTGTTCAGAGGAGGTTTGCCACTGCTGTCCTCTGAGGCTGCAAAAGTGTGACTTCCCTTAGCCAGTGAGTTTCCTTCGCCAAGTGGAGATGTGAACCCTATTTTCCAGTTTTAGACCCTTTCTGCAACTCACCTTTTCTTGGCACTGGGGTGTGGTGCTCACATAAGGAGCCTCTGGAGAGAGGGTCTCACATCCGGGGTCCTTCAGCTCCACATGAGCTTCCTGGTCGTGCGAGAGCTCTGCCTCTTCCTTTCACAGTGCGGCCTGGGACCTTCCCAGGCTGCACAGGACAGGAAGTGCAAATGGTCCTGGTCCTGAGCCTCCACACACAAGGTAAGTGCATGAGGGGCCCCGGAGCAATGCACAACCATGCACCATTTTTGGCTTAAAGCCGAAAATGAAAAAATGCATGAGCAGTCCCTGCCAGGCCCTGGAGCATCGCGCAAATGTGAGTGCGTCATGTGGACCGCTCCTCACATGTGTGTGACACTCGAGGGGCCTTTTCGCATCGAAAATGCTGTGCGAAAAAGGCCTTAGTCTAACATCCAAACCAATACACCACACTGGTTCTCCTATAAGTAATAAAAAATAGATAAATATCAATACAATACAAAACAGTACAATATCAAATACAGATGAAAATATGAAACCAGGGCAGCTTTAGTAGTGATAAATAATTCAAAACCAAATATGAAATTCTACAATTAAAAATGGAGTCATATCAATATCCAGGTCCCTCCAAACCTGAAAGTTGTGTACCGCTAAAGAAATAAATGAGCTGCAATGAGACTACAATATGACATTGAAATGAAATCTGGGCTCCAACTTCTGAGATCATCTTCCTTTTAAATTAGTCCATCATGAATTTTTCGCATGCCTTAAGCCACTGTTACCCTAAACCAGTTGCTTGGGACCAGCGTCTTGAATGTGGTTGCATGATGCCATGTCTTCTGAAAACTGGTTCTTACATGAGCAAGTCATAGCTCAAGAGCTGAACTTTTCTTTTTTAATACAGATGCTTTCACTACAAGCCTTGTTCAAATGGAAAATTCTCAAAGAATTGCAGCTTTTAAAAATTTCTTCAGATAATAGCAGCTCCTCAATGTCTCTGTGAACTGAATAGTGGCACCATAGACAGTGAATCAAGCCCTCAGACGGAAATTCTCATTAACTAATGCCGTTCATTTTTATAGCAGAAAAAAGGCATGAGAAAGAGTGTGAATGCTGTCAAATGCAGAGAAAGCAAGATGGCTATAAAGCGCACGTCAGTTTTATGGCTGATATTATCATGAGCAATGTCCCCATTATCTTTAGGAAGAGGGAATTCTTATTCTGTTATTTGGTCTTTCATTTGAAGATCCTCCATACATTATTTTGGCATTTCAGATGCTGAAGTTTTGACTTAACTTTGGTTTTTAAAGTTTTGCTCTCCTTGGCTTTTAATATGTTAAATATCCATGAAAATGCATGGTTGGGTTGGAGGACTAGGGATGGATGAATCTGTCTGGTTTGGTTTCTACAACTGTCAGGCTTTATGAAGCATAAATCTGTTATTTTTGCATCAGCCCTTCCCCCCGTCAGTTTGTAATTTTCTTTTAGTAAGAAGTCCACATGAAAATTCATAAGTGTTCTTGTCCATTTTGTCCCCAAATGTGTATGTTTTGTACACATTCACCCATAGGTATAACTTGGGGATAGGCATTTCCCTTAATTCTATGTATTTTTGTGCACTTTTGTAGGATTTGGTGGACAGCTTTGCAAAATCCAGATAAATACAAAGGCGGAGGATAAAACTGCACTGAAGCTCACATACTAGTTCAGGAAGTATATTCTCTCTTAAACCAGGAGTAAAAAGAACTCCTTCCTCTTTTTTCACCGGCTTCATCCCATTTCCTCTTCTGTTCTCTTTCCAACTTTACCAGCCACTATTTTAGTGTCTTTGCTCCATCATATAAAACTGTGCTCATCTTTCTGTGCCAGCAACATTAGAAAAAATCTGCCAGATGAAGATAAACTTTCTAGTTTAATTTATCTAAGGCAGCAAACAGTAGCTACTGAAGTCCTGTAGTAGCAAATCACAGTATTGGAGATGGCTCCAGGAAAGTGTTAGGGCTCATATTTTAAAATGTAGAGATCTTGTACCAGTAAAGTCCTGACCAGATCCTAGGTAAGGAATAGTTGGCCTGTTCTAATGTTTATGAGATTATTGATTAGCAGAAACAGAGCCTTTTTGGCAATAGCTTTGCACTTTTGGAATTTTCTTTGTCAACAGATAAGCATAGCTTCATTGATATCTACCTTAAAAGCTTCAAAACTCCCCAAAAGCAATCACTCAAATCTTAGTGTTAGCCCCTATTGTTAGAGTAGACTTATTGTATGTATAGGAGCTGCATACATGTTGAGTCACCATTCAATGCAGCTACTAGTTGGGATTGTAAACAAGGTACAATTTATTGTGTTTCATTCTTT
Source organism: Iguana delicatissima (assembly GCA_948472985.1). Taxonomy (NCBI): domain Eukaryota; kingdom Metazoa; phylum Chordata; class Lepidosauria; order Squamata; family Iguanidae; genus Iguana; species Iguana delicatissima. The sequence continues at coordinate 561,668 of CAOKZL010000491.1, read as the reverse complement.
ATTACTGATAAGTTATACATGCTAGTTATAAGCTTCTTTTTTATTTTGATTGTTTTAATTATCTTCTCTTATTTTAATTTTTATTAGCCAGGGGGTTGACATTACAAGATGGGGTCTAAAATTATTAAATGTATTACCAAACAAAGGGAAGCATTTATGATCATTTTCTCCATGTAATATGCCTCCATGTCTCCGTAAAGAAGAGAAAGTGGTTGTACTATAACTTGTTCAAATAGTTTTCCCTTCCTACAGCATCCTCCTAAATCCATCCTTCATGAGATCTTAACTCAAAGGAAGATGTTTGCCATTACAATCAGCTGCAGCTTCTTTCAACACCATTTATATTTGATTTAATGGACTTCTTCAACCTGTTAACAGTCACATTGTCATATGTAGTCAATCAAATGTGGCTACCTGAACAAATTCAGCATGGGAGGATCTTAGATTCTCTGGAATCACTCCTTCCTATTTTAGCTTCAGCTCTACTCTTGGGTACCACCTAGCAGTCACAGTTAAGGCCTTTGATCCTGAGATAACTATTACCCTTGAGATAAATTACCAATTAACAGTGATGTAGACTCAAGTCGATCAACTCAGGCTCATGTCAGACTTAAGTCCCTTCAACGACTTGACTTGTGCTGGACTTGTCAATAAATGATTGACAAATGACTCTTTTTTAGTGATGGACTTGCTGCCCCCCTCCTACTCAAGACTTTCCCCAATCAGGAGTGAGGGAATGTTATGCTGATGACCCAATCAGAGCTGCACAGACTTCTTTATTCCCACCTCTCTGCCTCTCTTTCATTTCCCACCTTTCTACAGGAGCTGTATATAGGAAAGCAAAGAGCAGGACAAGTAAAAAGAGGGAAAACAGGATTTTGCACAGGGCAAGGAGTGATCTATGCATTTGGGCTAAGGTGAAGATTAGGGATTGAAGTCCCATCAGTGTTAATATGAAATCCTTCTCTTCCTCTCACTTCTCCATTTAGCCCTTCTTTGCTCAGTCGTGAGTAAACAGGAAAGAAAGCCTGCTTGCTCACAAGTAAATGGGAAAGAAAGCCTGCTTGCTTGCAAGTAAATAGGAAAGCCTGCTTGCTTGTGAGTAAACAGGAAAGAATACCTGCTTGCTCACAAGTAAATGGGAAAGAAAGTCTGCTTGCTTGCAAGTAAAAGGGAAAGAAAGGGTGTTCTTTACAGGCATGGCAGTGTGGAAAGCAGTTTGCTTCAGCTTGTTCTTCCATGGCTGAAGGCTTCCTTCCAAACCTGCTTGCTCTTAACTTAACCCTGCCCTCATGCACAGATCATCAGTTCCGTGTTTTTTTTTTTTTCCTGTTGGCTTCCATACTTGAGACTTGACTTGAGACTCGACTTGAGACTTGGGCCCTTTCCACACCGGGGGGGTGGACATGCGGGGAAACGGGGTGGCGCACGTGGGGACGGAGCTTACCATGAAGTGGGAGGCTCTGTCCCTGCAGGGAGCAGCGCGAATTTGCTGCTCTGCACAGCAGCGACATTTGGCGGTGCTCGGTGGTGCCCGGCAGTGCCCAAAATGGCGGCCAAAGGCTTCCGGCGGTGCTCCACCAATTGGGACAGTGTGCCAGCCGGAAGCCCACCCCTGGGCAGCTCTGCAGGGACGTGCTACCGCATCCCTGCAGTTCTGCACAGGGCGCCATGACGGAGTAGTGCGCACGAGGTTTTAAAAAGACCACCTGAAATGTGGTTTTTATAAAACATGGAGCGCCACCCACGTGGCCGCGAGAGGGCGGTGTGAGGTTTAGTACCTCCCTTTTTTTGTCCGCCCTAGCGCACCCGGCGGTGAAGACGACCTCCGTGTCCAGTCGTTGCACCGCGGGGTTTTACCCCCATGTGGAAATGGCCTTGGAGTAAAAGCCTTAAATACACCATTGCCAATTAATGTAGACAAGGGATGGGCAACTGTGAACAGGGTGGACTCACTCTCCTCATGAAAATGATGTCGTAAAATTTTTAGTTCAAGAAATCAGCTGAAGGGGCCCAAACAGCCACATTTGGTCCAGAAAATATTTCTGTGCATTTTTCAGCCAATTCCCCACCTCCCACAAATAGGGTTTTCTAGAGAGTATTTGGTGAGCAGATTACAGTGTCTCAGGGCCCACATGTGGCTAGCAAACCACAGTGCCTCTATCTCTGATGTAGACTATAGTTAACTAATTTAGATCAATATACAGATTCTGTATAAGACAAATTTATACCTTGGGAAACGCTGTTTATACAAGTGTACTAAATGCAGGAGTGCTAACTATACATTATGTTGTGGTTCAAATCAAGCTGAGACAATTACAATCACTTTGTTTCTTAAAATCTAAACTGTCAAGAAGTAGACAAAGGAAGCAACACTTGCCAAATGTGTATCTCTACAAATTTTACAAGTTTAAGAAGTGTTTAAATTACCATAAATTAGGAAATTCAGACATATATTATTCCAGATTAGGATCCGTTTGGATTTTTTTGTTTCTTTGTTTTTCAGTGTAGATGTGAATGCTTTGTTATATTTCCTCCTTTCCACTAGAAATGATAGCCAAAGTCCTGCATCAATAAGATGTAGCATAGCCTTCTATTCATTTGGTTACCGCACTACAAAATTGTAAATATACAGTCAGACCTCCACATTTGCAGATTTGAATCCCAAGGATTTGATTATTCGTGAGTTTCTCCAACACTTGCCCCCTCCACCTCCAGTGCTTCTTTTCTAGAGAAACCTTCCTTCTCAGTGGCTCTAATCAGGCTGCCCAACCCTTTAGAAACCTGCCTCTGGTCTTCTTCTCCACCAGCTAATGCCTGGCTAGCTAAGGAAAGCTTGCAGCCTGATTTCTCAGCACCACAAACCCTCTCCAAACCCCCTACACATACTCAAGGAAAGAAATAAGCAAGCAAGAGGAACTATAGGGACACCATGCTGGCACACTGCTTTCCCGTTTCTTTCCCTGTCTGGATTTGGACCATATTTGCCTCACCATGGCTTGCCTTCCTTCTCACAACACACACACACACACACACACATTTTGATATTTTTGATTTTTCCACATTTTCAGGGGTCCTGTGGCCCTAATGTAAGTGAATGTAGAAGGCTGATTATCATACAGAACTGTGAAAACCAAAAAATAGTTTGCAGTGAATACCATAGTGTGCAGATGTGCAGTGTCATTTGCTTTCATCTACCAAAATTGTCAGTTGGGAAAGAATTCTTTAAAAAAGAGACAAGCTTTGCTCTGAACTTTGGTCTAAAAGACTCATAATATAAAGCCAAATTCAAATTGTGCTGGGGGGAATTTATTATTCGCTACACCCCTTTTGTGTTCTAAGAACTGTCAGTTTTCCAGGCTAACACCTCACATGTGGCTCTTACTATGAACTGCTGAATCACTGACAAGGTAGCAACATAAAAAGCATACAGTGCTAAATTCTTTATTCAGATACCCCTCTATTGATTTTGATACAGTGATGAGTGTTGCTTTAAAATACCCTCTATGACAAGCATGGTCAAAATGTGGCTCTTGGGTGTTTTTAGAGTGCATCTTCCTTCAGTCCTAGCTAACATAGTCAATGGTGAGGGATATTGAAAGCTGTACTTCATTGATCTTTGCTCTTAGGAGTCCTAACTGATAATCAGCTTTGTATGCTAAAAGAATATATGGACATACTAGTTTGTTCCTTCCACTGAAAAGTTAGATGTGCCATTTAATCTTGGAAACATTACATTTTTCAATCAAGCTAACACTCTCCTTGGTATTTTTCAGTACTACTACTCTCAAAATCTCAAATTTAGAATAAATCTGGGATTCTGAGAGTTGTAGTCCATAAAGTAAAATTTTGTTTTTCAGTTTGACGGAAACATAAGTCTGGTTCAGATGATATAATTTCAGCTCCTTCTGGAGAAACAATTCAGAATAAAGGTGAGTTTGGTTGGAACACGGGAGAAAGATTTGATGATAAATATAGAAGAAATAACATTTTGGACCTCTCAGATAAATAAAGTTAAAAATATAAAAGTTAGAGAACAGCAATTAAAATTAATTAGTAAATGGTACAAAACCCCACATCAGATCTCAATGATAAATAAAAATCTATCATCAAATTGCTGGCACACATGCAGGCAAAAAGGGACATACCTTCATATGTGGTGGGAGTGTTATCATTTACAAAAAAATTACCTAAGAGATAAATAAAACAATAGGAAGAAACCTCCCATTCAGTAAAGAGACCTGCTTAACCTTGAATTTAAGAAAATTGGGACTGAGTAAATCAGAAGACTACATAATATTTTTTTTAAGAGCTGTACATGCAGTACTAGCATTGGGTTGGAAAAATAAACAATGTTGGGATAAAAAGAATTAGATGCATTATATAGTGGAATCTCTCCTATTTGAACTTTCTAAAGGAAAGGAAAGAGAGATATAATGGGCAAATAAATGTAACAAATTGGTGGGACAATTGGGGCTTCTGGATTGAAAAGGTTAAAGATGAAAAGGGGTATGAAGAAGTGAGAGAGACTATTGATAAAATATTCCACATTATGGATAATGGTTACTAAAATTTTCTGTTAAGGCCATCAGTGGAGATTGAGGGAGGCGGGAGAGGGGGTTAGCAAAAAAAATGTATTAAAAAAATAAAGATGATATAATTTCAGATTTCCTAGATCCTGATTCTGAATCCTACAACCAGGCTTTGACTAATTATTTTGTTTTGATTTGATTTGATTTCTAACGTCATGGGAAACTGTGGGTTACGAAATCAGACTGTTTTTGCTAAAGCTGGGGGCACAATGGAAAGACAGGAGAGGAAGGATATGGTGAAAGCACACACTTGTTCCTAGTCTCCAAAATAATGGTGATAGTTCAGAATCAGATCACAAAGAGATATGGAAGCATTGTAACAGAATTGAAAAGACACATGTCCTTTCCTACATCCTAAGATGCAACTGAACTCATTAGGATTCATCTAGGTCAGTGGTTCTCAACCTGTGGGTCCCCAGATGTTTCTAGACTTCAGCTCCCAGAAGCCCTGAGCATTGACCATAGTGGCTGGGGCTTCTGGGAGCTGAAGTCCACAAACATCTGGGGACCCACAGGTTGAGAACCACTGATCTAGGTATAGAAGGACAATTTAATTGTCATTGTTTCCTGGCTCTAAAAGGCAATTTTCCAGTATTCCACAAATTCATTGGGAATAATAATTTCCTGTTGAGATATCTGTGCAGTTTTCTTTTGGTATTTGCACTTTGGGCAGAAATATTTGTGGCTGATCACAGGTATTTCTGCACTGGTTAAATCCTCCAAACACTTGCAAATACCAGGAGATCCTAGACAGAAATGTTCATTTTCTCTTGCAGCGGTGAGAAGACTATGCAAATTATTCATCCCTACATGGGACAATAAAATAGGTGAAAATTTACACCCCATCTTCCTTACAAGGGAGCATGTTCAAGCTTCATATTATATGGACTGTTCTGTGCTTCAAAATGCCAGCCATCACTTTTTTAAAAGAAAATGTTAATCACAGCAGCTATGGAACAGAAACAAATACATGAATAAAAATAAAACATGCTACTCTCAATTACAGCAATTTTGCATCTAAAAGAAATTTTTCGTTTTGGATTAGTTTAGCCAGCTGAAATCATCTTGATCCTCTCTTCCCAGCTCTTTAAGTTCTAAAACAAATCCACCCTTGCATTCAGTGTAAACTAGCCTGTCACAGGGATGTTTTGCTAGCTTATCATGGATGCTGGGTGCCATTAGAAAGAACAGAAAATGAAAATAGAGAGCCCGTATGCTAATCAAGCCAGATGGATGCTGTCCGTTCTAAAGCCAGCATGATCAAACAGCAAGCACAGTGGCAAGTGCAGCTGGTTTAAATCCTCTTTTTTGGATCTCAGCCATATTTAGTGTGCTGAACAGTGCACATATATTAAGGGATGAGAGAGTCAAACAAAATGTATGAATCTGTTTTTTTCTTTGTTTTTTTTTTCTTTTCTTTTGGAAAAAAAAAAGAACATGGTTATTATGCTGGAATCCTGCCAGTGTAAATTGTATTTGCATAGCCTGTTTCAGAACACATGATGCTCCTGCTCTTATGACACTGATCATAGTGGTGAAGCACGCTGTCAGAGAATAGCAGAGAGGAATCATTTCAGTATCCAAAGGTACTTTCTAAAATGAGGAAAGAAGTCACCGGATGAAACTGAATAGTGGGAGACTGTGGGCAGAGCCCAAACAGAGTTTCTTCATACAGTTCCTAATCAAATCATGGAATTTGCTACCATAAGAAGCACTGATGGTAACCAATTTACCTAGCTTTAAAAGGGGATAGATAAATTAACAGATAATAAGGCTATTAAAATAGATATTTATCATGATGACCTTGCATTACCCCTAGCATACAGAGAAGTATGTCTCTGAATACCAGGTGCTGTTTTGCTCAGGAATTTTTGTGTTTCCAATGGGCATCTGTTTGGCCATTGTCTGAACAAAATGCTAAATATTATAGGCCTTTGATCTGATACATTATAGTTCGCCATATATTCACGTCACTACAAGTTTTACTTTACTAAGTTATTTTTGTTAGAAAAGGGGAGACTTTTTTTATTAAAGAAAAGGAAGTCCACTGGGAGCATCCCCTTTTTGTCCCTGCTCCAACTCCCAACTAAAGATCTTTTCTCCACCTCCCCTACAGTTTATATTTTCTAACAGAATTCAGAATGAGTGGCAGGTAGAAAATGTTAGGACAGGAGAACACTGAAATCAAAAATGAGAGGAATAGAAGTGAGTGACAGGTGGACAGATAGCTGGAAAGTTCAGTTAGTGGAGTATGTGAAGAAAAGGACCAGCTGAGAAAGAAAAAAGGCGATGGTGTGGATATCTGATCAAAAGGAAAGTCAGATATACTGGGCTATTTTAAGAAGAGGAGGAGGAGGAGGATGAAGGCCACTGTTTTGCATGATAAAACATAGATAAATGTAACTTTCTTGTTCCAGGAATTTTTTGGTGAAAAAAAAAAGTGAACTGCACAAGATTTCACAACAGTGAACCTTTTTGCTGATGGTGTTCCTTCGTGTGCTGAGACAGCCTTTCATGATGAGGACAAGAAAATCTGAGAATATTCTTTACATCCCTGTTCACTTCTTACTTTCTGGAACCAACCATGTGCCCAAATACAATTTGCAACTACAGATCTATGCATTTCCAAACTGATGATGAGATTTATATATTAATTTAAAATGCGCAGATTTTAAAATGCTGATGGGAAAATGGATACATTTGCCAAATGGGCATAAAATATCTTAGTATATAGCTACATAAAAAATATGTTCACTTCACAAACAGCACAGGAATGGAGACAAATTCTTGAGAGGAAAAAGAAGTTCTCACAGTCTTATGTGAACCCAGGTCAAAAGGAGCTTTGAACCCTGATGCAAGAACCTTGGCGAGTTGAAGTCTGACAGATTTGCACATCACTACCTGACATATCTCAGCCCACATTCTTACATCTGTATATAAATCTAGGAAGTAGATAGAAATAGATTGGCACCATTTTGTTCTGGATAAGGTGATAAGAAATTTAGATTCACTGGAGAGACAGCATTTTGGGGCAGTTACTTTGTATTACCCACTGACTTCTGAGGGCCAAGCCATTGTCCAGGAAACTGAAATGTCACATTGTTGTTGCTGTGTGCCTTCATGTCATTTCCATTTCCATTTTATATCTGTGAGAGCAGTAAAGGTGGTATTCCAAGAAGGCAAAAAATATAAAGTGAAATTCCATCCCGCTCCTCCACCTCACCCCAACACACACTTTGAATTTTGAAAGTCAAACTATTTTTCAGAAGAAAAGGAAAATAGCTTTATTAATATAAAACCACATTTGAGGTGCTATCAGGACAAAAATGACAGGGTCTGAATCTTCCACAAACCTCTCTTCATGGCTGGAATTCCCTGTTTTTTTCCCCTTTAGCTTTATTAATGTTTTCCAAAATAAACAATGGAGACACTATAAGAACATAATAGAATATACAGTTGACCCTCCACAATTGCAGATTCCACCTTCAAAGATTTGATAATTTCTGAGTTTCTCCTGCCCCCCTACCTCAATTTTTTCTGGGGGAACCTTCCCTTTCAGTGGCGATGATCAAACTGTGTAACCCTTTAAAAACCATCCTCTACCAGCCACTGCCTGACCAGCTAAGCATGTCTCACAACCTGATTTCTCAGCACCACAAAACCTCTCCTGATGCCCACTCTATATCCAAGGAATGAGATGGGCAAGAGAGAGAAAGTATAGGGCCATCCTGCCAACCCACTCCTTTCCCTCTCCTTTTCCCGACCTGGTTTGGAGACTGCCACTCTCCAGTCATGCCTCAGTTCCTTCCCCACAGACACACACAGAGATTTTGATATTTACAATTTTTTCACTTTAGTGGGGATCCTGTGTCCCTAAACCTAGCAAATTTGGAGGGCTAACTGTTCATACTTGCCATCCTGGCCCTTGTTGCTGCAATGATATGGGAGTTGCCAGTAGGTAGTTGAAAACTAGTAGTTGAAGACTGGATACTAAATAGTTGCAAAGGGTCCGCAAAGAAGGGAGCTCGTTCATTCTTCTGCCTTTTCTCCAATGCTGAGATTCAAGGCAGCCTACAAAAGTTGAAATGGATATAGTTAAAGGCCTTTATGAAAAGGTTACTGTGAGATATGGCAGTTACTGTGAGATATAAGTCCTGTGTGTGGGTTCATAACAGCGTTAAACAAAAAGGATACGGGCAGAAGTATGATAGCATCACCTTCAGCTTTGCACATGTGGATAGTGACTCTCTGAAGAAAAGAGCCTTTACATGATTGAGAGTCTTTTTCAGGGTTGTAGATTGTGTGAAGAGGCTTCAATCACACTCTGATTTGAAAAATGAAATGTGCAAAGTTAGTGAAGAAGAGTAACACTCTATTGCTGATCTCAGACCTCGCTGATAAATAGATTCTGACATAACATTTATTCACCTCTCTACTAATTTTAATAATTCAAAGTTGCAATGAGAATGAAATTGGTTGTTGTTTTCTCTGACAGACAACCAGTAGAGAACATACTTTCCTCAGATGAAGTGTGAACCAGTGACCATTCTCACTGTGAACATTCTTGTCAGGGAAAATGATAAGGATAGCTAAGACAAAACAGGAACATCTTTTTCAGCTAACAACGATCTCTTTCCAGAATGGGTGTAATACAAAGACATAAAACATAGCTTAAGCACCATGGAAAAGTACCTTAGAAAAATGTGCAAAACTACTGCAATTGAGGGTCAAGTGACAACCCAGAGATGAGAATGACAATCTTCTGTTTTGTATTGCTTGGTAGAATACATTCACCTCTGTGTGGGGAGCAGGGAAATATATTGGGCATGTCTTTGTCACCATAAAAGTAGAACAAGTTAGAGAAGACTTGGCAGTTTTTTTGAGAGTTCTGAATCACACATGCTGGGGGTTGGGTTCATCTCATGCCTTGGAATCTAACATTTAAAATATTTTATTGGTTCTGATACAGTGGGTTTGCTGTTCTTGTGCACCTTCAAATCATTTCTGACTTACGGCAACCTTAAGGTAAATCTAACAAGATTTTTTCAGAGAGAGAGCCAGCATGATGCAGTGGTTTGAGTGTTGCAATATCATCTAGAGACCAAGGTTCAATTTGCTACTCAGCCATGGAAACCCACTGGGTGAGCTTGGGCACATCACACCTTCCCAGCCCCAGAGGACCCCATGATAGTGGGATAATCCCATGATAGCTTTGTCTTATGGTTGTCATAAGTCAGAAACAATTTGAACACATGCATAATAACACCATTTACCATTGCCTTCCTCTGAGGCTGAGAGAGTATGACTAGCTCAAGGCAAACTTGTTCTATTTCTATGATGAAACTAGGATTTGAACCCCAGTCTCTGGAGTCCTAGTCCAATACGCAAACCATTATACTGCACTGACTGTCAGATAACATGGGTATGGAAGTGAAAGTTACGTCAGTAAGCAACAGTGGAGTTTTCTCCCTCTTTTTGTTATATGACTAATTAACTTTAGCAAGCACTTGTCTCTTAGCAACCCATATCTGATAAAGAACACCTGCCAGCCCAGATGGTTTGAGAAGGAATCTTCTTGTTTAATAGAATAAAAGTACTTTTCCTCAGCTGTCTGAAACCATTAGTTAGCAGGAATTTTGCAAGGAAATTAAGAAAAAAAGAGAGAGAGAGACCGTCAAAACTCAACAAATATGCCTTTCCAAAATGGTCATGTTCAATTTTCATCACTTGTAGATGCTTATCTTTTCAAGATTACTATCAATAATGCATGGCTATAATATTCTAGTACTTCCTTGTGTTTTGCAAAGGGTACTGTGTCTCAATAGGATTGAATTCAGTGGCATGGCAAAATCAATAAAGTCTGGAGAACTGCAAAACAAGGCTTCATTATAATAATGATAATTCATAGCTGTAACAACAGTGTAGAAGTCTGAGATAAAAATACAAATGCCTTTGTTAACCTGACATTTCTCATTCATACATTGGATTGATATAGGCAGATGGCTGTTTGTGGCATTTATACCATGTTTTGGATGGGTAATGGGCTGAAGCGACTATGATGGATGCAAATGTTTCCAGAACTTTTTTTTTACTGCAAAAATCTTTTTACATATTTCCCATATCACATTTGTATAATATTAAAGCCCACAAGTTCTCTTCAGGTTATGCTTAAACAGGACATGTAAGGGATGTGGGTCAAATACATTGTCTATGTATCCATCATCCCCATTTCCCCTGGCCCTATTGTCTTGTTCTCTGGCTTTACAATGTTTATGAGGCAACATGGAACCAGGAATTCCTAATTGTACAGGCTTCTACTTGCCTTTGGGGGGAAAAAAGCATAAAGTAGAAGTCTCCCTCAGATATCCTTCCTCAGTGTAGGTCAGAAGTGAAAGGAATACCTACAAATCTTACCAGCTTTGACAACAAATATGCAAAAAAAAAAAAAAAAATTGGCCGGAAGATTGTAATTTTTTTGAAATATATTGTGTTTTTTTCTCAAATGAAATGTTCACAAAAAGATCCCATATAAAAAAAGGGGGGAGCTCTTGAAATTCATTACATCCCTAAATTGTCAAGAATTTGGACATAGAGGACACAATATTGTCATTTGAATCTGCAAGTATGGCTCTGTGCCCCTGATATATCCTGCTTAGGTAAAATGTCTCAACAGATTTAGAGCCACCCATTAAAACTGACTGATTTATTAAAGGCAAGCAAGAGAAACTGCACTACACAACACATGATTAACATGTGGAATGTGCTGTTATACAACATAATGTGACTCTTTGGCAAAATTTGGAAAATTATTTTTAAAAAGAATCACCATCACTACCTCGTGTAATTTTTTCTAAAGTATCTGGTTAATATTATTTGTGATTCTTTTAAAGAATAACTTTTTAGGTTATTTTTTCTATTCTTTTTTGTTTTTTCTTAGCTTTTGCTTTTTGGAGAAATCCCTCCCCATGAAAAGTGAGAAAATAAATTTTTAAAAAATTGTTCAAAGTGTTCCCTAAAGTATGTTCCTACAAATTAATATGTAAAAGTAGTGGAGGGGAGTATACATTATGTATTAAAGTAGCAATGGTACCAGAAACATTCCTACATGGCTAGGGAAAAAAATGTCATTGTTGCCCCTATTACCTTCCTCCCATTCACAACATGTTGCAAATGATGTCCTGAATAATGTCTTACCTCCAAGCTCTGCTCCTTAAATATAATAATATAATGTAACATAACATAACATATCTGACTTGCCCAGCCCTCCTGATGTTGTTAAACTGCAACACTTATCATTTCTTACCATTGCTAGAGCTTATGGCAGTTGTGGTCAAAGAATATAAGGAAGATTGCACTTCAAATTCATGGGTGATGAACCTAGCAGCAAAAGCCACAATGGATACATGGAACATCAGTGTTCAAAAGTGTTTCCCTCTGGGTACCCATTTTAAACAGGCAGACCTTCATGTTCTCTTTAGCCAAAATACTGTTGGTGTTACCTAGTGGCATAACCTCCCATTATACCAGTGTGTTTTCACTTAACGGAAAAGGAGTTATCCTGAATCCCTTTTCAGAAGGACACTGTCACCTCATGTGCAACTTCAGTTTGATGGCACTAGGATGTAAGTCCACAGTCAATCAATTGCCAAGGGATTGGGCTTTCCAGCTACCATCTGGCTGCATTTGGACAGCTAGGATATAAGTAACAGCTAACTCTCTCCAGGATCCCAACAAGGATGGTTCATACCTTCTTTTATCCAGCTGTGAAACTGGAGCCAGATAGTGCCCAGAAGAATTGAACCTCTCTGAATGTTGACTGGGCATGGATGTGCCAACTTGCATTCAACAGGTAACAGAAACCTAGTAGAAATGTGGTAAAAGCAATTTACAGTCCACAAGCAGTACTGTTGAATCTTGGCCTTGAACTTTCAGGAAGTATCTGATTGGTTACTGTGCAAAAATGAATCCTGGGTGAGGTAGATCTTAGCAAGGCTTTTCTCACATCCTTATGCCCTTATATCTGTTCAGACTTAGTGTGATTATGAAAATATCCTTGGTTATGCAATTAATCCCTTTGTAATTTTGTTAAAATGTTTGAAATTTAATGACAAAGCAAAGAGAGACTTCGAGGTGCTTATTGACTGCTGTCACTGTCCCCAAGGAGGCAGAAAATCAATACCTCTAAAATCCATGAACAAGACAACTACAGCATACCACAGGCTGACTCATGAATTCGCTGATTTCAGGCATTTCAACTTGCTTTGTTGCTCATTTACTAAGTATTTTATTGGTATTCTGCTGTTCTCCCAATATGGGAACCATATTTGGGCTCTTTGGTAGAAACATGGCTGAAACAGAAAAAAATGAAGTATAAGAAACCAGAGGAAAATATTAGGTACTTTGAGTATGGCTTGCAGGATAGGAATCTCAGATGACAGATCCATCATGCTAGATGATAAATAGTAGGAAACCCATGGGGACTCTTGGTCCAATCAGGGAGTTCCTCACCTTTCTGTTTTCAAGTGAGGCACCTCTTGCTCAAGTGGGGCTATGGTATGCCACTGTAAGTAACAAAAGTCTCTTCTCTGGTGAATTTTGTTCTTTGTTCTATCCTTGGCAGTAGCATAGGGATGGGGATTGTGGGGAGTACAGTTTGCCCTGGGTGGCAATATTTTTTGGGCATCCTAGCCCATAGCCACACCCCCTGCACACCCTGGCTACGCCCCTGAGTACCCTGGCCACACCCCCATGCACCGCAGCCACACCCCCAAGCACCGCATGCTGTAGCCCAGCTCGCTCCCTGCTCCCCCGCCACACACTCCAAGCTTCGCCACTGATCCTTGGGAATCTCATTCATTCCTGATGTCTGCATGGAGTTTAGGAGGCATGTGGTCTCCAGCCAACTCTCCACTCTTCCACTCCCTCATGCTCAGGTCTAAACCATTTGCTATCTATGGTCCCTCTTCTTCATACTTCCAATAGAAAGACATCACAGAGACACAGGACAAAATTCATACAAAATATTTACATACAAAACAATATGTATGTATACATACATACAATATTCATACAAAATATTTGGTTGAAACATGCATTTGAATTACACTGGTTGAGAGAAGAGACCAGAAAAATCTCACAACCTGATATGAAAAAAAATGTGTGACAAGTATACATGTGAGATCCATAGATATACATGTGAGATCCATAAAATACCAGTGACCTAGATGAGAAGTAGGAGGTAGAAAATTCACATACATTTCTAGACCAGCTGATGGTATTTACTGCTGATTTTCAGTGCCACTCCAGACTCAGAGTCACATTCTGTGTGGATCAACTTTCTCCCTGTTTGTGAAAGGGGAGAGGAATTCTTATCAATCAGAGTGTAATCCCTGTTTTAGTACCTCTTTGAACAATAAAGGAGAAAGATTTCTATTTACTGCAAGATGTCAAGTTTTTTGGGGAGGGGAGGGATCCATCTAAGATAGCTTATTTCAAATTTTGAGATCTGATTTTTCCACATTTTTGTTATGTGAACAAACCCATTAAATCAAGCTTTTTAATCATATTAATAAGATATGCATTATTCATAGATCTCACTTTATGGGAATGGTTATAATTCGAAAGAAATAGAAATATGAACACAATTAGAAATAGAGATGATTTTTCCTCTTACATTTTATCTCATATTGTTGTCTATGTCATCTTTTCAGTGCAATTAACTGTCAAATATTTTTAGCCTAACCTTATCAATGACAAGATTATCTCATAATTTGAAAGTACTGAGTATCCAGTACATTGACTTAATTTACTTTGGTTTCCTACAACTATTTAAGTACAACAGAGCATAAGCAGAGGGAGGCTGAAAACCACTATTGGTATCTATGTCTAATAATTTCTTTATTAGGGCAGAAGAAATAAAGAACAAATAAATTCCAGGATAACCTTGATATGGAATAGGTTGAAAGGAGGAAAATGAGATAATGAGACAATTTATTAAATTCCATACATTTATCAAGTATAAAGAACCCCTGAAGGAAGAGCCTTAGACGAGTGCTTTTTCCTGTATAGAGCAGCATTTACTATTCCACTGAAAACACCTATATCAAACATTAAAATTTTTCAAACAATTGTAATAAAATAAACCTTGGCTGATGGCATCATAAGTTAGACATATGACCTTGCATTTCCTATTCACATTTATGATTGTGGTACCATTGCCACAATTGTAATGCCCATGAAACCCACCTTAAAACCCAGTGAGATGCACTAAGAGATGGAGATCTACACACTGGAGAGTGAGCTGCTAATGTCCATGTCCAACTGTCTTTTGCTGGTGAGCAGTGGTATGTTGAGAAATTGCAACAGGTCCCTGCTTCTGCTCCTTGCAACTGGGCACATCATCCTTCACCACTCTACTCCCCAACCTGCAGAAATGCATCCTCTGGTGCAGCTGGTTGGATTTTAAGGTGGGTTTGGAGGGTCTGATCAGGGACTGATCATCATGGCCATATCTGATGCAGGATTTCAGCCCTAGTGTTTGGTTAGGAGTATACATATTGTTTTTATTACTCCCTTTCAACATAATGTGAACTTCTTCACCATATATTTTGTTGTTCACTTAGCTCAGACATCCTTTAGTTTTCGAAAGTGCATATGCCGTATAAATCTCTCCTGTACTGAATTCATCCAAATATTTTCCATGTTGCTTTACAATATAGGTTTCTTGAAAAAAAGTTATTTCTCTCCTTTCAAATTTGCGGCTAACAAGAGATTTCTCAGAGCATATCATATGTATGCTATCAGTATGCTGATGACACCCAGATATCTCTCTCCATGCCTCAGATAATAGCATCAACTAAGGGTGGCATCTCGCCTCTGAACGAATGTCTTGAAGCAGTAATGGACTAGATGAGGAAAAACTGACTGAAGCTGAATCCAGATAAGATGGAGGTACTTGCTGTTAAGGGCTCTAGCCCAGGTATGGAGGTTTGTCAACCAGTTCTAGACGGGGTCACACTTCCCCTGAATGACTGTGTCCGCAGCTTGGGGGTGCTCCTGGACTCGCCACTTCAGATGACAGCTCAAATAGATGCGGCGGTCAGGAGTGCCTGTTATCAGCTTCGGCTAATACGCCAGCTGTGCCCCTTCCTGGAGCTGGAACACCTAAAAACAGTGGTGCATGCGCTGGTAACTTCACGGCTTGACTTCTGTAATGCGCTCTACATAGGGCTACCCATGTGCTTAGTCTGGAAACTTCAGCTAGTTCAGAATATGGCAGCCAGGTTGGTCACTGGTAGACCTAAAATTGACCATATAATACCAATTCTGAAGTCTTTGCATGGGCTGCCTATTAGTTTCCGGGCACAGTATAAGGTGTTGGTCATTACCTTTAAAGCCCTTCATGGCTTGGGGCCAGCCTACCTGCGGGATCGCCTTCTCCCATATAATCCGCCCCGCACACTAAGGTACTCTGGGAGGAATTTACTGCAACCAGTCAGAACTAGGTTGGCTGCGGTTACCCAGAGGACCTTCTCTTCTGTCGCTCCCAAGTTATGGAATGACCTGCCGGAGGAGACCCAGCATATTACCAGTCTTGACTGCTTTAAAAAAGCAGTCAAGACTGCTCTCTTCCAATAGGCCTTCCCAGACTAGTACTTCCACTGCCTCCCACTTTTAATAGTTGACTTTTAATAGTTGATTGTTAATTGTTAATGTGTGTTTTTAGGGGGTTGTTTTTAGGTGGGTTGGTGGGTGGGGAGGATTGGGTATGTTTTTTAATGTTTTTAATGTAATTAATGTATTATTGTTGTTCGCTGCCTCGATCCGTGGGGAGAGGTGGGATAAAAATTATTATTATTATTATTATTATTATTATTATTATTATTATTATTATTATTACCATCACCATCATCATCATCATCATTATTATGTGTGTATGGGTGGGTGGAAATAGGTAGGATATTAAATAAATATACAGCTAAAGAACTAAATAACTTAAATGTCCTCAGGAAAGACAATCTCAGTAGGAATAGAGTTAGGACTTCCAGATAAAAGTAGATTCCTGTTTCATTTTAATATATTCATATAGTTGCATACTCTCCCTACCTCTTTTCCTTCCAGAAAAGTTCTGAGCTGAGAATTCCTGCTCCAAAACATAAAGAAGGCTGCCAGTTCTGGAACAGGGTGGAGAAGCAAAAAAAATGTTTTCTTATATGACACTAGGAATGTAGAAGATTTTTGATGCAACTGAGATCATCATGCCTTGGAAATTTTTGCATTTGTGAGGCTTGCAGTGCATTTCAGAAGCGTTGAAATGCTTTCATTAATTCGCCTGGGTGTATTTTTTCTTCTTCAGTGTTTACATTCACAATATCTGCTTTCCATTCACAAGTCTGGCAGCTAACTGCTATGCCTTGTAATATTATCTTCCATTTCTTTATATGTTCTATTTCTTAAATTATTCTCCTTTTATACAGACGCATCTCTTTGAAATTCCTTGTTTCTCCCACAACAGTTCTCTCTCCAAAACTAGACAAACTATTTTTTAAGCTTCTTCTCAGCATGACTGTGCAATTTCTTGTCTTCTGCAGTCTGATCTACTTCAAAGTTATGACTATTATAAATAGAGATGGCAATGTAATCCGAAGCAACAGATTAATTGAACTTCTCCCAAGACACAGGAAACATAAGGAGAGAGATTTTGTATCATTTGGTGAGATGATGAACACATGATTAGAATTCTTCCATTAAATGTTTCCTTCCCCCCAGTTATAATTCACATTGCATGGATTATAGCAGAGAAAATGATCACAATTCAGTCATGAGATCTGTCTCCTTTTCCTTAACATGCTTTCTGGAGGGGTGACCTGTTAGGAAATCAGTAAATAGAAATTATGGCCATTTCTGCACTAGACTGTTATAGCACTATTATTCCATTTTCAACATCCTATGGAATCCTGGGGTTTGCAGTTTAGGGAGGGGCCTAAATTGACTATATATACAAACCTTTTTTAAAAAAAACTACACAGCATTGAAAGCCCAACCCTAGCTATTTTGTAAAAACTCCTGTTGACAGATGGAGAGAAAGGATGGGAACATTCTGGCCTCTCTAGGAAGGTAGTTCCAAAGTCTATGAGTAGCCCCCAAGAAGGTCCTTTCCTTTGTTCCTGCCAAATGAGTTTTAGAAGGTGGTAGGACAGAGAAAAGGGCCTCTCCAGACAATCTTAGAGCTCTAACAGGTTCATAAAGGCTGATACTGTGTTCAAATAACATGGGCTTTATAGGTAAAACCAGCACTTTGAATTGTTCCTGGAAATGGATTGGCAGCCAGTCAAGTTGTTGCAACAAGGAAGTTGAGTGCTCCTTGTTACCATTCCCAGTTAATAACCCAACTGCAACTCTGAGGTTTCTGAGCACTTTTCAAAGGCATCCCTGCATTACAGTAATCCAAATGGCATGTAACCAAGACATGTATCATCATGGTCTGATCCATCTTCTCCAGGAACAAGTGCACTTAACACTAGATTTCACTGTGTGAAACTACTTATGGTCGCTCCTAAAATCTGGGTCTCCAGGCTCAGTGATGAATCCAGGAATACTCTTAATCTGTGACTCTGCAGTTTCTGGGGAAGTGTAACCTCCTCTAAGACAAGCTGAATCCTGTTCCTAGATCTATCTTTTGACTCACTAAGAACACCTCTGTCTTGTTTGGATTAAGTTTCAAATTGTTTGCTTTCATCCGACCCATTACAGCTGCAAGGTACTAGTTAACAAAGGAATAGCTTCCTTGGAATCAGGTGGAAAGAAGAAATAGAGCTGGATGTCATCAGCATACTGGTGACACCTGATCCCAAAACTCCCACTGGTTTCATGTAGATGTTAAATAGCGTAGGGGACAAGTCAGAAACCTGAGGGATGCTGAAAGCTAATGGCCAAGGAGTCAAGCAGGAATCCCCCAGCACTACCCTCTGAGAGTCGTCTCCAGGAAAGAGTGGAATTACTGACAGGCCCAGTAAAACCAACAGAGACACACACTTCCCCGTCCAATTCCCTGTGTAGGTCATTCACCAAGGCAACTAAAAATGTCTCTGTCCTGTAATGTGGACTGAAACTAGGTGGAAAATGATCTAATCCAATCAAAATTAGTTGCCAAAAACTTGCAATCCTGTGCTCAGAATAAAGCATTCCAGATATATTAGACCAGGCACTAATCTTCTACAATCAATCTTTTTCCCAAACAGTAATTGAGTAGATTCCTCAAAAACCCAAAATAAAAAAAAAAACAAATTCCTCCAAAATCCTCCATATCTATCTGTTCCTGGAAGTGTCAAGGAGTCATTGGCTTCTGAGAATTCATGCTTATGGATGTCAACAGTGGAAAAGTTCGGTTCTGTGAAAACTGCCTGGAAGTGCTATTGAATCATGTCAACAGCCAACATGAACCACAGATAAGAGAAAAAAACCCATTGTATCTATTGGGATGTCTAAGGTGTAGCAACAGGCATACTTGACCATAACGGAAAAAAGAAGTGGGATTTGCTTACAAAGCTGTGGAAAAAAAGAAATGAAGCAATGCTTACCTTTCCCTGGAAAGATTTTACTTTTGTGAGGTATAATTATCTATATAGGAATTTAGGCACTTAGAATAATAGTATATTTTGTTTTTTATTTTTTATTATAAAGAAAAATAAAAAAAATACATAATGTGACAAATATAAAAGTAAAGGGAAAAGTAAAGAGAAAAATTACCAAAAAAAATGCTTACATTTCTATTTCTTTCCAAATCTATTTACTTAATATTACATATTCAATGTATTATAGATCATACAGATTATATATTTTGGTTATATATATCTGAATCTCATTCTCATTATACCCATTGTTATTAATTATTCCCATAATTAACATTTTCAAAATATACTATTAGTAATTTCATTAGGATGATAGTATATTTTGTATATGCCAAATAGTTTGTGGCCTTTAGGAAACAGATTCTAGATGAGGAATGAGTTCCAAGGAAGTCAAATCATCATAAAGACTTGTGCAAAATAATGTGTTGAAAATGAAGAAAAATGTAAGGGATGTCTTCAAAGAAATTAATTTAATATTAGACAGGAGAACACAGCTGTTTTGGTTGGTATACCTATGCAACCATGTCATTAAATTCAAATCTCTAATTAACTGGCATCTGTTTCATGCTCATCTCTAAAATGATTCATTGGGACCCTTTCTAGGAAGGAGTACATTTGTACTAAAGTGCATCCAACCTTCTTTTTTTCTCCTTAAAAATGACTGAAATTTGTGAGAGATAGGTGCATAAGGTTTCAGATGTCATTTAATTCCCAAAGCAGCTACCTTTGGTCCATTTGTATCTTACAG
This sequence comes from Iguana delicatissima, assembly GCA_948472985.1. NCBI lineage: Eukaryota > Metazoa > Chordata > Lepidosauria > Squamata > Iguanidae > Iguana > Iguana delicatissima. The sequence continues at coordinate 541,698 of CAOKZL010000491.1, read as the reverse complement.
TACTTTATTTCAGCAAGGTTGTGTGATTCTAAGAGGCACTTAAAAGAGTAATTCAAATGTTACTAGGTTTATACAGTTTGCAAACAAATTTTTCAAGAATAAGGGCTGGAATCTTTTATCAACTACTTACTTAAGTAAACATGACAGTTACCTAGCCATAACTGTTTCATATCCACAATTGCTACTTAGGTCATTTCCACACGAGGTGAGGGAATCACTCCGTGCCATTACTCACCAGATCTTCTGGCTCCTCGGTCTGGTCCAGGGTGAATCAGAGCAGTGCAAGGTCTTAGATCCACACTGCTCCAGCTTCCAAAATGGTGGCTTCTGGTTGGTTGTGAGTCCCGACCAACTGCTGAAGCTCACCACGCCTAAAGCCCGCCTTCCACAGATTGCAGGTTCACATTGGTGCGAGCCTGCGAATCTGCACAAGGGAGAAGGTATACAATGGTGCACTCCGGAAAAATGAGAAACCTCTTTTTTCCAGTCTTTAAAAAGCACGCTGGAGGACCAGTTGGGGGCATTTCAGAGTGGACTGAGTTGCTTATCTCTGGTAAGTAGTCCAAACCTAGTCCACTCCAAGCTGCAGATGACCTCCGTAGAAGACACACTGTGCTGTTTTAATTCCCCCGTACGGAAAAGGCCTTAGTCTTGATTGGGACACTATTGCTACAAATGTAACTCTCCTCACCATATACTTTACTAGATATCAGTAGTATGGAGAGAAGCAGATTTATTTTATCACAGAATGGAGTGTGGGTGAATTACATTTCTGTCAGGTTTGAGGTGAGATGGACCAGAGGAGATTACTTAGTTAAGTATATTTAACTAAATACATTTAACTGGACATGGAAAGAAAAACTTACTACACTTAACTAAGTTGTTCATACAGGATTCCAGCCACATATTTTAAAAGCTTTTAATTTTTTTTAATGTGTGTGTGTGTGCGCGCACACTGCAATTCATGTATTCTGCAAAGTTAGCACTATGAGAACATTGGTTCATGTATGAAGTTCCATACATCTGTCAGTTCTTGAGTCTGTAAAGCTCCAGAAGATATTTTCTTAGCTCCGAAAATCTTTAAAAACAACATGGATTTTTAGGTCTCAATACTGAATGTCTTGTCTGCCTCTCTAAACAACTCAGGTTGCCCAGCAAAAGTTTGAAAACTTAGTATCATAGTGACAATAGTTTAAGCAGGGAATTGTCAGAAAACCAGAACTTAAAGGCTAAATGCTGTTATGAATGAAACTCTACGCAAAGCACCTTCCTTTAAGACTTTAGAGTTGGGCAGAAAAGAATCTCATGCTGGTGGAAGAGTAGGCAGGTTTCAAGTGAGGAAGATCCACTACCGATAGCTGTTTCAGATTACTCCGTCTGGTAATCTACAGTAAAAGGTAAGCAGCTTTTTACTATATTTATTGCCTTCTGTGTAGCTTTTGCTTCTAGAAGCACAAACCATCTCTGAAACAAATTACCAGCAATCAATATGGATGTTCTAGGATCTTTTATACAGAACAGCTCTGAAGGTACACCTTGGTTCAAATTTATGTTGTTACTAATGAGACTCCTACAAGTACTAGAACTCAACAAGGCTGTATTTTTACCCTATTTCTTTTTACATTTTTATATAAATTATATTGTCTCAGTTTTGTACCACCAAAGTTCTCATATTCTCCAAGATGCAGCATAATATGTTTATAAACATAGTACTTTACGCAGATGACATGATTTTATTTTCATTATCCCAAGTAGTCACAAGAAAATGCATGACACAAGTCAGTGCTTCTTGCATGGAAGATAGTTTAACATCTCGCACAAGAGCTGATTAACTGATTAACAGCTGATTTAGCTGGTAAAACTAAGTCATGGTCCATGACAAAGAGGAAAAAAACCTGTACAGTTGGCATATAGATTCTAAAGAAAATGAATTATTCAAATTATTCCATATATCTGTCAGTTTTGGATTTGTGGATTTCACAGAAAAAATAAATTAATTAAAACCAGTGGCTTACACACAATCTTTAAATGATATTTAAATTTTAGGTACCTGGGAAGTTTATGTGCAGCATTTAGAAACAAAGTACTTGCACTACTAAGGTTTAAAGCTGAAATTTTTGAAAGTTATACATTAAATTAAAGAAAATTAAAGCAAAGGATGCAAAGCTGTTTTCTGCACATGACCTTAAGGTCATATTAAAATCTATCCTTGCTTATATAGTTAGAGAGGAGTTAGACACTGAGGCAAAGTGTGGCCAAATCCATGTTAGGACATTTAAACATTGGTGCAAAATATCTCAAATGGATGAAGATGGGCTACTTGAGATCTGACTTAAAGACACTGTCATCACATAACTTCTGCTGTTATAACTTCTCATATTTAATGTTGCAGTAGGTTATTACAGTGAGTGTGATGGAAATGCACCGAAATACATTTTTAATTAATGAGTATCTGGTACAGAAGCTGAAACTGATACAGCAGACCTTTCCTCAACACTTAAATGATATATTTAGCAACTGCAAAATGGTATCATCTACATAGAAAACATTTGCTGTGTCTTTTGGAAATGGGAAACTCAAAGCATTTTTTTCCATCTCTGTTCAGAGCAGATGGAGTCAATGGTTCAACAGTTTAGATATTTGCATATTCCAGCCCAGAAATATATGTGTATATATGTGGAGGAATATATGTGTATATATGTGGAGGTGAAGCACTGGAAGTTTGTCCTTGAATGTCAGTTTTACACTGACATTTGTAAATTGTATTTCGTTCCAGCAATAAAGAAACCAATGCATTGACAAATGAATGAGAAATAAAGATTTTTATTACAAGGAGTAAATCAGTATGCCACCCAGAGGGTTACCTTTTTTTTTCGAGCTAACTCTACTATTAGCAGGGAAAGATTTCAAGATGCTATTACTGAGGATACTAATTTAGTCCTGAATGCATTTTTTTGGTCTGTATTGTTCCCTGATCTGCACCATTGCATTTTTATTTAGCTATCTGGGTAAAGTTGGAAAGTTTAAAAAATACCTTTAGAGCATATGTTAATTCCAGAGCGATTTAAGATGCATTTCAAATGTATTTTCATTGCCTTTTTGAAGGGGCCTGTGGACTACTTCAAAGAAAATATGGCAATGAAAGTTGGCAGTCATCCAGCCATATTTTATTTTGTATTGCAATGTTTCAGATGTCTTCCACTAATTCCAGGATGCAACAAGCTTTCAGGAATCATGATGGAGAAGAGTCTTGTGCAATTGTGTAGTGTACTCCACGTCAGTATGAAATGACATGACTTACAGTTTTCACTGCATCCCAAAGTTTGTTTACTTCACAATCTATCACACTTCGTAAATCTGGCTAATTCAAAAACCATCTCATATATTCAGTGGAAGCAGGTGAGTGGCATTACATATGTTTGTAGGCAGCTACAAGTTCCTGTATTAATATATTTCTGGGCACTCTTTTGCTAGATTTGATTTGGAAAATTATAGAGCTCTCAAAAGGCAAATCTATAGCCACTAGGAAAGGTGGGGAGGGGGTGGCCAATAACCATATTGATGTTAGACTGGCCAACATGGTCTGCTTCCCTGCACATATCTATTGAACATGAGAGAGGCTTAAAGAAGCACACAGTTCCACAATTATATGATCAGAGAAATTGATTTGTTGGGACAAGCAGAATCAGGATAATAGAAAATACCACATCCAAAGTTTACTGCAGCCAGCATGGGAAGGGTGTTTGTTTGTGTGGGTATGTGATTTATTTGTGTGACCTTTTTCTGATTGTGTTGTGAACTGCCTTGCGTTTCACACCAGAAATACATACATTCATATATACAGTTTCTCTTTCATTGACTGCAAGAAGAGTAAAATGGTTATTCAAACTTCATGAACATCCGTAAGTATCCCTAAATATCCCTAAGGAAGACATCTGTTTCATACCTCCTGAGACTGACTATAGCATGAACTACATCATGCCTTAGAAATCCATACACAAGATACAAGAAGTATAACTATGGAGAAGTGGGAAAAGGCATGGAATACAACCTGGAAGTTATTAACACCTGTTAGCTTAAGGGAGAATTATTATAAAATGCTTTACAAATGGTATATAACTCCAGTACAATTGGCAAAGGTGCAAAAGAACGTTAAGGATATATGTTGGAAATGTGAAGAATGTATGGTGGAAATGCAAAAGAGCGAAAAGATTTTGGGAAATGATACATAATATAATACAAGAAGTATTAAGAAAAAGATTTGATTTGACACCTCAAATCTATTTGCTTAATATGATTGATGAAGTAGGTATTAATAAGTCACAAAAGAAAATAACACTATACATGATAACTGCAGCAAAAATATGCTATGCTAAAGTCTGGAAACAAAAAATTATTCCAACATTGAAAGACTGGTTGTTTAAGTTATATGACATGGCAGAAGCAGATATTGTTATTGAGTCATTGAAAGAAAATCAGAAAAAGAAAACTCTTGAAGAATGGGAAGCTGTACTCCCTATTTGGAAAAAATGCTGGGGAGAAAAAGCAGTATTATTTTTAAATTAAGAATTTGAAGTTTAAGAAGGAATAAGGAATTGAATTGGAGATAAGAAAAAGAAAAAAGTTTAAGAAAATTAGAGATAGATAGGTAAAAGAAGGAAAAATAGATAAGGTAATAGGATACCCTTGGGTCTTCAGAAGGGGGGAGGGAAAAGAGGAGGTTGGTAATTTATTTTTAACATGGGTGATTGTTTTGGGTGGTGGAGAATATTTTTCTTGATGATGTGCTAGAAAGGAAGATTTTGCACTGGGGGAACTGGGTGGTGGGGAATGTAAGAATTAATATGTGTAATATGTTTGTAATATGTTTGTGGATGTTTGTATTTCTTTTTCTTTTTGAATCAAAATAAAACTATTTAAAATAAATAAAAAAACAAAAAAAGTAACAAAAAAAAAGAAATCCATACATCCATGTGAATTTGATGCATTTCATTGAATAACAATATGGATAAAAATCTTGCTTACATTTGCAATGGGTGTATGATCAAAATATTTCTTTCTGAAAGAAAGTGTACTAATGCTTTAACTCAAAGGGGAAAATGTCTGCAAAAATGTATACTTTAAGAAATGTGTACAAGCAAACCTATCTTTTGACCAAAATACTCCTTAAAATATGCACTGGTTTGAAAATGGAAATGTTTTCAATCTAATACAAAAAAGGAGTGAGAGAAGAATAAGGTGAGAGAAGAATGCCAATGGACACAAAGAAAATGGAATTGACAGAGGGGACACAATCCTGTAGACCTTACCTGTGTCATGCCATTGGAACAGCCTGTTTCAGTCTCTCGCTGCTGAGAAAATACTACATAAAGGATGTCGTTACCTGTGGAGCTTTCTGCAGGCATGCCAGAGAGCCCGTAGTGACAAAAGAGTTGTCCCACTAGTTGGCCTCCCTCTCTGCCGGTGGAGCAGCACATAGACTAGTGGCAGCTTATTACTTCCTTACCAGTGGAGTGGTGACTGTGTTATGGGTGTTAGTCCAGATTTTAAAGAAGATATTCACAGGGCTGAACTTCGTTGGGATCAGGGTTCAGCACCAGAAATATTTCTTCAAAATTCTAACTAAAGCCTGGGGCGGATTTGCCATTCAAGTGTCATGAAAGCCACCAACCACCGCTGAGTTATACCACTTCCTACTGAAAAATCTGCTGTTGAATTTCACCTCAACCTTATTATTTCTAGAGTTCTGAAACAGTTTAGGAAAAATGTCTCTTACCCCATTATCTCCCTAGTAAAACCAAGTTCATCCAAGCTGTTATCATCTGAGCTTACACACTGGGCCTCTTGATCACATATGCCAAAGCTGGGGAAAGAATGTTAGAAATGATCAATACTTTTGAAAGTCTGAAGAATTTGGTTTTCATAGTCACTCTAAAGTTGATTTCTTTTTATTAAAAAAAAAATCTGAAACAATGTTAGTAAGACTTTGCTGGAAGAAAAGCTCTCAAATAACCCCCAACTGGTTGCCTAGATTCATGTTCCTTCTGTTCTTAGTAGGACTGAAAATACTGCAAGAAGAGCATCTTTGTGATGGCTAATTTAGGTTTCTTTTTGTTTCCCTGTGGGCATATTTCAAGAAGGAAACATCTGACAGCTGCAGGAAGCTACCCACAGTCTTGACTAAGATAATGAAGAGGAGTCATGTTGTAACTCAGCATGGCATGGAAGGGTAGTGTTCTTGTAAAATGCACATTTGAAAATCCCTCCCATTCAATATGATTTTAACTCTACTTGTAGAGTATGTGTGTGTGTGTGTGTGTGTGTGTGTGTGTGTGTGTGTGTGTAGTGGGGAGACCAGCACTTTCTTTCAAATGGCAGCACTTGAAACCAGGAAAAAAGAATGTTATATCAGAAGATAAACTGAGATACTCCACATACAGGAATAAAACAAATATATGCCTTGTGGCCACTGACTATGCTGGCTGGGGGATTCTAGTCACTGCAGATCAAAATGGTAATTTTTCCAAGCTCTATGTTTGTTTGTCATTAGACTTGAATAACAGGCATTCATCTATTGTATTGTCTCCAAAGATGATCCACCACCTTAGAAAATAGCAGAACATGGCTCTCACCAAAGCTGTGTGTAGTAAAAGTGGTCCCAGAGTACAGTGATCTGACTGTTCTATGCTCTATCACTTTGCATGTTACACTTTGCAGGTATGCAGAAGCATGAAAAATATACATATTTATCAAATGCGTTAGTTGCTTCTATCCAGCTAATTTTGCTACGGAATTTTCTAAAAAAATAATAACATAACATAAATAAAATAGTCTGAGGAATCGAACATCTCTGCAACACATTTAATTTATTTAAAATGTTTCCATCAAGGCTGTTTGGCTGTTCTTTCTCCATGTGCAATCCACAGGCATGATGAATGGGAGTATGCTTTCTGGCTCTTTTGCTGCACTTCCGTGGATTCTCTGGCCATGGCGAAACCAATTTATCATGCAGTATTTGGGTGGAGACGGACCATGTGAGTGGCTTTCACATTGAATTATTTTCATTCAACTTATTTCTGGCCTTTTCTATATGTATATACAGTGGGCCCTCCTTACCTGCAACCTTAGTGGATCTGCAATTTTGAGCAACTATGGACCATCACGTCCTATACTTAAAATGGCAGCAATGTGCACATGGATGTATAGGAGCACTTGCATACACATCACCACCATTGGCTATAATAGAAAACAAGCATTTGTGATTTCCAATATTCGTGGAAATTCCTGGAACCCCTGCATATATAGAGGGTTCAGTGTATGCAACATCTTGGTGTAGCCTTCCAAGCAACAGAACCATGTGATGCATTTCCTCTAGGCCTAATCCTTCGGTAATTTGGACCCTTCTTACTGAATCAGCCAGAGGGAAAGCCATCTGCTCTAATGGATTATAATCCTCTAAAATCAATGAACTTGTTAAAATATAGGATTAACTTCTGTGTTAATCAGGCAATCTAATGAGACACATAGCATTACTAAGGGAAAAAGAAGTAAGTTAATAAGTTAATTAATTAGTTATTTTGAATCCACAACTCAGGCCTGGTTTGTGTATATAGATTCACAGTGAAAGCAGAAGGGATTGAAGACATCTAAAACTCTGACATAAAAAAGAGAAACAGAGGCTCAGGTTGTTTGACAATTTTATTTCTCTGAATATCACAGTGTGTTTCAACCACAAAAAAAAATGTGTGTTGTTTTCTTCAGTTGCCAGTCATAAGTTCAAGAAATACTTTTCTGAAATCCCTACAGGTTGATATCACAATTGTTTACCTCTGAAGAAAACCACACACTTTTTTTTTCTGGCCAAAGCATGTTAGGCTATTTTGAAAAATAAAATCCTCTTAGAACATTCTGAGACACTCTCTCTCCCCTTCCCACTTCTCTCTCCTTCTTTTTACATTGAACTGAGTCTAGCTGTTTCAAGCATTTTCAAAAATTTTGGCACTCATCTCTCCTCTACTTTTACTTCAAATATATATTGCCCCATGCACAACCACTGAGTAGTCAAATCAGGTGATAGCGAGAGTCTAGTAAGAATATAAACCCTCATATATCCTATTCTTGTATCCAAGAACAACAACAACAAAGCTCGACAATTTTCTCCTCAGTGGAGGAGACTGAGAAGATTTTTGCATGTTTTCAAAGAAATTGTTTACATTTGCAAGAGCATTTATTTCATTTCATTTCTTTATTTGTTTTGCAAATTGCACAAACTCTTCATGTGACATCTGATTGCTGCTGTTGCATGAACATTGGATGGATTGTTAGAATTTTTTTTTCAACAATCATCCAATCCCATTTTTTGTTGAATGTGTCTGTGCCGGTATGTCTGAGTGCTTTGCTTAACAAAGGGGGAAAAGACAAATTTTGTGTGAAGGCATCTTATGCAAATTGCGAAGACATTGACTGGGGAAAAATTATACTTGTCTTTTCACTCTCATACAGGAGGAAGGAAAAAAAAAAATCTCCTGAGGGCTGCTGATGCTTCAACAGTGTGTCTTCACATCTTGATGCCTTCTATCACTGAGTAAAAGAAATCTGTTTTGCATTCGTAGAGCCTAATTCAGCGGTTGCTTTTCCTGAATGCTCTGCTTGCATCTATGCACTTCAGTTTTGATAGCTGAGAGAGCAGAGCAGAGCAGGAAGGCATTTGCCCAAAAGGCAGGATCATTTCATGACATGGCTGAGGAAAAGAACAGATACTGACTCAATCACGGATTTAAACACAAGTAAGCTACAACTGGGGGAGAAGCTGGGAAAGTTTTGCTTGACACTTAGGTTTTTCATCCCTGAAGCTCCTCCCAGTCACCCTCAAAATCTCTCAAAGTGGTTTCGATTTGGAGGTGATTTTTCTAACCGAAAACTGGCCAAAATGGCCCCAGACTGCCAGTAAATGTGGCAATTTCAGTCATCCATCCAACTTCTCAAATCTTCAACATGAAAATGAAACAAACCAGCCAAGCATTGGCTCAGCTCATTCCCAGAAGTGATGCAACGTCAGCCTCAGTGTACCCAAACATGATAGTGATGTCCATGGAAGGGTTGCAAGGATGAATATTTACTCAACGCAATTACCTATGCATAGTTTAGGTCCTCAGATTATAAAAGTCCCTTTAAATAATTTTTTAAAAGCCTGTTTCAATAATGCACATCATTCAAACACGACACACTTGTGGGTAATGGTGAGACAACTCTTACACTTGAGATGTCCTATTGATAGACTGTTTAATTGCATTTTTAACTTTGTATGTGTTGGGGAATGATAGGAGCTTCAGCCCCACAGAAACGCAGCAGAAAAAGCCAGAGCACAGCTAGCCAACAGCAGCAACCTTGTTCCCCAGTAAGGATACTCACACATGGAGGAGTTTTCTTCCAAAACAGGAGGCACTTTATCTTGCAGCAAAGTTCCATTGTGTACAAAACATAGGACAGCCAGACAAGAGCTTGCGCCAGTCACCGGGTTTGGTCAACAGACAGGGGATTGCTTTCTTATATATATATCTACAACCACCCAGGTGAGGGTGTGCACACCTCCTTCTACCATCTGTACACGACCCCAGCCTCTTGTGCAACCTTGCAATTACCCACAGCTGGGGCATGATGCAACATCTTTGCAGTGGGCTGATCATTTTCCCAGGGTTCCCTGCCTGGAATCCCTGACAGTATGAGGTGAAATTTTAGCTGTATTTATTTTTAACTTCTAAACTGCTCTGAATCCCAAACTGGGAAAAAGGAAGAATATGAATAAAAGGGAGGAGGGGGAGGACAACCACCCTCAGGTTATTTATTCTAGCCCTGAGTTGACTAGATTGGAAGGTGAATATGACTGCAAAGTTGGCAATGGAATAGGCTCTTCCATCACACCTGAAAACAGCAGAGTGGGGTGGGGGTAGTAAAGACTGTGTAGTATACAATTCTGTCCTTTAAGAGAGGGGAATGGATAGAGAGCTGAGAAGAATGACTGGATCACTGACCCTGCTGCCCTCCGGTACTTGATTCCTGAGGTGGTTACCTCCCTCTGCCTAGTAATAGGCTTGCAGAGAGTTTTCTAACGATGATCGAGAACATGTATTATGGTATTTACTCAGATAGGTGCTAGCATATTTCTTTGTAGCTTTCTCCAGTTGAAGTATTAAAGCTATTTTATCTCTTTCTTTTTTCAGACTCAGATAATCTGGCAGAGGCACAAATTGTTCACATTATTCATATCCTTGTGACTGAGCAGGAACCTCCTTTTCCAGTCATCCCTGCAATGAATTGAGGTGGAATAAATATCTCAGCTTGAATCAGCAGAGACATGTTTAAGAGATGGGAATGTGAAGATGCAAAATAGACTGTGGGATTAAGCAATGTGATGAGCCTCTAATGGCTACCCCATGTCTACCAGCTTGAAATCTTTGGGGAAAGGGTAAGGTATCAGCATAACAAATGAACAAACTAGCATTACATATTTTATGTAACAATTTGAAAGCAAGAAGGAAAACATCTACATTTCAGGTGTGCTTCTGTTTTTGGAGTACTAGTACAGACTGCAAGAATAATTTTCAATAAAGATTGTGACTAAGGACTTATAGATAAGGAAACATAGCACATTAGATTAATTCCCAATAACAGCAATGATAAACAGAATGACACTTCACACAGGTTGCTTGCTATAGGGAGCAGTAGTGAGAGTGGTCGCTGGTCACCAGAAGAGACTGTCTTATAAACTTGCCTAGTTGACACAATTATATAGCTTCAAGATGGGATTGGGGTTATTTCCCACATTGCATAGTTAGGTCTCACTGTTTATATAGGCAGAACATTCCAGGACATGGAAAGAGACTTTACTGTGAGGATCTCACATCGCACAGGCCTCCATCTTTTGCTCTAGCTGTAAAAGGGTAGTAGCTGCTTGAGTATTTCTCCTGCAAAGCTTCTAGAACAGGGAGAAAAGCTTGTTTCTGGACAGTATAAATTCTTCGTCTAATTTTCTGAAGCACTCCATATAAACCTCTACAAATTACCTTGGGCCATTCTCCAAGGTATGCATATATGCAAATCAGTATAAATGTAGCGAAGCAACATTGGAGTGCAATCAAGATGCCAGAAGTTATAAATGAGGAAGAACAAGCAAGCTTACAGAAGCTGCAGCAGTTTCCTTTTGCCTGAGCTGTATTGGGAAGCATTCCCTCCTGAACTGAGGGAATTGAAATTCATTGGCATGAATTTGAATTGAGTTCAAATTACTTTTGCACTTTCAACTCATCTTGCAGTGGTTGAAATAAGCCAAGGATGAAGGAGAGAAGGAGGAGGAAAAAACTGGGACATTTTAAAAGCAGCTGAAAAAGATAACAGGATATTGGCCTTTTCCACACGGGGGAATTAAAACAGCACAGTGTGTCATCTACGGAGGTCATCTGCACCTTGGAGAGGACTAGGTTCAGACTACTTACTGGAGATCCGCACCTCAGTCTGCTCCGAAACGCCCCCAACTGGTCCTCCAGCACACTTTTTAAAGACCAGAAAAAAGAGGTTTCTCATTTTTCTGGAGCGCGCTATTGCGTACCTGCTCCCTTGTGCAGATTCGCAGGCTTGCACCAATGCGAGCCTGCGATCTGCGGAGAGCGGGCTTTAGGCGTGGTGAGCTCCAGTGCTTGGTTGGGACCCACGACCAACCAGAAGCCACCATTTTGGAAACTGGAGCAGTGTGGATCCAAGACTTCTCACTGCTCTGATTCACCCTGGACCAGACCGAGGAGCCAGAAGATCCGGTGAGTAATGGCACAGAACGATTCCCTCGCTTCATGCAGAAATGGCCATTAATCAGGACTGTCCTGACAAATCAGGAGAGTATAAAGGGGAAAGGTATGTACACATGCCTTCTAGGTATGCCAAATATTTTTGGCAACTTCATTACTATGAAAACATTTGTGAATTTTGAGAAATTCTTCAAAAAGAAACTGAAACAAAATTCTCCCTTTGCACTACTCATGTTCAGTAATTGCAGCTGTTTCCAGAAAGGATGGGACAATGAGGTACATGCCTCCCATATAACTGTTAGAGATGATGAGCATGCAAAGAAAGAAAGAAAGAAAGAAAGAAAGAAAGAAAGAAAGAAAGAAAGAAAGAAAGAAAGAAAGAAAGAGGGGTGAAAATTCTAATTCATTACAAACAAGAGTGTCAAGGATACAAAGCAAATCAAAGCAAAGTGTTAAAAACTCAAAGCTTTGGACCTGGATGGACAAATCTATCAATTTTAAATTCTATATTTCAAACTTCAATTTCTTCTCCTTATAAATATGACAACATTTGTGAGTTTTATTTTCTTACTGCCAGCACGGTTTTTTAAAAAATCATATCTAGGCAGAAATGAGAGCCACCACAGGCAGGAGACACTGAGAAACAAACTGCCATCAAATCAACTTTGAATTATGGCAGCCCTTTGGATGAGAGACTTCTGAGTCACTCTATCATCAACAGCCCTGCTCAAGTCTTGCAGATTCAAGGCAGTGGCTCTCTTAATTGAGTCCATCCATTAGAAATTCTGTCTTCCTCTTTTTCTTCTGCCGTCCACCTGACCAAGTGTTATTGTCTTTTGTAATGACTCATGTCTTCTCATGATATGTCCAAAGTATAGCACTCTCAGTTTAGTCATCTTGGCTTCTAGGGAGAGATCAGGTTTGATTAGCTCTAGGCCCATTTATTGGTCTTCTTAGCAGTTCACAATATCTGCATGACTCTTCTCCAACACCATAGTTCAAAGGAGTTGATTTTTTTTTCTCATCAGCCTTCCTTCACTGTCTAACTTTCACAACCATACGTAGAAACTGGACATACGATGGCATGGACAATCATACATTTAGTATTCAGTGATATATCTTGACACTTCAGGATCTTGTCTAGTTCCTTCATAGATGTCCTTCCAAGTCCTAGTTCTGTTCTGATTTCTTGACTGCAGTCTCCATTATGATTAACAACTGAGCCAAGGTATGGAAAATCTTGAACTATTTCAATGTGTTCATTACCTGCTTTAAAATTATATAAATCGTATGTGGTCATTAACTTTTTTTCCCTAATGTTCATCTGTAAACTTGCCTTTACACCTTCTTCTTTGACTTTGTTCAGCAATTGTTCCAAGTCTTTGCTATTTTCTGCTAGTAGCATGATGTCATCTGAATATCTTAAGTTATTGAGGTTGCTTTCTCAAATTTTCACACCTCCTTCCTGCAAATCCAATCCTGTTGTACATATGATATGTTCAGTGTACAAGTTAAACAGATAGGGTGAGAAATGCTTGATCCTTTGCCAATTGGAAACCATTCCATTTCTCCATATTCTGTCCTGACAGCACTGCCTTGTTCTGGGTACAAGTTATGCATCAGGACAATCAGATGCTGTGGCACATAAAGTTTTTCATGATCTACATAATTAAAGACTTTGCTATAATCTTTACATTACAGGATAATTTTCTTCTGACTTGCGCAGGGTCAGCCACTGGATTTCCATAACCAAGTGGGAATGTGAACCCTGTTCATCCTGGAATTTTGGAATCTAACACTCAAACTACTACACCACAGTGGCTTTTAGATTTCATTGGCATCACTAATTACTACTTCCCATGATGGCAAGCATTCTAGACAAGGAACGATTATTTGAAAGGCAGGAAAAGATCTTTGGAAATCTTATTTCTTTCTCTACCAAATTTTCCACAATTCCAATCAAATAAGAACATTTCATTGTGCCATTTTTAACCAGAAATCTTGTTCTGTTTTCTTGCTCAGTCACTCCAGTTAAAGATGACGAGCTCATTTTGACAGGGTTTTAATTAGTTTCCATATGTGGTCTATTTGTACCATGTGGTTCAGAGAGTTTCCTTGTGTATGGTGGGGGTTGAGGAGCAAGCATTTTAAGCTGCTTCAATTATTTACCTGCATTGGTTCTCATGTTCCCCAAACAGATGGCTTCAGCACTTTTTTTTGTTTTGTTTAGTGGGTTTTGGGTTCCCCCCTCCTCCTTCCTGTCATTCTGACTTGTTTAGATGGGCCATTTTTCTCTCTGAGCAATTGTATTAGGAACAGAAACAAAGACAGACAGGAGGTCAACTGAAGGATTTTCTGCTGTTAAACTCAATTACAAGCAATGACTGAAATGAATTTAAAAATGTCTTTCCTGAAGGGTGAAATGCATGCTATTCTCAGATATCTGACAAGACACTGCTTGAAGGGCCTTTCTGAGATGAACTCAGCTTTGATATTTTTTCCCCTTCCAGTTTCCATCTCTTTTTGTGGGTGTACTAAAAATGTTGTGAAATGGAAAGTGGAAAACACATCTGATAGATAAGAGTCCCATGATATGCTGTTCATCTGACAGGAGCAATTTATTAACAAAACACAATGTCCAAAAATGTTTTATTCAGAGGTGCAGACATATTAAACAGCCAAATGAAACATAAACAATTGTGGGTGCTGTTTTGTTTTCAGAAATACTTCAGTGTGTGTCAATGTGAAGCTACCTTACAGCTCAAGAGATGGTTTCTCCTATTTGCCCATATTGCCCATTCTGACTGATGGAGGTTCTCCAGGGTCTTGGGAACTTGCTGCTCCCCAGAGGTTGGACAAGTTGGCTTCTGGACTGCAAATCTCAGAATGCCCTTGGTGTCCTGGCCACTGGCTATGTTAACTGGAGGATCTAAGGAATTGTAGTCCCACCAATCCCTCCCCACAAAAAATTAAAACTTTCCCAAATTTTCCTCTCCTCTGTGATCATAAAATGATGATCTTTCACTGTCATAAGGTGGACCTGTGATAATGGGGCTTCCCATTATCTAGGCTTATCAAAGGGAGATACTTCTCTCTTCAGGTAAACCAAGGGTTAATGAGATGTTAGGATTACATCAAGGGTCACAGGGTGAGAGTTGACCAATCAAAAGGAAAAGAGGTGGGCATCTTGGAGAGGCTTCCAGATCCTTCCAAGGAGGAAAATATAAAACTTCTGAGAGGCCATGTGGCCAGACAGAGAGAAAGAGAGAGGGAGAGAAAGAGAGAGGGGAGAGCTGGCCCAGTTGAGCTGGCAGGCATGCTGTGTCTCCTGGACCCCCCCCTCCTCCTCTAGACCATCTATAACCTAATTGTGAGTAACTAGAAATAAGTAGTTAGTTGCGTTAGGGATGTTGTTATTTTGGGAATTGGCTGATCTTAAGAATGTATCTGTGCTGTTATATCTGTTTTGTAAATTCTTGTAACTAAGTGTACCTGGGAGAGGGGAATTTCCCAAGTGTGATACTGTTTATTTGCATGTCTTGATTAAAACACTTCTATAAACCTCCGTTTCTCTCCATTTCCACGCCAGGGTTGGCACACGCTACATAGGACCTCTCTCACTCAGGGGAAAGAGGAGGGGGAAGATCCTTACGCTTAAAGATTAGGCAGAATCCCTCCTGTTCTGTCTAAGTAATTCATAATTAGGGGGGTGGTGGCAGCATACCGATAGAGTTGGGGAGATTGCCAGTCATTCCAAGCTTGGGAATCAGCTTTGGGAGGCTGGCAAGAACCCTAGTAAAACACTGGGAGGGAATTTCCAGTTTTGCAAAGGTGGAAGTCCACTTAAGAGACTGGAAATAAACCTACAGTGTCACAGGACCTAATAAAAGGCAGGCCATCCAGAACAGGCTTTAATTATTTTTTACAGTACACTCAGTCCTTTTAATTGCGAGATCAGAGACTGAACCAAGGATAGGGTGAATCATTCCTTGACTGGCCCATCTCACTTTCACTCATCTTCATATATTAATTCGACCCCTAAAGTGTCCATGAACATTTGCACTGAAGTACACACTTGAAAATGCATTTTCAATGTAATTTTGTTTCATGTTTTACAATTTTAATTTGCAGTCCTCCCTCCGCATTTATGAGTTTGACTTTCACAAATCTGATTATTTGTGAGACATGTGCTTGCCTCTCCCTCACCTTCCTCCTACTTTCCTTTGCATTCCTCACCCCAGGCTTGCAAGGCTTGTATTTAAAATGGATTTTTTTTTTCCCCTTTTGGATGAGCAAAGTTCCCTCCTTCTGTGTCGTGCAGTTGCACATTTTGCTGTGCATTGACTGGTGATTGTTCATGTGCTCCTTTCTCAAGATGGATGCCAGAAGTAATTAGAACTCCGGAACTCCCCTCTTCTCTGTCTGAGGGGAAAGTACCGGTAAGCCTTTTAGCTTTTTCCTTTCTCTCCCCTCCCAATGCCAGGCCAAAGGCAAAGGAATGGGAGAGGGAGCTCCAGACGGGAATGGGAGGCAGACCATGGGGTGAAATTATTTGTGGGTTTTTTTCTCCACTTTCATGAGGGTTCTGTGTCCTGAACCCTTGCAAATGTGTAGGGGCTACTGTAATATTTTTTTTTAAATTTAAGACCGTAGATAACCAAATTCCTTTTCATCTAGGAGAAGATGCCTAGAAACTTCAAACTCAGGGGTGGTGACTGGGGTCAGTGTGAGAATGAGGGCTACCCATACATCTGCACATCTATGTGTAATCCCTGTGAATTAATTCCCAGCAGCCTTAACCAGCATGGCCTAGAAAATAACCTTTCTTATTAAGGGGGAAACAGTTTGTGAGCATTGTTTGCATTCATTTTACTCCCCTTGTCCTCAGTCAAGATTGCTGCTTCCTCTGCCATTAGCAGCCCCAAAGGAAATGGCCTCTCTGCATCAGGGTTGCTGAATAGGTTCAAGCAATGCATACAATTTATAACACGTATGAAAAGAGGAAGACAACATTACAAATGGCTAGATTCAATCAAGAAAGACACATCCCTGAATCCACAAGACATGAGCAGGGTGGCTGATGATAGAGGGCCTTGAAGATTTCCATCCATAGAGTCACTGTAAGTCAAAATGAAGTTGACTTGAAGGCAGTTAACAACAACACATGGGGAAGGGGAAGAAGACATAAAAATGGATACATCTTAGTCTATTTAAAATGAATAAAATGTGCCAGAAAACAGCATACACTGGATGTAGACGTAGATATAGGATCCATGGATGCAGATTTTCATAGATGTGTACATATTTCACAGAAACTTTTTAAAATTCAAAATGGGGATTTCCATTATAAGATATGGAGAATCTGTTGTTGTTGTTGTTGTTATGTGTCGTCAAGTCAACCCTAATGTATGGTGAGCTGGTTATAGGGTTTTCTTGGTAAGATTTCTTCAGAGGAGGTTTGCAACCGCCTTCCTCTTAAGTTGAAAGAATGTGATTTGTCCAAGGTCAGCCAGCCAGTTTCCATGGTGAAGCAAGGATTTGGACTTTGGTCCCTGAAATCGTAGTCCAACACTGAGACCGCACTGGTTCTCTGAAGAATCTGTAACTGCTGCTAACCCCATTAGCACTGCATCTATTCCATTTCACTACTTCATTTAACCTAAAGTGAGGAAAACATGAGAAATGAAGTAATCACACTGAGACTTTTCACTCTTGAAGATGTAGCAAAACTCTTAGGAAAACTGCATCACTGAATGCACTGGTTTTTCACCAGGGGCTACTGGGGGGAAACTAGAAGAAAAAATTGAAACCCTTGTTTCTGGCATTTGCCACACATTCTCTGTATTGCCTGTTCTTAACTTTGACGCTGAGCAAGCATGAGCAGTCTCAGCTTCGCAGAGGTAGGATAGGATGTAAGTACAAAAACTAATGTGTCTGTAAAGCTTCCATCTGGGGAGTACAAAAAATAGGACTAATAAAGAGCTGAGCATCTGCCCTCCATTATCAGATCTTTCGTCTTTGAACTGTACTGTACCACTGATTTTTGCAGAAGAAATGCCATTTGTACATCTCTATTATAAGTCACTATACCTCTCCCACTCTGTAAATCCTGTACTTAATTTGAATCTGTATAGTTGATTAGCAGGTGCTATTACTTGGAGAAAATGAGGGGAGGTGTCTCCAATTACCCAGCATGAATTGGGTAATCAGAATCTAGGTCATTTAATATTTTTGAAAGAAACTCCAATCAAAGTTACCTTCTCTTATGCTGCATCTAGCAGTAAAATAGGAAGTTGTTAAATGCTTCCTAATGCTAGGTGTCAGGATTTTTGGAGGCAATGTACTAATCCCAAATTTAGTGCTATGCAAACGTAGTGCTATGCAAGTCAGAGACTGCATTTCTTGACACTCTTCGGTGGTTCTCTCATAACAATGTAAGACCACAATTTGCTTGGTCGATACAAACTGAATTAACAGAAATCTCTCTTCTCTATATTCTGGTGCATAAACACACAGTTTATTTTAGGGTACAAGCCAAGACCATCTTCAGTGTTAAAGGACCTGACAGAGGCTAAGGTTCCATTTAGAATTAGTCACCTCATAAATATATAATAGCAACCCCTGTGAAGGGATGATGCCACTGTGAATAGTGTCCTTGTGATCTTGAACACTGCTAGGGTCCTTGTGAACATCCACTAATACTTATATTTGTATGCGGTTGACATGCTCTGAAAGTCAACCATGAGTTTCTGACTTTGATAGCAGCCATGGTACAAAATCAAGTTATGAACTGAGTCAACAAAAGATGCTATAGGGAATGAAGATGTTTGCATGGGTCATTTCCCTGTCATTGGAAAGAACCAAATAAATCCCTCTTCTATGAAGTTCTTTGTGTACATCATATTTCATTGACCCATAGTTTGCAGGGTGGAGTTCGTTGGAATGCATCACTCCTACACATGCTTTAATTATGTTAGCTGTATCTCTATGAATACCAAAAGAAACAGAGAGAGAGAGAGAGAGAGAGAGAGAGAGAGAGAGAGACCGAGACCAAACACCATGCAAAGCAGAACAGAAACAAAAGAAAGGCTATACACACACACACACACACACACACACACACATATATCTGTATTCATTACAGCTTTTTCACATGCAAAAATCAAATTTTTGCCTCTACAGGTATCTCTCTCCATGTTAGCCAGGTAAGACAAACCTCAGCTGATACTGGCAGAAGTGAGTTTGATTTTTGTATGTGAAATGGCTTTAAAACCTGGGCACTCATTTTCACCCACCTGAGATACTTGTACAATATCAGTGCATGAAAAAAGTTGAGAGTTGACAGAATAGGGACAGAAAAGGTGAATGCAAATACTCAGGTTAATTATGTCATTTGGAGCAAGGCATGGAGTCAGTGCCAGTGTTCCTGTAGGTGAGACTTCTCATTGTACAAGTCCTGGAGGAAGCACAGGATGTAGGAGAGAACCCAATGGTGTATCTCAGCACAAGCACAGAGGATGGAGAAACTGCCCACTTCTTTTGTGTGCTGTCGGCCATGTGGGATGAGAGATCTAGCAGAAATGGTGGCAACAACTAGACACATTTTTGCTATCTGCACAGGCATCAAAAGTACTTTGGCTCTGGGTTATCTGGTTAAATGTGTTTTATTTAAGTTCATCTGGTTAGCCTCATGCTTGTTTCCACAATCAATTAACCCAGAAGCAGAGCCAGCTCATCTCCCAACCTTCTCCTGACCTGCCTTTGTTACCTCACAAATAACTGCTCCATGATACCACAAGCAAGCACTCCCAGCTTCAGGTTCTGGCTTTAAAACTTCAGGAAAGGTGAGGCTGCTGACCTGACTACCTTAGATACAAAACCTTTGTATAGTTCTGAGTTAATCTGCATTTCAACTGGGCATCCACTCCCTGGCAGACTGTGTTAGTCAAAACAGCTTGACATTCAGGAAAGGAGAAAGAAATTTCCAGATCTGACCCCTTCTCTTATGTATACCTCACACATACAAAATTACAGTAATGTTTCATTCACCAACCAAATTCACAAGGTAAAGTTCATAACATGAGTGCTGGCGAAGCAAAGCAAACAACATAAATTGCTGCTGTGCTGAGTAAATGGATTTTAAAACTGACTTACTTGACTGCAGCGTTTTTTTTTTTCTCAGAGCAAAGTTTCTGCTGATTGTGGTACAGCTGGAGCTAAGGTCAGAGTAGATAATCTGATTGATAATCAGCAGATTTACAAGCTCTGTCCCCAAAAATAGATGTTGTTTCATGTGTTTTGAATGGCACAACCCATTAAATCTTCCATTCAGAAACAGCATATGGCTTTGTAAATACTGCTGCTAATTCGAAGCAGGGCATAAAGGCAGTAGAACAATGGTGTTCTCACCTGGCAGAAGCAAAAACTTAATAGATGAGAGAGATGAGACTTTGGTTTTAATTTTCTACCTCCTCTCTGTTGGCCACCATAACAACAGTAAAAAGCCAAACTATATGAATATAACTTCATTATTTTGCCCTTGAATATCCTTTTATAAGAAGGTGAAGATCTTTTCTGTTTCTGCAGGCCTTTGAGGGTAGACTGCTGTGGGGAAAGGGCCTTTAATGTGCCATCTTGTGCCCTCACACAGACACACCATCTCAATTTGTACAGTATAAACCTGCCAAAGAGTCAACATGGTGTAGTGGCTTGAGCATTGGGCTACAGCTCTAGAGACCAGGGTTTAAATCCCTGTTCAGCCATGGAAATCTACTGGGTGAGCTTGAGCAAGAAACGCCCTCTCAGCCTTAATGAAGGCTGTGGTAAACCCCCTCTGAACAAATCTTTGGAAGAAAACTCCCATGACATGTTTGCTTTAGGGTCACCATAAGTTGGAAACAACTCGAAGGCACACAACAACAACAAACCTGACAGAGTGTCAAAGCAAGATCTAGGTTCTTACTCTGTCATCCATGTTGCATCACATGCTATTTTTGATGTGAGCGTTAGTGTTTGTGACACCATGTCTATTCATTATTTACCTTATTTTTTGAAGAAAAGTTTTATTATGGATGACTTAAACTGAATATTAGAGATGTGCAAATAGTTAAGCCAAATCTGGAATGGAACTAGGTTGATTCAGATTACTTACTACCAATCCCAGATCAGATGAAATGTGCCCTGAATTCATCTGAAGCAAAACAGCCAAGTTTGAAGGAATTTGGATTAATCTGGAGATTAGTCTACTTTACTGCAAGGGGTGACTCCGGTATTAGGAAATGTGAGGAACTGTTTCTAACCTTTAAATTGATGGAATTGCACCTGCTCATGTGCACGAAGCCATGCATAAATAACTAGATAACTTTTTGTGATAAGAGTTTAAACAGACTGCATTGTCTTAAAAATACTGACTAAGATACTTCAAAAGTTATTGATATCTTCCATGCTAATTAATGAACATTCTTAGAAAGCACTTCATTCTGAAGACAGTGTAATTATGCTGAAGCTTGGAGACATGTCCTATTGTTTTACTTCTGCAGCTCTCTATCTTTGCTGATTTTCATACTGTAATTTCCCAAACTACTACATTTTCTATCACTTATTCCAGCACCTGGAAACTGATATCCCCTTGTATGCACTGTACCTGAAAATCTACCTGAAAGAGTCATGCCGATCTTAGCTGAATTTATTGGATGGGAAGTGCCACAATTGGACTTGGAAATCGATAAAATATACCGTGTTAACTCAGCCGTTGCCACGAAACAACATCTACCGAGAGATGTCGCTGTACATTTTATTAGAGAGAGGGTTTGGGACCTGGTGATTCAGTAGAGCTTTACTAATCAAATTGCAGTGGAAGGAGTGGAAGTAAAAATATTAAAAGATTTTCCATATGAAGTTTTGGCCAAGAGGAAACAATATAAAGAACTGACACAAGCACTGCATGAAAGACAAATTAGATACAAATGGGCAAGAGAAGAGGGAATAATATTCTCTTATAAGTTCAAAAGGTATGTGATTGACACAATGGAGAAGGCAGAAGATTTTTTGAGGAAAATAGAACAAGATGAGGAACAAGATATATCTTCCGAAGCAAAATACTCTGGAGAAAAGTGGAGATTTCAAGAAAAGATTAGAAGTGAATTACAATTAAATTCCCAAAAAGAAGATGAGGAAATTGATTTGATCGATATATCAGAGGAACGAAGAAGAGAACCGCCGAAGGAAATAGCGCACCTACACGGGGAGGCAGAACGAGGACTTAGAGCACTACAACAGATAGTCACCACACTGAAGTAAATTGGTTGGATTTAGGTTATTCATGTAATTATTTTATGGTTTTTCTGTTTTGCTTTGTTGTTGTTCTTTTTCTCTTTTTTCTTCTTTTTTCTTTCTTTTTTTCTTTTTCCACCCTTTTATAATTGGATTAATTGATTATAATAAGATAGGGTAGTAGTGTTATATGATGGATTTTTCAATTTGTTCTTGGAATGTTAATGGAATGAACTGTCCAATTAAGAGAAAAAGAGTATTTAATTTTTTAGAGAAGCAGAAATCTGAGATAGCATGTATACAGGAAACTCATATATTAGAGAGGAATATAAAATATTTACAGAACAACAATTTAGGATTTTGTTATGCAGCTTGTAACCAAAATAAGAAGAAAAAAGGGGTGGCATTTTATATAAATAATAGATTTCAATCTAAATTAGTTTATAAAGATACTAAAGGTCAACTTTTAGCTGTTGAGATTAATTGGAATATGGAAAAAATATTATTAATTGGTTTGTATGCTCCCTTACAGGATAAGCATTTTTTTTTATGAAAGGGTTATAGAATTTATTGTACAAACTGATTATCAAAAAATAATATGTATGGGGGATTGGAATGGGGTGATTGAGGAAAAATTGGATAGAAAACAAAAATCCACATGGGGTTTTTTAAACGGGGCAGACCGTCCTCCAGGGATGACGTCTGCACCTGGGACTGGACTGGGTCGTACCTACTGAACGTAGATCCGCAGTCCAGCCTGCTCCCAAACGACCCCAAGTGGTCATCCAGTGTGCTTTTGAAAGACCGCTAAAAACAGGTCGTTCAAAAGCATGAAGCACACCACTGCAGATGTGAATGTGCAGATTCACAGGCTCACATTGGTGCGAGCCTGCGATCTGCTGGGGGCGGGCTTTAGGCTGGCGAGCTTCAGCAGTTGGTCAAGACCCTCGACCAACTGGAAGCCACCATTTTTTTCCCCGGAGCAGTGCAGAGCGGTGGCCGCGGACTGCTCCGGAGAAGCATGGACTGGACCAAAGAGCCCAAAAGTCCGGTGAGTAGCATCACGGGGTGATTCCCTCACCTCGTGTGGAAATGGCGTAAGTTTTTTTAAAAAATGAATCAAGTATATTGTTCCTCAGTAACTTTTAGGGGTGGGTAGAACCTGCTTGATAAAGCATTAATTGATCTATATTTATGCTGTGGATTCTCCTGGATACCTGGTAAAGCAATCCAGAATTTGAGTTAACTATAAATCAAAATTGACCCTAGCCAATATTCATCAAGGCCTAAATTCTAAGATCATCACTGGGTTGGACTGTCTGTACCATAATTCCTGTACAGCAGGACTAGATAGTGTGCAGGCCTCCAATATTGGACTACAACTCATATTGACTCACCTCACTGCTGGGGCCTCAGAAGGAGAGAGGAAGTGGCAGGCATGGCTCCATCATGCCCTTGCCCAGAAGCAAATGAAAGGCCCTTCCTCCATCGCAGCTGCAACTACCCTGGCCTCAGAGTGAAAGAAGAAGAGGGAGACACAGCTCCATCTTGCCTAGGCCCAACCAGAAGCAAATGAAAAGCTCCCCTCCATCCCAACTGCCATTGCCATGGCCTCAGAAAGACAGAAGAGGAGGGAGGTACAGCTCCATCATGCCTAAGGACCTTTTCGCACAGTATTTGCCATGCAAAAGAGGGCCTGGAGCGTCATGCAATTGTGAGGAGCGATCTGCATGATGTACTCACAATCACGTGACGCTCCAGGGGCCGGCAGGGACTGATTGTGCACCTTTTCATTTTTGGCTTGAAACCAAAAATAGTGCACGATTACGCATTGCTCCTGGGCCACGCACGCAGTTAGCTGGCATGCAGAGCCTCTGGAGCTGGGCTGGTCGCACTTCCTGCCCCAGTGCAGCCTGGGAAGGTCCCAGGCTGCACTGCGGAAGGAAGAGGCGGGGCTCTCGTGTGAGCAGGCAGCTCGTGCAGAGCTGAAGCAGCAGGAAAGGGAAAGCCTCTCGGCAGAGGCTGCTCGTGCGATCCCCGCACCCCAGCGCCAGAACAAGGTAAGGTGCGGAAAGGGCCTAAGCCTGGAATCAGATGAAAGACCTCCCTCTGTCTCAACTGCCACCACTGTGTCCCTGGAGGGAGAGCAGAAGAGGAAGTATCCGCTGGACTTAATCCCCTCCCACACTGCCATCCCTTTTTCCTGTTATGTCATGTTTTAATTAGATTGTAAGTTTGAGGGCAGAGAACTGTTTTGTTGTTCCTTATTTGTAAAGCAGGATGTAAAGTGGTGGCATAACAACAACAACAACAACAACAACAACAACAACAACAACAACAACAACCTTAGTCAGCATAGCCAATAGTCAGGGCTGATGGAAGCTGCAGCCTAACAACATCATTTGGTCGCTAAACACAAAACGGATACATGTAGCAGTAATGTGGCCTTCTTCACAGTCCTGTGAAGATTATTTTCTCTTTGCCATAATGAAGCTTCCACCAAACTAATAAACAGTATCCTGGAAGTTATCAAATGTATATCTAGTATCTATGCAGTTTTTAATCTACCTAGTTTAATCTATGTAGTTTTCAATCTATCTGTTTATCTCTATGTATCCACCCATCCCTGTAGCCTTTCTTGCATTATGGGATAAGACAATTTACAACACAGGTTAGAACAGAATATAGTAAACCTGCCAGAATGGTAAAAAACAAAAAAACAAAAAACAAAGCAAAAACATTGACTCCAACCAGTCTGTCCTTCTTCCATTATATCTCTGCACCCTTTGCTTTCTCTCCTGCTCTTCCAGTCTGACAGAGCAGAGTGTGGAAATCTTCCTTTTTCAGACTATGATTTCCAAAACAATTTTTGGACTCTGTTTTTTTGTTGGGAGAATGTGGGCATAGTACTCAAACAAGAAACCTTTACAAGCTTGCACCAGAATCCTATGTTTTACTGAGCATTCTTTCTTCTCATCAGGCTGATTACTTTTTCCCTCTTCCTAAATACACTGTCCTCCCAAAGATCTAGAGATGATGACAGTTAAGTGTGATGATACCTCCCTCTTGTGCACAGATAATGCTGTTTTGTCTGCAAAAGAATCCACACTCAGAAGACTAAGTTCACCATTAGATAAATGCTATTAGATACATGATAAAATTAGCTCCAGGATTCTGCATGTCATACCAATCTTGAGCCCCTTTTTATGACTTATGACAGCATATTTTATTATCCAGCTCTGTGGACTCAGTGAATAAATAGCATGATTTAAGAAAGTGCCTTCAGCTGAAATATTGCTCAGAAAACCAGAAGTAAAGAATAGGACCACCTGGCTTAGCAACATCAGATCTATTTTAATTATTAATTCCAATCACTATCTACAAGAAAGAGAGAAACTTGTATGTCATGTCAAATATTCATTGCTAATAGACAATCTGCAGCTACATTATAGGAGCTTAAGAAAATATGAAATGCTTCTCAAGGGCAACAGTGAGTTCTATAGTTAATATTTCAAGCAGATGTCTGTTCAATAATTGAGTATGCATCTTTGTGTAACCAATCTTTGGGGGAGAGTGAAGGAACAGTTGGATTAATACTACAATGAAACCAGAACATTTCACCAAATCAAAAAGGAAACACAAGGTGCAGTTTTTATTGTGATTTAAATCTGGCAATCCCTTACTAATTCTCTAAAGTTTTCAGAGTGGTTTTATTTATTTGCAAATGTAATATTCATATTGAAGAAATAATTAGCCATATGTTTTGTTTCTTTTCATATATTTGTTTTACAAAGCAAGGTTTGTATTGCATGTATGTGCAAACAAAGATTCAAAATGGAGACTGACATGTAAACATGGAAGGATAATTATGATGTAGCTTTCCTTTCTCCCCATGCCTTCACACACTGGGTTTTATGTACATGTGGAGCACATCATCCCTAGATAGACATGCAGAAATATTCAAAATAAGATGGATAAATATTCTTCTGTGCAATTGTTCACACTGGAGACGAAGATCATGATCTCATCTGCTTACTATGTTGATTATCTGTTCTGCACTGTCTATGACTTCAAAGTGCAAATCAGACATTTAGTATCCACCCTTGCCCTTCTTCTTCTGGAAGAAAAAGGCAGGTGCTCTCCATCTTTGAGCACACCCTCATTCCCCCCCCCTTCCAGCTGGGACCAGTTGCTACTTCATCATCTGACTTGCCTCCCCCTTCCCTCTCCTTCTGGGTGGGGTGATAACACAAAACTAAATCACATAAGCAGAGGCCTTTCCATACCCTGCCTTGTCCTGTCATGCTCCGGTGGCAATCCTGGCAGCGGCTCTGCCAGGAGGGGAGTGTGACAGGAGTGCTCCCCTCTGCACAGGACTGGCTCCCTGCAGAAGGGAGCGTAGAGACATGCCGCTTCCTTTTGCTGCATAGCCAGGTACATTCCTAGGCTGCACTGGGGCAGGAAGCACCACCACCTTGCTTCCTACCCTTCCACAGGGCATGTAAGTGCAGGATGGTGGCACAATCACATGTCATTGATAGGAAAATCTGTCAATGATTTAATCCACAATCACACCACCTAGGGATGGAAGAGGAGTGGGACCATGACCACATCATGCAGAAGCATTGTTCCAATCCTGCTCCTCTCCTGTCCCCATGCTGGGATGGGATAACACTGTGGAAAGGGCCTAACTCTCAGCCTGCTTGGTGTAAGATCTCAGCTTATGTGTCCTTTGTAGGGTGTACTGGGTGCATCACAGTTAACTTGTATAGCTTCTAATTAGGCTTCCCAGATCTCAAGGCCTGGTCTTGAATTTCCAGCCCTTAGGATGAGTGGAATGAATCTCAGCAGAAGGGCACTGCCTGCAAAAACATGTGTGTGTGTGTACCTCCCCTCATTACTTAGACTTGGTGTTGTTTATTTGCATGGTATACCCTGTGCAATTGGGGTTGATACTTAATGACATTGCCAGGGTCTGTGTCTTCTAACATTACGAGGGCTTGCCTATTTGTAACAGCAATGTAGTACAGTAATACACTGATCCAGAGAAAAAGAGATACTGTTTTGCTCCAGTTTTCACAGACAAATTTCAAGGCCAACAAATTATGGTAATCTGGCCTTCAAGTGACAAAAGCATGAATAATAGTTGTTGGGTTTCTACTGAATAAGATGCAGCTTCCTTGCCAGAGAAAGTGGAGAACTGTCTTGATCATAGCCACATCATGAACTCCCAATGCCAGTGATGAATTCAGAAGCATCATAATAATTGCATTAAAGGCTAAACACTATCAGTTGTCTTTCCCTTTCGAAAGAGCCTGCTGTCACAGTGATTATTTCAGTGACATTTAGAATCAGCCTCATTTGGTCTGCCCGCATGTAGAAATTTACCTGTAGTGAGATACTGCACAAGTAAGAGACCACAGTGTTTGGGTCGGATGAAAACAAGGGTTGCTAACATTGCGCTTACAGGTGGCACCTTATTCTGATTCTCCAAATGTCATGCCTTTGTCTTCATGGAGACATGGAGAAGACCAACTGAAAACTTATTAGAAAATAACGGTGAAAGACCCAGTCTAATAGACAGTTATTCATCACCATCATGTGGGGGTGCCCAGTCAAAGCCAAGAATCAGTTTCTGTTCCTCAAACAGAAAGAGTCCATTCAATGGAAGAGGTGTCATAGAAAGGGCTTCTTTTCTCTGTAGAAAGGAATCTTTAAATCTGTACCTTTTGATGGTGAGACACTGATGTACTTAGATGGCCACAGAAAGAAAGTTCATATCACTTCTTCAAACATAAAGGCAATTGTCATTTTCATATCAAGCAAACTGTGGTTGTTTAATTGGTGGTACTGCTTCAGGCAACAGAACACTGAGGTCATCCTCCTCTGTGTGGCTCAAAACATTCTCCAGTAAGCTGGGAAACCTTTTGGGACAGATTTGTGCTGGGAGCAGGAGAGCACAATGAACTGCAAAGGGACAGAGAAAGATGTATTTATCCAGCTATATAGTTCATCAGTCACCTGTATGACATTGGATTTAGGGTTTAGGCTAGTAGCTTCCATCCCACTAAGGTCACACATTCAGGTCTCATTCTTTAAGTGTATAAATAGAGTAGTCATGTGTATGGCATATGTATGTCTGAATTAGATCTGGTATTTGTGTTATTCTTTGGCCATTTCTGCACAGGGTAAGTAGAACGGCAAGGTGCAACCTCTGACGGAGGTCGTCCACACCTTGGGAGCAGACTGGGTCGGACTACTTGTCGGAGTTCCGCACCTCAGTCCACTCTGGAGTGACCTGAAGTGGCCGTGCAGCGTGCTTTTTAAAAACCTGTTTTTACAGGTTTTTCAATAGCACGGAGCATGCCACTCCGTGCCACTCTGTTCCTGTGCTCTGGTGCAGATTTGCAGGTGCACACCAGTGCTAGCCTGCAGATCTGCCGGGGGCAGGCTTTAGGCTGGTGAGCTTCAGCAGTTGGTGGGGAGCCTCCACCAACTGGAAGCCACCATTTTGGATACCAGAGCAGTGCAGAGCGACGAGCTCGCACTGCTCCTCATCAGGACGGACCCAAACAGACTCACCAAAAAGCCGGTGAGTAGCGGCAGGGAGCGTTTCCCTCACCGCGTGCAGAAAGGGCCTTTGTTGCCAAAGAAATTTCAATGACACATTTTTTAAAAAAATATCCATTTGGGCTCAAATCCAGGTGTATGTAGGATAACCTATAGAGATGTCAGTGTTTCTGCTGTGCTTGGTAATGTTTCTCAGGAAGCTGGATAATTAATTGTATTCTACAATGATTTGGGGTGGGGGTACTTTCCTCCCATGAAGCTTTCCATCCATTTGTTCACCAGATCAATTACTTGCATTCATATCCTTGATTTGCAAAAGTGCTGTGTTCCCTCAGAGGATCAAAACACCCAGAATGACTTCAGAGTAACAAATTCACCTTTGCCTGATTCATTCAGGGACTGTTGCACCCCAAATTTGTTAAGAAACATAATGATTTCCTTCAGACATTGATAGGAATTTTTGTTCTTCTCCCATTTTTAAGGTGAGATAAATAGATAGTCCAGGAAATATTTGGGGAAAAAAGTGAATAAATCAAACATTAATTATCATTATCATTTAAAAACTCCAGCTCCTTGCTAGCCAAAGAACTGTGGGCTGTCTGGCTTGTGATATTCTCTTCTGCAGTTGAAAACTGACAGTAAAATATAATTTCACAGAAAAAACATATTGTCTGATTCTTATAAACAATTGCTCAGAAATATATTTCACAATGCATCACACAAGGTATTTCTGAGCATGCATAGAATTCCAGTGCCCATTTTATCTACTAATCTATGAACTGGTCTGTGAGAGATTATAAGGCAGTGGAACAACAGTTATAAGAAAAAGGCACTTTGAAAAAGCTGTAGGTTTCTTCTCAGGCACTATTTGCACATTCAGAAACCTTTCTGTAATTTTGATGAGCATATTAGAAACCACGGGACCGTTTGGGTTTTCATATGATTATAAATGAATTTATTTTTCAATCTGCACACAGTTTTGAAATGTTGCATTGGTGACTTTCCACTACCTCCTTGTGTGGAAATCAGATTACTGTCATGCATTGTAACATTGGGTGAATGCACAAACTGGGAAGGATTACTAAACAGAAATCTGCTATATAACAGTCAACAGTTTGTCTGTAAGTTTGTCTCTTTGTTTGCATCAGGCAGGCGAAGACCTCATATGATTGGCTGGCTGTGAAGATTCTACAGAATCCCGCAGTTGGCAGTTTTAAGGAGGGGCCTTTAGAATTTTCAGCCAGAAAGCTTTTGGGCCTCAGGCTGGTTGCTATGGAGATGAGGCCTACAATCAATAAGCATGCCAGAAAACATTTGAGAGGCACATGTGAGAAAAATTAAAGTGACATACACAACGTAGGCCCTTTTTGCACCTTACCTGGTCCCACTGGTGTCACACGGAGATCGTGCGAAAAGCCTTGTCCAGGAGGCACTCATGTTCCCTCTGCTTCCCCTCTGCACCAGCTCCGTGCTGGCCGGAAGGAAGCGTGAGCGCTCCGCCCCTTCCTTCTGCAGCACAGCCAGGTACTTTCCCAGGCTGTGCTGGGGGAGGAAGTGTGATGGCCGCATGTCCAGAGCCTCTGCCCACAAGGTAAGTGCGTGTGGGGTACGGGAGGGACGCGCGATCGCGCATCATTTTTGGCAATGAGCGGGAAATGATATAATGTGTGATCGCCCCCTAATGGCCTTGGGAGTGTCGCATGATTGTGAGGACGTCATCTGAAACGGTCCTCGCAATTGCGCAACGCTCCAGAGGTCATTTTGCAGCAGGACTGGCGTGCGAAAAAGGCCATAGTTACAAAGTCTTCTCGCCTCACACAGTAGATTGTACAGGTTTAATATGTGAGGAATCTTAAAGCTGAAATTCAAAACAAGAAACGCTTCCAGAAAAACATAAAGTCATTGTACAAATTCAACAAAAGGAAAAAAAAATGAAAAGCCAGCACAGCAACGTCACCAGAGAACACAGACTGGATTGGGGAGTATGGGGGAAAGTTAGAGGTACTGGAATAGGCTGGTTGCTATGGAGATGATGCCTAGTAGCAAGGAGGAGGCTAGTATATTCCCACAGGAACCCAACCTCTGTACCTTAACAACTATGAATACAGATTGGATTGGGAAATATGGGGAAAAGTTATAAGTATTGGAATAGGCCAGTTACTATGGAGACAAGGCCTAGAAGCAAGGAGGAAGATGGTGTATTCTCTCAGGAACTCAACCTCTGTATGTTAACAACTCTGAATACAGATTGCATTGGAAAACATGGGGAAAAGTTACAGGTACTGAAGAAGACAGTTGGGTGAGTTCTTAAGAGGAAAATAAAATCCCAGACAACACCAGGTAAATACACTAGTTACATATAAAAAGCACAAAGTCTTCTTAAACTGGGTGCCTATACATCAGGGCAACTGTGGAGGAAGATAGGGGGCTTTTTGACCTCTGAATACATTCTTAGGGGTCACACCGAGACGACTGACAGAATAATAAGTGACATCATGTCAAATCCATTTTTGCTTTCAGCTAGCTTTGGGGAAATTGGAATTTTTCAACCATTATACAGTTCTAGGGGAAGTGAAGGCAAAACCACCACTTTGCATTTTGTGCTAAATTTCTGCCATTTTGGGGAAAAAATTGAGGGGTAGGGGCTTTACAGGGGCTTTACAGGGCCATAAAATGGGGATCTGTGGGATGCGTACACCTCACACTTTCCCCATACCTGTGCTATACTGATACTATGAATGGATATTGTGTGGAACTCAGAAGCAACTATTTACACACAACTCAATACTCATAATTAATTTTTTAAACAATAGCATAATTAGATAACATTCTATTGTAATTTAATGAGGGATAGCTTCACCTTTTTTGTACTGTAACTCCATCTTTAAAAATGGTTTTTATATCCATAGAGTTGTTACTTCACTGAATCTGAGAGAAATAATATATTATTCAAGTGCTAGCTTATTCTCTTGCCTTCTTCTTTCTTGTAACTGTTGAGGTGATGATGAGGTGTATAGGAAGATAATATGTTTTCTACCACAGGCCAGTGGTAGCATTCAGAGGTGTTTAATAGTAACTAAAAGTTACTCTTTGGTAATTTGGGCCATTTTTCAACATCCTATGGAATATTGGGGTTTGCAGTTTAGGGAGAGGTATTGGAGAAACTAAGATGACTCAGCTATACTTGGTAGCCTGGCTGCAAAACCCTTGGAAATAGTGTTTCCATGGCATGGAGCAACACCCTTAGAAGAGCCAGAATTTCCCATGGGATGGATCAACATCCACAAGAGTATTTTTGGTCAAAGTGAGATGTCTGCTCCCCCTGCTGTGAGGAGATGTAATACAGGCCAACTGCAAAGTCTTGTTCTGTTTCTGGGAGGGGTGGGAATGCTGGCTGCATACTTCTTGGCTTCAACTCATTGGGTGTGGGAATATTCCTGTTGCCAATGTTTGGGAGATCTATTCAGGAATTTTTTCTTTAAGGATCCAAATGGCCAAGGTCATAAGTGCCACTCACCTATAGTGTCCTGATCAAGGAGATACTGTGAATACAACCACACACTGTGTAGGTTAAAGGGCAAGAAAATGACAATTTGGTGAGCGTCTTGGGACATCATTTGTTGTGGGATTTGAACGTAAAGAAAGGAGCTCTGTTTAAGCTCCTTTTCAATCATCTTCTCAAAGTCAAGAAGCAGGAGAGGGAGTGAGTGTTGATGTAGATAGGCCACCCTGTCACCCCCCCCAATGGGTGACTCAGGGGTCTACCTGTGATACCAGTACCTCTGTGCAAAGATGAGGAATTATTAGCTCAATTGGGAGGCTTGCAAGAGGGGAGCAACCTAGTGAGATCTTAAAGTTTATGGGTCTCTGCAGGGAAAAACCAACCAAGGACTCAAAAGTAAGTTCAAATGTGTTCTATTGGGGAATTGATTATATGCACACAATATTCAGTCAGATACTCACACAAGGCTAACTGAAGGAAAGAGGGAGGAAAAGTTTTGGAGAACAAGATTCAGGAAGGGTTAATTAACATCAAAATGTAAGGAAGGGAATACACTAGTCCCACTTCCTCCATAGTTGTGCTCCATATGTAGACAGTTGCAATAGAGTAAGCTCCATTGTTACAATGCCATACACCCCCAATCTGTGATACAGTATGATTGGTTATAAATGCTGTTAAATTGGCATGAAATAAATATACATCTTACACTAATGGTTGAAAACCATGAGGAAAGAAAAAGACTCTGGCCTGGAAGTTTCCTGAAGCTAGGATAAAGAACCTCAGCATGGCCAGGGCATAAGATCAGAAAGATCAGTCACAAAGCTAAACTTGATGAGTTTTAGATGGTCCTCTAAAGTACCCAAGCCTAGGAAACAATGGCAAATGAAGCTGCTAGAAAGAACATCCAAAGACAGACATCTTGTTACCTCTTCCCATGGAAGCTGTCCAGTTGTTCCTTTACCTTTCCAGTCATTAAGAGGCTATTGTGATTTACTTCAGTGCTTTGTCACCTGCCACAGAGACAGTTAGAAGCTTCCAAACCCCTTTGTTGACTTTGCCAGAGATCAATTAACATACTACCCCCAGGGCAGAAAAGGGTATTTAAACCTCGGCTCAGCCCACAGCTTGTTGCTTGTACTTTGGACACACATTGGAATGTTACACTGCATGATGGCCCCCAGATTCCAGTTCACTGTATTGCATTCAGACTCCTCCAGTCTGAAACATCTTGCTTCAGTCTTCTGCTGCCTGAAAAACAGTAACTATCATTCACTCCACCCCAAAACTCTCTATCCAACCTTTCTCTCCTTTACCTTCGCTAGCCTTCACTAGCTCTATGATTGTCGACACGTTTGTGAATTCCCACAATAAAACCATTCTTCTTGATTTCCAACTGGTGTCCTACCGTTAGTACTGTTATACAAAGGTGAAAAGATCACATAAGGTTACCCCACCTCTCCCAGACACTCCTATATGAGCTACTAATTCCCCAACTTTTCACGGAAGTATGGGTACTGCTGGAGGAGCTCAAGGTCCCCCACCTTTTGGAACAATACCGTTCCTTATGTGTTGATGTTAATTCTTTTTGTAAATGTTGAAATAGAACCACTGTCTGGGTACAATGTTGCTGTGGTCAGTGACATAAAAATTTCTTGATTTATGGGGCTTTTTTAAAAAAGGCATAAAATGGACACACAGAAACAACTGGTCTGAATCAGTCATGTAGCTGACTATTTCCTTGAGGAGTTTAGCATATATGAAACAGGGTCACACCTCTTAGGCTTAACCCAAACACATTTAGGAGCCAAAAAGTCTTTTCTTTCAAGCCGATAATCCAAATTCTACAGGTGATGTCATTTATGTAAATAAAACTTTGCTTCTTTACTATGTTTGTAGCATCCCCAAAGGCCTAACTTCTTTCTGCATTACTTTGCTACAAAAAAGAAGAAGCTATTTTTATCTAAAGAGGGAAAAAAAACAAGGGAGGGAAACTTCTGAATAAAGTATTTTCATTGTCTAGATTCCATATTACAGGTTTCTCTATGCTCTCAACAGAGAAGTGATCTACAAATATTAAAAATAAATTAAGAGAAATAACTTGGGTTCTAGTATTAAGCAATTTACTGCTTCATACTACTAAATTGCTAACAATATATCTATCATCTCCTCCACAATTATTTCCACATCTTCCATTTCAGTTGCATGCTAAAAAAATTTCAGTTGCTTTATCTCCATTTTAACCTGTTGGGTTGTTTTTTGTTTTGAAAAAAAAATCAATATTCTAACAAACTATTAGAAAGAAGAGTCTTACCTTCCTCCTTTTAATAGTCATATTTGCTTTTGTTACAGACAGGTTTCTCTTACTTGATTTTGACAAGTTTTGTTCTGTTATGTTTCCCTGCCAATTTCCTTTCAAATGTATGTGGACTATTTTTGAAAATGCAATTTAGATTTGTCTGTTCAAACAAGCACAGCAAATATGCTAATGAGTTATGAACAGGGAGTTTTGCATAAACAATTCGTACTGTATGCATACACACAGAGAGAAATTGAGAGAGAGAGAGAGAGACTCTTCCTCTCATGATTGACAGGATTTCAGAAGACTTTTTGGGTCATCTGCTCCATTTTCTGTGTACAGAAATGTCTTCTCTGGGGTAGTCTAGTGATTTATTTTTATATTCTTCTTCGTTTAGTTCTAGAGATGCCATCCTACACATCATGTATTTGTCTAATTGCCTATATTTTCCTAGCAGAAAGTGTGACACTTGCCTTCCCAGTTTCAAACTTTGTTATTTTTTTCTTAGATTTAAAATGTTGTGATAAACCTGCTTTTTCCAGCCTCTGTGCACAGAGGAGGGGGCATGTAGTTAAACTAAATTCTCCATTACAGATGTATGTGACTGCTTTCTTTTGGAAAAAAAGAGGGCTGTTTCCAAGGGACCTTTATTTGCTCAGAATTAATTGTTTCCATCTAGGTTGCAAAAGAAGCTAGAAATCAGAGAACAACAATATCAGATCTTTGGCATTTGGTCAGAACTGACCTGAACAAGTTCCTTCACCATTAGTATAATTTGTAGTAATGAAATAATTTATGTTGTTAATGCACCAGATGTTTTGTAGCTTAATGTAAAATTCCTCTAGCCCTTCACACAAAGGTTATATTTAAAATGTGCTTTGTTTGTTTGTTTATAACTTCTGGGGTTCCCAGGTCAGCCATATACTCATACCTTAAGATTTCCAGGCCAAAACCTGAGATCAGAGGTCAAGTCCCTGTGACATTAGAAAGAAGGCCCTTGTGCTATCCATAGAGGTAGGTCACAGCAGAACAGGCATAGGGTAAGAGATGGGCTGCAGCTGCTTCTGGGTCAAAAGACTGTGGAAACAGGCATGAGGACAATCCAGGTAAATGAGCCTTTACTATTCTCGCCTAATAAAGTCATATGGTAACCCAGAAATTGAGGAATCCTAGGTGTGTGAGAATCTTCTTCCACTCTCTAGAAATAAAAATGAAATAATTAAATCCAATATTCAGATTTTAAATGTGATATTTTAGATTATATAACAGATTGGAAAGCTTATGGGATTCCTTATCTTTTAGTCACACCCTCAGCCAAACATATTTAAGTAATATAATTTGGCATTCATTACTGCAGTTGCAAATTCATCACTTAAAATTACAGATCTGTAACTACTTTGCACTCAGTAAGACTGTGTAGTTATGATGTAAGACTATGTAATTGCACCCCGAACCCACTTTAGTAGCCAGCAGCCAAATCAGGGGAAGGAGATCTATTCAGCTGCCAATTGGAAAGGATGATATTTCCAAACCTCTCCCACCTGCAAATGAGACTGCAACAATCAGAAGCAGGAGCCCTGTTGCAATTCCTTGTTACAGCCTCACTCACTGGCAGAAGGGGAGTGGAAACATCACCTTCCTTGTGGCCCAGTCAACAAAGCTTGTGGTCAGTTGCCCTATCTAGCTGTTGGTTTATAAGGTGGGGGGCAGGCAGTCAGGCCAAGAGATGTTTGGTAGTTATATACATATACTAAATAACTGATGTTGAATATTGACAATAATTTAATCACCAAGTTCCTCTGTTAATAATAAACATTGAACATTGCCAGAAAATCAATGAAATGCTCATCCTTTGGCTTGCGTTTATTTTTTTAATATGTATGTATATATGTATGTAATTTGGAAAAATATTTGCAATGTTAAGGCGAGATCAGATAGGATGGAAATCCATACTTCAACTATAATGAAGTACTAAAGAAGATCTAGCTAATTGTGGCATGCCTCCTGATTTCTGTCATGTTTCTCCCCACATCTCTGTCCTTTCATTTCTCAGTTCCCTCCTCTCTCTCTCTCATACATACATCCTTTTCAGCCACATCTCCCTAAGCTGAAGCATGGAGATTGGCTGTGCAAAGGGTGACATTTTTCCTGCTCAGAGGAAGAGGTGCATGAAGATTGGCTGTGTGACATTTTTCCTGCTCAGACAAATGACAAGACAATTGCCGCAGCCTGCTGGTATGGATGAGACAAATGCTCCCTTTTGTGGCACTAGAAAGGGATTATCTCCCATCTGCAGAAGATAAGAGAAAATATCTTTACACTCTCTGTTACTGGGATAGGGAAAAGAAGCATGACCAAGGAGAGGGAGTGTGAACTGAGACAGGTTTTTGTGGGCAGGATGGGGAACTCCTGCTGGCCAAATGAAGTCTCTAGTAACTTAGTGACCTTGATGGCTGTATTATATGACATGACTTCTATGAGAGGAACAAAAAATGCAGAAAACTTCAAAGAGGGCATTGTCTTATCTGTTTGATTACATCAAACCATAGGCTTATCTAGTTCAATATTGTCTGCACAGACTGACAGCAGCTGTCTGGGGCTCAAAACATCTTTCCTACTCTTTGGAGTCTTACTTTGAGATTCCAGAGATTGAAAATGGGAGCTTTTGCATGCAAAATACATTCTTCACCACTGTAGTCCTTTCCCACTTTTTGTTTCTGGTTTCTTTTAGTAGTGCTTGAAGATACTGTCTCTATTTGGAGGTTTTGTTTCTTTTATAAATAAAGAGTTCAAAGAGCTACTTTAAGCAAGGTCAAACACATGGATGTGCCCAGTGGGATAGCAACAGAAGGAGAGGTATGCTGGATCAGATGAAGTTTTCATCTAGTCTAGCATATTATTTTGGAAGAGTGGCCCTCTGTGAGTATCTGCCAACAGTATAAGAAGCAGTACAAGAAGACAACAACTTGTATTCACTCAGACCTTGATGCTACATTTACCACAGTGCCTGGGTTCATGCCCAGTGCTCCATCTATTCAAGCTTCTTTGGATCAGTTTCAACTGCCATAGCCTGCTATGTGGACAAGAAAAATTAATTAGTCCATTCCACCACTTGTACATTTGACTCTTGCCCATGTTAGTAGATAACATTCAGTAGAAGGGAGCTAATTAGGTGTTCCAATTGGGTGGCAAATGCTGCACTATATGAAAGTAAGGTGCCTGCCACTTTAAAGGAGGCTGCAATGAGCACCTCCCTGAATTTGTGGGGATGTGAGAGCTACCACCCCACTGGCAATTTCATCCTTTTGGACAAAGTGTTTCAGTATGCAGTGGCTGGACAATTTCAGGCATTATTGAAGGAAACATTATTTGAACCCATTTCATTCTAGTTTTAGGCCAGGCACTGGAACAGCTTTTGGTGCCCTGACTGATGACATACATACTACTGAAAGACTGGGAGAGTACAGGCCGATTTGATCCTCCTGGTTTTCACAGTGGTTTTCACTGGCTTGGTGAAATGAGACTCGTAAGTATTATGTTGAGTTGGTTCTCCTCTTATCTACAGCTCTCTTTCCAAAGAATGGCATGAATATTCCTCCTCAGCACTATTACTATTAATTTGTAGGATGCCAGTGGGCTTCATCTTCTCCCTCAAACTATTCAATATCTGTATGAAGCTTCTACATGGGATCATTACATGTTTGGGGTAGGGTGTCATGACAATACTGATGACACTTGGCATTAGAATAATAGAATCATAGAGTTGGAAGAGACCACAGGGGCCATCCATCCAGCTATGCAGGAATCCACATCAAAGCATTCCCAGCAGATGACCATCCAGCCTCTGTTTAAAAACCTCTAAAGAAGGAGACTCCACCACACTCCGAGGCAGTGTATTCCACTGCCGGACAGCTCTGACCTTCAAGAAGTTCTTCCTGAGGTTCAGGTGGAATCTTCTTTCCTGCAGCTTGAATCCATTGCTCCTTGTCCTAGTCTTTGGAGCAGCAGAGAACAAGCCCACTCCTCAACATGACATCCCTTCAAATATTTAAACATGGCTATCATGTCCCCTTTTAACCTTCTCTTCTAAACATACTCAGCTCTCTAAGCTGTTCTTCATAGGGCATGGCTTCTAGACCCTTCACCATTTTGGTCGCCCTCCTCTGGACACGCTCCAGCTTGTCCATATCCTTCCTGAATTGAGGTGCCCAGAAATGGACACAGTATTCCAAATGAGGTCTAACCAATGCAGAATAGAGTGGTACCATTACCTTCCTTGATCTAGACACCACAAGACACCGTATTCCTATGATGCAACCAAGAATCCCATTGACTTTTTTGATTGTTGCATCACACTGCTGACTCATGTTCAGCTTGTGATCTACCAAGACTCCTAGGTCCCTTTCACATGTACTATTATCCAGCCACATGTCCCCCATCCTATATTTGTGCATTTTATTTTTTCTGCCTTAGTGCAGGACCTTACATTTTTCTCTGTTGAAATTCATTTTAGCCCAGCTCTCCAATCTGTCAAGGTCATTTTGAATTTTGAGCCTGTCCTCTGGCATATTAGCAACCCCTCCCAATTTGGTGCCATCTGCTAATTTGATCAGCATGCTCTCCACTCCTTCATCCAAGTCATTGATGAAGATGTTGAATAACCCTGGGCCCAGGACAGAACCCTGCGGCACCTCACGAGTCACTTCTCTGCAGGATGAAAAGCAGCTACTGGTGCGCACCCTTTGGGTTCAGTCAGTCAACCAATTACAAATCCACCTAACAGTAGCTCTGTCCAGCCAACATTTTACTAGCTTCATTGCAAGAATGTCATGGGGAACTTTGTCAAAGGCCTTACTGAAATCAAGATATGCTATGCCCACAGCATTCCCTTCATCTATCAAGCTTGTAACTCTATTGTAAAAAGAGATAAGATTTGTCTGACATGACTTATTTCTGAGAAATCCATGTTGACTTTTAGTAATTACAGCATTGCTTTCTAAGTAATTACAAACTGACTGTTTAATATCTGCTCTAGGATCTTTCCTGGTATTGATGTCAGTCTGACCAGGTGATAATTATTTGGGCCCTTTCCACCCCCCCTTCTTGAAGATGAGGATGACATTTGCTCTCCTCCAGTCTTCTGGGACTTCTCCTGTTCTCCAAGAGTTCTCAAAGATTATTGCAAGGTTGAGTACTTCTATCCTTCTAGTATACACTAGAAATTATTACTCCTCATTGGCCTTTCCCACACAATGATACTCTTGCATGTCATCCCGTCACAATCCCAGCAGTGCCCTGCTGGGATGGGAGCATTCCCAACACACCTCCCCATGTGCAACCAGCTGTCTACAGAAGGGAGCACTAGGGACATGCTCTGTCCTTCCAGACTGCAGTCGGCCTTCTTCCAGTGCTGCAGTGGGGAGGAAGCACATAGATCATGTTTCCAGCCCTTCTGCATGGCCAGCTGCAACAGAGGGCTTGCACAATTGGGGGTCATTGATGGATTTTTCTGTCAGTGATATAGCCTGAGATCACACCAGCTGACAAATGTGAAAAGGGAGGGACTACAATGACATCATGTGAAAACATCGTCACGATCCTGCCCCTGTTGCATTCCCATGCTGGGAGTCCATTGTCATATGAAAAGGGCCTTTAACAGAGTCAGCTGGTGCTATTTAGATACTGAACCAGTGCCTTCATGCTGAAATGGTAGACAAGAGCCAATAAACTGAAGCTGAATCCCAATAAAATGAAGGTTTGGGAAACTAGTGATTCCCAGGTCTGGAAAGTGTCTAAGCAGACTTCCCTTGATGAGATCATACTACTCCTGAAAGAGCAGGTTCATAGCTTGAGTGTACTCTAAGATCTATTTCTGTTACTGGAAGCTCAAATACTCCATGACTTGAAGTTCCTGGGGCCAACTTCAACTGTCCCATCAGTAAAAGTTTATCCTGGATAGGGATAACTCTGTCACAATAATTCTTTAACTGATATATTCTTGACCATCTCAGGAACAGAAACAAGTACTATCATGCTTTCTTTCTCTCCCCATGCTCCATTTTCTTGTATCTTATATCTTTTAGGCTCTAAGCATGAGTGGAAGGATTATCATTTTGGTTAAAATTTTGTAAGCCACTTTGCAAACCTTTTGACTGAAGTACTGGATTAAAATGCTTTGAAAAATAAATAAAGAAATCCCATTCTTCATAGTTTTTTATGTATTAGTATACACTAGAAATTTATCTAATTCCATTTTAAAGTTGCCTGGTCTCATGACTTTCACCCCATTTCATAGCACTGAATTCCATCCAGTTTGTATTGCACAAGAACAAAAGGGACTATGTTTTGTCTTTCCTAATCTCTGCTTTGTTTAGGAACTCCACATATCGCATCTCCAGCAGTTGTTTAAGCACACTTTCCACTCTAAACTGAGTAGTCCACGTAGCATGGTGAAAAAAGAGAACTAGATACAAATTACAACTTTACATTAGTTACTTTTACATTAGAAGACTCTCTTAAACAAAAATGGTTCAATAAAATACATAGGGATGTAAAATTACTTATACAAATCAAGAGGTAGCTTGAAACTACCCGTGATGTAAATGTTCCCTTTTGTGGCAATAATTACTTTATAACAAGGGTGTCAATAAAATGTATTTCACCTGCCATGTTATATTTTATTCAGTCATTTATTAAACAAGTTCATGCATAAGGATGTTTACGATTTTGCTGCTGTGTCTTGTGTGGCTAAAGCATGGTACATTAATTATTACTTTACAGTGGAACTCAAGTGAAATAATAAGCCTGCTTTTTTGTGCTCAGTGAATGCATTTCAGTCCAGTTTGTTTGAAAGAAACCAAAGGAACAGATATTTGTTACCTTGAAAAAATGTAAATACACTAAACTGTATTATACATTCAAATAAACATCTTCTGCTATTGTGATATGAACTGAGAAGTGTCTGGAAAATAAGCAGGAGCTAATGACACATGCAAAATGATGCTAAGCTCCTGGAAATCAGCACGATAGCATAAAGAGAGCACACCTTACAGGTTGTGGGTGGGGAGAGGAGGAAGTAGGCCAGCCGCCAGGTACCTGTGGAATCAAGCTACATTCTGCTGTGAAGGCTTTCCATATAGTTTGGAATCCTGATTTGCTAAGGTTCCAAATCATGTGGAGAATCTGCATGGACAGTGGAGATTGTCCTGCCCAGAAAGCCACCCTTCATGTATAGAAATAACAGAAACAGCAATGAAGAACAAAGCTAACATATTCCCTCTTTTCAAATGTTTTAAACAAACTCTCTTGGCCATTTCTGCATTACACTGCTATCTTGCTATTAGTTCACTTTCAACTTCCTGTGGAATTCTGGAGTTTGTAGTTTATTGAGGCCAAAGAGCTCTCTGGCTGAGAATTCTAAAGGCCCCTCCCTAAACTGCAAACCCCAGGATTCCATAGGAATAATAGCACTATAACAGTTTGTGCAGAAATGGCCTTAGAATACCCAAACATCAGATTCAGTCTGATCTTGGAAGCTAAGCAGGGACAGCATGGGATAGTACTTTGATGGGAGACTGTCAATAAATACTAGGTACCATTGGCTTTATTTCAGAGAAAGGAGCTGGCATAACCAAGCCTGAGTATTCCTAATCTAAGAAATCTAATCTATGAAATTAATGGGGTTGCCATAAGTCATAACTTAGAATGCTCCAATGGGACTTGTATGATGTCAGTATCCAATATTATAGTTTAATGCACCCAAACAACCCAGTCTTAAGTTATCGTTTGCTGCAGGTTGTCATCTTTGTTGTGTGTTTGGTATGACAGTTATGCCTCTCTCTCACACACATACACACATGAATACACAGAATATTGTTAGTACCATCAGTGTGCTCTTCTT
This sequence comes from Iguana delicatissima, assembly GCA_948472985.1. Lineage (NCBI taxonomy): Eukaryota > Metazoa > Chordata > Lepidosauria > Squamata > Iguanidae > Iguana > Iguana delicatissima. The sequence goes on along the minus strand of CAOKZL010000491.1, from coordinate 499,360 downwards.
TATATTTCAATAAAACACGCCATCCCATCAATCTGCTACAACAAGGATGGGGCAGGACTATGACAAATCTCATATTACCTTGCATTAAAGATGGCTAGTACAGAAAATGCTGCATCTGTTTCTCTAAAATCTGGTAAGTGCATCCACTGAGAAATAGCTTCTATATGTGCAAAATGCATCTAATTCTGACCAAGCCATATCGACAGTATTATAGTCATTTGTTGCCTTTCTTGTTGTAGTCCATGGATGGTTTTGGACAACAAACTGAGGCTGGGCTCCACAATGAAATGTAATGTCAGTCTCTGAGCTGAAACAGGTCCATCTGGACTAGTTTTGAGCAAGTATCAATATTTTTCCTGCTCTTACACCACACTGTGTTTGTGTCTGTGTCTGTATTTGTGTTTGTGTGTACACACACACATGGCATCAGCCATATTTTATGTCACTGACAATGACAGTGTAAATTGAAGATTCAGTTGATGAAAGCATAAACCAGGTCATAGATTAATGTAACTATGGGCAGCATTCTGCCCACTGTTGTAATAATAAAAAGAAATGGTTTTGGCTGGCATCCTGTTTGCTTAGTCCCAATTAGAGTAGAATTATTCAAGCAATTGTTGAATGGTAAGTTAACATGTATATAAATCCAAAGGATCCACTCTAACCAAGTCTGAAAGAGAATTTAAATGAGAGGATGATAAATAAATTAAAGAGTTCTGAAAAAATGAAATTCATTAATTTGCTTCCAAGTACTAAACCTGGAGTCGGAACTGTATGCCTCTCCAGTAATTGTTGAATAGCATTTCCCAGCTTTCCCCACCATTTAGCTATGTTGGCTAGAGCTGTTGGAAGTTGTGGTTTAACAACATCTGAAGGGCTGCATGTTTTCTGCCCCTTCTGCAAACTCTGGAAAGAGGTGACATATTCTGGCATGTGATTTCAATCAATCTGTCCACCAGATTTAAATACTTTAAAATGATTCCAGATTGAAACAATAAAATGGCTTAAAGAGGTTAGAAACCTATTAAATTAAAACAGCATAAAAGCAGCGTACAAATAAAAACCAGGTGGAAGTATATTTAAAGTAAATTAAGCCCCAAAGGCTTTAATTAAAAAAAAATACAATTCTGTTCCACAGATAGAGGACAGGCAATAGAATCTTCTTCCAGCGGTTGCAAAGAGCAGTGTCTTCCACCACATCCAAAGAGAGCGAGATAGCTCACAGAAGCTGCAATATTGTGAGTGTAGCCCACACCACCAGGTTATCTAAATCCTTGCCATTTACCTCCCCCACCCCAGTCTCTGTCACTTGAAGCAGAGGTCTCATTCTGCCTTGGCATAAGGCCTGCCCTGCCATTTAAACATCCTCTTCTTCCTCCTCCTCCTCCTCCTCCTCATTATCATCATCATCATCCTCTGTTTCTAAACATTTTTAGTATTTCAATACACATTTCTCATGTATCGTGTACTGGCACTGCATTACTCATTACTAAAATTTCCAACTTAGAAGAATATACATATACACAGACTAATATCTCTCAACCCACTGGCACTTTATTTTCAAAGTACAGTTCCTAGCCTTTACTAATAAACCAGTCCACACTTCACTAGCTCTCATTCCCAGTTGCAAGCAAATATATTACTACTTCTTAGACCTTTAAATGTTAATTAAGGTATTTTAAAAGGTGTTTCTTCATGCATTTGTTGCAAAAAAAAAAAAAAAAATCCCATTTCTCTGAGGGGTTTATTCTTCAAAGCATGCTGCATGACAGGATATTTGCAATGAGATTAAAAGCCTGAAATTTAAAATTCCATTTTATTTCTTACTTATAAAAAAAGTTAAGTCTCTTTTGGATAATATGGAACTTCACAATAAAATTGACTGGTAAATGAATTAAGAAGGTAATTTCACCCTTATATATATATGAATTGATATGAAAATCAGAAGTAAATTTCTTTTACTGAAGAAAAATTAGTCTTGCTATCCGTACTAATTCTGGAACATAGAGGGCGCTGCTACATTAATGAACATAGGATTTTACAAAGTAAAATGCATCGGATATCATTGGATGTGGGAGAGTGAAGATACAATGCATGTCAGGACAATCATATCACACTTCTTATATCAGGAAAAAGGTACTGCAAACAAAAGAGTCCCAATAAATGTATCATTACTGACTCAGAATCTTTTTTTGGGTGGGGAATTAAAAGCACACAAACCTGTTTTAGGGTATCCCTCTTCTTCTAAACCAAGGAGACTGCAGCACTGTAAGCACCTGACATGTCAGCACCATTTTAATAATTAAGTTGATGCAAATAGCAGCCCTGAGAACTGTAGGCACCTAGAGATGAAACATCTTCTGAAGCAGCGGCTCAGAAATTACATTTTGGATTATAGCTTTCAGAATTCCCCAGCCGGCATAGTCAATGGGTCATGCTGGTTGGAGGTTTATGGGAATTACAGTTCATAAGGTTGGTCTTCCAAGCCCTGTCCCGAAATGAGACTTCTAAGGTGAGCATGTGGCATTTCATTTCTTTGCCAATCATTTTTTAACATGGTAACTGTGCTGATGGGGGGAATACTGATGGGGATAGATTTTTCAAGGTCTCTTGTTATGTGAGACTTTTAAGCCAGGCATTTGTCATTCTGTTTCTTTTTAAGTTCCTTTGAAACATGGAGGCCATGCTGACTGTGGGTTTATGGTTTGTAGTTACAACTGTTAGTCTAAATCCGTGAATCTATTACTCTTAGACCCTTTCCACAGTGTCCTCCCATCCTGCCATGGAGACAGGAAAAAAAAACAGGACTGCAATGATGCTTCTGCATGATATTGTCATGGTCCCACTCCTCTTTCATCCCCAGGTGGTATGATTGTGGGTTAAATCATTGATGGGTTTTCCCTGTCAATGATATGCAATCATACCACCATCTTGCACTTACCTGTCCTGCAGAAGGGCCGCAAGTGCAATGGCAGCACTTCCTACCCCAGTGCAGTTTAGGAAAGTACCCCACCGGGCTGTGGAAGAAAGCGGCATATCCATCGCACTCACTTCTACAGGGAGCCGGTCCCAGGCAGAGGGCAGCGCTCCTGTCTCACTCCCTTTGTGCCAGAGCCATTGCCGGGATCCCCACCAGATGCCACCACAAGAAGGAAAGCTCTGGAAAGGGCATTATAGTTATTGCATGATGATGATGATGGTAATATTCTACAATACTTTATAATGGATTAAATAGCTCATGGATTACTTGTGCCATTGGATAGCTGTGGGACAGTCAAATGGTTCCCTCAAATGGCCTGAATGAGGAATTTACAGAGAGTTAGTGGCCTGTGGTACAAACCCACCATTTCACCATTTCAGAGTATAACACTACATTTCTGTTTTCTTTCTGATTTAATCTGCACTTCCCAGTCATTCCATCACCGCGATGTTATTGAACATCGCTTACCAGCAAATATTACTGAACTCTAATTAAAGCCCTATTGTCTGCTCTGTCTCCGTTATCTATCTGAAGGATCTATTTTGACATTGAATATGAAGAATATGTTGCCTGGGAGCGTACTTTGTAATTGATTCTGAAGATTCCTCTTCGCTGGCAATAGCAGTGGAAGGCAAAGATAAGTTCAACATTTAAATAAAAATTAACACTGTATAAAAATGAATCTATGAGATCAATTTTGTTTGGTCTGTTGCTACTAATTGGCAGCCACAAAGAAATCAATACAAACATGGGTGCAAGACAGGTTGTTAAAGTAGTGCTATGACAAACAATTCTTTTGTCTATTTTACTTGTATTTTTTAAACCATTCTTATTCAATTTGATACAAAGCTGAGGAGGATTAATTCATCCACTCAGTTGTCTTGGCATGGCTGAAGTCTACAGATTTCCTGATTAACACCAAAGTTAATCTGCACTTGAACAAATTAAATGTTGAGGTAATTAGAATTAGCTTAGGGGTAGGGTGTCATTCCCCCCACCTCTCTCTCCCCCCTCCTTCCCTCCCTGCCAGATTCTGTAAAAAAGAAAGTCCCAGGAGAAGAAGGATTAGGACTGGAGGAAATGTGTTGCATGGCTCTGTGTTAGTTGACTTCTTGTTCTGATGAAGTAAGAAAATAGTGTGGCCATGCCTGGAATGGAGAAATAGAACGTGTTTATATGGGGAGATGTAACTGTGCCCCAACTTCTTGGTTTGTATAAAGGTTGTTTTGGGGTTGCAAGAGGAGTGAGCAAGTATTTTCAATTCTCTTTGATTTTATGTTCTTCTTTTGTAGTGAGCTGCAACAACCCCCTTTGCATCCTTTAGCATATTTATTGCTTACACTGTTCTAGGCACTTGTAAAATAAACCCACTCCATAGTTTCTTCCATTGGCTTCTCCCTGCACCCTCATTCTGCTTTTTACTGTTCCCTTACTTCAGTGGGTCACATGCTTTGAGGGGTTTGAAGAGGTTGAAGCTGTTATCTTTAGAATCAAAATAGCCATCAAATCCCATGACCTTCCCATCTCTACTCAGAAATAATCCCATTGAATTCAATTAGTCTTACTCCACGGGTAGAAGGCATAGGATTTCTTCATCTATTTCTAATAGGCCCATTTTTATGTGATCAGAAGTGGAAGTCAGGAAAATTTAGGGCCATAGAAGATCAGCAAATCCAGGCTGGCAGGATATGTTGCATATCTGTTTTAATGATCATGTTTTAACCAGTACTTTACTGCATTCCTCAACTTCTGCCGCAACCATTTGACAATGTTTTGTGAAACAGAGGAACAGAACAAAATAAATGAGTATAGACATAATTATTATTTCATTTTCTTCCAGTAGAATAGCAAGGTTGTTAGATACCTGGTTTGTAAAAATGAAGATGTGACATACTGAACTGGGAAGAACTTGTGCTCTACCCCTGATCTTTTCAGACCATGTTTCTTCTTTGGTAATGAGGAGGTAGAGTGATTCTCAAAGAGCATTTCTGATTAAGATTTTTTTCATCCTTCATCTACTGACTGATCTTGTAGACACTGACAGCTATTTCATTAGATGGCTGAGATCCCACATCTGTGCAAAGCTCTGCATGAGCAGTTCTGTGTCTTCCCACTGCCTGGCAGCTGTCAAACCCTAGCAAGAAGTCTCTGCTGCTGTCACTTACCAGTGCAGGGGGGAGGGGGAGGAAGCGGGGAGGTGAGCCAAATCATGGAGGTGTAGCTCTTATAAAGTCAGTTGGGGGGAGAAGAGATGAGAGTGCACTGTCAAATGGAGAGCACCTGCCTTTACTTTCCCCCAGGAACTCAGAGAAACCAGATCTTCATGGTCTGAATCACCTTCCCCATCCCCACCAAGAAGGTATAGCAGCAAGGGCCCCTCCCAGGGTCTGACAGCTGCCAGGCTGTGAGAGATAGTTGAACAATGTAGATGGTCAGGAGAATAGCCCTCCGTATCTCTTCCTAAAAGGGACTTAGGTGCATGAAAGTCCCTTGTGAGTTACTAGCAAGATCCAGCATGGTGTAGTAGTTTGAGTGTTGGACTACGACTCTGGAGATCAGGGTTCAAATCCCTACTGAGTCATAGACTTGCCCAAAGTCATTGGATGATCTTGGGCAAGTCACAATCTCCTAGCCTCAAAGGAGGGCAAAGGCAAACCTCTGAACAACTCCTTCCAAGAAACCCCTGTGATTGGTTTGCCTTAGGGTCACCAGTGCTTGGAAATGACCGGAATGCACACAACAGCAACAAGAGGTCACTAACAAGATGCCAACTGATAAATGTTATCTAACTGATATGAGCTCATTACCTCTTACTAACCTTTAATATATCTTCTTATTAACTTTTAACCAGAAAGGTATTTGGAGGGCAGTGTACTTGTTTCCAAGAGAAAGGAGAAAAGAGGTGCAGATCAGTAATCAAGCCTATCTAAACTGACTTTAATATGAGATCCCCTACTTTACTATAGCCTTCCCAGCCCTGACAGTTTCCAGACATGCTGGTTTCCCACTATCCCCAGGCAACAATTGTTTAATGTTGTTTGTGGGGGGAAAAAACAAAACACAGGTTGATGGAAGTCTTTAAAATTACAAAAAGAACATTTTTCAAGGAATCAGTAACGGTAGGTTCCCCCAGGGACCAATGGTGGCAACCTGTACGCTATTCACTGTGAACCAGATGGTCTGATTTGGAAACTTAGGTGACGAGTTTTGTGTGTATGTACCTTCAAGTCACCAAACAACTTATGGCAACTCTATGAATTTCACAGGCTTTTCTTTGGCAAGGAATACGCAGAGATGGCTTTGCCAGTTCCTTCCTCTGAAACAGTCTACAGCACCTAGTATTCCTTGGCAGTCTCTTGTCCAAGGACTAACCAGGGCTGACCCAGCTTAGCTTTCAAGACCAGATGAGATCTGGTGCCTTGCGTTAGCTAACATTAATTCATTCAGCAGCGTTCAAAGAGATAGCCATGCATCAGTACAAAAATTATAAAGGAATCCTGTAGCAGACTGACTAAGAAAAAGACATTTCTAGCATAAGCCTTTATATCTCTGATAAAGTGGATTGGTATCCATAAAAGCTTGTGCTAGATTTTTTTTCCCTGTTAATCTCAAAGGTGCTACAGGATTCCTTTGTATTAATTCAATGAATTAAACTATCCCAATTATTAACATTAATGACAACACATTACTTTCTCAATATCTAACCTTTAACATGAAGAAATTAATGTGCATACATAATCCTTCCAAGCTCTAGCTTGGCACCAAGGAATCACTTTAAAAACAAAATTCAAATAAGGAGAAAAGTTTGGTTAAATTCTCAAGGTTGAAGCACTGCTTTCTTAAGTTTCTCTTAGCTGTGAGATGGCAGAGGTGTGTCTCTATGTGTTGACTGCTGTAATACATTCATCTCTCCTGCATTCCGGAGCCTCTTCAGTTTCTGCAATTCAGTTAAAGTCCAGAGATAGACCTCATACAGTAAATCCTCCCATAGAGCTTTTCCAGATCAGGGAGTATGGGCAGCTGGGGAAACCTCAGAGTGGTGGAGAGATGTGCAATAGAAAGAAGGAAAAATAGCCCCTTGAGCATTCTGGAATAGGAAGGTGAGTTCAGAAAAACAACTAAAAGGAATTTGCAAGACATTCTAAAGTCCCCCGACAATCGAGTAGAAAAACAGAAGCCTCTTTCACAGAGAAAGAAGACTTTCAGAGAATTGGAGATTTCAGCACATACTAATCAAAATGACCAGGACACACACACACACACACACACACATGCATCAAGCTGCCAACCAATTTGGGGTTATGTATCCCTTTTTATCAAATACAGCTGCAAAAAAAATTTGCTTATCAAATATAGCTACAAAATAGACATTGAAGATAGTAATACTGCCTTGTATCAAAAGCAGTCTATTCTGACTTCATCTGAGATCTTAAATATTTGTACAGTTCAGTTGAATCTCTTGTGCACTTTTAACAGTCTGCCTAGCATCAGGACTAATCCACTGATAATAGAATTGGTCATAGTGCTGTTTTTACATGGAAAATTTGTCAGAACATGTGTCTGGGCTATTTCAGGAGAGCTTCACTAAATAATGATACATACAGGGAATGAGAAAAAAACACCCTTTAAGTCCACCAAAGGTCTTAGACGTACATCTTTTCTTCCTAACAACAAAACCTGTTGTGAATAAAAAATAGCTGATGTTCCTTTTGGTTTGTGTATGTACAACACCCCGGAAAAATGCAGTATGACACATAAATGTGGAGCCCTGGTGGCGCAGTGGTTAAATGCCAGTACTGCAACCACAAGGCTGTGAGTTCGATCCTGCCAGGCTCCAAGGTTGACTCAGCCTTCCATCCTTTCGCAGGTCGGTAAAATGAGTACCCAGCTTGTTGGGGGCAATTAGCTAAAAATATAAATTGTAAACCGCTTAGATAACGCTAGTTGATAGGCGGTATAGAAATAAATGCTATTGCTATTGCTATTGCTATTGCTATAAAGTAAGAATCATTAGTTAGAACCAGATATGCAACTCTAAGACCCTTTTCACATGGCATTTGTCATGTGAAAGGGCCCCTGGAGCATCACACAATTGTAAGGAGCAGTCCACATGACGCACTCGCAATCGCGCAATGCTCCAGGGGCTGGCAGGCACTGATTGCACACTATTTCATTTTTGGCTTTGAGCTGAAAATGGTGCACGATCGTGCATCGCATCAGGGCCCTGCACGCATTTACTGTGCGTGCAGAGCTCTGGAACCGCAGCACTCGCACTTCCTGCCCCAGCGCAGCCTGGAAAAATCTCTGGGTGTGCTGTGGAAGGAAGAGGAGGGGCTTTCACACTACCTGCTTGCATGAGAAGCAACAGGGATGTGAGAGCCTCTCTCAAGAGGCTGCTCGCATGATCCCCACACCCCAAGTCAGCAAAAAGGTAAGCTGCGGAAAGGGCCTAAAATAGGAAAGGCTTTATTTGCCAATAGGTTTCAGCTTCCTTTCAGCTAAAGGAAGTGAAAATGGTCCTGGCTGGGTCTCCACAATTCCTTCTGAGTAACCATCTTTGATCATTGCCGTTATTGAGGTCTGGTGATTTGGGAACAAATTTTGAAAAATGAGCACACAGCATGACAGTTTTTATAGCCACATTCCAAAAAAAGAGTCCAAGAATACTGTGTTAATCCATATCAACAAAGCTACTCAAGCTGTATTCATACTCTTCTCTGGCAGTAGATTTCTTGTGGAGCAAATGGATCTTAACTGGAGGAACTGAAAGAATATTCTCCAGCCTTCATTTCTTGATAAATAAGGAACCTGGTCAGAAAGAAAAACAGTGGTGAAAATCCTGTCCAGTTTTCACTTGGTATTCTCACATAGTGACATGATTCAAGATGTTATTATGTTAATAAATACATGGGGTGTGTGTGAGGAGAATTCAAGGTTTTTGTGCAAACAAATCATGTTTTTCACAAAACCACATTTCACAAATCTCTGTTTCCAGATAGACACATGTGGGGGGTTTTAAATGGAAAACTGCTTTAAAAAAAATCTTGCACATAAATTTTGTACCCAAGTACTATCTGGATTCAGTGTGAGTTTTTTTTTCTGTGAAAAATGGGAAGGGCTTGCATGGAAAAGGGATTTTTCATGTTAAAAAAATACTTTGCAGAAATCCACAGTTTTTATTCTGTTTTGTTTTGCTGTTGTTCAAAGTAGTTTTGCATCAAAGAAGGAGGAGGAGGAGGAGGAGGAGGAGGAGGAGGAGGAGGAGGAGGAGGAGGAGGAGGAGGAATTTGGAAATGTGTTTTTTCCATACATAATAATTTCCCCAGACACTTCAGAAGTGTGCAAATATAAGTTGAGTGTTACTGCGGTAGATGAACCCTGTCCTGCGGTCTACAATTTAATATTAAAAATATTTCCACATGCTTGAGAGGTCTCCCAAATGAGCACATAGGCAGGCACGGTCAGGCCAGTAAACCCATAGTCACGTAGCCCCAGGAGACCTCCAGACATGTAAAACATAAAATACAAAAAGGGTCCTCAGCCCTGAGGAGCTGGCTTGAAGGGATTAACGCCCTTGACAAATAGCCCACCAAGCGAGGACGATTTGCATACAGCCGAGGCTTTGACAATCCTGGCAAAGCCAATCATGTAAAGGACATTGACATTTTGGAGCTTTGTTCTAGCTCCTCCACCTATTGTTCTCCCCAGGAAAGGATTAGCCCTCCAGGTAACTTTCCCCCCATAAATAGACCTAGTTTTTGAGCGGCTCTTTGGATCGCTCCCGGCTTCACAGCAGACTGTCACTCCATCCGTTGAGCTATCCCCTCAGCCCTCCACATGCTGAGTCTCATCTCTTTCTCTCCGCTGCTGTCTCAGACCTCTGGGCTTCAGGACCAAGTGCAATATTCCTCAGCTGTAACCCTCCAAAGCCCCCTATCCAATTTCCTCTCTTTTTATTTCTCGCTAGATCTTGAGCGAGTGAGTGCGTAAGTGCTTACATGCACAAGTCTTTATTTTTAATAAAATCATTTATTGGACAATTTTGCTTGGTTTTTGGCTTGGCCTGACCCTGTAAAAATTGGGTGAAGTATCTCGCTAGGTTACCCTGCCTCTTGTATGGTGCTTGCCTTGTGCTCTGGCTAGTTCCCCATCACATGGAGCACATTGAGGTGTCCTCCAAGGGACCCCAGAAATCAGAGTAACATGAGCATCCCTAATCTGGAAATAAAAAATAAAAAAAGACTCCAAAAACTTACACTCACTACCGCCAGTCACTCTCTGAGGCAGTGGCTGCAGCACTCCTGTTTGTTCGTCTCTCATAGCCACAGTTTCTCTCCAGCCTCATGTCTGATATACAACACAAGTAGTGAATGAATGAGACTCAAGGCTGAAAAGAGATGTGAGGTTGGAAAGAAGACACAAGGATCTATGAAATAGCAGGAATCCAAGTGTAATGCTCAGAATGAATCCCTGCTTCGCACCATTTCACAGATCCTCACATTTCTCACCAGTCTTGCATCTTATGCCTTTGCTACTTCTGTTGTGTATGAGACATGAGGCTGCAGAGACACTGAGGATCTGAGAGACTGAGGACAGAAGGGATGTGATACAATACCCATTTTCAAAACAAAACAAAACAAAAAACAGTGCTGTACAGGAAATCTCTGGTGAGCCTACTGGCTGCCCTCTTCTGCATTTGAGGTACCAACTGCAGCACTCTTGTTCATCCATTCACTGGCTCCCCAGAGATCTTCTGTACAGTACTATATTTTACATATGTGTAAACACAGATATTCTAAAATCAGAACAATCCAAAACGTGAAACACTTCCAAGTATTTTGCATAACGGATATTCGACCTATACTGGGTAAGTATTGGGCAGATTTTTTCCCCTCTTCTCCAGTAGAGTGAAAACTGTCAAATATTTACATCCATTGTACCCATTCCTTTTACATAAACTCTATGAGGATAAAGCTCAGAGAGCACAAAGGATTGTGTTAGTCAAAAAGTATCATCTATTTTATCATGTGAGATCTGCTTCCACGGCAACACTGGAGAAAGTGTGTGGGTCATTCCCTTGCCATTTCCTAAAGCTCTAGTTAAATGAAAGAGGGGAAACTGTAATATGCACATGGACCTCACAGTTTGATGGATGAATTTGGGTGGTCTCCATCATTTTGAAGATGCTTTGAGTACTCACCAAATCCTTATTGGAGCGTCTCCCCTCATACAACCCTGCCAACCTGTTCAATAGGATGATCCAGCCCCCTGAAACTAACAGGCTATTGTGTAGAGAAGGCAGGAATTGTCCTGGCAAATCTATTTTCAGGGCAAAATACTTTTTATTCAGCTCCCAGGTGATCAATGCATGTTTGCATTCTCTTAAATGGAAAGCAAACAAGCATCCAAACATGAGATAGTTCAGCTCAGAAATTCAGCAAGCTTAAAGAGTCTTGCTGATGCCATTCTAACACTATTGTAAGGATGACTGGCAAGTTCATGTCATTCACTATGTGTCCATCTGCTTCCAGAATTGCAAAACCTGGCTCCTAGCATCAGCATGCTTACTTATCTTCCTGAATAAATGATGTTAAGGGAAGAGTAACTATTTTGTTACCTGAAGACCAAAATCTCTTTAGAAATACAAAACCAGTTGCACAGTTCTTTGGAACACAGCCAACAGTTTCAGATCCCAGCTACTTATCCCAAACATCAATGTAATCTGGACTTCTCTTCAAAGGCACCTCAAGTGAAAGCACGTATAATGTCAATATAGCAATGAATCAAATCTCATATAGGTTCAATCTAAAAATCATGAAAAAAACAACTCTCTTACCTCCATCTACATGCCCCTTATATAACTGATTCATTCCGGTGCCATTTTCTTGGCAGGAATATTTTAATGAGGAAGATCCTCAAATCCTGGTGCTGTCCTAAAGATTTCGATGGAGATGAAGAAATGTTTCATGTGTCAACAGATTAAAGAACTACAGGATAAAATATGTGGTTTTTCAAGTTCATTACTAGCCTTCGTCTGGCATCCCATCAATTGGAAAATCAACATTTGAAATTGTGTGACAAATCTCTACCTTATACATGTGATAATTGTGACATAAAATGACAGCACGTGTGTGGCTACGTCCTGTTTATGGGTTCTGTTTATCCCCGTATGTTTATTTTATTCACCTTCAAATCATGTGAACAGAGCTACACATGTTTACCTTTTAGCACATTTTGAATTTGTTCTGTATTTCTTGTGTTTTGATTATTTAAATACATTCTTGGATTCTTCTCCTTCTGAATCTTGCAGAATAATATTTTATTCCCCTTCATTGCAGCAACACCGGGATGTGAGGATCTTCCTCATCAAAATATTCCTGTCAAGAAAGTGGCACAGGAACAAATCAGTTATATAAGGGGCATCAAAGTGTTGTGGTTAATATGATATGTGGAAACCCCATGGGAAAAGAATGGGCAGTTTTATACCACTTTTGAAGGAAATGATTTTAGGTTTCCTATGGGACTCTACTTAGAGTATGGAGAAGAGACTGGAGTTGTGACTGGAGGGCATGATGAAATTGCAAAATGGTAAAATTTAAAAGCCTGCTTTAGAATTTAAAAAAAAAATATTTGCCAGTGATAAAGTCACTCTTTTCTTACTACAACCACAGAGATACTAAGCAATAAAATCATTTGTTTGTTTGTTTATACTTTTAATGTTGCACTTTTATTAGTGAAGCCAAAATCCCTTAAGCACATTTTGCAAGGAATTGGTGGCTATAAGGAAACTTAGTAAAAAACCAGTCAAGAGCTTCTGACAGAAAGGACGTGGTAAACAAGATATGTTCGGAAGGAGGAGGAGTTGCAATCATATTTCTCTGTTTCCTCAATCCTAATGGTTTAGACATGGAACTCTAAGCTATGAACAATTAGCACATCTAATAACAATTAGCACAAAGCAACTGCCACTTTTTAGCCAAAGTTTCACTAATTTGTGATATATGTGCAGTATATTTGCACATAATTGTCACAAATCAGCAGTCAATTACTGGAATGAATGGAAGCTGTTTTACTAAACAAAGTTACTACAGAGTCATAGAAATGGAGCTAAAAAGGTGTGCACTTCTCCATGTAAGAGTAAGATCACAAAAATATTTGGCTCATCGTCTATGTGTCAGAGCTACAAGCAGTCTAAGAGTTTCTAAACCTCCCTCTTGCACCATTTTACTGGTTTTCGCTCATACTTCAGGCAAAAGCCACTTCTCTTTTAAACTCTCTTGTCATAGATGATAAATCTTCTGGGACAGTCCCCCAAGTGTTAAGAGGTCTATTTTGCTTCTGGCAAGCTGATATAACGTTATATTCACAAAGCCTCAGATCTTGTCCCTCAATACTCCCGATTTCTTTCCTTCCTTCCTCTGCCTCCATTTTTGACTTTTTTAAACCTCAGTACTCGAGAATTCAAGCAACAATTTTTCTCTTCCTGTTTCTTTATCTGTCTATACACTTCTCCTTCACTGTCTTTCCGTCTGATGGCTTTCTAATAGCATGTTCTTCTGTCACTGCAAAAAGAAATGTATTATCAGGACTAGGTGTAGATGTACCTTCTTTTTATTCAGATGCTAAAGTGATTCCAGGTCAGAAAAATATTTTCTGGTCAAAATACGTGAGGTAAATTGAGGGCATATGTTTGAATGTATCCACTTTGCATGTTATTCCATTTGTCACAAGTGAAGAGCAGAGAACCTTCATTTTCTGAATGTCAGTAGTGACTTTGCAATCATTGTCTTCTGATGGGATCTAAGCCCAGATGTTACCTATATTTTCAAATCCATTTTCACAGGCATATGGCTAGGCATATTTACTTTTTAAACATAAACTGAGAATTTAAAAATGCGTTATTTCTATCAGAATTATAAAGTTATTTGTTAAAGTAATTGATAATTTTAAAGTTATTAATTACACTACCATTCCAAGGCTCCATTTGTTACCATTACTGAATGTAAATTTCATTTCTCAAATATTTTAAAATATTAAATTAAATATTTTTAAAATTTGTTTTGAAATTCTGAAACTGCAAGTTACTAAATTGCCGCACAAAACACTGTTTCTCCTCATATCTACCTCATTGTCACTTCCACGGTATTAATTTGCTAGTGAGTTAATACCAACAACCAGGGACCAAAGGGAGCAATACGAGGCATAACACAAGCCAGCATTTGTACCACAGTTTAGGGAGGGCTATCCTTCCTCAGAACTACCAAAGCAACTAAAAGTTACAGTTAGATTACAGAAAGAGTGGCATTATTCCTGGTTAAGTTCTTATCATAATGTAATATAGGTGCATTTTCAGTATTTGAAAAAAAATGAGGTAATTTCAAGAAATATGCTATATATAACTAGCTACTTTTAAGCTCTGATTGCAGCTGCAGGATTGACATGTTGATCACATTCTGTGAGTGCCTGATTTTCAGTGGCAAAATGATACAGAGCTAAGTCCTCTTTCTTTCTGTACATCATAGACCCATCACAATAATTACTCCAAGAAAAGAAGGGGAATCCCAAGTATAAGTTCTGCAGATATATCCACATATTTATATCATGTCTTCTTTGACCTCTTCTCTTTTTCTAAATGCTGCTTCTTATTGTCTATGTATGGTCCAGTTAGCAGCTATGGCATTGGAGTAAATGCTATCAGTGCTGTGCTGTGCTAGTCTGTACTGAACAAATTTTCACGACAAGCCTCCTACTTTCCCAACTTTCCCACCTCTTTTTCAGACCCATTCACCATCATTGTTTCCCTGTTCAGCTGCTGTTTGGGTAAAGGTATAGGAGCATTCCTTCCTTGCACTGGGATGTGTGTCCAAAAAGTGTACCCAAATGCCTAACCCAATGAAAGAAATCCAGATAAATGGGATACCCATTGAAATGAATTGGCTGTGTTGCTTAGGCAACCATGCTGGACTGGCCCACCTATTAGGCAGAGTGAGACACTGTTTCAAGGAAATGATTTTATGTATCATGAAAACATTTCTGGTTTTTAAATTAATCATTTTTAAATTTGTACAGCCAGGACAAATAAGAAGTGTTTGTGGGTTTTTCTATGTCAGCTGACAAAGCAACTTTGCCAGCCATGGCTATTATTCGTATACATATCAAGGTTGGGCAGGGAAGTTGCTTCTTCATCTGAGGTCAAAAAATGTCTTGGGCTAGTTCTAAAGAAGGAATGTCTCTGCTTTCCTACCGTGTTTTCCTTGCCATCCAGTTGGGGAACACTTTTTTTACCTTTTTGAGAAAGGTTATTTTTAAAACCTACAAGAGGAGAAATAATTTAGCTGAAACAATACAAACACATACAGAATGTACCCCCCTTCTTCCATGTCAACTCAGTGCTAACTCCCACAGGCCTGAAATGGTTCTTTTTGCTCTGAACTTTGTTTGTTAACTGTGTGTAATGTTCAGCTTTCCTTTCTCAGTAGATCTTTCCTGTGGTCTGGAGAAAATGAAATCACTTTCTTTCCTTTGGGTTATTTCAGAAACTTAGTGAGCTGCTACTTCAGGGAACACTGGCAGTTAATAAGCTACTTCCTTGGGGACTTGCTATGCACGCAATGCAGCATCCATTAGCTTCACAGCAGAACTGCTTTGTATAACTGCTGCCCTTCGAAAACTTTCTCCTTTTTAAGAGAAGTGATCATGCTTAGAGGAGAGATGGACTGTATACTTGCCAGGACCAGAATACTCTTCACAGCAACAGCATATGAAGAGTCTGCTCCATCTGCATTTCAGAGCAAATCAACCCAGTTCCATTTCTCCTAGTAGGATGAAAACTTGAGAGGCTTCCTGTACCTTTAATAGCTATGCAGAAGAGAGAATTCCAGCAGGTGCTGCTTATTACCTGGTTGTATGACAAGCAGCACCTGCTGAAATGCTCATTTCTGTCCAACCATTAAATGCACAAGAGCGCTCTCCAGTTTTCTGTCTGTCAACCCTACTTCCTGGCTAATCTATGAATCAGAACTGAACAATACTTTGAGTCTGTTTTCACTTTTCTGAGTTTATCATTCAGTTCTTGCATTAAAAAAATGTATGCCAAAATGTATATGCAATGTACATTTTAGAATGAGATATTAAAAATGTTTTTCCTTCAAGAATTTAAAAATGAACATTTTGTGGAGAAAATATGGGTTGGTATTCTAGGGGTGATAGCCAGGGCATGTATTTTTATTGTCATTGCAAAGGGAGGACTTGGCCACCTCTCTCAGGCAGGGATTCACACTGTTTGAGACTCAACGTCTTTTTGTGACCCTGACATGGCCATGTAGTCTCTGAGGAGCTGGGGTGGCCATGAAGTGTCCCACTATATCCCTACAGCTAGACACACGTGGACAAAGGCATCTTCTGGGACCTCTGTAGGACATCCAGGTAGTCCAGGGGGATACTTTTGTTTCTGTGTGTCCAAATATAGAGACATATGCAGATGCTGTTTTTCATCCCTGGCCACCCATACCCACTCCATGGCTGTGGAGAGGGACACAGAAGGAAGATGACTCCTGCCAGAGGGAAGAAGGTTGACGGACCAGAGTCCTGCCCAACTGGGACTTTGCACTCTGTCTCCCAGCACTGGAACTCAGCCATAAATAAAATAATATTTGGCTGATTTTTGCAGATTAATGCAGACTAGTATAGAGGCAGGATAGGACAAGTTTATGCATGCACAAATGTCAAACTAACATGGACTAAAAACTGACTGATCTGTATAGCCACAGCATGTAATGAACAGGTTCTCAACAATAGCAGTCCTTCTATTCTTCAGTCTCTATTTCTCTGTCATCAACTTCAATCTTCAATCTCTGTTTCTCAGTTATCTTTTTTACAAGTGGTGCAAGGATTTCCCAGTTTAAGCAGGTGATGCCAACCAGGCTTGTTTACCTAATCCTTATAATTGCCTTATTAGGTTGCTTCAACGGAAAGGCAGTGAATGGCCCTTCTGGTCTCTTCCAATTTGATTTCTCAAGGCCAGTCAGGGTAAAATTACACAAGATATAGTACACTTTCTTTCTTTCTTTCTTTCTTTCTTTCTTTCTTTCTTTCTTTCTTTCTTTCTTTCTTTCTTTCTTTCTTTCTTTCTTCTGTGTTAAATTCCAGTGATGTAGACTCGAGTCAACTGACTCAGACTCAAGACAGACTTAAGTCACTTCAGTGACTCAACTCAGACTCAACTTGGCAAGAAATGATGCACTGACTTGACTTGACTCAAGACTTGTATATTCTTAGTGACTAACTTACTGCCCTTGGTTCAGTAACATAACACATTCATCCAGAAACCTTACAACTTTGAACAACACTTCCACCTCTTTTTGCCTACTGGTTACATGACAATCTGTGTCAAGCTCAAAGTGTGGGTGCGTTTTTCAAAAGGAACAGCAAATGGGTTAAGCAGTGGGCTTGTCTGCTCAGCAGCAGCAAATGTTTTAGGCAACAGGCTTGAGAAGGAAGGATCCTTTTGAAGCTTCAGTAATGGGGAGTAAAAAGGATCTGAAAAATCTTCCAGCTTCAGAAACAGAAAGTAAGAAGGATATTATTCCCCACTTCCAAAGCTGCAAATGGCAAAATCTGAAATGTGGAGGGCTGACTGTGCTCAGATTGTTAAAACTGGCTTATGTGACTGTGTCCAGAAATTCTGGAATATAGGTTGGGGTATAAAGTTGGCTCCCAGACTTGAGACTTGACTTGAAAGTATCTTCAAGGACTTGAGACTTTACTTGAGACTTGAAGATAGAGACTTGAGACTTGACTTGAGACTTGGAGTAAAAGACTTAAATATATCACTGTTAAATCCTTTCTTTCCATGTGACTGTCCTTATGAAAATCCCTCATCAGAGGTGTTATTTTCTATGGGAGGGAAACTTACCTTGGCTTCCATGAGGTTTCTCTCAAAAAAACTGCAAAAAGTGTAAAAACACCCTCCCGCCACGTACATAATGATCTCAGTTCTGAAAAGTTGCCCTTACAGCTGAAATTTATAATATAACAACATTAAACCACACATTTAATTTCATGTGTACTTTCAGGAGATTGTATAGCTGCATGTGGATAGATCTGAGACCTCCTTTGTCAATATCCTGCATCCTGTAATCTGCTACTTCGTATTGACTTATTTCTGTGTCAAATCAGCTGTGATACTGTGATTCTAGTAATGTGCTTTGCCTGGGCCAAACAAACGTTAGTTATGATTGGGTGTGTAAAAGTAGAGAGACTGTGGCCATTTCTGCACTAGCCTGTTACAGCGCTATGATTCCACTTGCAACATCTTATGGAATCCTGGGGTTTGCAGTTTCGGAAGGGGCTGGCCGGCCCTCTCGAAACTGCAAACCCCAGAATTCCATAGGATGTTGCAAGTGGAATCATAGCACTAAAACAGGCTAGTGCAGAAATGGCCTGTGAAATATAGGGCATCTCTGAACATCAGCTGCCCTCTCCTTCCTTCAGGATCCCTGTGAGTAAATGCCATCCAACCCAGTCCTGAGATTTGATGGCAGGTTTACTTGTTTGCTTTACCTTCAGTGCACCATCCTCTAATTTAATATTCTTCTTTTCCCTGTATGTAAATATGTCAATCATAATAAAATGAACCAGGGCATTCAGGGATACTAATGTGAGGCCTAAAAAAGCTCTTTGAGCTTCATGGCCACAGTCTTCAAGCTGCTTCTGTTATATCTGCTTACTCTATCCTAGACTATGTTTCTGGATCATTGTCCTAAAATGTTAGGAAGTACTGAGACAGATACATATTGTGTAGGGAGCTGCTTTTTAGATATAGATGAATAATTATTTGATACCCAATTCAGCAGCCAGTGGTAGACTTCCACTGGCAGAATGGTGAGTTTCATGGAAGTTTAAGGGTGCCAGACCTCTTCCCATGTGCCTTCCTAGATCTAGATGGTAAATTTGGAGCTGTGTTTTCAACTGCTGTGGCATGGGGGACAAAAACATTCTGATGTGACCACCAGCAGTGCATTTCATTCAAAGAAATGCATCTTAGTTGGTTACAAGAAATGCATCTTAATCAATTAATCAAATAAAATTGTAAAACATTTAATTAAAATATTAAAATATTCAACAAAAAAATGAAGCAAGAAACAAACATTGCTTTTAGATAAAATTCATTTAATGGCAGATTTTTTTTAAAAAAAACTTCAGATAAAAAGCACTGTCTAAAATTATACTCTCACATTGGAAGGAATGTATCTAAGATAATATCTCTTGTTAAATGTGAGTCATCTAAGAACAGTGTTTCTTGCTTAGTTATATGTATTTAAACAACAATGCAAAATTATTGTCTGAATAATCAGGGACACATTTTAAACTTTTATTAAGCTAGATAATTAATAAATCAAATGTTACAGCCTAGTCTCTGCACAGGGGAAGGGAATGAGAGAAAGAGAGAGAGAGAGAACTGTTTGTGAGGAAAAAGTTTGTGTTCTGAAAAATTTGTGTTCTTCAAAATTTGCAACAGCTCAAAATAAGGATGTGGAAAAAATCTCATTAGCAGATATGATTCTCAGAAATATTCTTGCTCAAAATGGTGAAACTGCTCATCAAGAAACAATTGACCTCCACAAGATTTCAGTTTGAGACAGGATAGCAGTACCCTTTTTCTCCATTTTTATGCATTTTGCACAAAATGCCCTTTCCATTTTGTGACTGTGTTCCCTGTTTGTGAAGTACGCACATAGACAAAAGAACAGAAGCACAGAAGAACTGGTTCACCAGCCCACACCACCTTGGGATCCCTTGCGCCTGAGGAATAGTTTATTAATTTTATAACTAACAAATGGAGTTAGCTGACACACACAAAAAAAACACAAATAAATACATTGAACTTACCTCTCTTTCCTTTCTCCAGTATGTGTTTCAGAAGACCTAAATCATTTGGATTTAAAAAAATCAACAGTTTTTTTTTTAAGTTCGTCACTAATGGTGGTCACGGTTACATACTTTTAAACATGCTTTACTTTCTTTCTCAGATTTGGTCTTTAAGTTCCTCAGTATTTTCTTACATTTCCTATTTCCATTAGGATCATTACACAGATATATTTTGCTCTAACATTCTCTAACAAGAAAGAATTGATAAACAAATCACTTTTCTTTAACGCTCTCCTACATTCTGAATTTCTTCAATGAAGGCATAGGGAATCCATCACATTTTATTCTATTCTTTCTTCTTGTCAGACTTTCTCTAAGACAAGACTACTACACTTCCATGTCTCCAGGTATAACTATCGACAGCTTTCAAGCTTGCTGTCCATTCTGACACTAATGGGCTACAGATAGCAAGTTTGCAGGATTTTGCAAGCAAGCTTTAGATATGCTTATTTGCCCAAGTTCACCTTTCTTGTTCTGAACAGTCCTACCTGACATTTAACACAATGTATGTGCAGGAAATATGTCATGGATTGCTGCTTCATTTCTATCCAGAGAATTATTCTGCATGCAAGTTAAATGCCAATTGCATAACCACACAAAGGATTTGTGGGACATAGTCCACATCAGCTGCATGTTGCTAACTTATGGTGTCCTGTTCTGAAAAACCAAAAGGTGAAAAGGCAAGATTTGAACATGTGGTTCATTCCATATGGAAGAAGGACGTATGAAATTCACCCATTGTGGCACATTCCATTTTCCATACATTCTGTTGGCTGCTGAAAATCTGAATGGAACTCATGGACATGTCATTGTCAAATATTTTCTAGCTAGCTTTAAAGTCTATGACATAACCATTGAAAACACTTCAATTGTAGTGAAAAGATTATACTACATTTTCAAAATATATGGAGGGATACAAAGTTCTATGATATTTAAAAAATCATTGCGACAATTAGTTACTGTTATGCACCAACAGATAAAATGAGAGACTTCTGAATCTTGCATAACTCTGTGGAACAAAATCCAAAATCCACAGAAGAGCGATACCTCTATTGGTCAACCAAAATGCACAAAATACATCATGCAAGCTTTTCAAAGCGTCGTGTGCTTCTTCATCAGGAAAAGAAGTTAAAAATCATACAGGAGGAAAAAAAGTGACAATGTTAGAGTTACAGGCCTATATTTTGTCTCAGATGTTATAACTGTTTTCAATTAAGATGGTCTAGAGGGATATCAATGCAGGCAGAGGCCACTCCCTTTTGTGGTCATGTGAAGATCAGGGACAAAGGGTAACAAAAGATAGGTAACAAAATTTCAACTCCATTATCAGCAGAAAAGGAACTTCCCTTGGGACTCAGGATGCCCTTGTCCTGTGTGAAGCTAACCATTCATTCTGGAACTGGAAAAAGAATTATTTTTAAAAATATATTGTTCCTTGTGTTTCTGTGCCAATAGTAGTCTCTTGATTCAGCTCTACAAATGCACTACAGGAGATTGCTGAATGAGAACCTTGTTTTTGAAAAATGAAGAAGAGAAATGCCAAATTTTCCTAGCCTTCTCTGTTTCCTCAGTTATATTAAGTTCATTCTCCTGACATATGAAATGATAGAAATTATCAAAATACAAGGTCTAATTGATATAATTGGAAGAAATGCTTGATTAAGTTTTCTTGGCCTTTGACAGTGAAGCCTCTGATGGGCTAAGCTAGTGTAGTGACAGGAAATGTTCAGTTACTTAGGGACTCAAACTCCTTCTGCAGGAGTTGTGCTAAGTAGGAGCAACATGTATAAAAAGCATAGGACCATGAGTGCCAGCCCAGTTCCTAACACCATCAAGCTCTCTGAGGTGAGAAGTAAAGTTTTCAGGAAACTTTTGCTGTCCTTTGCTTGAATATAAATAAAATCCACTTATATGACATATTTTTTCCAGGTTTCCAATTGCACAAAAGCTTCAACTAGCCTTCCAGTAACTGCACATAGAAACCAACTGTAAACTTCCCTATTCAACAATAGTAAACTAAAGACTGGGAGTGCTGGGGCCACTATGTATCTAGAGATTAAGGATAGAGATGGCATGTCTTGCTTCTGTCTTATTTCATATTGTTGAGCATGACTGAAATACCAGTCCACCCTTGTTTCCCAGGTAGAATCGTGGAGCTGAAATTGGGCCCTGAATCAGTTAGGAAGGAGTCATACATATACAAGTACTCTTGCCCAAGAGGCAACATCTTGTCAGTCTCCACTGTCAGCTGCACTGAAGGCAGAATGGAAGATGAACAAAGCTTTATTAAAACATCAGGATTTTTATAGAGCTTTCAAAGAGAGAAAATGCACACGAAAGCTGCTTAACATAAATGAGACAGCAGAACACAGACCTAATCATGCGAAGATTCTAATGAAGGCATCATTCTTTCTGTGAACAAATGCATGTTCTTAGTTATCTTTCTGACTTTTGACGCACTTCAAGAAGACAGAATGGCTTGTTTAGAATTGTTTAGGAATTCAGAAACAAATACTAAATGTTTGGAAAAAAATGTATCCCCAACAATGTAGTACAGTAAAATTCACTTTGACAATTGGACAAAAAGGAGCAGGCTGAAAAGTGGGAACAGAGTCAATGATGAAGAAGATGACAATGATGATGACAATGACTTTCCAGAGAAGATCCAGAGAAGGCAAGGAAAACAGGAGTCTATTGAGTTGTCATTAGAAGGGAAGAAGTTTTAAGGAAAATAACAGAATAGACAAGAAAGTGAGAAAGAATCTTGGAAGAAATCTGTTGACCTAGCAAGGAAGAGGGAGAAGAAGTTGCTGAGAGAGCAGTGAATTGGAAAGAAAATGGACTTGAGTAAAGAGTAAGATTTTAGAATTGAAAGTGTGGAGATAGGATCCAAACACTAATCTAGAATAAGACTATTTATAATTGCCATGAAAACATGGGCTGGCTCATTGCTGTTCTTGATTTCATGATTTCACGTTCCAATTGTCCCTGTGCATTGAACCTGAACATGTAGCTATTTGTTACTGGGCCTTTCCTGAGGTGACCTCTGCATTCAATATTACCTTCACTAGAGAGATCAACTTGCTGCAACCTTGATTGACTTTTGATTGCTGGCATAGACAGTTTTATTCTCAAATTCTCAATCTTTTAAGTGCCTCTAGAATTGTGTTTTAATATTGTCTTTCTTCATGCTGCTCTGATATTTATCAAATATGTATCATCTTCTTCTAAAGTACTGCTTTTAATGCTGTTTTTAATTTAATATGTGTTTCGACATAAAATATCTTGGTTTTTCTTCTTGTGCATTTTCACCTTGCAATGTTTTATTGTATGTATTGTATGTTTTATTATTATATGTGATTATATGTGATCATTCTGAGTGTTAGCTTGTCTGACTTTCTTCCTACATTTGTTGGCTATTTGCCTGAAATCCTCTTTGGTGATTTCCTTTTTTTCCCATTTCTTGTATGTGTCCCTTTTAAATCTCAACTCAGTTGAAAGTTCTTCAAACATCCACCCTGGAGTCTTTAGACACCTCCCATTTTTCCACCTCATTGGACTTGTTTGAAATTGTGCCTTCAATATTTCACTTTTAAGAAACTCCCATCCATCATGAACTCCCTTCTCTTTTAATATACCTGACCACGGGATCACAGCCAGTATTTTCCTAAGTTTACTAAAATCAGGTTTCTTAAAATTTAGAATGAGTATCTGACTATTCTTGTTTTCCCCTTTCCAATGGTACAATAAACTCCAGGAGAACATGGTCACTTCCACCTATAGATTCCACCACTTCCACTCTGTTAATCAGGTCATCATTGTTGGTTAGGATCAGATCTAAAATAGCTGTTAAATTGATTCAGTTGATACTAAATCAACACTTTTGTAAACCCTGTTGATTAAATGTATTACCAGATTTAGATTAGCAACTAAATATAGGACTCTGTTTGTGACAAAAATTAATTCTCAACACAAGCATGATCACTATTAGTATTATTTTTTTTAAAAAAAAATACATGTATGATATGCGATGATGCATTTAGGATCACCTCTAGTTTGGCCTTTATTCTGTATCATTAGAATGAATGAAGGAGCCTGCTGTGTTTAAAAATGGATTTTGTCTTCCTCTGAAATACCACTGCAAGTTTCTTCCCACATTTGTGTGCCTAGCATCTAGAGATCTTTTCTCAGGTTTGAAGGATCAATGCAGTCTCCTGATGGCTGAGCACATTATGTTTCTGCAGTAACCACGGCCAGACAAACCTCTTGCATCATAATGTTTAATAATGCAAACACAGACACTGCTTGGTGCCTTTAGCAATCTAATTCATCTTCCTCTTAAATACCTTTGTGAGTATACTTTGCTTCTGGAGGTAGGCAGAATGTTTTATTACTATTAATATTGTGACCTTAATGCAGCCTACTCTCAACATAAATTCACCATGTACTTTTTAATACTGTGGTGTGATATGGGGTTAGGGAGAAGAAACTTAGATCTTTTTATATTAAGGTCTGTAAAACATCTACTTTTAAGCCCAAATGGCCTTCCTTTCTTTGTTTATTTAGCCTAGTGGTTTCTGTTGTTTGTCGATTCCCTTAAGTGGCCTTCCGCAGGCAACTGTCATGTATTAAATTGAAATTATTGTTTTGAAAATAGATTTATTGCTCATATTACCTTACAGGGATGGTTACAGCAATTTTTTCCTCTAAAGAGACTCCCACTGCCCTGACCCTGAAGGATTTACAATTGAAAGGATCAGACTGGAAGTCATAAAGGGATTTTTTTAAAAAAAGACTATTTTACACTGGGAAAAACTGCATGTGATATAACATGGAACAACCCTATGCATGTTCCCTTGACCTGGCTTACTCCTAGTTAAGAATACATAGGACTGCAGCCTTGCAGTGCAATCCTATATACACTGACTCAGAAGACAGTCCCACTGAGCTTTATTCATACCATAAGAAAAAATTTAGAGTGGGTTTGAGTGGGTTCTTATATAGAGCAGTCAGTCCATCACTCTCATTTTTCCCAGACTGGAACCAACTGCTTGCTGTACTAGAAAGCTTTGAGCACTTTGTCATGTATTCAAGTGTATTATTGTAACAAGGACTACAGTCAAATGTTACCCAATTGCTCAGCAATTTAAAAAGAGAATTCCTTTCTTCATTTAGCCAATGATTCTACCAGTTGCAGATGATAGCTGTTTCCGGGACCCAGTCCTTAAGTTTCAGCTTCTACAGTTTGGGAAAAAGTGGTTCCCCCCACCCAAAAAAAAATCCATTAGCTCAACAGCTTTATTTTAACCTTCACAAAGTTATAAACAGGAAACTAAATCACAGCTAGAAATACAATAAGTCCAAATTACTTCATCAGACAATTGAACGTACAACACACGCAAAAATATGTTGCTGGGATATCAGAGTACCAGCATACCTAATAAGAAAAACAAGAGGCTCATAAAATTTTTTATCATTTTTATCGTTCTGCAGCACCCTTTGCTGTTGTTGTTGTGTGCCTTCAAGTTGTTTCTAACTTGTTGTGACTCTAAGGTGAATCTATCACAGAGGTTTCTGGAGATGAGAGAGTGTGGCACACCCAAGGTCACCCTTCTCCAAGCTGCAGATCCCATAATTCCTAAGTCAAGAAAAGCTTCCTTCAACATGAATGTCACTATGAAAGCTCTAACAACTTGTAGCCCTACTGGGTAAGCAGGCAGAAACTATCAGTGAGTAGGCAATTCTGCTATGAACCCTGGGGCAAGGTATGCAACTCAACTGGCTCTTCTTGCTCTATCTTTGCGTTTTCATTTCCTATGCTTTCTTACAAGAAGAAATTGATCTTTCTGTGACCTTCTCTGGAAATGTTCCATTTCCTCCTCTTCCATGATCCTCAGGCCAATTGTTGCCAAGTGTCCTGTGTCCTTATTTAGTGTGATTATTTAGTGCAGTACAATAGTCGTAGAAGAAGCCAACCTGCTTCTCCACTTTGCTTTGGAAATTATCTCTCTGTGAGCAAGTAAGAGTTGCCTCCTTTCCTATAGAAGTAGGAATCACTTCTAACCAAAGCCTTACTCAGGTGTTCTCTTTTGGGTTAAGTAAATGTGTGAAATGTTAAAAACACCAGTCCTGCTGTCCTGCCTCATCATTTTGTTCATGTGAAAAGCATCAAGCCTCAGGTGGAAGACCTCCTGTGGAAAAGCATCTGTATATGCATAGGCTCCCTATAGGCTTCTACACCATGCTTGTAGCTCATGTGGAGAGAGCTCATAGGGAAGTTCCACCATCAGACTCTTTATGAGCATAATGTGAAGAAGAGGGCAAAGCTATACACAGAATGCTCCTCTCCTTGCCTGCTCACGTAACCCAAAAGAGAGTGCCTGAATAATCCTTATATCCAATGATAAATGACATTAATATTGCTGATAGAGACTTATAAATTTATTTCTCAAAATTTAGTCCAGTTTAAAATGCCTGAATAAAAATATCTGATCTTGAAATTGTGTGTAGCATTTTCCATTGGAGACAGGCAATTGAAAGATCATTTCAATGGTAATCAAATCTTGAAATTCAGTGAAAAAATGTGGAAATTATCATTTCAGCATGGTACAGTGGATATTAACTTGTCTTTTTTAGAAAATTTATTGTTTGTGTGCAGCATAGGGCAATCACAGTAAACAGTAAATTAATGTGCAAGCTGATAAGAACAGGGGAAACCAGACATAGCCAGTTACACAACCTGGACTTGAACAAAGATGATTTCAGTAAACTTAGAGAAATGCCAGGTGAAATCTCATGGTCAGAAATACTCAAAGAGAAGGGAATTAATGGGAGTTTCTTAAAGGTGAAATATTGAAGGTGTAGTCATGGACAATTCCAATGATTAAAAAAATAAGAGTTGTATAAATAAACCAAGGTAGATGTATGAAGCATTTTTAGATGAAATGAAATTTTAAAAAGGCATGTATAAGAAAGCAAAGGAGGGGAAATCACCAAAAAGGAATATAAAATAATAAGTAGTACTGGTATGGAAAAAAATGAGAAAAGTGAAAGTCAGAAGTGCTTCGGATTGCTAGAGAGTTTAAAAATAATAAGAAGGATTTTTCTTTGTTATGTTCAGAGCAAGAAGAACAAGGAAATGGTAGGGTCCTTGTGCAGATAAAAGGGTAACATGCTATCAGGGAGGAGAAAGAAGGCAGAACTGTTCAACATCTTCTTCTCATTAGTCTTCCCCCAAGAGTAACCGCTCTAACTGATCAAAATAGAACAAATGATACAATAAGGGACATGCAGCTGAGAAAAGGTAAAGAAGAAGTAAAGAAATATCTAGTATAGTTGTTGCTGTGTGCCTTTAAGTCATTTCTGACTCATGATGATCCTAAGGTGAACCTATGATGGGGTTTTCTGGGGCGGAGAGTATGGCCCTTTTCGCACGGCATTTCCAAAGCAAAAGGGCTTCTTGAGCATCGCATAAATGTGAGGAGCAGTCCACACAACGCACTCACATTTGCGTGACGCTCAAGGGCCTAACATGGACTGCTCGTGCACTTTTTCATTTTTGGCTTAAAACTGAAAATGCTGCACAATCACGCATCACTCTGAGGCCCCATGTGCACTTACCTGGTGTGTGGAGCCTTGGGAGCCGGGCCAGTTGCGCTTCCTGTGCAGTGCAGCCTGGGAAAGGTCCCAGGCTGGACTGTGAAAGGAAGAGGCGGGGCGCTCGCGCGACCAGGAAGCAGCTGTGGAGCCGAAGCAGCAGGGAAGTGAAAGCCTTCCTCCCCAGGCTTTTTGCGCTAGCCCCGCACCCCAGCTCCGCGAAAGGGTAAGGTGTGAAAAGGGCCTATGTTATGCACCGAAGGTCACCCAGTGGGTTTCTGTGGCTGAATTGAACTCTGGTTTCCATGGTCATAGTCCAACACTCAAACCATTACAACATACTGGCCCTCTAATATCTAGCCACAGTGAATGAATTTGAGTCTCCAGGGCTACATCCAAGAGTTATCTCGAGCCACTGTTGATGAACTTTGAGAATTTGTGAAGTAAAGGAGAGGTCATAGCAGAATGGGGGAGACCGAATGTTGTCCCTATCTTCAAAAAAAGGAAAAAGGAGGACCTAAGCAACTTTTAACCAACCAGCTTGTTTTCAATACCAGCAAAAGTTTTAGAACAGGTCATTAAACACTCAGTCTGTACATACTTAGAAAGGAATGCAGTGCCTACTTAGAGTAGGCAAGAGTTTCTCAAAAATAAGTTAATCCTAATTAATCTTCTCTATTAAAAAAAATAAAATTACAAACTTGGTGGATCAGGGGAGTTATTGCAGATTTAGTATATCTTGATTTCAGTTAAGAAAACTTACAAGGTCTCTCAAGACAGCTTTGCAGACAAGCTAGTGAAATGTGGTCTAGTAAGTACTATTCTTAGGTGAATTTATAATTGGTTGATATATCAGACCCAGAGAATAATTACTAATAGTTGCTTTTCATCCTGTAGAGAAGTGACTAGTGGGATGGTTCAGAATCCTGTCATGGGCCCAGTATTATTCAATGTCTTAATAAATGACTTGGAAGATGAAGTGCTTATTAAATTTCTTGACGACACCAAATTAGGAGAGATCCCAGAGGACATGATCAGAGTTCAAAAGTAACTTGACAGATGAAGAACTGGACCATAATAATAACAAACAAACAAAAAAAAGAATTTCAACAAGGATAAATGTAAGGTACTACATTTAATCAAGAAAAATGAAATGTACAAATATAGGATGTGTGACCCCTGATTTGATGTGTGAAAAGGATCTAGGGCAGTGATTCTCAACCTGTGGGTCCCCAGATGTTTGTGGACTTCAGCTCCCAGAAGCCCCAGCCACTATGGTCAATGCTCAGGGCTTCTGGGAGCTGAAGTCCACAAACATCTGGGAACCCACAGGTTGAGAACCACTGATCTAGGGCATCTTAGTAGACCACAACCTAAACATGAATCCATAGTGTGATCCAGCAGTCAAAAATACTAATGCAATTCTAGAGCACATTCTAGTGCTCAAATCAAGGGAAGTAATAGTAATATTCTATTCTACTTTGGTCAGACCTCTCCTAGAACACTGTATCCGGTTCTGGACACCACAATTCAAGAAGGATAATGACAAGCTGTGATGTGTCCTGCAGAAGTTGCCCAAGATCACAGAAACCAACTTGTATGAAGAACAACTTAGAGATGAGATGGTTAGCTTGAAGAAAGAAGACTGGGGGCCTTTCTGCACTATACTGTTACAATGCTGTTATTCCACTTCAATATGCTGTGGAATTCTGGGGTTTGTAGTTTGATAAGGCCAAAAATGCCTCTGTCTAAACTGCAACCCCCAGGATTCCTTAGGATGTTGGAAGTGGCACTATAACAGTGTAGGGAGGAAAGGCCCTAAAAGGAAACATGATAGCCATATTTAAATATCTGAAGGGATGCAATGTAGATGGTGGGAAAAGCTTGTTTTCTGCTGCTCCAGAAACTAGAACATGAATTAATTGATTCAAATTAAGAGAAAAGAGATTCTAGCTAAACATTAGGTTGTAAGAACTATTGACAGAGGAACAAACTGCCTTGAAGGATAATAGACCTTCTATCTTTGGAGGTTTCTGAACAGAGGTTGGATGGGCATCTTTCAAGAGTGTTTTAGTTATGTATCCCTGCATAGTGGGGGGGCTGGGTTAGATGGCCCTTTCAGTTTATTTCAACTCTGTGATTGTAAGATTCCATGATTCTAACTGAATATGTAGAAATAACACAGGTCTTTTCCTTAGAGTATTTCATATTAAATGAAACAAAACCAACAAATAGAAAGTTTACCATTACCAATGTTCTTACAAATTAAATCAAGCAAAACCTATAATTTATCAAAAAGTATCTTATTAATTTCTTATTCATTAAAAAAAAAATCCTCCTGACTATATTTCAGTACTAGAAAATGGGTCAAACTAAGGTAGCCCTGGAATGATTGGGCCAGCTAAATCTTTCCAGCAAGTGTGCATTCAACTATGATTTCAAGCTAATTATTTTCTGCTTTCTATGGTACAGTCTTATCTAATATGCTCAAAGAATGTATAAATCTCAGCTAAAGCTACAAGGCATCCTGTTGAGATTTCGCCAAGGGGAGTTACTGAATAAAAAAAATACCCACTTGTAATGGAAATATAATTTGAAAGTTATAACTTATTGTGAATACACTTAGAAAGGATCAAGGTTTCAAAAACTTTGCATTATCTTTTCCAGCAGTCCATAGAACACATCTTGCCATTACAGGCTTTATCAATGTGTTTATACAGAAATAGCTATATTCATAGAAATAGTTCCTAATGAGCAACTTCTTATTATCACAATAGAAAAACAACATAGACATGGCATATTTTTAGTCATTTCTTGAAACTGAACTAATTTGGAATCTCATTCTTCTTTTTTGATATTTAGGGTTTGCAAAATTGCTCATGAACCATGATGATCCAGAATGATGTGACTAATTCTATCCTGTATTTGTGAGGACTTTATGAAGATCAGTTGGTCTTGCAATGCTTCCTAATAGAGAGACTTGCTATTATGTCCCCTCACCTCATGCCTCCCTGTACACGGAGACATTTATAAGCTGCATCTGATGTCTTCTGAAATTGTGGCAAAGTCATTCTTACTTTTTTATTGTTACAAATGATATCACTTAATTATAAATTGTATTTTTCAGCTTTTCAGTAGTCATAGAAAAGAGAATACAAAACTTATCTCCAAGGTTTTATGGGAAAAGATGAAAAACTGCCATTAGAATGAGCAAACCAGAGTTTCATGATGTCACAATACAAGGTAGAGAATAATAGGAGTTTAGGGCAAGATTCTATCAAAATACTGAAATATAAATGGACTCCAGATTTTTTCTTTTCTTTTCTCTTTTTCTTTCTTTGTAACACTCTTGTAGCATTTATAGGCAGTCCTATACGAGTGCTCTCAGGACAGATAACAAGAAAATGGCATCAGTGGTACTGAATCCTTTCAGAATTCTTTAGAAAATTGGTACATGTTTTAATAATTTACAATAATTCTAGCTCCATGTCTTCTTACGCTAAACTAACCTTTTCTGCAAACAAATTTCATGCATCATTGGTGTCCAAATGATGAAGATCCTTAATTATGAGCAAGGCTAGCAACAGTATAATTATGGGCAATATCCCAAGAGTTGTTTGACATATTTCTTTCTTTTTTACTAGGCTGAAAAAGCTACCATTTTCACTGAAGTAATGTTTCCATGTTTTATCTATGAAAAGCATTAATTATTATTGCCAATCAAATATGCTGTAACTGAACTTGCCAAACATTTGAAACAAAATGGGTGGTTGGATTACTCTCATTCAGGGGGGTATCCAAGAAATCTCATCCCTTTCCAGGATATTTCTTTCCATTGCCCTTCCACCACTACCTCACTCTACGAACACTGAGCATGATTAGTCTATATTTCAATGTTAGCACACACCCCCAGATTTGATATAGTTTAATTGGTTAAATATGATTTAATTGGCAAAATACATTAATTGGTATTGATATAAAAGGGACCCTAAGATTACTGTAAGACCACACTGGGAAGAGGAAAAACACTAGCTCAATATGTGTTTTGCAAAGTAAGTCAGAGATCCCCTCTAGGTGTAACCAAGGTCATTGTCAGGCTGATCACCAGAAAACTCCAGAGATAATAGACTTAAACTAAAGCTGTAGTGTCTCTGCTACCACACAAGTGCAACAGGAAGTTCCCACCAAACCACTGATCGTTTCAGTCCTTCTTCCTAGCACCTGGATGTTTCCTTTCATTGCTCCTTTATCTCTCCACCATTAGAGAGCTATTATGATAGCCATTAACTCTTTGTCACCTAAGATCATTTAACTCCATCTAGACTCCATTGTCCATATTTCAGTTTCCATTGTTTGCGCAGCCAGACAGCCATTCACACCCTTGGCCTCCAAGAAGATTTTGAGTATAGAAGCCTTGTTTGGGGCAGTCAGGCACAGTATCTCACTTGCTAAATGTCATGCTGTTGCTCTGTTTTCTAATCAAGTACTGTCCTCAGGTGCAAATCTAAGCCACATCGCTGCTTTCTTTGCTGCTTTCTGGACCAGTAATTATCAGCCACTCCCTAAAACTCTGCTATCAACAGCTTTCCTCCCTTTATCCTTTGGTTAGCTCTTGTGCAAGTGTGTGAGGGCTTGGATCTTTTGTGTGTGTGATTGAACTTTTTCAATAAAACACATTTTAGTTTATTTTGTAATCTCTGGCTGATTCTTTATTGTGGAGACCATGTAAACACTGGTGAAAGATCCCTCTCGCTGTCCTAATTTGATCTAATTAATTCCCCATTGTCATGTGGAGATACTGGCATCATGGGTGGACCCCTGAGTGACCCACATGTTGGAGTAACATCACTGATGTTGCTGCTGTCTCATGCAATTGAATGAAACTTGGAAGTATGGTTGGTCATAAAGACAGCATTTATTATTCCAGATTGAAGGCAGACAGTTTCAGGAGTTTTCATGTTAGAGAGCTTTAAATTTTGAGGTCTACTTCAGAATGAACTTGATTGAATAAATGTGGGTGTGGATCTATGTTTCTGTCTTCTTTGGCAAACAAACATTGGTGAGTCTTTGTACATTTCTTGATTGATAAATTAATCCAGGATTGAAAATAGATTTTATTTCATGACTAAGTATCAGTGATATCAAATATAAACTTTCCTCCCAAATCTTATGACTGAAACTGTGGTAAAATAATAAATCCTTGCCACAGATTGGAAGCTAAAACAATTACCATGACTCCAGCCAACCCCTTCCTATCACCCCAAACCACAAGGAGGTGACCACTTTCCTGAACTATACTCCCAAATGGTGAAATGTTTGTTACTCTTGACAGAACTGTAGCATTGTGGAGAATTTCAGAGAATAAAGTGTGAACTGCTTTGCAACCCATTTGGTCCAATACAATCCAGTGTGAAACTATCTGGATTGCACTGGCTGATCTATTCCAAAATTCAGTCTTTGACTTAACTGCCTGCATAATACTGAAAGAAATGACTGAGTAGATAATTTGAAATTCTTTTTTCCTCCATTTTACTGCATACCGAGGAAGGGATTGGTACTCTGAAACTTCAGTAAGACCTTATCAGTATCTAGAAAAGCATTATTTCTCAACAGTCAAATTTCCCTCCATTTCTAAACATGAAGAATTTTCCTCTGCAAGAAAATTTCATGGCAATTTAATATGATTAAGCTATAAAATAGGGTTAGGTAGCATCTGTCCATAGAATGGATGCAGCCCACAGGGATATTCCATCCAGATTGTAAACTTCTTTTACTGTTATCTCTGAGGGTGTTTAAAGGCTGGGAAGTTGTTAAACAGAATTGAAGTGTGAAATACATGAAATCGAGCTGTGGTTTGCAACCCATGAAGCTGTTAAACTGGAGCCTAGCCCTGAATAGATATGTCTTGAGCTGTCTTTTTGATTTTAAGATGTCCAGAGTGCTAAGAGTTCTATCCACCCCTGCCTATGTTTTTAATCTCATTGACCGGATGTGGTTTGTGAGACCCAAAGCCCTTCAGGCTGAGAAAGTTTTCATTGAAGCTCTAAATCATCTCAGAGAGCATGTAAAGTTTACCTGTATGTGGAAGCCCCATTATTCACTTGAGTGTTGGAGATTAAGTCACTTATTGGGGATTCATAAATTTCATACTCACAGGAGTGAATACTATTTTCCTCTCATGACAAGAAAGTTGTTGAAAACTGCACAGCTTTCAAAGACGCATACTACAGGGTTTAATTGATGGGATTTTTTTTTCCAGAGAAAAGGCCATTTTCTGCACAGAAAACCATTTCTCCCAAAGAACAGAATTTTCTGTGTGGAAATATTATTTTCTGTACAAAAAATGCCGTTTTTGTAGAGAAAGTACTAATTTCCATGTTTAAAGAAAAACAAACCCAAACACATTTTCAGCAGAATATACCCCAAACGGTGAAGATTGTCACCTGAGCTAGATTTTGCAGATTCCCAGCATTTGAGAAACTGGCTTTTCAACCATATTAGAATATTTTTTAGTGTCCTATCATCCCCAATGTTTATATGTGCACTGAGAATTAATAAGCTCAAAATGAAGTAAATGGAAAAGCTGTTGCTTTCCTTCAAATATAAGCATCAAATCTTTGCAGAACTCTGCGTTGGGGCTTATATCCACATAATGTTTCATGAGAATAGCCTAACTGAATGTACCATGTTGCAATTAACTGTGGCCCAAATCCAGACGATGGACTAGAAAATAAAGCAAATACTGCTTGTATATTTTGTTCTTGAAGAAGATAGAGTTTGTGTTTTTCCTCCTTCTTTTGAATCAAATGTATATATTATAGAGGAAAAGCTGGAGGCAACATCCTGTTAGTAATTTGCCCTGTATAGTATTTTTTCTGTTTTGTTCACAAGACAAGTAAAATTTGTAAACACAAGCCATAGGTCAACCAAATGCAGAAGTAAGGTAATATATTGAACCTGGAATCTTAATTTTTTTCCCCATTCATGTTAGGAGTCCTGCATTCCAGAATGCTTAATGAAAATAGATAAAGAGTTCTTGATTATAGTAGCATCTGTTAGAAAACCTAAGGCAATTGCTAGTGACAAGCATTGATTATTTATTTGGGGTGTGTGCATAAACTTACAAGTTTATACAGTTGAGGCTATTATCTGCAGAACAACATGGAGGAGTTCAATACTGAGATGCTGGATGCAACTTAATTGGGATTTATTTATTTATATTTACATTGTGTCCTCCAATGCTTAGTACAAACAATTAGGCTACCATTGACTGAGACACAATCGTACCAAAAATGCCACCTGAAATTTCACTACTTCTCAAGAAGCTTTGCAAAAGAAATCTTTACTTTCTTTTATAGCAGACAATGACTTGTACACATAAAGCATATGTGTATGTGTAAAATATATGTGAAATACACACAGAGAGAGTGTATATATCAATATTTAAGTATGAAGCCAAGTATAATTTTCACTGTTGCTGTTATCTGACAGCTGTTAATGGGCAAGGAAATAAATCCAATCATTATACAGAGAGCATATTCTAATAATCTAACACAAGGCTAGTCCCTTTCACAGTGATTTTTCACCAGAAAACCAGATAATTTAGGCCTTCATAATTCTTGGTCTCTTACTTTCTATAAATTATGCACTTCATTCAAAATCTTGTTTGTACTATTTTCCAGAAAAATTGCTAAATGAGACATGACTTTTTCAATCTGCCAAGTTTTCTGAAACCTACAAAACCTACTATCTGACACCCAGGAGGCTTAAAGCATGCTATTCCTATCAGGATTTAAATGGCCTTCCGATGCATCAACTTACTTGTGCACAGGATCACAACTTTTGCCTTAATTTGAATTTGCAATGATTGAAGTACAATGCTGTGACTTTTCCTCCCTTCAGCTATTATGTATGATGGCAAACATCTATGATAAGTCTTACAGTCTCATAAACAGTGAGATTAAATTGCGGAAATGCCAAAGAAAGAAAGAAAGAAAGATTTGTAGCCTTTTAACCATGTTGTTGAAAGCAGTGGAATATACAGCAGCTATTTTTTCCTCTAATGAAAGTTTTGAAAAGGCTTGAACAACAATACTGATTGAAAGAAAAATATGGATAACTTTTATTTGTATTTTTATTGGTGATGTAAATTACTTGATGCCATTGATAAAAATGCAGTCCTAAAAGGAAAAAAAATCCTCTTTTCCAGGCCTTAGACCCACTTAATATGTCACTAACCTTTTCTAGACTGCATCTGTCTAGCTGCAGGGTACACCACATCTACTGATGCTGCCAATCTGCCCTTTCAGACTGGAAAAGGAGGTGAGAGTGCTGGGTGGGTGACCAACCAGTAAAGAGTTTACATATGCTAAGGTCCCTCTACACTTGCTCTCTTGCTCACAACATTATGAGAGATGTTTCCTTATAGCCAGTGGAGCACTCAGGGATATGCCTTAGGACCAACATCCAGGTCCCAAGAAACCTTCCCAAAGACTGCCTAGAGAGCAACAGATGATGGGGCAGCTGCCTAAGCCAGGACTGACATTGCTCATTTCAGCATCCA
This sequence comes from Iguana delicatissima, assembly GCA_948472985.1. NCBI lineage: Eukaryota > Metazoa > Chordata > Lepidosauria > Squamata > Iguanidae > Iguana > Iguana delicatissima. Next base: position 463,292 of record CAOKZL010000491.1, on the reverse strand, counting down.
TTATTCCTCCTCCTCTCCTCTTCTTCTTTTTCTCTTTCTCCTTCTTCTCCTCATTCTCCCTCTTCTAGTTTAACATTCAAGGACATAAAGATGGCCACAGACATTCAGATGCTCCTCTTATTTAGATGAGTATTATTTTGAACAATATAGTGCTTTCTCCCAAATAAATGTGTTCAGCATTTTCTTGTAGAAGAATCAAGTTACATTTTTATCCTGTAGTAATGGAGATGCTATGATTTAAGGGAAACTAAAATATGAAACTATGCATACTACAGACTTTGCAGTCCAAAACTCCTCCTACACAAAGTTCACACGTGGTTTTTTCTTCTATAGAATTCTGCACACACACATATACACACAGACAACCAAGCAATAACAAACCTAATAACACCATTTTCTGCACAGGAAACAGCATTTTCTGTGCATAAAGCAGTATTTCCTTGCAGAAATACTTTCTGCACAGACAATGCTGTTTTTTGCACAAAAAAATACAAGTGATTTTTCCCCTAGAATAAGTACTATGAAAGTCTTCAAAAGCTGCAGTTTCCCTCACAACAAGATGCAAATTTCTAAAAATTTCTTGTTGTTTCCTTCAAGAAGAAAATTAGCAAAGAATTACATTCCTAGTAGAAGACTAATAAGTCTAATGTGGGGAGAGGGAGTATAATACTACAAGGATATTTTTGTGACCCTCTGCCCCTCCAGGCCTCATAATTGTATTTCTATTGGCCAAAAATAATGGTTAATTGTCTTCCCTGTAAATCCCCAGGTGTGTTAGTTTATCTTTTTAAATGACCCCTTATCTAATATAAAATAATGACTATTTATCAAAACCCAAAGTGATCAGCTGGATGCTTATGATCTTTTGCTATTGCGTTCTGGCATTTTTGGCAATCTATGTTGCTCCCCGTCCTCAACAGGAAGGAATTTTTCCCCCCTTCAATCTCCAGCTCCTGTCTAGGATCCAGATTTACTCAGCTGTGCCACTAACCACACATGGTATAATTTTGTATTATTGTGACATATATCTCTGTGGTAGAACCACACAGGTAAAATTGATTTAATGAATTTTCCTCAACCTTTCATTGCTTTAGCATTTGAGTAGGGGTCCCACAAATTGACCATGCCTATGGGGTTATTTCATTCACTCATTCTACAGCCTCTACCTGCTCATATTACACAGATATGGTTCATGCATTGTGGATTTTTGTTAAACAAATCTAACCAAGACAGAATTCTGATCTGAAGAAGGTAGGCCTATGTTCCTCAAAATCCTGGAATAGTATTTCTGGCAATGGATTGTGTTTAATTATTTATTTTATCAAAATATTTATATCCCATTCTATATCACAAGATCTCAGGCCAGTGTACAATTTAAAGCAGTGTAGAGCAATTTAAAAATTTAAGACATTGGCAGTAACTTAAATATTCTAGAAACATATTTAAAAACTTAAGAGTCAAAACAAATTAAAACAGTTCAAAACTGTATACCACTGTGTACTTGGACAAAATTATTAGGCTTTGTTATTTATTTATTTTTTAAAGCCATGCTTTAGCTTAGTGCTGAAATAACCCCAGTGTCAGTGCCAATTGGACCTTCTAGGGAATGGCATTTTATTATCAAGGTGTAACATTGGAGAAGACTCTTTCACAGTATATTCTCACGAGTAGATTATAGAGGAGGGCAACCTCTACATGTCCAGTCTCAGGGAGGCATATATGGCGAGAAGCACTTCTTTAAGTATCAAGATTCCATGCCATATAGAGCCTTAAATATCATCACTAGCACTTTGGATAATAACATGATCATCATTAGTTTAAGATTAAATTATACATGTTTGCCTCCAGCCAAGAGCTTGGACATATGCTGTGATTAAACAACTTTACTGACATTACTCTTGCTTGAGTGGGCTTTTAGCACACTTTGTTGCACAAAGAAGCTTTTGCTTGCTGCTGCTGATTTTTCCAGGTCAATTAGTCAACATTTTCTCCATTGTTCCAGGTGCACAAAAAAAGCCAAACAATTTGAATTCAGCTATAATATAGGATCTTTGCCAAGGGAGGAGACATTGCTTCCCACAGTTCCAACCATCACCTTTAAAAACATTTGCTTTATATTTTCCTAGAAGAAGAAGGAAAAATGGAGAAAAGATTTATGCCATTGAGCATCAGAGATATTACTTCCAGAAATGAAAGGAATGCAATTTTTATGACTTTTTATTTAAAACTGAGCAATTTTTCACAGGGAAACAGAGGGGTGGTAGACAGTTTTAATTTTTATGAATGTATGATGTGCTGTTATGAAACTGCAAATTAAGTTGCATTCTGTAAATGATTACTTTACTAAAGAATACGCTCAACAGAGCACTATAAATTTCCACTAGATATTTCAGCTACAATAATATAATAGGATTCTTCTTTGTCTAACATGCAAAATATCAAGAAGCATTGAAGAACTATTGTCTCCAGTAATTCACTATAAAAGATATTGTTTCAGAATGTAGTAGTTTTTTTATAGATTTGTCTGGAAAGATTATGTTAATCTATACACCAAAGCACAAGTCTTGGACATCCAAATATTTATCACCTATGGGCAGAACTTGGAAGACTACCACTGGCATTTCTGCCCAGAGAATTTGTAGTTCAAAAAAAAAAAAAAAAAAACTTTTCCAAAGTGTGCTCATGATTTAACTTTTTATTAAAAAAGAATTAAAATAAATATATATGGAGGGAGAGCATTGTGTATGACATGACCTCTGAAAAAAAATCACTTATGTTTCAGCAGGCTGGGGCAGGATTATTCTGCAACAGAATTACAATAGCACATCCTCTTTACTCCTGAGCAAACAGCCTCTTGCAAGTTAAATACAAGATCTATGAAATCAAAGCATAGTATTTCTGGTACACTACCAAAGAGAAAACACGGGCAGTGATCTCCAGGCCAGTGGTGCAGTAATTCCAAAGCTCACATAGTCAAACCTCTATGATCTTTTGGATGAGCAGGGAGTATGATGTTGCACGCCACCTCATGGATTCTCCTGTTCTCACAGAATTTAGCTGTAATCTACAAAGTAGCTGGAGAGGAACTGGATTTTTTTTCCAGCAATGTGTAGTTACAAGCTATCCCTACTGAAATACAAACTATTAGGGGATAGCTTAGTCTTGAGTGGGCAAGCACCACAAAACATCTGTTCCTGGAAGAAACGAAAATGTCTAGATGACAGAAATGTACAAATGATACATAGCCCAACACAGCCACCTGCAGTTTTGGACTCTCTTTCTGAGTATCACAATAGGGACTATTATGAGGGTCTATACCCCCAGCACTTACTACAGAATCAATTATGGTTAGAGTCACCACTGGTTCTTCCATTAGTAAATGTAAAGAAACAGTCTTAAGCAGCCTTAAGGGTGAAGCAGCCTTCTGGATATTTTACTTGTGATGCCTTCCTGTTTACTTCTACTGGAGAACAGTACTGTGTGAGCTGTTTTCTGCACCCTTAAATTAATGTCTTGTCCTCAGATCCAGTGGAGGCCACTGTCACATCATCACTGATGAAGCAAAATTCGAATGCCCCTCCCTCCCACATCAGTTGAATTGGATCACCTTGTCCTTCTCTTTAGGGATTAAAACCACCTTGGGCTGGCCCTGCTTGGAGCAGAGCCACTGATATCAAGGGACCAAGTGACTCACAATTAACTTTAAGTCCTTTGTTTTAGTAGGCCCTCTCTAAACATGACTAAGTTTGAACCTGATCCTATATTTCCAAATTAAAATGGCTGCTAAACATATTGGTTAAAACGTGTAAGATATCTGTGTGGCTTTATACATGGAGGAAGTTCATCATGTCTGAAAAGGCTCTCTTAGCAGTTTTAACGATAGGGAAAAGTACAGCAGTAGTCAAGAAAGCCATATGAGTATGGCTGATTTGAGAACAGTTATTATGCATCTCTAACATTGCCAGTGATGGGCAGAGGAAAATATAGCTCCATATTTCTCGCTGTCACACTGACACTTTGCAAAATGATGTGGAATCTATTCTGACAGAAAGCTCTCTATGAGCAGCAGTTTATTTTTAAGAGATCATTCTATACTCTTCAAGTGGACTGGAGAGTTTCCCAGCACATTAAGCAAATGTGATTTTTCTGGATCCCAGTAGGTTGGATCAGTGTGCTGACTGAGAAATGTTCACAGTGAACTGTACTACTGAAATGGTATTATTTTATTCTTTTTTTTAAAAAAAACATCTCAGCTTAAATGGGTAGGAAAAGAAGGAGATGGAATAAGGGAAGGTTAAAAACAAGCTACTAAAAATAAGGAAAAACTTTACAGCTATGGGGGAAAGAAATAAGTGCCCCTATTCAGCTCTTGGGTAGTTACTAAAACCTTGGTAATATGATGGGGGCAAAAAATGTTTCTCCAGTGAAGATTTTTCAAACTTGCTGCTCTAATCATGGTACATATAAATGAGTAAAGACTTCTGAATGTTACAAGCAATTACTGAGAAATGCTCATTTCATGCAGCAAGTTTATAAGGTGAAAACACTTAACCTGGACTTGAAATCTTCTTTTCTTTTCTTTTCTTTTTTTAAAAAAGAACTGACTGTTAATTCTCTTGCCAAAAGGGCACACTTTTATTAGGTAGTAGTGCTGGCTTCTCATTGTCCCCTTACTAACAGTTGTAGAAGTGGCCTATCAAGCATCATGATGACCAGTCTGTATCCAAGTTTATTGGGCATGTATATTATGGTTTAAAAAAAAAGAAAAGAAAAGAAAAATGCAGACCGTATTTTTGTGCTGAGAAAACACACTGATATTTCTATTCAGTGCCGCCCTAATGCACCTGCCGCCTTCCTGGAACATTAATCAACCCCTAGACAGAAGGAAATCAATACGACCCTGAAACACAGCCCTGCAAGACTGAAAAATAAGTGTGAAAAAAGACAGTCTCTGCTGTGTATTGCTAAATGTTTTTGAGGATTGTGCTAACATAGCAAAGTGCAAGTGTCTCAGCTATTCCCTTCCGTAGACAGCTAAGGATATGAATTTTAGATGACACAAAGCGAGAGAATGTATTCCCCATGCAGTACTATCAAAACCTCAGAATCAGATCCAAGCAGCAATTACACTGAAGAAAATCGAGGCTAACACCGTATCGAACATTTGGGACACTTTTGGAGTTTAAGACAGTATAGCTTCATTCAAATCAGGTCTCAGTGTGGACATTTCCTTGCCTTAGCTGCCTCCCCCCACTCCTGGTTTCTTGACTAGCAAAACTTTACAGTGGTTAAATTGGCTACAGTAACTGAAAAGACTTATACCAACTCTTCCATTTTATATAACTATCTATAACTATATATAAACATATTTTATTCTATTTAGATAATTAGCCAGTGTATTTCATGAAACAAAACCAGTCAACAGAGTTCCAGAATGATACTCTGCCAGTGAAAATTATTCCATATTTTTTTAAAAAAACAAGTGCTATACTGATTGCCTATGCATCTTGGGCCAATCACTAAGCAAGGAGAGGATACTGCCTCAAGCCATTTCCTCCCTACGCTCTTATAGTGCTATTATTCCACTTTCAACATCCTGTGGAATTCTGGGGTTTGTAGTTCATTGAAGCCAAAGAGCTCTCTGGCTGAGAATTCTCAATGCCCCTCTCTAAACTGCAAACCCCAGGATTCCATAGGATGTTGAAAGTGGAATAATAGCATTATAACAGTGTAGGGAGGAAATGGCCTTGGTGTCAGATGCTATGGGCAGCAGAGCTCCCCTGACTCCTTGGCCTTTCTTCTTTCTTTAAGGTCCATGTTGTATCCCTCACATCTATCAATCTGGTGTAATGTTCTCCGCTGTGGTATAGAATCTTATCCCATTGTCAGTGTTGACAATGTCCTAATGGAGAAGGAATGCTCTGCTCTCAGAAGGTATATTGGTGGCTCCTCCTCCCCCTCTTCCTCATTGAGGCATCAGAAAAGGGAAGCATAGATTGAAAGAGATTCCAGATAAAACTCAGTGTTCTGGAAAATAGATCACAACACCAACATTTCAGACAGCCATGTTTAACCAATTTACCAGTTTCAGAAGAATAAATGAGAGTGATGGAATATGAAAAAAAAAAGTCATAAGAATCAGGGCCAAACGTCAGTATTCCTGAACCTATCCTAAAATGCCAACCATTGAAACCATGTTCAGGTAGGCACAAGGAAGTTGCAAAAATTACAAATAGACTACATAATTGGAAGCAGAAGATGGAGAAGCTCCATTGTCTTTGAAAAAAATAAGACCAGAAGCAAATTGTAGGACAGACCATGAATGTTTAATATCAAAAATTAAAATAAAGCTAAAGAAGAACACTAAAAAAACACATTTTATTTCATTTTACTTTATTAATTCATTCATTTAAAAATTTCTCTCTATTTGCCTCTGCCACAGAAAAAAATATTTTATCTCTAGGTATCTCTAAGTCCTCCTGTCTGATTCTATGGTTCACTTCTATGCTGGAGGAACTAGACTCCCTAAACTACAAACCCCAAGAGTCCACAGGAGGTTGAAAGTGGAACAATAGCACTATAACAGCGTAGTGCGGAAATGGCCTATAACTATGGGGAAAGACTGTGGGCAAATACTTGCTTTGTTCATGTGGGGTTAACTGGGAGAAGGTGAAAGCTTCATGGACAACTCATGGCTGGAGGCTTTGGTCTAAAAAATGTCTTGTCTCTCTCCATATGCATCATAAATCTCAAGGAGCATTTTGAGATTGTGCACATGGACAAAAGAACTGCAAGCCAATTTAAAACTCTCAGGGAAATGTGTTTCTCCCAAGTGTCCAATGATGATGCTCACAATTTGCTTACTTTCAATTCACGCTAAAAGGAGTTTGCACTTCACTACCCTCAAGAGCTAGACATCTGGCGTTTTCTGGATGGTGAATTTTGACATTCAAGCATTGGGGATTGCTGACACGTGTAAGTCATATTTCCCATTCAAGTACAAGACTATCACAGATATTCACAGTGTTTTATTGTAAATTACTATTCTTATTGCACATTGTTCCTTTGTAATTTGTCATTAGCCCCAATGATAGCTGTTATGGGTTAGTTATAACAGTCATCTGTTATGTTAACCACCATGTCCTATATAACAGCAAAGAGTGTTTAATGTTACACTCTGGTCACCCTGCAGAAGGAAAAAAAGAAAGATACTGCATAGATGGGGAGTAGTAACTTTGTTGCTGTGTGCCTTCAAGTCATTTCTAACTTATGGTGACACTAAAGTGAACCTATCATGGGGTTTTTTTAGCTCCTGGTATTTAATACCATGGATATTTTCTTTGAATAATTAAGACTTTTCCAAAGTCTATCATACACTTAGAACAGGTGCAGTTATATTTACCAACTGCATTAAACCAATTCTTAAAGGGTTGCCATAGGACCACACAGCACAAAAACAAGGAATCAATGCCACCTGCACCATTAAATATTCATTTCAAACAACTGTTTAGAGTGGGCAAGTCAGGAAGAAGAACAGCAAGGATGTTTCTCCTTTTAATCTCAGACACTGACAGCTGTTTTTTTCACAGCAAATTAAGTCTTTTCATTGCACCTATGTATGAACCATCCAAGGAAAAGAATGTCCATGTTTTAGACTGCAATAGTGCTGCATCACATCTTTTTTCATGGCAGTTACATTCAAGCATTCTGTAATTAGGGCAGTAATCAGCTCATTCCCTGCAAACGACTACTCCACTTCCATTACAGATGATAAATCCAGGTCTGAGTGCCAGAGCAAACAAGAGTGTTGCATACTTCTAAAAAACACAGTATGAACCCTGTTGGTTCTGACCCACGGTCCATTGAGTCCAAGGCCATTTCCACAATAGACTGTAATAGTGCTATTATTCTACTTTCAACATTCTATGGAATTGTGAGGTTTGCAGTTTACAAGGGCCAAAGAGCTCTCTGGCTGAGAATTTTACATGACCTTCCCTAAACTGCAAACCCAAGGATTCCATAGGATGTTCAAAGTGGAATAACAGCACTATAACAGTCTAGTGCGGAAATGGCCCAATATCCTGTTTCATACAGTGGCCACTCAGAAGCTTCCAAAATGTCTATGAGCTAAGCATGCTAATAGACATTACTGTCATTCTGCCACTGGATCTTGAGGGTCCATATTAGCTAGCACATCTTGTAGTAGAAAACTTCGTAAGTGCGGAGAAAAGATAGGATTATACCAAAGATAAAGCCACCAAGAAACCCAAGGGTAGTGCCTGCATGCTCATGGAAACTCTAAGGTGGGAAGAAAAAGGAGGAGTATATTTCTGAATTTTGAATGTGCCTTGGGCCACATTGGTCTCTTGACCAGAGAAAGGTGTGATATAAATTAATTAATAAAATAAATAAAATACATAGTCATTATGCAGTGTTCTATGTATCCATGGAATGTCAAATATCATTTGGAAAAGAACACCAAAACAGTTTTAGGTGGGTGGAATGGTCTGCCAGTACAGCTGGCCAAAAAGGCTTTCTTTTATTAGAAGGTATGTATTTGCAATGTTTTTTGCTTCAGATCCCACTTACCACAACTAGTAGGCATTGACAGCCATTTTCCATGAAGTTATCTAACTCCTTTACAAAACCATCTAAAACAAGCAACCTATATCACCAAATCTTGTAGCAGTGAAACCAGATATTAATTATATGCTGTGTGAAAATCTACCTTACTTTGCCAGTAAGAACCCCTATGCCGATCCTTGTCTTGGGCTTTACTGTTTTCAGCAGAAACAAGCAGCCTAGGAGTGGATGGCAGAGAGTGTTGAAATATTAAAATGTTAATGGATGTAGGATCACAATTCTCATCATACACCTCCATTTGCTAAACTGACTGAGGGTGGTGGAATTTGGAGGAAAACAACATTGGAAGAGCTACAATTTCCTCACCTCTCTTGTAAAGTTTGCTTTTCTTATGTATATTTTATAACATTATATTGTGTTTAACACATTCCTGCCAGTAGATTTCACATTTAATAAACCCTATGGTTCCTTCAGTATTTTGCTACCAGAGGAGAATTCTCCCCACCTGTCCATTTCAATATTTCAGCCAGGTGGATTTAAGTTGTCTTGTCCCTGCAAGCCACATGAGAACTCCAGTGTTCCTGCAAACTGAGGGCTAGAGCCTCAGTATGGATGGAAGAGTCCCAAAGAATAGCAAATGTACAAAAAGTTATACTGGTTGACACTTGCCTCTCTGTGGTAATTATTGCTCAATCTGTAAGGCTTTTCTCATTTGTTCATTTCTCTTCTGTCCTACTATTCCTTAATTTCAAAGCAGTTTGGCTCTTCGTCAGTCTTCCATCCAGATGAGAAACTCCTTTAGCTTTAACATTAAACAAAGAGATATTTATTTATCCGGAAAATTCTATATTATATTTCTGCTTTCGAAAAGCATTCAAGGTGGCCAACAAGAAATGCTGGTGTAAATTTAAAACAATCGTAGCCAAGTTTAAAACAAAAAGAATGAAGTTGAAAATAAAATATTTATTAAGGAGTTAACAAAATGAAAGTAAGGATGAACTTGGTGAACTGTAGTGTAGTCACCAAGAGAAAGATCTATAAGCCAGGGAAGCAAATGAAATCAGTTTTTACTTTATACATAATTCATGAGGACTCTTTGAAGATGTGAAAATTTTGTTGTCATTCATCTTTTGTAAGAACTTACCCAAATTTACAGATTTCTTCATATTCAGGACTAGAAGAACTTGAGATTTCAAAAATTAAATGTATGAAGAAATGAAACTGAAAGATTGCTGACATATTTTCAGCCCTGCTTTGAGAACAGAGGAAAGAATGAGTATTCTGTAAACAAAGACAAGTTCTTCTCTTCAGAAAGGAAATGACTCCTTGCAGATTTCCACCAAAAAGGTTGTTGCTTACCTCTATTCAAAAAAGCTGTTTAAAAGTTTGTGTATGTGTATGTATTTTAAAAATAAATTTCCTGGAATCCTTGTTCTATTGATGACAGACTCTTTGTAACAGCCTTCCTTCCACAGAAAAATGTGAGCACTTTGTGATGTCTAATTCAAAAGACTTGCATTTCTGTTCTCTCTTTTATCATCTTCATTAGTAAACTTAATTTTTCAAACTGTCATACAGACTGCTTTATAGAAGGAAAAATAGGGCAAAACATCAATATGTTTTTGAATAGATATGTTTGCTTACATATGTTGACTCATGCTGCAACTCCTAGTACTATTTTCACTTTCCAGTTTTGGAACAGATTTGAATAGAACTCAGAAGCGATATGCTAAAAATGCTGACTGTAACATGCTGGTGTGATGAAAGCAGAATGATGTTCCTTTTTTGAAGCCACATAATTACTCGTAGTGTCATTTATTTGGGGGACGTAGAGAGTAATTTTTACTAGCAACTTCTTTGGAGCACATTTTCAGGGTCTCTTTAAAAAAATTTAGGTCATTTTCTTAATTTGGGGGGCCGGGTCTTTTTTCAAAAAAGAAGCTAAAAAGTCAACAACAATGCAAAAAGTGGCATGGCAGGTAACAGGAAAATGAAGAATGGGTACCAATAACAATTCCTTCTTTAAAATACCTTTCTAAACTCTGGAAGAAATATCATCCATATTTAACAAAACAAGAACAGACAATCTTCTGAGCCATCATGAACACTTTGTCCTGACAGACATCTGCTGATGAGGGGTAGGCTAATGCTTTCAGTATTTCTTATGACTAAGAGAACAAAGTTAATGGATTCTGCAATTCTGACTTTCAGGCTTGTTAATTTCTGAAACGTTGGTCTGTACTCTACTCTAGTGGACAATGTAGAATGACATTAAAAATCATTATTTTATACCTCCCAATCCTAGAACAGGCCCAGCTTCTGATGCTGGGAACCATTACAACTCTTAGTGTCAAAATACCTTTCTCTTGTTTTAAAGGAACTGGTGGAAGTTATCATTATTGACTTCCTAGAGTAGAAAGTTCACAAGTGGAGCAGCACAATAGTTACTACAAATTCAATTAGTATTGTTGAATGTAACACTAAATGTTCTCTTTGAAAAAAGATTTAGATGGAAAGGGAAACCATTTTGGATAGAAATAGGTAGAAAAGATAGGGCCTTTCCGCACTACACTGCTATAGTACTGTTATTCCACTTCCAACATCCTGTGGAATTCTGGAGTTTGTAGTTTACTGAGGTCAAAGTACTCTCTAGGTGAGAATGCTATATGCCCCCCCAACTGCAAAGCCCAGGATTCCATGGAATGTTCGAAGTGGAATAATAGCACTATAACAATGTAGTGCATGTTTAGTAAGATGGAACCTTTACATCTAAGGATGCAGTCTTTTTTGCATTTTTACAAGTGGACTTATACTATACATCTGACTTACCTTTGAAACACAATGACATTTCCTTCTACTGGACTGTTCAATTGAACTGAAGTAGTAAAGATGGTCAAATTGATTGATAGGGTGGCACTGCCAACCTGCTGTTTGTAGTTGTTAGCACTATAAAGCCTGTGTTTCCTTTCAGCAATTCCACATTGCTAGTGATGTACCATACAGAAAGTTGGGTGGCAGTGTTTGCTTGTCATGGACATTAAGGTAGAAGAGGGTTCCAACAGCATACCTACATTTTTTGAGTTTGGAGTTGGGGTTGATCTGTGGCCTGACTCTCCTTGCTTTTGAGGTTTCTCTCCAGTCATAATTTTCAGCTTTAAAATGAAGTTTGTCTTTTTCTCTTCAATGAATTATGAGTGGAAATTATGGCAACATACAGATGCGCATCTCAAAACATTATGCATATGTCTTGTTTCAGGTGTTACGCAAAGATGTATTTATTTGTTTCTTCTTGAAGTGTCCCGAACGTCCCCACTAAAATAGTCTTCAGTTGCTATTGGTATTGTTTAGAGGCCAAGAGTAGAGTGGGGTGGGCCTCCCAGACAGATCCTGTCACAATTGCAGTGGCAGACAGAGAAGAGAAATTGGGTTGTTTTCCAAATCTCTGGAAAAGTAACCTCACTTGTCTTTTGCCAGCTTCTGTCACCTCCCTTTCTTCTCATAGAAGTAAATGGCCACAGCCATACCCCTTGAGGCTTGAAAACTGCCTTGGGCCCTTTCCACACGTGGAGGGAGAAACGGGGTAAAACGCGCAGAAACGGAGCTTACCAGAAGCCGGGTAAGTCCGTCGCCACGAGGAGCAGTGCGAGTTCGCTGCTCCACACTCCTGTGGCATCCTGCGGCATCCAAAATGGCAGCTTACGGCTGGCGGAGGCTCTCCACCAACCGGAGAAGCTCGCCAGCTGGAAGCCCTCCCCCTGGCAGATCTGCAGGCATGCACTTGCGCGCACCTGAAAATCTACACCGGGGCGCTGCTATGGGGTGGAACGGGGCTGCACGCTCGTGTTTTATAAAAACCACTTGAAAAGTGCTTTTTAAAAAACACGCGGCGCCACCACTTCCGGTCACTTCAGGGCGGTTTGAGGTGTAGAACCTCAAAATTATAAACGCCCCAGCGCACTCCATGGTGTAGACGACCTCCGTTAGAGGTCGCTCTACACCATTTTAATTACCCTGTGTGGAAAGGGTCTTGGAGCGAGATGAGCTATATAGAGCTACAGATGTGGAGAGTTACATTCTGCATACTGTAATGTACAGTCTTGGCTATTGTTTTCGTGGGCTTGTTTATTTTTATTATGTTTTCATGTATTGGTAAATCACTCTAATTAATTGGCCTTTCCATGTGTGCAAAATAAAAACATTTATGTAAGTGTACTGAAGGCTAGACAGAATAACCACTGTTGAAAGACGATAAGCAATCCCTTCTGGGAAAAGAGAATTTTAATATGTAAAGCAACCATGGGTAAAGCTCAGGCTACTCCACATCATACTGCTAGGGGAGCTATTTGCAATCTGTGACATATCGATCAGTAATAAAGCCCTGAACCAATCGGTGAGAAGCTTTTGCAAAAGCAGTTAATTCATTTTTACCTATTCCAAACTAGAGCTGGGATGAACTTTCATAAAATTATGTGTTGTAGACAAGACAGGCTGTCTGACATACTAAGAAAGCCTTTTGCAGAATCTCTGACCTGGGAAGATTTTTCACCTCTAGAATAAGAATGAGGCAATGAGCTCTTTTTTTTCTCTTTTAACTGAAGTTTCCACAGCTTGAGCAAAATATCTCTGCATAAGGAGGTGGGAAGAGAGAGAGAAATGACTGCAGAGCAAGAAGATGTAAAAAAATCCAAAAAAAAAAAAATCCAGTGCTCCTGATTTTAAAACATCTATGAAATAAAGCAGCAGCTATCATAGGCCCTTTCCACACGGGGTAAAAAAAACAGCTTAGGGTGACCTCATCCGGAGGTCGTCCACACCGTGGGGTGCGCTAGGGCGGTTTGAAAAGTGGGGGTTCCACACCTCAAACCGCCCTCGCGCGGCCGCAAGGGGTGGTGCGGCGCATTTTTTAAAAATCACTTTTCATGTGGTTTTTAAAAAATGCGAGCGCGCTAACCCGTTGCAGCGCCCCATTTGAAACTGCAGGGATGCGCTAGCACGTCTCTGCAGAGCTGCCCAGGGGCGGGCTTCCGGCTAGCTCGCTGCCCTGATTGGTGGAGCGCCGCCGGAAGTTGCCGGCCGCCATTTTGGGTGCCGCCGAACGCCGCCGAAATTCGCCAGCGTGTGGAGCAGCGAACGCACACTCCCCGCAGGGACAGAGCAACCCGTTTTCAGGTAAGATCCGTCCCTGCGTGCGCTGCCCCGTTTCCCCGTCCCCCGTGTGGAAATGGCCATAGTTTTTGAGTGGTTTGCATAATTTGCAGCGTATATGCAGGGTAAACTCAGGCTGTCGTACTGTGGAATATCATGAGATGATGTGACTCATTGAAAAAGATGATAATACTGGTAAATGAGGTGGCAGAAGAATAAGAGAAAGACTGCACTACAAGTGGATTGACTCAATCAAGGAAACCACAGCCCCGAATTTCAAGACTTGAGCAGGGCAGCTGATGGCCAGGAGTCTTGGGGGTTTCATAGGGTCACAATAAACTGAATGTGAGAATTCTTCTCAATACCAGCTGAAATGGTCTTGCTATCTTGCAGAAGAGAAGGAAAATGTGTGATTTCTCATATTCATACATGAGATTGTGACAGAAGTGAAGATGTACATCCTGATCCCTATCCTGTATTAGAGCCCGCTGTATTTAGAACTTTTGGTCCTTTCATAAGTAGAAAAGGTCAAGAACTGTAAGTGGTGGGGAAAGCTTATAAAGCTTGTATCATTTAAAAGTTATTTTAATGTTCCTGTTTAATTGGTTTGGGCAGTTTTCCAGTGCATCCCAGGCTTTCAAAAATCCTCTTCTGGCTATATTTGCATAACTCTGTCTGACCAGCAATTGTCACCAAGGGACTGGGTTAAAAATAGCCTTCAGTGAAAAAGTATTTTCTATTTTACATTGCAGGCTGTAGAAGAACCTTTGGGGCAATGATATTCAATTCATACTGATTCAAGCACGAGCCAAGAAAGTTTGTATTTCAGACCAAGCGATTACAACACCTGGTAATATCACTAATTTCTCTTCCTGCATTGGATGGATGTTCAGCTGAGCTCAGATTTATTACAATCAGAGATCAGTCATAAATATAAGTCAAAAATAGGACATAGGAAAAAAAATCAAATAGAAGATAGCTCACTAGTACAAAAACTCTAGAATATATGCATAAGTGGCATTTCAACAGCCACTCTGTAAACCAGTTAAAAATAGCATTCGTCAGGACTAGGGTAAGCTGTTATGGAATCTGAACAGGAATGGAAAGAATATTCAAAAATCTTTGAAAAATGGCAAAAAACAGCAACAACCCAAAAAACCTAGTTTTGTGTGTTGAGAAATTGTGACTAGAAGAATCCTGACCTAACAAGAATTTTTGCAGTTTGGGATTTATTCTGCACAAAATTAGCATATGGTTGTTTTCCCACAGAAAACAGCATTTTCTGTATAGGAAAACAGCCATTTCTGCATAGAAAATAATATTTCAATGCATAAATATAAATTCCTGCACAGAAAATGCTGTTATCTATGTAAATCAACCATATATAAATTTACACAGAATAAACCTCCAGTTACATCCTTTTCTATATGGAGAACAATACTTCAATGCAGGTATATTAATTCACACAAAGAAAATGCTGTTTTCTACTCAGAAAATCAACCACGTGCAAATTTTCTACAGAATAAATTCCAAATTGCAGCCTTTTCTATACAGAAAACACCATTTACCAGACAGGAATTAATATTTCTATATTGAAATATGATTTTCCACATAGAAAAGCCCATTTCATGTGCAGAAAATGTTGAGTTCTGTGCAAACCAACTACCTGGAATTTTTCATAGCATAAACCCTGAATTGAGAACAGCTTCTGAAAATTGTGTTATTTTTGAAAACTTTCTCACAGGAAAAACAAAATTACTCATTGCTATGTTTGAGGATGCATTTAGTGAGGAATTACATACCTAAATTTGACCAGCTTGATCCTAGTGGAGCAGGCTGTTTCTGCCGTATGTGCCTCAGGCACCAAAATTTTGATCTCATGAAAAGGCAACTAACGTTTAGTTACAGAAATTGTGATTATATTTTTACTGCAGTGAGTGACTGCAAGTTGGTGGGAGAAAAGATGCTTAAAGAGTGTCTGTGTCATGTCCCAAAATAAATTGTCTAGCTTTTAAGCACTGTGCAATCTAACTAGACCGGGTAAAACCATTAGTTGCTTCATCTCATCAAAATGTCTTGGCTTGTACCCATGTGTAATGAACCTGATGGGAGGAGGTCTTGACAACAGAGCCTCCTTGGCAACTGAGTGTGTTTAAGCTGATTGGCTGGTGAGGGCTGGTGAAAAAAGGAAAATATCAGATTTTAACTGTGTGGGGTATCTGAAGGGAGTGTGATTTGTGGAGTGTTTGGAGAGGTTGGAGATTTGAAGAGCTCTGTGGGAGAGAGAACTGAGAAATTGGGTGTACGAGAGATAGCGAATGAATTGAAAGAGAGAGAGAAGAATGGTGTGCTGTTTATAAACATTTAGATTCAAAACACATTTAAAGCAACCATGTTACAATAAATGTTTGAAGTTCTGTGCTTCTTAAAACAGTGTCACAGAGTCTTATTTTGAATCCTGGAATATACACGCTACCAATAATCTCATCTTGACCTTAGTGCCAACAGTACCACAGTCTTGGAAAATATCAATCACTGCTGATCCTTACATTTGGGAGAAGGGCAGATTTAGGGAAGGCAGTAAAGGGGGAGAGTAGTGAAAGGAAGAAACCAAGGAGGGAGGGACAAGAGTGAGGAAGGGACCGCGTTCTCAGAAAGGGAGAACTGAGGCAGACCCATTTGTCCTGGCCGTGGCTTGGTTCAGAGATCTCCCTGGCTGTTCAGACCTGAACACAAAGAGGTGTCAGGCTGGGCAGACCTTGAGTGCGAGGCTTGGGTGCACCTTTTTCACTCGGCACTGATGGGTGGTGGTCTTCCGTCCGCTTGTTAGACCATGTATTAGTGTTAGGAGAAGAAAAGTAGTGCTTAGGGTTAGTGGTAAGTGGTTTATTTCTGAATACAATCCTGTATTATAAAAGGACTGTAGTCATTCTGCTTATCCATGTCCAAATTTCATGTGCTATGTTCTTTCTTTTACACCAGAGTATTATAAGAGGTTTGTGATGACCACGTGCAATGACTACATAGTCATTATCCATGCGTTCAGGGGAAGACATTGTGGAACCTGTGGAGTTGGAAGAGAAGAGGCATATTAAGCACTGACTCCAGATCCAAAAGCCCTAGTACTAGATAGATCACCTTGCCACTATTACCTACCCTGATAATGTCATGTTGCCATTGGCTTCAAAATCCAAGGAATCCAACCAGTAACTATGGCACAGCTAAGTCTTTCTAACATGGTTGGGATAGTTTCTAAAGTAGACAAAGCTGCAGGAGTCTTCTCCCAGGGCAGGTACTCCCAGCCTGAGGAGTAGGGCTTAGAGTTTAAATCTAGGACTAAGATTCTCACGCACAATTGAAATAACTGCTGCATGTGATTCCAGCCTCAGCTAAGCCTGAACCTCTTCAGGAATTTTTCTTCAACTTGAATTCTTATCTAGGACTCCTTAGAATTCCTGTCTAGGGCCCTTTCCGCAACTTACCTGTTCTCGGTGCTGGGGCACAGGGATCGCGCGAGCAGCCTCTTACTAGAGGCTCTCACATCCCTGCTGCTTCGCTTCCGCAGCCACTGCCTGCTAGTGAGCAGGCAGCGTGAAGGCTCCTCCTCTTCCTTCTGCAGCGCAGCCTGGGATTCTCCAGCGCCGCAGCTCCAGAGGCTCCACGGGCATGGAAAGTGTACGCAGGACCCTGGAGCGATGCGCAATCACACACCATTTTCAGCTAAAAGCCAAAAATGAAATAGTGCACAATTGGTGCCTGCTGGCCCCAGCAGCATCGTGTAATTGTGAGGATGTCATGTGGGCAGCTCCTCGCAATTGTGCAATGCTCCAGAGGCCCTTTCGCATGGCAAATGCCATGCAAAAAGGGCCTAAGACTCCTTGGCTAGGACCAGAACAGAACTGCTCCTGGAAAAGATTATCATGCAACAGTTCATGCCATTGCTTCTCACCAGTATGAGGCCTTGAACTCAGGTTAATCATGGCTTGGCATGGAACTCCTGCACAGAGCTTCTTCTGCATCTGATGCAATGGCAAAGTAGCAAAGCTGCTACATTTCTGGTGGCTAGCTTAGATCTGGGACAGGTCTCCTGACCTTTTCCAACATTCTTATTGTTTTACCACTCATTTAGCAACAAGAACAGAGCTGAGTGCACCCGTTCAACAATCTCCAATCTGCCTATATCACCTCTATTTATTTAACTTGGTGGAATGCCACTTCTTTGAAGTGCTTTTGGAGTATTTTAGGGCTGTTATGCAATTTCCCCATTTAGGCAACCCAGTCAAAAATTCTTTAAGAAGAAATACATTAAATTGCACCATATTGTTCACCGTTACTTCATTTCATGTCTGTGAGTATAACAGACCAATGACATCCTTTCTGGATACTGTGGGGTAGGGGAACTCTTTTTTTTTCTTGCTGTTCAATATACCCTATTAAAGCATTTATCCTTTCTTTGTTTGTTTCAGAATGGCTCTTGCTTTAATTTAATTTACTTGGACCTGCACGGTGAATGATACTGTGGGGGAACATAACTATTTGATGATGTCCATGGCAAAGACTAGGGTGACTGTTGACTGGTGCCTAGCACCAGATCACATATGTGACAGGAGTAGGACAGGAGACTATTTAAGCCTGATTCCCCTTCAATTGCCTTCTTTGATCCTCTAGTATGTTATTCTTGGGGAAATTGCAACAGGAGTGAAGGCTGTCTTGGTCACCCTGGTGGAGTAAAAGGGGCTAAGGCCATTTCTGCACTACCTTGTTATAGTATACTATTATTTCACTTTCAACATCCTGTGGAATTCTGGGGTTTGTAGTTTACTGAGGCCAAAGAACTCTCTGGCTGAGAATTCTAAATCCCACTCCCTAAACTGCAAATCCCAGAATTCCATAGGATGTTGAAAGTGGAATAATAACATTATAACAGTGTAGTGCGGAAATGAACTAAGCAAAACACTTGTTCCTAATCCATGGCAGGCAGTGGGGAGAAAATATAAAACTTTATTTATCATCTTTTGGCACCTTTTCAGTGTAGAGTAGGAACTCCCTCCCTCAGGAACTCCCTCTTTAGGGTCCTTCATCCCAGTGGATGGGGAAGGAAGCTAACCTTGAGGTTAACTTGTGATTCAGACTCTCAGTTATAGGCCCCTACAGTTTGGGTGGGAATTCCATGGTATACCTTCCAATTATGCTGGGCTGAGATGTTTCACCCAAGGGAAAGCTGCAAAGATAATCGTGGATGACCCACATTAGGTTGCTCCCCTGTCTGGCTCAGTTTCCAGGTCAACACAACTTAAATAGGTCAGGTGAAATAAAGTGGCCCTTATTAATCCAATTTTCTGTGTCTGGTCTTATTATTTCATGGTTGACCATTGAACCCAATAATGATAAAATAGTGATAGAATAAACTATTGACCTACAGTAGTTTGCTCTGCAGATCAGAAGTAATGACAAGTATTGTAAAGTGAATTTAAAAGGAGCATTCTTGCAACAGAATTGCTGACTGAATTTCAAATCTGAGTTTCTGAAACAGTTCTAGTAGCAAGTATCCTGGGTATATCTACCTTTCAAACACAGTGAGGGGTTTGGGTCTGTTTGTATGTTTTCCTGATCCCTTGATGTGATTTTTCTTTGTTTTCCAGAGAAAACTGAAGAGCTTTTGCTTTTGCTGCCTTTTCTTGACAGAGATGCCACAAGGTGTCTATACATCTTGAGGGCTAGCACAAAATCAATCTCTGTGATTATGCAATTTAGCTGCATTTGTGGTGCTAATTTATCTGCAAGCATCTGTAAATTACTTTATTATAAAAAATTCAAAGGCTTTGCTGAAAGCTAAATTAGGCCTGGTAGCAACACAAAAACATTATCAATGAGGGAAATCTCGAAAAGCACCAGCAGACAACAAAACATCAAGTGATGTGTAGAAAGACATAAAATGTGATATAAATTCATTAAGTGCTGACTTTTGTTGTTTTAGTTGAGATCTGAGTAAAAGTGCATTGCTAGTGGGCTTGCCAAGTTGCTCTACAGGGAGCCAATTTATGTTTTTCTTTTACCTGTTGTTTTTGAGTCCTTTCTCCTTAAATCCTGTCTGCAGAGAGGACACCAGTGTTCAATTAAGCTGATGAGACGTGAGAAACCTTTGAAGGAGAAAAAGACAAAAGTGCCCCTCATTTAGGACTATTGCAGGTTAAATTCTTATCATGGCTTTTAAATGAGGGTTGGTGAATTTGGTGTTAAATACAGAAAGAAGGAAAGAAAGAAAGAAAGAAAGAAAGAAAGAAAGAAAGAAAGAAAGAAAGAGCGAGCTAGCGAGCGAGCCAGATTAGTCTATACACACACCAGCATAAGATATTAGCAGACTTCAAACACTAAAGCCGATTTTGGTATTAGCTGGATCTTAAGATGGTATTTAAAAAAAAATATTTAACCTATTTTGAAAATAGTACTAACAGTACTGGAGGAAGAACAGAGTTTTGAGAAAAGCAGTAAAAGACTCCATATTAAGTGTTAAACCAGAATACCAGAAAGTCATTCCCTAAGGGTAAATCCAAAGCAGTTTCTTTGACCAGAAACATTCTTTGTGGTGGTGTGAAAGATGAGGTGAAGTTTGCTACTAATGGATCTTGTGAAAGTGAAGCAGAGAGCTAAATAACGCAAGAATTGCAGCACTGTCCATATGCATTACAGATAAAAGTTTAACTAGAGTTTATGGGGCTTCAAGAATGGTACTACATTAAGACTAGGTTGGACAAATCACATTAATTAGAACTGGAAAGATTGTTCAGGAACAGGAAATATTATTTATGACTTATAAAATAACTTATTAGACTGGAGATGGAACACATTTTTCATCAGACAAGCAAGAATGAATCATTTCAACAATTCTCCACTAGTTGAGCAAACCGAGAGGAATTTTTGTAGAATTTTCATTGATTGTTTTTAACACTTACGGACCTTATTGAAAAATTTTGTTTTCACATAGATGGATTACATGTACAGCTTTTCTCTCTGAATTAATTTGTAAAAAGAAAGTAGTCTAAATCAAAGTGCTATCCTCTGCTAGAGTAGATGTACTGAATCAATGGGATTTACATAAATGCTGATTTACCACTCAATAATTAATTCAGTGCATCTGCTCGCCAGAAAGTTCTGACAACTTTATGGGATTGTTTTGTTTTATTCTTAGCACATAAAAACCAGAATACTTTGTGAATTTTACAGTTTAAGAAACTGCAGCTTTCCAAGAAAACAAAGCTTACTTTGTGCATTTGGGAAGGCTGCAAAAAAACAAAAACAAAAACCAACAAAAAAAGTAAAGCTTTATAAAAAGAGAACTATATACTGAACACTGTGTGTGTGTGTGAGGGAGGGAGGGAGAGATGTGCACAATTTCCTGTGTGGACAATGTATACACTTTTGGGGCTGTGGTTCCCAGTACCATTTTAAAGTTGTTTAATGTTAAATGTGATGTCTCTGTCTTTTGGGCAAGTTCTGTAGGTTTTCCAGGTGCACATTGTTCCATCTGGTGCTTTTTTTCCCCTCTCCATATTTTTGGGAAGCTCTGTAGCATTTGAAGTTGCACATCATTCCGTTTTGTATTTTCCCTCGTCTTCTTTTAGGAAAAAAAGAGTGAAAGAAAAAGAGAAAGAGAGATCCTTTTAAAGTTGTGCAGCATTCCCCATCTCTTTGGAAAGCACCATAGTTTTCGAAGCTGTGCATTATTCCCTTTTGCCCTTTTAGCTCTGAGGTTTTGGAAAGCCCTATAGCTTTCATGAGAAAGCTGTGCCCCTTTCTGAAAATCTATGGCATTTTTTGTGAAACTCTATAGCTTTCTTCAGAAAGTTATACTGTTTCCAAAAGTTCTTGCGTGTCGCAGCACTGTAGCAAGAAAAATTGATGGTTTCTTCCATCTCTTAAGAATAGGAAATCTAGGATTACTTTTTCTATACATTGGAAATTAATTTCCAGGATCATTTTAAAAAATAGAGAAAAGTTACTCTGAAAAGCATTATTTATTTGTCACCTTACAATTATTCCACACTGTCTATACTAATACTGATAATTAACATTTAGAAGTGTTTTTAAGAGTTTGCAAAAGCTACTTTTTTTATCAAAACTCCCAGATACTTAGCCTGCACAGTCAGTGGCCATGTGGACCATGAACGGAGTACCTTTTCTGTTGAGTACAGAAAACCCTTTTTCTATTACCTCCATAACCTTTACAGACACTTTTACTGTGAGTCTGCTCAGTACCAATATTCCCATTTTACATACACAATGGGGGCACTGGCACAGTCAGGTAAGATGGTTCACACCAAATTACAGATTCTGTGAAATTTCCCTTACAGGGAAAGTTATACTTGTTGAATATCCATCTCTCTCTCAGCTCTTAAAGGCAAAGGGCTTTTCTGAGGGGAAAAGGCAGTAAAAAGAAGGGGTGTGCACTCCTGCATTAAACCAAAAAAGTGAAGAAACTTGCATTTTCTGTTTCTTCTCTGTAAAACAACTTTGAAAGGACTACTTCTGAGTGGAAAGTTAGTGGGCTATGGCTGAGACCTCAGTTCAGTATCCCACTGCCTAGTAAATATCAAGCTGGGAGCGGAGGGCCTGCTGCTGTCATTTATTGGTGGAGCAGGGAGGAAAGAGAAAGTGATTCATACCATGGAGAAGCAACTGATCTCAGCTCAGCTGTGGGGAAAAGACATTCTGAGGCATGCTCAGATAGAGTGCACATATCTTTTATGTCCCTCAAAAGATCAGAAGAGCTAATCCTTCAAGATCTGGATTGCCTCTTGCTTACTCCCATCCCCACTAGGAAGCTATAGCAACTGGGGCCTCTCCCAGGCTCTCACAGCTGTCAGATGGTGGAAAGGTTTTGGACAGAGTGCAAGGGCAGAAGAACAGCAGTGATGTATTTAAGTCTTTTACTCCAAGTTTTGAGTCAAGTCTCAAGTCCCTACCCTCAAGTTGAGTCGAGTCTCAAGTCTGGGAGCCAACTTTAACAGAAAAAAAAAGTAAGTGGTGGTGGGGTGGGCGGTGTTAAACTACAATAACTAGGAAATCAAGGCCCCATCCTGTCACTCTCTTTCCCACCTAGCCTGAGCCAGACTTTAAACCTGTCTTGAAGGGTTTAAGGGAGTGATAGGATGGGCCGTTGGCAGGCAGGAGACAGAGAGAGGCGGATTAAAGATTGGCATTCATGGGAAGTGGTTTACTTTGGGAGATGGAAGAGCAGGGGGAGGAGGGGATAAGAACCAGTCAACCAGGAGCTACAAACTCCCCCTGAAAGAGAAATACCTGAATGTGGCAGATGGACTATGTAGCTTGCTCTCAAAGAAGCCAGCAGGATACTTATTCTGTCTCTGCCAGCCATGAGAGAGTGGTGCTTTCTGCTGCAAGGTGCTCCCTGTTAGCAATTACATTTCTATACTGCTTATACTCCCTAAGTGGTTTACAATGTGTTTAACTAATTGCCCTCAACAAGCTTGGAACTCATTTCACCAACCAATGGAAGGCTGAGTCAACCTAGAGCCCTGCAGGATCAAACTCACAATGTTGTGACTGCAGTACTGGCATTTAACCACTGCACCACCAGGGCTCTACCACTCCTCTACCAGGGCTTCTTTCAGGATTTAGGAACTGGATCAAATCTTGTTTACTTGTAAAGAAGCAAGTGGGATTGTTATGCTCCCTCCACCAGCCATGAGAAAGAGGAGTGTAGCTTTCTTTTCGAGATGACCTTCCCCAACCTCCCCTCAACCTCCCTTTCCAAGACTACTCTGTGCAACTGCAAATCCGTGTTTTTCCCCATCTTCAATCCTTCCACACTTTTGCATTCCTGGGAATAGTTTCTCAAAAGCAGGAAACAAGGGAGAGACAGGGATAAGGAGCATGTGCAGCTCTTATTGGTTCATCAACATAATACTCCCTCTCTGCTGATTGGGAAAAAGCTAGAGAGGGAGGTGGGGATTAGCAAGGGTAGCAAGTCAATCACTGAAAATATATGAGTCACAAGTCAGGTCAAGTCAGGACATCATATATTAGTGTCAAGTCTGAGTCAGTTGCTGAAACAACTTAAGTCTGACTTGAGTTCATTCAATTGACTCAAGTCTATGTCACTGAAGAATAGCCATGTGTATCCCAACCAAAATAAGACAGACATATGCATCAGGTGTACTTATGCATGCACAAGCCACCTTACACTGGTCTAGGTGTGTTTGTGTGCTAGTCAACCTTTTCATGTTCCACCTGGCAACCTTAAGACAGAAAAAGAGGAGTTTGTAGTGCCTGGTAAGGGTGTAGAAGAGATAGAACAAAGAGACAGTGAACAAATACTGAGGTATAGTAAGAGAAAGATACCCCAAAAGAGGGGGAGAGAAAACAACAAAAGCTGAAGGAAAGAGAAAAAGCAGCATGAGTAGGGATGGGCTAAAATGTTTCTAGTTCCTGAGAAGGTGATGGAGGATGAAAGAGTGCAGGACTACAGGAAGAGAAATACTGACAAGAAAAATAAAGAGTGTTTTGGGAGCAACCGGGAGAAATAGTACTGTAGTCAAGTAATGTATAATAGGGTTTTGAGCTCAGACAAAGATGGTAATTTTGCTTATTGAATACTAAGTTTATCTAGGCAAAATGCATCGATTGTTTGATTTATTAACATATTTATTGATAACTCATTTATTGATTGACAGAAACAGATAATTTATTCCATCTCCTAGTGTAAGGTGGTAGAAACGTCTTTAAATTAATCTGATAATAAATCAGATGAACTGCTTGAGGGCAAGCAGTGTTCCAGATTAATATTACTAGCAAAGCCACCTCTCAGTATTCCTTGCCTAAGGAAACCTTATGAAATTCAAGGTGCTTCCATAAGCCAACAGGGGCAAAGTGATGTCGAATAAATATGTCTGCTTTACTCCCACACCTAGGCGATCCTAGATAGATGGAAAGACAGATAAGTTACAAATGCAAGTAACAAACATAATCTTGTGGGAAAAGAATATATTAACATATAAGCAGAAAATGTCTGATGCAAAATCCTTAGGTTAACTTAGTGTTTTTGTAGACTTCCTTTCGAAATTTGTTATATTTATAACAAGAGGTTGGAGAACTAGTTATATGGCTAGTAAGGCATTTGGAATTGTAAATTTTGTTCCAAAAAGGATCTTTTTAAACTCCAATTGATACTGAAAACATGGTTCTCATGTCTACCTGACTAAAAACAATAGATATGGCATTAACTATGTATTCTACAGTTTGAGTTAAAAAAAAATACAAATAGATCTTTGGCAAGGACAATGATTGTTGAAAAACAAGAAGATAGGAAGGGAGAACATAACTCTTCTCCTCCTGCTGCAGTCATAAAGAGAAGTCCTTCCTTAAATTGCTCTTTCCGTTGGAGGAAAATTCCCTATCCCCATATGTTTCCACAATAAATTCTGGGGATATTCCTTGAAAAGAGCTGTATGGACATACTGCCAGTGATTTTTGACTCAAATTACTTGGCAAGATAAAGAACTGCTATAGCATTTTTACAGGGTCGCTGAAGTATATGAAAACGAAATGACTTCTTAGTAATCACATTAAAAATGTTCCACCTCTAGCTGAACTGCTCACCTCTAGCTTATGAGGAATAATTCTATCTGATCCCTTGTTCCTAACCATGTAAAGGAAGACAAACCAGATCAATAATACAGTCTAGCAGGGCACTGGGTGTACAACAGCTTTCATATAAGGTATGCATTGGTGCAAAATATGTCTGTAGCCCACAAGCACAAATTTTTGTTTTATTTTTGGTATGCGAGGTGCTGTATGATCACAACAGTAGACAAAGTTTATCTGCAAATGGATACATAACAGAGGAAGTTGCTGAACTAGTATTGACAGCTCATTTTGAGGTGAGGGGCAAATGGAATTCCATGTTTGTTTAGATTGACATGCTATAACGAGCCCTTCCTTTTTACCAAGTGGCAGCCAGTTCTGATGGAAACAGTGTAAGTCCCAATCAGATACTGGCCTGCTTTTTAATTGGAGGAGGGGAAAACCCACATTGTTAACATCATATATTTTGAAAATGACAAACCATGGTCCCATTTCACAAAGTTGAAACTACAGTGTTCAGAACCTCTTTGGAGAAATTTCACTAAGTTTTCTCCACTTTGAAGGAACCCATTGGCAAATCCAAAGAAGATGGCAAAGAGCATGATTGAACAATGACGGTTGTTCAGTTTTGGAATGATAAAAGGAACAGCAATTAAATGCTCTTATAATGTTTGCAGTTGTTTAAATCTTGTTTTAGAATTTTAATCATGCTGCTACCTTTTGTGGTGTTGTCTTTTTTATGACGGTTTTATTGTTCTTATCTTTAGCAGCAAGCTGCAGTGTGGTCATATTTTGGGTACAAAAGCAACATCTAAATATTTTAAAGAAATGAATACACAGAACAGTGAACATTTTGATCACTGAATCTCAGTTTAATAAGGTTTCCAGAGAGAAAGAAGAAGGCAGAAGAAGATGAAAAAGGAAGACATAATGAGAAACACAATCAAGCAGACAGAACTTTCGCACTGTTAGCAAAGGAATTATTTGTTCTTCCAGCTCCTTGACTTCCGTAACTACCTGTGGGATCTGGTTGTACATACAGTTCACTGGCTTGGGGTCTAAGTTTATTTTACAAAGAAGAAAAGAAGACGCACAGATGAGAGGAAGAAAATGAAAACCATTTAAGAAAGTTGGGTAATTGTCAAAAGAAACTGGAGAAAGGTAACGGTAAGGGAATAAGAAAACAGGGAAAGAAAAATAAAAGGAAGAAAAGCTTTCAGCCTTGATGAACATTTTTGTTTTATTCGTGCTTGCTATATTTATTGTATCCTCCTGGCAAATATCCTGTACTTTTATAAAACCATATGGCAACTTGTTTACTGCTCAAGGAATTCAACACAACTTCAAACAAAAAGAATAGTGAAGTACTAATACAGTGTCCTAGATAATTCAGTATGAGGAATATTTGAAACCTGCCGTATGTTTTTGAGTCAGAAGATATATGTGCAGTTGGTAGTCATTTACTTTTAAAGGAAAAGAGACACTAATGTGGCTTCCCTTCCCTTCTCATGGCAGACACAGCGTCCATTTCCACACTAGACACCATTAGCACACTGTAGCATTACAATCCCAGCATTCCCATTTGCACAATGCCATCGGATCAGGAACACTCTTTTCTGCACCCTTCCACCTTAAGCAGATGAGTAGCGGTATTGTGCCAATGTTCCTTCCGCATTATAGTATCCTTGGCCACTCTCTTGCCCTGCCTTCACCCTTCCCGATGGCTCCTATTGGGTGTTGTCATTATCATCATCATCATCATCATCATCATCGGAAGCTATACTAACACAGAAATGTTGTAATGGCATGATACGCCAGTACACTATTGCACTTTTGCCCTATAATGTTACAAATGTATTTAAAATAATAAAAAGTTTTAACTCAAAGGAGAGATTTAAAATAAACACAGAGAGGTGATAGTAAGTCACCACGCAATGGGACTCACTGAGAGAGGGACAAGTTGGGCACGCCCACAGCCCACTCACTGCTGGATCCGCCATAATAAGAAACTCTATCAACCACTATAACACTACTGCACCAAGACGGCTGATGGGATTGTAGCACTAACGGGAGCTCTTAATGGATTTTTTTCTGGAAATAGAATTCCGTGGTTTGGCAACACTTGGAGACAAGATAGTAGCTGGATAGTGATGACGTTGTGCAGTGGCACAGGTCCTGAACTGGAAACAACCCATCACTGTTGTGCTATAGCGATGTTATACAGAAACAGCCAGAGACAACTTTATATCATTGGGTATAACTGACCTGATCAGATTCTAAGTCCACAGCTGAAAATAATTGTATCTTCCTTCCTGATATTTTCTCTGTGAAATGACTATGCATCTCACTTTCACTTTTTGCCATAAACTCATATTTTGTTAATCAAGTTATATTATTAATTGCCTACCTCTATCCTTCTCAAAGTACCAAGCCAAGAGAAAGGAAAGGGAAAATGTGAAATAAGCCTGTTGCAGGTAGCTCTATGCTCATTGATGTTTCTGTAGCTAAAATAAAAAGTTTTCAGTGTTATCATTTGGTGTGCATATGTGCCATTGGACTGATGTTTTGCACAGAAATATTCACAAACTAGAAAAGGCTATACAGGAGCGTCATTAAAATCAAATAAATCAAAATTACACTGGTCAATTGCATATGAATAGGTCAGGGTTCTCTTTCAACATATTCTAGTTATTATTTTTCTCTTCACTGCTAAGTATACTTATAGTTGAGAGTAAATAATAATAGTAAATATTGCAAAGCCAAGCCTAAAGAATTATGCCCATTCTACTGCATTAGCCAATATGCCAGGAACACGCATTTTGAACATCTCTATGGTATTCCATACTTCTTTAATTTTTTTTAAGGATTTAATTATCTACTGAAATTGACGTTTAATCTCCCACTTTGTCTCTTATGTGTTAACTTTTATGTGTAGGTAAGCAGACAGCAGTAAGGATCCAGTGCAATAAGAACAGGGGCAGGTGATTGGGTCAGGATTGCCCATAAGCAACATCAGCTGGAGATGATTTACAGTGACACACAAAACTCACACTGGGAGTGAGTATCAGTGCCTTGGGCCCAAGAACTGGGACAGATGCACAGTCTAAAGCCCAGGTGTTCCAGGTGTTGAAGACAGAAAGTACAAGAGACAGGTTTGCTTATTGAAAAGAAGTGCACCTAAATTCTGGAGATGTGAAGAAGGCACTCTGAGTTGTATAGATGGGGAGTGGTCACATTGGTGCTGATGGAAGCCTGAGGGGTTTGATTGTTGTCAGACTGGGCAGGACAGGCAGAGGCAGACTGAAGGTAACCACTGGGTTTCTGTATAGATTTTGCTATCTGCATTCTTACCTGTTCTTGGGTTACCCTGCTGATGTTATCATGGATACCTTTGACGTATTGCTGCTCTGATGCATTGACCAAAGGGATGCGGCAGTTTATTTCTTATACAGTTCCTTAGCGAACGAGCTGGAGAGGAGGCATTATATTAATCTTCAAGGCACATTCATTGCTACAGATGCATCATCAGCATGATCACCATGATGATGACAGAACTTGTGTCCATTTAGGGTTTACTCACAGGCTCTTGTTCTGATAACATTTTGCTGCCAGAAATGAAAGACAAGAAGGTGTCCCCTTCCATTCCACAGCAAGAAGGAAATTGAACTGGCATTTGCATTTTGTTTCAATACTGGTGATGTGACAATGTCTTCCAGGATACATACAGCGCTGACCTCAAGCAGACAGCAATGGTAAGAGGGTTCAGATGAAACATGCAGGGGGCAACCGTTACTGTTCCCCAGCATCGCCTAACTAAGGAGTTGTTCACTCTGCCTAATAGTGTGGGGTCAATGAAATAAATGAGATCGAGTGGGAAAACAAAGGCCATTTCCACACGGAGTTTTTAACACGGGGCAGAGTGTCCTCCAGGGAGGACCTCTGCACCTGGGAGCAGAATAGGTCAGATCTACTTAACGTAGATCCACACTCCAGCCCTCTCCAGAACAACCCCAAGTAGTCGTCCAGCATGCTTTTGAAAGACCACTAAAAACAGGTCTTTCAAAAGCACAGACGCACCACTGTGAGCCTGCTCCCTTATGCAGATTCGCAGGCTTGCATTGGTGCAAGCCTGTGATCTGCTGGGGGCAGGCTTTAGGCTGGTGAGCTTCAGCGGTTGGTCGAAACCCTCGACC
Organism: Iguana delicatissima; assembly: GCA_948472985.1. NCBI lineage: Eukaryota > Metazoa > Chordata > Lepidosauria > Squamata > Iguanidae > Iguana > Iguana delicatissima. The sequence goes on along the minus strand of CAOKZL010000491.1, from coordinate 433,767 downwards.
AACCGGAAGCCACCATTTTTGTCCCCAGAGCAGTGTGGAGCGGCTGCCACGCACTGCCCCGGAGAAGCGTGGACCAGACCGGGGAGCCCAAAAGTCCGGTGAGTAGCGTCATGGGGCGATTCCCTCACCCCGTGCAGAAATGGCCTAAGATTAGAAAGAGAGGGACTCAGAAAGTGGAATGGGGTTTGGCTGTTGGAAATGTAAAAAAATGAGGATAGCTGTAGCTTTTCTCTCACTTCAGCAAAATTTTTCAAATATTCCAGCTTTGTTCAGGAATAACAAAGAACACAGAACATATTTGAGAAGAGTCAACAGCCTTCCCTTAAAGCACTTTGAGATAAAGCGCAGATAAAGCATTCTCTCTGATTAGAAGTTGGGCCTAGCAGTCACCCAGCTATTCTTCCTCCATGTGGAAATTAAAAGCAAAGTAGTAACATTGCAGACACCCTGTCTGTCTTTCTATAGTTCTCCACAAAGTAATATAATTCACAGACTGTCAGAAATGCCCAAATGCATTTCTAGTCACTTTGGAGAGCAACAGAATCCTCTGAGGTGGTCTAATGCATCTGGAACTAGGCAGTATCCATCCCATGCTCCTTTTGTCTAATCCCACAGATGTGCCTCTTCTTTTGAGCCCCATTCCAATCATTCTTGTCGCAATTTGCCATATTCCTGTTACCACACATCATAAATTTGACAAAAGCTCTTAATTTAAAACTTGCCATTTATCTGAATTTTTTAAAAGGTGAGATCTCTGGGTGAAAAGTACTAATGATATTAAAATATTTCTATCTCCAGTCTTATTTTAATGGCTAACGATAAATATAATCGTTTGCTGGGCTTGCTATCTAAATGTCTATCATAATCTCACTTCCCATTCATTTCATTTGCACATGTGTTACTGCCTAATTTGCCTTGCTAATATAAAACACTTTTCTTGAAATCAGTTCAAAGAATAATTGGTATACAGAATGCAAGACCCTATGCTATACTATACTGGAAATACAATATTAGACAGGTGGAACAGTTGTAAGGAGTGGGGAAGAAAGACAGGTGCTGAATTTGACATAAGTGGAGTAGATTCAGATTAACTATAAAAATACAGCTAAAAGCAAAGAGTACTAATTGAATCTCCTTTGCTGGATATTTTTTTTTTCTAATGGAGGACAGCAAAGAAAGATCATTGGCCTTGGTCCTCCTGAAAACAAGGGCTTTTCTCAGTTCCTGTATGTAGCATTCCGCAAGAGACCCAGCACTGTATGCAGCTAGAATCATTTTAGGATGAGGCACCAACCACACTTGTATTGGCCCCTGTCCCTATCCTGTCATATTGATCACCATAAACCATATTAGTAATCAAGTCTGGCGCTCCATGGGTCTGCTTCTGCAACAGACCATTACACAACCAGTTCTACTCTCTCCATCCTCCCTCAGGGAGAGGGAGGCAGTGGTGATCCCTGAATTAAGAGTGTGCATGTGTACGCAGGGAATTCCACAGGGTTAAGATAGGAACAGAATAGTTGGCTTGGACAATCACTTGTGTCATAGATCAGGTGATTGTCCAAGATACCCTTCCCATGCCATGTGGAGTAGTGGTTTGAGTGACTCTGAAGACCAAGGTATGAATCCATACTTAGCCATGAAAACTGACTGGGTGACCTTGGGCAAGTCAAACTCTCTCAACATCAGAGGAGGGCAAAAGCAAAGCCCCTCTGAACATATCTTGCAAGAGAAATCTGTAATAGATTCATCTTAGGGTTTCCCTAAGTTGGAAACTACTTCAAGGTACACAACAAGAAAAATCACTGCTGCTAATCTGGCCCCCATTCTTGAGAATTAATGAGGAATGCACTTCCCGAGAAGAAAAACAGTAAAATGGTTCCCACCCATTTCGCTGACTACAGATGGGATGGAGAATTTCAAGTGGCATTTTGATACTTCTTTAGGTTTTAAAATTTGTATAGTGAAGGCCAGCATGGTATAGTGGTTTGAACACTGGACTATGATCCTGGAGACCAGGGTTCAATTCCCCGCTGAGCCATGGAAACCAATTGGATTATCTTGGGTATATCACACACTTTCTGCCTCAGAAAACCCCATGATAGGTTCACTTTCAGGTCACCAAAAGTTGGAAACAATCTGAAGGCACACAAAAATAACAACATAGTGATAAATGACCGTACTCCTCTTGAGATACTGGTTATGACTACAGATCCTTTCTTTGCCTTTCAAGAATGAAATTCAAATGTACTATCCTGTAATGGTGTGTCGATGGGGATCTCCATCTGTGAAAGAATATATTTGTGTCAATCCAGTAAAACTGTGGTTATCGTTGTCAGAAGTATTTCTAAAATATCTGGCCAGACTGACTGGAGAAAGCTTTTTGTTCTGTCTTATAACAGTTCTGTGGAGGATTCCTGAAGTGAGGTGATGTGTATAGCTGTTTAAATTGTATTTGTGCAAATAGCACTACCACAACCTGATCCTTAGAGATAAGACTGAAATGCTACAGTGCCTTTTATCAGATATCACTGGGAGAGGGCATGCATCTACATCGCAAGGCTGCACTGATATTCATACATATTTTATAAGGGAGAGACCTAATGGATGACTCTGATTCACTCTCAGCAATGGAACCTGAGTGATTTCTACTCTCCCGAACAAGATAGATAATCAAGCATCCATTTGCGATCATTAAATGTTGCAAGTCTTTTTTCTGTTCCAAAGAGACACAAACGTTTTCCAGATTCCAAATCCCTCCCCCAACCTCACCAACTCTTCCCAAGGAAGAAATAAAGAAAAGCATTTGTTGGCATTTTCTTAGAAGTGATATGTCTATTCTTGCAGCAAAAGGATCTTTAGCTCTTAATAGGGTGCCCATACCATTTTTATAGTGCCATGTTCCATTTTTATCTAGATCATTTGTTAGATTTATAGGCAAGATTTGTGTCATTCTTGTGTTCCAGTACTTTGGTGGGGTATGTACAAGTGGGATGCTGTAGTGGTGCGATGGTGATAGTGAAAAAATTAACTTAGAGAGTTATGTCTGGTGTATCCTTACATCTTCTATCAAAATCTTTTCATGGGAAAGATTATAAAGTGTAAAGCAACACCAGTTGTCTAAAAACAGCTACCACCACCACCACAGGCTAAATCCTGGCTATATTCGGGCAGTTCTCATCTTTCCTCTCTGCATCTCTTTACTGTGTAGCTTAAAAATTGGGCCTGGAAAGTTTCCCTGCCCTCCAGAGCTGGTCTTTGGGGCGTATGTGAAGGATATCCTTTCCCGGTTCTCTTTGATTCCAATGTTATACCATCAGATACTTCAACCTTCTTCATGATTTGTCTTGTAAATTCCCCCTTTTAAACTTAGCAGTGTTTCTAATCCCACAATATGGAATGTTGCAAATCTATGAAATCTTGCATTTCAAATACTCCTGACAGAAAGAGTAGAAATAGAACCTGATAAAACTAGGGCCAGAAAGAATGAAACCGATCCAAAATCACCCAGAACAGTGCACAAATGACCCCTCATAATCCATATCCTTAACCATGGCAGTGAAATGGCATTTCACTAAATTTCTCCAGGACTAGGGGAAATGACCTAACAATTTTTCTGGTAATGGGTCTCACCATTGGCAGTAGCAGTGGCACAAGTCCTTGCTTTTTCCTCTCTTTCCTCTTCACTGCAGGTCAGATAGCCATAGCAGTGACTGTGTTGAGAGCCTGGCCACCATTTTGCATCCTCCACAATGTCCCAGACCTATTGTCATTCTGGGACATTGTTTGTCGGGGGCAGTGAATAGTTATCATCATAAAAATATAAACCATTAAAAAAAGATTACACAAAGCAGTCTCACCACCGCCACCACAAAGAGACAATAATAAAAAACGAAGATCTCAGGAAAAAGTCTTCTGGAAATACTAACCTCAGCTCTAGCTAAAACAAAAATCGAAAGGTAAATAAAAATAGTCTTCACATGAAACCAAAAAGATAAGAGTTGTACAATGGAAATCTCCTTTTTAAGGGCTTTCCAGGTGAGAACTTTGAAAAGGCTTCCTCTCAGGTTGCAACTCAACTCACCCCCAAAATGGAGACCAACATGGATACCAACACAATGTTTAATTTCTTCGGGAAAAGACTTAATTGGCTTGGATTCTCAGGTAAAAGAATGTATGGATGTTCACAGAAGGGAAGTCTATCAATCTGTCTTCTTTCCTGAAGTTATCTGTCCCCATCCTACTCCTTCAAGTGATCAAATGGTACTCTTGAATAATGTGAGATGGAGCACAAGGAACTCAATTTTCAATTTCAATATGTTTATTGTGCTAGCCAAAGGCCATGAAAAAGAAATTAAAATGCATACAATACTTTAACATAAAAAAAAAAGTATAGGAGTACAGAAGTACGAGAAACACCCTATACATTACATGCCATGGCCAAAGCTATTACCAAACTGATATAAAAAATAAAAGGCCTACATATCTAAAATGCCAACATCAAAGTTAATCTGTTTAATATTTTGTGCTCCATGACAATTTGTGTCAATTTTATCTAAGGCCATTTCTGCACTATACTGTTACAGTGCTATTATTCCACTTTCAACATCCTGTGAAATTCTGGGGTTTGTAGTTTCCTAAGGCCAAAGAGCTCGTTGGCTGAGAATTCTAAACGCCCCTCCCTAAACTACAAACCTCAGGATTCCATAGGATGTTGAAAATGGAATAATAGCACTATAACAGTGTAGTGTGGAAATGGCCATACTGTCTCTTTTTTGCAATCAAGGCAAAAAGGGCCATCTTAGGTTCTAAATAGTCATTTGCATCACCCAGTAAAAATTGAACTGAATCTACTACAGAGTTCCCACCTCCATTTATCAGCAAAGGTGTTAGAAATTTTTCTCTGGGATCGCTATACATGGGACAGGTTAGCATGTAATGCACAATGTCTTCTGCCACACAGGGAACTGCTAAAGGATGAAGGAGACTTACTTCAGGAAATAAGTGGCTGAATTCAGTGGGACGGACTCCTAGACAAGAAATGGAATGGCTGCTCCTGTATGCCTTGCTGACAAAGGTTATAACTAAACAAAGACTTCCATCCTAAAATATACTTCTGAGAAAGTAGGCAACATTAAACATATTCATACTGGCCCTGCAGTAAGATAGTCCCTGTCCTTTTTCCTGAAACTAAACTCGACTGAATACTGTGAGTACTCTAAATTTTGCACATGACTGGGTTGCATGGCTGTAATTCAAAGCAAATTTACTCTGAAGTAAATGCTATTGCAAAGCATGCTTGTTACTTCCAACTGCTCAGCTGAGCTAGTTGTGAAATCACACTAACATACATGGAAACAGGTACCAGAATAAAAACATCAGGGCTGATCTGAAGTTTTGAACAGCACTGAATATTCTTCATTACAATCCCATCACTCTTCTCAGATTGATCCCATTACATTCACTTTAATGAAGTTTAACAAAATAAGTCACTGAGGAATTTCAATGTTATCTTCTCTCTCAATATTTCAAATGCAGGGTTTTACTTTGTCGGAGGAGGGGAGAGAGAAAAAGAAAGCCTAGAGGGGGGAAAAAAACCTCTTTTTCCGAAAATGTCTGAGGGTTCAGTTAGGACACTGCATCTCACCTTCTCAAGGAAAGTCCTGTTCAGTACATAAACATTACTGGTTATTTTTGGACAGCATGGCAAAAATTTTCAAGTGTAGCTATTATGCACTGTTTTCTAGTGTTGTTTTAGTTTGCATATTATACACTACATGTTCATGTATTGCACTTTATATATTTGAGGATTAAGGAAGATAAAGGAACAAGCTGGAGGCTTCTTATGCTACCTGTGAAATGAAAAGAAACTCTTTTGCCACAAAGGTAAGACAGCTGAAATAGTAAATAAGAAAAATAATGGTAAATCATGATAAATAAGAAAGTTAATTTCAGTTCAAGTCCTGGCCAGAACCTGGTCTGAGTAAACTCTCTGGAAAATTACTTTTAATAGAACCATACCACTCAATGACCTCTAGCAACAGCCAGGAGTAGCTACCATTTTTTATTTTTGCACGCAGCACTGAAGTGATATGATGACAAATGTATTGTGGGAAATTATATTGGCTAAATACATCTGCCTGGGAATGTATACATGTTATCATAATATTAGAACAAAAAGACTTGACAGTATACTTCCATTAAGCTTACTCTAATCCTTTTTGGTGATCACTTCCTCCCACTGGGGATACAGGAGGATGATATCTTATTTCTTTTTTCCTTCCAGGAACAGAACTGCAACTGATAATACTGGGGTGCCCCACCTTTCCATAGCCACTTACTGGCTATGAAAATGTTCTCCAACACTGAAAAGGTCTGTTGTACTGGGGGAAGAGGACCTTTGAACAAGGAGGTATTATATGTCTTGTTCCACAACAACTGAAAAAAGTGCATACACTGGCATAATTGGAAAATACGCTATGTCAGAGTGTTTGTTTGTTTTTTCTTTTCAAGTGAAGTGGTGGGAGAAATCAGCAGGATTTAGCAATAGATCAAGAATATCATATTGCGATGCTGATCCCGATTGTAGTGGGAGTTGACTGTGGAATGTCAGAAAAGCTAACAGAGGACTCATGTAATCTCCATCGCTACTTGTATGTGGAATTTATAAGCCTTGTTTCCTCACAATTTTATTGTTGGCAGGATCTGCATAATCTTGTGCTTTTCTAGTGTTTCTTTCACCATTTTTGCCCTTAGAATAGAGAATCCAGGATTTTGGAGAAGGATGGAAGAATCGCATAGTCAAATTTCCACAGATATAGAGGCACCTAGAATCAAAGTTTTTTCCGAAGTGCTCCCCAAATACTGAGAGACACCTTTTCATCATAGCGTGCACAATTTTACCTAACTACCTGATCCATCTTGCACATTTCATGCTATGTTTTGTGACTGGTCATTGAGAAGAAGACATAATTTACAAATGGTGCCACATACTTCTCAGGAAATCCCATTACAAGATGGAAAACGTGAATTCTGAAGGAATACACCTTTCCCCCTTTAACATCTTTTTTTGTCCCACAGGCCTACCCTTCTGTCTTTTAGAAGATGTTTGGCTTCTGTCATATAGGAGAGGCGCACTTCGTCACATCTTAGCAGAGCCTTACTATGGCCTTTATGATGGACACCAGTTTATAGCACCATTACCTTTTTAAAGCAAACTTCTTATGAGTACTACAGAACTTTCCAGCTACATTTTTTGTTTTATCTTTTAAGAAATGCACATTTACTGTAGGAACGGGTGGATCTGTCAGTTGTTATAATATTCAGTTTCTTGTCTTCTCAATCTTAAATTCAGTGAAGCACAATCACATAAAGTTTTGTTTTCTTCTGCCCACAAGTCTGATGGTACACTTTCTGTGCAAATTTCCTCCAGATGTATGCAACACATTTTCATGCGTACTTGATGCTAAGTTTTACAAGCTATTTTCCCTATGAAAATAATTTTTTTTCTCTGTTATTTTCATTATTCTCTGTGTTATTGTCCATATTTTTGTGGCTTATGAATTTTTCTTTTATGAGCATGTTTGATTACAATTTGTGTGCATATTTTGCTAAATTCAAGGAAATGAAGATTTCAGTATGCAACACTATTCTGATTAGAGATGCTTGAGAAGATTTTATGGAGGAGAGCTTCTCTTTTTAAGAAAACTCCAGAATTTGAAAATTTCTCCATAAGCAACTGACTGTCCCTTTCAAAGTTAGGTTTGAATCCTTGTGGTTATTCTTGTAGTTCTAAATTAGTGTTGTCATTTCTATCTCTCTCTTCTTTATCTTTTTCAAATCAGTATAATGCTCTGTAACAGACACATCAGAAGAAGATAGAACAGGATACTGTCTAAGCATACAATCCACTGTAGTTGTTGAATTTACCTGGTGGTTGAAAATTTTGTTAGGTTTGTTTTAGCTTCTAAAAATAATCTTTCCTAAATCCACACATTTCCTCATAAATTTGACTGAAAGAACTGGACTCTCTTTTTTAAAAAATGAATGGAGAAGAAAATAAAACTGACAGTTTAACACTCTGTTTTGTTTTGGTTTTAATTTTCATGAATGGCAAACAACTCTTAAAAAAATTATAGCAGTTAAAAGCAGACTAGACATGTATGGAATGTATCGAAGGAATTGATGATTATTTACATCAAGACAGAAATATACAATATAAAGAGCATTGTTCCCAGTCAGATATTTAGGAAATTCAAATGTTTCCTTTCCATCATAAAAATAGTTCATTTCTATGTTTTCATTGCTTAACCTGCTACAGATCCATATCAGAAATTGACCTTTATATGTGCAACACTATCCTATGTGTGTTTATGCAGAAATAAGTCCTACTGGATTCAACAAAGTTCATTCCTAACTCTGTAGAGGTAAGCTATGACTTTCCTCAGTTTCCTTACATGAAGAAATTCATCAGAAACTCTCAGTAGATTCTGCCTGAAACTCATTTCTTCAAAATTACATCTCACTAAATTACACCAGATTTACCACATTTGGCATTATACTAAATCCACCTTTCTCTTCTAATAGTAATACTTCAAGAGTAGATACTGAAGAGAAGCCATGGAGAAAAAAACAGGCAAAGAAATTTATTTTCTTGAAGTTACCACAGAGAACCCAAAACTACATAGCAAGTGCACTGAAAATAAATGCATTGTGACACTTCAAGTTATGTTTTTCACAGCCAATATCCCAAACAAGGTAGTGTCTGTTTTCCTAATATGATGAAAGCCCATTGCTATCAGGTATATAATTAAATTGTAGGGCTGCGTTAGATGACAAGAACATGAGGAAACACATGCTAGCTCTATAAATTTGGAAATATGAGTAACTAGTTAGCCTTGACAGATACAGTGAGACGAAACCAGCAAGAACAGTGTAAATACATTTACAAGAAAGGTCACTACTAAAAGGGCTGTCATGCTGAATCCCATCACCTGTAGCAGAAAGTGTGCATGCAGGTTTCCCTAGAAAGTCTTTTGGGGCTAAACCTGATTCAAGTGATTAGTTCAGATATGTTAGTTTATCTTGGTTGCATAATGCATGAAGGAAATTGGGTGGCTGATATTTTTACAAAGGAAGAAATCTAATTCTTTCACTAGATTAGCACTGAGCAAACACAGAATCATAGAACAAGATGGGAGCCCTCTGAGTCGAAATCACTTCAGCAAAGCAGAATCATCCATCTGTAAGTCACCAACAGTCAGACCAGTATTCTACAAGAATCTGAATTTAATTGGAAATGTTTCTGCATTTTCATAAAATCACAGAGTTGGAAAGGATCCCAAGGGCCATGTAGTCTAATCCTCACTATTCAGGAATACACAAGTTAAAGCACTCCTGAGAGTTGGTCACCCAGCCTCTTTTTTAAGAGCTCCGATATGGAATACTCTGCCACACTCTGAAGCAGTCTAATGAAAAAAGGAGCTTGGCAAACCTGAATAAAGGCAACCAATCTTAGAGTTTACCTTAGAGTTGGTGTAAGTCAGAAATGACTTAAAGCACACAACAACAACAACAACAATTCCTTCAGTTATGCATTTCACTGTACAGTGTTGCCAAGTGATCCTAATACAAAGTCACTTACAAATATCCATATATGACAAAAACATATTTTTCCTATCTTTTAATTAATTTGTCTCTCTTTCATGATCACTCTTAAAAGTAACATATTTTCAACAGGCATATCTGTAAGTATCTCAGCATATTTTGAGAGCAGCAGTTGCTTCCAGAATGGCTGCAGATTTTGTTGAAAGAAGTCATGACAATGTGCCCCTTCTAAATAGGCAAAATATCTTTTGAAGGCAAAATCCAGCAGGAGGTGACTCCATGGTAGGTTTCACTGGTATCTCTAGCAATGACTGAAGATAGAATAAAAAGAGTATTTTGTGGTGTGGTGTGAACATTAACTAGGAATCTGGGAGAGAAGGGTTCGAATAAGCCATGGAAAACCACTTGAGCCACAGAAATCCACCTTGGGCAAATCACACCTTCTCAGCCTAAGAGGAAGGCAATGGCAAGCCTCTTCTGCAGAAATCTTGCCAAGAAAAACCTAGGATAGGGTCACTCTAAGCCAGAGTTAATTTGAAGGCACATAACAACAAGAAGCCTAACTAATAAAACATAACAAAGGCTTTGGTTTTGAAAAAGAAGCACACTAGAGAAAGGACAATCAGTACAAATAATGTGATATAAAAACTTAGGGCTTGATAAGAATTTTATTTCAGTTCATAGTTGGATAACGATTTACCAAAACTTGCTAATGTTTCTCACAATCAGGATGGAAAGAACTTCAATTGTAAAAATAATATGGGACAAAATGAAATTGGCAGGTACAGAGTGGAACCACTGTGTATTCAGACATGTTAGTGCTAAATTAGAGTTGCCTCTCTTTTGTCTGAGAGTCTCCTCACCTTACCACCTATATGATAGCCAGCAGCAAGATGAATCTCTGCATGAGATTCACAAATGTTGACTCTTTGTTCACTTACTGAATTATTGTCGTGCTCCTTCAAATCATTTCTGATTTGTAGAGACCCCAAGGCAAACCCATCACAGGGTTTTCTCAGCAAGATTTGTTTAGACGGGGTTGTCCATTGCCCTTTTCTGATTCTGGGAGAATGAGAGCAACCAGTGGGTTTTTACCATAGCCTACCACCCCTCCTGCAAAATTTTCACAAATTGGACTTATTAATGAAGATTCATGATTGAAGCCACACTGACCAAAGAACATGTTTTGGGTCAAGCCGGCCTGAGATGTGTTCAGAGTCATATGTACAGATAGAATTAGGCAGGAAAACCCAGCACTGATGGGCTTATGCTATTCCTTTTATCACTTCAGGCTCTCTACAGTCCTCTCTACAGTTAATACTGGTACACATAGGTGAAAAGATCCTGCCATTACCTTCTCTTGCAGGCTTCCTTTGAACAATAATTCCCCAAAATTCTAGGGAGATGCTAGCAATGTGGGTGAACCTCAACATCCCCCACCTCTTAGGGTAACAGGTTTCCATGGATGAGCAGAGATTCAAACCCTGGTCTTCCATAGTCTTAGTCCAAATAGGACACTATAACATGCTGGCTCTTGCTTACTGAATTAGACCAATGCAAATGAGGGATAAATTCTTTTCTGTTCATTATTGAAGAAATTTACCCCAAGCCACAAACTGCATATGAGCAATTGCCGGGGGGGGGGAGGGGGAGGGATGAAGATTTTTTTCTTTATGAATGTGGAAAAAAAATCAAAATGGACAGAGTTTCCCATCCTAGAAAAATGGTTCAGTCTGAAAGAGTCAGTTTATTTTTTGGAAGCATGTGCATGGGAGGGGGAAATACTAAGAGGAAGCAACAGTATTGTTCCTTGTCTTGGCCTCAGATCACTAGCACAGAGGGCAAACCAATTCTATAATATGGCTTAACTGTGAAATAAGTTTATTGTGTTCAAGTGAGACTTGTGCCTGAGTAAACTCACATAGATTTGAGCCCAGCACTTTCTTCAAGAGATGCTGCATCTTCCACTGGGTACATTACTTTTGAGATTATAATCTGGCAGTTCTATCTCGACTGTACCTGTCTTTTAAAAACTTAGACATTTCAACAGGGGAAAAGTCCTTGTTCAATGTTTTACGAAGTGCTGAGCACTGGCAGTTCCCATAGCAACTATTTTCTTCCTCTTTTTTGCTCTAGGTTTACAAACATTCTCTGAATCAGCATTGTAACTAAAAACTGGTTAAGAATATCTAACACTGCACCTCCAACAGTATTCTTATGTTGATGGGTTTTGATTTGTAGTCTTAAAAAATTTACCAGAAACAAAATCTCACTCATTCTCTTCTAGGGCAAGATATAGGTACTGAGCCTTCCAAATTCTATAGCTTATTTCTGGCTGTTTTTCATTCTGCTTCGACTTGATTTGCTTTGGTTTGGGAGGCAGCAGGAACACTATTAACTGTGCTACTCAGGACACCCACTGGGCAGCACAGAGGAAGAAATTATTGTCCTTTAACTGAGTTCACTGTTAGCAATGCACCACAATTACTCTTTTTCTTCAAAAATGTGTAGGGGAGCTGAATGAAATACCCTTTGTACTGTTGTGGCCAGAAAAGAGACGAAGACCAGGTTTCCAGGGAAAAAATCAAAAAGCCTTTTTATTGTTAACAATTACTTGTGCAAGGACAACAGTTATCCCAGAACTGTCATGCCAATTAATTGAGGTAGCATCACTATATACCTTTTGTCTTCTATGTCAGCAATCAATCATTCATTTAGCCCGCCCATCACAGGAGAAAAAGATCTTTGGTTAACTTTCCCATTACATCATTGACTTGCACAGAAGAGAACAAAGAGTTAGTTAGAAAATGATACGAAATGATGCATATGGCCAAAATCAGATAGTAGGGAGTAGCCTAACTCCCTTTTAGTTCCCAGATGCCCGAGTGAGTGTTGCAAGGTCATTCCTAAAATTTGAGATAAGACAAAGACATCTGCTGTTTCACTCAGAGACACAATTCAATTCGCTTATTTTTCCTATTCAAGTAGCATTGGATTTAACCCCTTCAGTACATATATTAACAATGCTAATTATCCATGCCATATCTACCTTTCCAAATATCCTGCAGAATGACGTCTGCAAGATTCTCAGTGTTTTTACTACCCAGAATGTTTTAATCCCAAAAATGTGTGATACACGGCGATCTATCTAATCAGTCGCCTGGTGGCTAGCAGAGGCATGCATACCCTCCAATGTTTCACAGATAAGAATTTGGACATGTGTGACCAAGCAACATCAGAGCATGATCAAGAAATTAAAAGGTATCAGTGAGGAGGAACATACAACTAGGAGAGGCTGCAGCAGTATGCTTTTGCCTGAGTCTACAGAAAGGGGCAAGATCCAGCCCCTTCCTCTCCTCTTGCACTTGTTTAAGTTCACTGAGTGGAAACTACTTTTACAGTTTGAGCTCAGTTTGCAGCAATTGAAATAAGCTTAGGACAAGGGGGAAAAAGGAAAGGAAAAGAAAAAACCTGGGACATTTTAAAGCAGCTGAAAAAGTAGGATGCACAGGACTACTGTAATCAAGACTATCATTGCAAAATTGGAAAACAAGAGAGTATGGGAATATATCTACATTCAGTATCACCACTAGCCCTGAGGCCAAAATCTGAGATTTAGGGGAATCCCTGGAAATATGATTAAGTGTTGTGCATTACTTACCAGCCACAGCTGCTCACACTTTATAATTCAAATGCACATACACACAAAACATATCTTCACATTTGGAAATAAAGCAGTAGCTAAAGGGGCTGTCCCCAGATCAGAGTAAAATGAGGTGATTATTTCTTCTCACTTACTTAGGGAGATGGGATAAGGAACATTTAAATCTAGAATTCTTATTTAATTTTTTTCAAAATCTTTTGTAAAATAAAGTTTTCAGGTAAATTTTTATATTAAAATTCGGTAAACTGGCTTGGGCCATCTCCTCAGAAAAAAGGTGGAGTGCAAATTGAATAAATCCAAATAAAATAAAATAAAATAAAATAAATAGTCTGTATGTCCTGAACAACTGATATTTGGGGCTATTTTTTTTAAAAAAAAAACATTTAGAAAGGGAATGTAAATAAGCTCATGGATTTTCATAGGTGGATAAATTCCAGGAATACCAATATATAATTTGATTTGGAGTGCAGTAATTTAGAAAATGCACAGATGCAAAAATTTATATAAGTTACGACAGCTCATATTCCAGATCTCTTAGATGTAATCTTCCATGTTGGCATTTCCTTTGGTTAAAATAAAACCCATTCCAAAGAAAGTGACTTCAGAAAAGAAGCCTGTATATTGACTAATCAACTAATAGACAGAATCCACATGATATGGTGGTTCAGGGTTTACATAAGGCATCTCAAATACCACATTCTCAACTACTTAAATAAATAAAGACAAACCACAACCTGACACTCTCAATTGCAGTCTTGTTTTCAGTATATTCCCAACAGTTTACAGGGTTCCATAAAAAATAGCGGCACATAATTCAATACATACTAGGTTGTCAAAAAAAAAAAAAAAGCTCCAACTTTCATTCAATAGAACCAAAAAAAACCATTGTAGATATTTTGGTAAGCAGCAATTTCAGGAAACAGAAACAAACATCCAGGATGGGTGCAACCTGATGGGTGCAACCTGAACCACAGGACATGACTCCTGTGTTCATTGTGCTCATTGCAATCAAAATGACTGAGCTCACAGACCACATTAACAAAGAGAAGTACACTTTGGCCCATGTTATCCCTTGCAACAGTAGTTTTTGCCATTTTTGACATACAGTACAAGTGACTAAAGATTTATTTGAAAACAACAACATGACCTCTTTAAAACATATAAGAGAACACCCTGCAAATACAAAAAACAATAAAACTGGTGGTCCCTTAGTAAGTCAGTTCTTGAAATACCATTACCTTGTAACAGACCTCAGATCTGAAAGAATGAATAATAGTAACGAGAATATTCTGTTAAAGATAGAGAAAAGATTATAAAATTAAAATCTTTGACTCCTAAAGGACTGAATGAAGGCCTGGAACTCTTCCTATTTCTGTAATTCACTTAGAGCTCTTTTCACCTAATTGCAACAATAAGTCCTTGTAGGCTATCTAAATCCCCATTTTTCTTTTCTTTCTCTTCCTTTTTTTTTTCTTGATCATCTGCTAACATTAAAAAAAAACCCTTGAGCTTAGTTCACATGTTTCTTTTTGTCCAGCAAGTGGAATGAGAGTCTCAGCTTCAGAAATGCCTGCAGTCTGATTTCTAATTGGTGTGTACAGGCTCTAAGGAAAGTAAAATGATCAGAATGATATTTATTATGATACATTGTGTATGTGCTGTCCATATATGATATATATAATATACTGTGCATAATTTTGTGTTATTCATTCAAATATATTTTTATTTTTATATTTTTATGTAACTCCAGGTACTAGGCTAGCCAGGACAACCACCACCAGTTCTCCTGCCTCGAGAGGGTTATAAGGGGTTGCCTGGGTGGCTGGAGAGGACCAGCATACCAAGAGGAGACAGCATTTCCATCTTTGCTACCATCCTTCTGGTAGAGCTTCTGCCTGCCAGCTGAAAGAGGAAAAGTTGCTCACCAGCAGGACAAGGTAATGAATCTTAGTAGACCATAAGTTTAATGGGAATTAACAATGTGATGCAACAGGTAAAAAAATCCAATGAAACTCTAAACTTCACCAATAGGAGTATAGTATCAAGCTCAAGGGAAGTATTCTGTTTTGGTCAGACCTCACCTGGCGTGTTATGTCCAGTTTTGGGCACCACAATTCAAGATGAAAGATAATAAGGTGGAGCATGTGCTGATGGTGCAGTGGTTAAATGCCAGTACTGCAGCCACGAGGTGAGTTCAGTCCTGCCAGGCTTGAGCTTGACTCAGCCTTTCATCCTTCCGCAGGTCACTAAAACGAGTACCCAGCTTGTTGGGGGCAATTAGCTAACATATTGTAAACTGCTTAGAGGGCATTTAGCTGATAAGCAGTATAGAAATACACATGGTATTGTTTTCTGTTGCTCCAGATACTAGAACACGGAGCAATGGACTCAAACTGCAGGAAGAAAGATTCCATCTAAACATTAGGAAGAGTGTTATAGTGGTAAGAGCTGTTTGATAGTGGAATACAGTGGCTCTGAGTGTGGTGGGGTCTCATTCTTTGGAGATTTTTAAAGAGACTGGATGGCCATCTGTCAGGAGTGCTTTTATTGTGTATTCTTGCATGGCAGAGAGTTGGAATGAATGGCCCTAGTGGTATTTTCCAGCTCTATGATTCCTTAATTGTATGATCAGGCATATTGGGCACGTCTGATGTACACTGGGTACTTCTGACACACATTGGGAACTCCTGTTCCACTTCAGCATTTCCTCCCTGGTGTCCAGATGCTTATCATGAGTGTGTTGATGCTCAGTGATGCTCATTACACTTTGGAGCCATGGCACATTAGTCACTCCACTGGGTACCATTGTGCAAAGTATACACTGTAATGCCACAGCCGCCCCTAGGTGAATATGGACATTAAGAAATGGCTGAATTCTATTTTCCATACATGTAAGTCTACTTATGAAGATGTAAGTATTATGCTGAATTCCAATGCGTGTTTGTAATTTATGTTTTATATATACATTACCAGTCAACCCTGCTTAATATTTGTTGTGTATGTGTGTCCTATTGACTTATGCTGACCCCATGAGTTTCACAGGGTTTTCTTAGGAATGTTCACAAGTGTTTTGCAAGTTCCTTCCTCCGCAATATAGCCCACAGCATCTGGTAACTATTGGTGGTATCCTATCCAAGTATGTATGTGTGTATACACACACACACACACACACACACAAAATACTGGCACCCTGAATCTATTTGTTCATTTTCCAAGCTTCCTGGGGAGATACTTTCCTGTAACCCTTAAATTAAATAAAAAACATCTGATAGTCTGTAGCAGAACCAACTTGTTCAACTCACTTCCACAATGTCATGAACTCATCTTTCCCCATCTTCACAGTGGCTTAGCAATTCCATTTAAATTGATGTTTCTTTAAAAAAAAATAAAGATAACAAATAAACATTAAAATAAGCAAATGTTAATCCAGTGTTTCTGAAAACAATAAAATGTCAGCAGTCCCCCTGAAGTGTGTTAGACAGGCCAGAGACTGAATCAACGTTGAATGAATGTCTGTCTTTTACATAGTGGGCTTACCCTCTGGGAAAAGAAGCACACAATAACTGCTATTTGAAAGGTACATTTACACAAAGCTATACAAGAGCTACAGTCAGGGTGTTGACAAATCTCCTGTTTCTGACACCTGCCTGGAATAGCAAAGCAGACTGTTGTCAAGCACCTGGCAGGTAACAATCCGTGGCTGATGAGCTACATTTCAGTTAGTTACAAGTTGTGCAGGCCAGTGATAACTTCGTTGTGGAACTGCATTACTACTGTTAGTTTTGACAAGTCTCGGACAAAATTAGTATTTATGTACTTCAGAATATTCTTGCAGAGACACACAAGCTTTAGTGACTGAGTGAGCACTGGAGAGGGGTATTTCAATTCTAAGTGTTCTCTAAATATTACTTTAACAGTATGAGAGGCGCTCCTACATGTGTTCATCCTCCTTCGTAAAAATTCTAAGATTTTTTTAAAATGCTAGTGACTGAGGAAAATATTTACATAATACCGATCTGGAATGACATGATATGAAGTGCTGCAGGAGAGGATCTGCTTTTGCTGGCCTCCAGTGGAGGAGAGGCCAGCATTGATGATGTTAGGCATTTGGAGATGGAGCTAGGGGGTTTATTAGCTCTGTTCTCCTCTCTTCACTTTCTTTTGGATGACCTTTCAACCATCCTGCCACCTTTAGTACAGTGTGAGCTTTGCTGGTCATTTAGGACTCGGTAGGGAATTTTGCCTCTTTTAGCTGGTTTTTTTTTTCCTGCTACCCCACACTGTATCTGAGGGGACTGTGTCAATTGGCTTGGGGTAAGGTGGTTGCTTGGCAGATAATAGAGTAAGAAATAAGAGTTACAGTGAAAACCTTGGCACCCTTTTGGTGAAGGAGAAGGTTCTGGAACTTCACCTTTAGATCCTGAGACCCAGGGTGTGGGGTAAGAGACTAACTTTGGGGCTGTCCTCCGGTGCTTTGCCCTCAATTAAGTCTTCTGATTTGGTGATAGGGTTTCTTGGGTCTGTCTTCCAGTCGATGGCCAGACAGGGAGCAACACAGCCATTGGGTTCCCTTGGGGCTCAAGTAGTTTGCCCGGAGGACGCCTGAGTAGAGAATCAAGGTTGACACTTGCCTCAGCTCTTCTTGCACTAGGTTGCTCCCCCACTCTTGTACCTCCTCAGGTTCAACTCAGTTTAAGTTGGTTCTAGTGGTCCTCTTCAATGCACTTCTATGTATCTGATCTCATTATTCCATGGTTGGTCAGTAAATATTTCATAATGCATTTTTCTCACAAATTCAGATCTGCCTCCACAGCAGCTTGAAGAGAATGCCTCAGGCAGCAGATGCTGTGGTGTGGGAAGAAAACAGCATATTACTGAATGACATAGCTATATGTGCTCCCTATAGCTTGCCCTACACCCCGTAGCTAGCCTGCAGTCCTCAAATACAGTGGAACAACCTTCACTGAAGAAAGACTTAACTATTGGTCTGGTTAATTTTTGTGCATGGAATGAGGCTGAGGGCAGATTTTTTTGACCTCAGGCCAAAAAACCCCTTGAGCTGTTCCTGCTCAGATTGAATGATTGCATTCAGTTTATTATCACTGCAGTGCCCTATACATTGCTTTTAGTTGTTTTTATGTAATTTATAATTAAAAATACTGTAGTTATCAGCAACCTAAGCTCCAACCTTAAAGCCGCTACAGAATTTGCAAAATAGTCCCCAAGCACCAGTAAGTAAACAGCTACAATTTAGATAATTCATTATCAGGATATGAACATAAACCACTTTTGCACTGTGTTTCACAATTACATACATGCTTTAGTCCAGTCATTTTACCTAGCTGTAAAACCTAGCCATTGTATCAAGCAGTTTAAGAGATTTGGATAATTCATTCCAAGTTGATGGCCAAGCATATGCAATGAATATCTTCCCCATTTCCATGTTAATTGGGGAACAATAAAAACCGTAATTCATCAAGAAATCTTAATGCACAATTACTTATTATAGGCTTCAAATGGGCACCTTAGATGATTAGGTGGATTTGCAATAGAAGGACTCTTTCTGACTTTCAATATGTTACCAGATAGTTTCCATATTTTCATAGCATTTACAGTGAGGATTATTATCATCTGCATGAACAACAACCACAGTAAAATTATATAATCTATTAAAGGGACAAATGTGGAACCTATGGTTGTGGAATTTGATGGAATTAATTTTATAGGCAGCAGTGTTCCTTCAGCTCTGAAAGATCTCCTTTGGATGAATAAAAACCAAATGAATATTTCATCATTCAGCTTGAAATAAAGGTTGGAACATATTATTGTGCATCACAAGGTACACACACACACAAATCTAAAAATAAACATTCAGCTGAAAACCCAAGATTGATTTCCATGGGAGAATTAAATGTCCATATTTCTATGAGTTTTTCAGACTCGGAAATCTCTTTTGGCTTAATCATAGCATTGGATGCCATATTCTCAAGGTATATGTATCTCTTCATTCCCTTTGCCTGCATACAGGGATATGAAATAGAAACACATGCATCACTCAGTTGCAAATGATTATAGAAATTTCAGCTTAAGCAACAGTATTGCCAAGTGGTTGTGGAAATGGGTCAAGAATAGTTGAAACTATCTCTATATGAGCCTTCTCTACAAATTCATTTCTTCAAAGAGTCGTTGTTCAGATAATTTCCCCATCCCACCCTTTCTTATCCTTGGTTTCCCTACCAGACACCCTACAGAGTCATTCTTGAGCATGCATAAGACAAAATCTGCTGGGAACTATAATACCTTTATTTTGTCAGAGGATCACATTTAGTTTCAAAATCAGGGACTTCATGTGTTTGCCAATGAATAACCTTCCAGTTTTCAGTTTTCCACACATATTACTGCAATCTGGTATTGCCTCCTCTCGTCACTCTCCTTTCTGTTCTTGACATATAGACAGTTTTAGATGGCACTGTAGACAGATGACACTTCTTAAAAAAGCCATTAAACCACCTGCCTGTGTGAGGATGTAATTACTGTTCTATTGGACATCAATGCAGTTCTTCCAATGATGTTGACAACTCATTAATCGTCACTGTACATTTGTGCCAAGTCCTTGCAGAACTTATAATGGGAGCCCAATGAGATTCAGTGGGGCTCCTAACTTGTTCTTCAGTACAGAATCAGCTACATCTAGCTCTTGAACAGTAGTTTTACTGTAGTATTTACAGGACCAGACTGTCACTTTGTCCAATGTGTCTTTTGCTCAGTGCAGCTCATATAGCATCTTTAAAAAAAGTGGTTTCAGGGGATTAAAATATTGAAAATGTGTTGGTTTATGGGGTTAGTCTACTATAGGACAGGATGAGTTGGTTTTCTCGAGGAGGAGATTTTTGAATACCATGGTAGGTAAGTAGATATTATGTTATTTATTTTGTTGGTATGGTGTCCTTGCATCCTGTGCTTGTAGCATTTTCTTCATCACATCCCAAACTAATATGGCTGGCATGATGTACTATGGAGTGAAGGTACAATTTGCTGCTTCAGGCAGCAACATTTCTTGAGGTGACTCTGGTTTACTGACCCAAACATATTACATTTATTCATATTTAAATTTCTGTATTGTCTCTACATTACCTGCACAAGTGTAATCTCAAGAACAACTGTAGTACCTTACATGAATAATAAAAAGTAATGGCTTAAGTACCCAACTTCCTTTTGTGGGATCTGACTGAGAGTACAGGGAGAAGTGTGCCACTCAAAATTGCTGAATCTATCCACAGATAAGATCTTCAGGTTGAGATGAATAGCTCATTTACCAAGGTGAATTACTGTAAGCAGAATTCAAATTCAGGTGCATAACTAATATTTTCAATATCCTCCAGCTCCATTACTATACCACTACATTATGATGACCTCTGAATCCCAATCCAATCAGGCAGCTGCACAATATAATTTGGTGGCTCTTTCCCACAGAGGAATTTATAAATTAACTTTTGCTGCTACCAAATTAACCTTTATTTCATTGTTTAGATATAGCAGGCATAAGATGTCTCCACAGATTCTTCCCTGCCTTTGAATAGCATCCTTCAATTGTTATTGTTAGATTATTCCCTTTTGCTTTATTAGATCTGTTAGTTCAATTACAGTTGCTCCCACCAGGCACAAGAAAAGAATACTATAAAGTTCTATAATCAGAGATGGAAGTACACTAATTGAATTGGCCTTGAAATTACAGGTCTTGAGAGAAAACAGGGATTCCATTTGCATCATTCTGAGAAGCAGATTTTCATGGAAAAGCTATTTGTTGGTTCCAGTGTAGCTGATTTCAATTTCATTATTTCCGCATGAATTATTTCCTTATATTTTAAGGGCCAAGATGTTTTATGTTTATATAATTTTTTTCCTTTAATTTTAAAAGCAGCAAGTTTCTTTCATAGTCACAAAGTGTAACATGTTGCTCAGCCTTAAATCAATGCAGAACAGGAAAGGACCATTCACTCTGTATATGGACTAGGTCAGTTTCGTGTTAATTCCTAAATCCATTGCAGCCCATTTCCACATTGATTTTCTATTACTTTTATAAGCATTTAGTTTATTTTGAAACATTTTTTTAAAAAAAAGCCTGCATGAAACTGTAATGTTTGGTTACATTCTTAAAAAAAAAGAAAAAAAAATCTGTGATCTGCTCAAAAATGGAAACACAAATATGATGCATAATACAAATTGGTAAATACATGTGATACATTTGTCAGCCAGGAGTTGGATCAAAGTATTCAGAAAGTAGTAGTTGTAGAATGTTTATTACACTAGTTCTTAGACCATATCCAGTTAAAATCAAATAATAGTACTTACAAAAGAATGAACAATTTTTTTAATTAATAAAATAAAATGATGGGGCACGTGCAAACACACACACACTACATATATTGCTATGAAACATAAAATATTATTAATGGGGGAAAGACATAAAGAACATAGAAGGAGAAAGTAACATTCAAAAAATATAAAAGTAGATAACTGACTTGCAGTTTTCTCATTGGTGTTCAAAGCTGAGATCAGAATGCACTGAGTTCAGATTTGTCAACTATCCTTAGTAAATCCAGTTTCTAACAATATGTGATTTGATATGTTTTGGTAGATGGCTTTACATGAAAGGGCTAAAAGATACTGAAAATATGGCTTAGACTGAAAATGTCAGATGAATGAATTCAGGTTGTCTAGTTTGAAGGAGTTAAGATTAAAAATGTAGATCATGTAGAACAATAGCAATGTAGATCTGGGAAGGAAACTAGGGCTAAGAACCCATTTTATCTGCCCCTGGGACCTTCTAGGAGGCCACACAGAGTGCCTAAGATGAGAAAAACTGAGTGTGGAAAATCTAAAAATGACTGGAAGTCTACTTCTATTTCTGGAAAATTGATTTTTATAAAATGTTTTAAAATGTGCACTATATGTTAGGTATTAAGTAAACTGAGCAAAGCAATAGCAAAACATGGATTAAATGTTGCTGCTCAGAACCTTGGGCATATGGGAACTAATTTTTCTTGGGGAAAAAAAGGTTATTTCTTAACAGTAATCATTGGGGTAAATGGCTGGCCTAAAACCTATTGTTAGTCCTGACTACAGTAAATCTTACTGCATCAGTTAGATTTATGAACATATTGACTCACCATTCAATTATTGATTCAATGGGTCTACTCTAATTAGGATTAACCTACAAAATTCCAGCCACTTTTCTCCTTGAGGCCTCTATCCCATATTCCATATACATGGAATACATAGAAACAGAAATGAAACTTTAGTGCCCAGTAAAACAAAATTGAAAATGGTTATCTTTCCTTTCTATTCTCTGTTTTATTTCCTTGGATAATGCTGTTTCTTAACCCAAGATTGAAATTAATTGAAGAATAAACTTTGCTGCACGTGTTAACTGGCTATCTTGTGCCACTTTGTTGTCTTGCCAATGGTCTTCTATAGCCCTTAGCTATTATTCCTGCATCTCAGTTATCTGTTATAGAGGACAATCCTACGTCCTTCTAACAGCACTTTTAGCACAATAATTTGCTTTTGTGGTGATTAGACTGAAATTGATGGCAGTTAAATTTGATGCTAATTGATGGGAAGGAGGAAAAATAACAGCCTCCATACTCTCATCCAAACAAATGTATGCTTCCTTCCATCTGATACATATATTACCATAATCAATTTTTATAATATGTATTTGGTTATGGTAGTTTCCAGGTCCTGAATTTAAATTTTAGTGTTATTGATTATAACCCTCTACAACTTTGCTCAAGTTCCATTCTGAGGGATCATAGGAAGGACTTCAGAAGGAGTTCATGCGGAACTGTTGCCTCAAGAAAAGAAAAGAAATATAAGTGAAGATGGTGTGCAGAATTTTTGACACTTCCAATATTCAAGAAAGATTAATGGCCTTCTTCCCATCAGTGTTTTGAAAGCTTGCCAGGGAAAAGAATTCCTCATTCGCATACAGCAGTGTTATCCTTAAATCATCTAATCCTGGCTCATAATCAATAGAATTGTAACACCTAACTGGACAAATGCCTCCATTCACTCCCCTACTCAGATCAGTACACAAAGTAGCACTAATGGGCTTTAAAATATATATATAATGATCTAATTTAGCACCTGTGAATGTTGGTGCACTGTTGGTACAAAAATATAGCTTGCCACCAAATGAATTCTGAATGCTGTATGAGCTGTATAAAGTTTTACAGTCAAACCAAGAAATTTGGAAAATTACTTTTCTAAACTAGAAAAGACCAAAGATAGGAACAAAGAAAACACTATATGAAAGATAAGCTAATATACAGAAGACGAACAGCCAGACCAAGCAGACTTAAACAAACATGGGAAGAGGGCACAGGAGCATTAGCCTCTTGGTGTGCTTTCAATCCCCCCATGTACTTGAGAACATTTGCACTGAGTTAGCAAATATCCACTGGTGTGGAAGTGAACCTGTCTGGAGTTTGTAATGGAGTATTTGAATACAAGGGCTTGATCCAGGACAAATCTGTGTAGTCTTAACTACATTTGTGTACAGTGGTAGCTGTGGATAAAAATGGATACAAAGCTACACAGTCCATGTGTGTACAATCCAGTTTATCTCAGCTGAGTTGAGAATTATGCAATCACACTGGACAGGTTATTCCAACATGCATAAGCTGTCCATTTGCCCTGAGTGCTGAAGTATCACGGTGTCAAGCTAGGCTAGGGTTTATTTGGTCATTCATTCATTCACTCATTCTCCACCTTGGCTCTCCAAAGACTCTTTAGGCTAGCTGACAATAATAAAACAGATTAAAAACAAAACTTTGATTAAAACATACTGTATTTGCTGGTGTATAAGACTCACTTTTTTCCCAGATAGTTAGTACTGTTTGAAAATGGAGTGTGTCTTATACACTGGCATGTCTTATATGTCAGTAAATAGTATTTGCCAGTGTATAAATAGGGTGTGTCGTATATGCTAGTGCATCTTATATACCAACAAATACAGTAACAATAAATACATACAAAATAATTTTAGGATGCTGTCTTCCGGGGCTTTCTGGGGCTGAGAGTATGTGATGTGCCCAAGGTCACCCAGTGGGTTTCCAGGGCCAAGCAGGGAATTGTACCCTGGCCTCGAGGGTCATAGTCCAATGCTCAAATCACTACACCACACAGACTACCTAAATGCAGTGATTTTAAAAAAGCAAACCCAGCATCTAGTGCTTAAATCCCACAAAAGTCTTTGCCTGTCATGGGAAAAACAACAGTGGAAGTCAGCCTGGCAACCCTTCATAGGGAATTCCATAATCTTTGAGGGGTCACTGAAAATACGATCATTATCCTTGCATAAGGAGGCAGCCCTAAACATGCAGTCACATTTTGAATCACAGACATACTAAAATGCTCGGGATTTAATGAGTACTGGAAGAGATATGGGACAACTTCATTAAGCAAATCCAAGACACAAGTATTGCAATCCTTCTTCTGTTTGAACAGAAGCCCAGGTGATGAATAAATATGAACAGCCTGACTAAATACTAAAGACACATCTTTCTGTTCTGAGAAGCTGACAGTGTGGTGCATTATTTCTTATTATGATTGTACAAAATATTCTGGCAGAGAAAGATACATCCAGAATATCACTTGATTTACACACTTCAAAGGGTTACAAAATTCTACATTGGACAAAGATCTCTCTGATAGAAAGAAAGAGATCACTGAAATCTTAGAGACAAAATGATATTGAAATGGTGAAATATTGGAAGACTAATTTTATCATGGCAGAAAAATGCTTAAAGAACTATTACGTCTCCTTTGAAATATCACTTCTCCATCGGAGTTTACATATTGGACTGTCAGTGCATTTCCTATAAAATAGTTCTTGATAAAAATGAAGTCACAAGTACAGTGGTGAGTGCTGTGATAACAGATGTAGTATGGAAAAATAACAGAAAATAATATCTGTTTTTCCCTGTAGAATATTTTTAAAAAATGTGTTCTTAGATGCCAGAAGAATAACTTTGCACAGTATTACAAGACTAAAACCACACCTGAGTTTAAAAATAACCTGAAAATAGAATTATTTGCCTGCTTGCATTTGTTCTATTACTATGGATATATATATTTTTTTTTTACAAATCAGGGGCATTACTCCATATTATCTTTCTTTTAAATAGAGCAACCAGAACCATTTATATATTACTGATCTAACTATAAGCTATTATGTGACTTACTAAGAGACAAGTACTTGCAAGTAAATGCTGAAAATACTGAAAAGGGGCAGGCAGTAACACTCACTGGCTCGCCTAAGTATCAGACAAATGGCATTTTATATATTTTCTTGAGGGTACTTATTAGAAGATACTGGACGCTAGGAATGAATGGTGGACTCCTGTTTCACCTTTTCCTTAACATAAGTTTACCTATATTTAGCAAAATGGCAGAGGTGCTAAGAAACCCTTAGTGAATTGTAAACATGTATATCAGGACACAGCAAAACTGGACTATATACATTGGTGTCCAATGCACATAAGGACCACTGGCCATTGGTGCCAGATGCATATACTGCACCTTGGGTCTGTTGTGCATCAATTCAATCATGCAATGGTCCCTTTGCTATGAAGTCATGGAACAGCAGCCCTCTACTGTATGTGGATATTGTGAAACTTTTGTTGTTGTGTGACTTTTAGTCTTTTCTGACTTATGGTGATCTTAAGGCAAAATTATCACAGAATTTTCTTGGCAAGGAGATGACGTTTGCCTTTGCCTTTGCCTTCCTCTGAGGCTGAGAAAGTGTGACAGTGGGTTTCCTTGGTCAAGCAGAAATTCAAAACCTGGTTTCCAGAGTTGTAGCCCAGTGCTCGAACTATTACGCCATGCTTGCTCTCTATTACACTTATATAAGTCCACTTATGAAGACAGAACTTCCATATAGGATTCTAGCCATAAAGAATACTTGCAAAGGTTCTCATCCTTGTCAAGAAAAGGTTGCAAGAATTCAACCCCTGCAAGACTTTTGACATTTAGTGACTGAAAAGGAGCCCTTTCATACTGTACTATAGTTTAACTTCCTATGGAATCCTGAGATTTGCAGTGTTAGGAGGGGTCTTTAGAATTCTTGCCCAAACAGCTCATGTGCATGAACTAAACAAAAGCCCCAGGACTTCATAGAATGTTGCCATACCAATTAAAATGGTATTATAGTCATAGAATCATAGAAATGTAGAGTTGGAAGAGACCACACGGGCCATCCAATCCAACCCCCTGCCATGCAGGAACACCCTCAAAGCACTCCCGACAAATGGCCATCCAGCCTCTGCTTAAAAACCTCCAAAGAAGGAGACTCCACCACACTCTGTGGCAGCATATTCCACTGCCGGACAGCCCTGACCGTCAGGAAATTCTTCCTGAGGTTCAGGTGGAATCTCCTTTCCTGCAGCTTGAATCCATTGCTCCTTGTCCTGGTCTCTGGAGCAGCAGAAAACAAGCCCTCTCCCTCCTCTACATGGCATCCCTTCTAATATTTAAACATGGCTATCCATTTCCTATGTTGTTTGAAAGAGACATGGGTGGGAAAAAAATTGTAGGAAAAAAACCATTTTTATCCAAACCGCAACGTTTTGCACAGAAACCACAATCTGCAGCACAAAATGTTGATTTCTGCATTAAAAAGCTCAAGTTTTTCTACCAGACAAAAAACATCTAAAGTGCAACAGTCAGTTGAAAAATGAACAAAACCATTTGGAATCTCACCCAGAAGGATGGTGAACACTTAACATTACTTGTTTCTCATTAGTAGCTGTTTGTGACGTATTTCAGGAAATTATCTCCCTCTCCCTCAAAAAGTATACATGATTTCTCTGTACAAAACCCATATTTTTGTACAGAAAACATGTGTACAATGTATAAATTTTGAGAATAAAATATGCAGAAATCTTTGTTTTCTCCTGCATCAGGGAGAAAACTATGGAAATGATTTGTCCCAGGGATGCAAGGGGAAAATAGATAAACATTTACATCTCTACCGTCCCTACCATATTACTTCCTCTCCACATGATCAGAATTCTTGTGCATTGTATTTTAACTTGCCACTGCATCTATTTTTCATCCTTCAATGAACCTCTAGAGATAGCATTGCTGTGAGAAATCTGACATTTAGTACAGAGGAAAGCAGCCTACTTTAGCACTTTAAACCATGGTGGGTATGAGCCAGGCAAAGTTAAGCCCTTCAAAGTCCACTGATTGGAATGAAATAGTTAAGATAGCGCTCAGCCTTTCCTGCTAAAATCAATGAGATTAACAGATACTTAACTTCAGGTGGATCATATCCTAAATCTTCTATTTTTAAACAATTAGGTTTAGTGAAAGTTCTCATTAGCAGCGCTCAGTTCAATAAAGCATGGTTAAGTTTATTGCTACTCAGCAAAGCACTCTGCTGTGATACTATTATGCAAAACTCTTGTACGTCTGGAGCATGAGCAAAATCTGAAGTGATGCATTAGTGAAATTCAATTTGATGGTTACGCTTTATGATTTACTAGTGTTATTTAGGCTGACACGTTCATATTTTGGAAACATATAAAGCTGTCACATTCATTATTAATAGTAATAATACGCAAAAGATCGATAAGGCCCTCATGTTTAGATACTGTGTTTATATTATCTGAGGCAAATGAATTATTCAGACAGGTGTTTCATTGAATTCAGCCTATACAATTCATGGCAATTGCACAGCCATACACATTACTCTGTTTTGCTCTCTTAATCCAATTTAGACAATTACAAAGATGTTTGAGAGGTTTACTTTCGTAAAACTACTGAAGCAGCAGCACTGCACTTTCAGCCACTTGAGCATTATTGTTTTAGAATCACTTCTAGATTGCATATTTCAATGATCTATGTATGATGTAAAAATGACACATAGATGTCTGGCAAATGATGGAGTAGAGCAAGGTATTTAGCAGTGCCTTAATGACCTGGGGAATTTTAGGGACATAGTCTGAAAAGTAAAAGATCTGAAGATCAAATGCTCTATCTAGCCTAGCACTGCCAATTCTAACTTGGTAGTTCTAATTCATACTGAAATTCTTCATTTTGCATCTCCTGAGAGTCAAGAGTGTGACAGAGTATCTTGTCTCCAAAAATGTGTACATTTCCAAGTCTTGCTGTTATGTTTTATATGTTTGAAATCATCCATGCATCCCTGAAATGTGAATAACTAAAAATGCATACCACTGAAAAAAAATCTGCATAAACATGCATTAGTCAACAAGAAGAATGTGTACAGAAGACATATATTAAGAAAAATGTATATACCTTGGTTCATTACAGAAAATGTGTACAGAAAATATACACAAATTTCCCTATGACAATGAAAGCAAACTGTGATAATCTTGCTTGTGCACTACAGTAATGGTTACACATTTTTGCATCAGTGACAAGGAAAGGCAGACAAAATCAAGATTGAAGCCCTTTCTGCCTGACAATGCTCTTTTGCATCATAGCACTGCAAATCCAGTCCAGAAAGGAGTGCATCAGCAATGCTCCTCTGCATCTGCTCATTCCCTGTGGAAAGGAGCGGGATAGCCCTGCCCCTTCCTTCTGCAACACAGCCTGGCACTTGCCATTGCTGCACTGGGCCAGGAAGTGTCGCAAATGCACGGCTGAAACTTCTGCACAATGGTAAGTACAGGAGTGGCGTACAGTGGGAGTGTTTGGCTAGTCATTCCACTCAACTGGCTTTTCTTCTTTTCAATGTTCTCCATCATTTTAGCATGCTCTTTAGCTCACTTCACACTATCAAACACTGTGCTTGTTCTAAAGGTCATGAAATCATGTCATGTTGATTTTATCCAGACTTGGATGCTATATATCAGTAGCTCTCTAAGTTCCATCTACAGAATTCAATATTTTCTTTATTCAACACTAATTTGAACAACTAGTAACAGATATGATAGGCTAACTTTCTGAACATGGTTTGAATTAATTTCTAACTTATTAACAGCTTGAAACTTTCACCATGGTGAAGGTACATGTTCACAGAAACAATGAGAAAACCATTTAGGAAATATTAATTTTTAGAAAAAAAAGGGGGGGGATGGCATTCACACTAATTTGTTTTTTAAAACAACATAGTGCAACTGAGCAGTAAAATTGTATGTTGGCTTCTTAACAGGAGAAAGCTCCAAAATAAATGCTTCTAAAGGTAAAAGCAGCTAATATTACAACATGGTAGGATATTCATCAGCTGTGCCCCTATGTTTGTTCATTATCATGTGACACAGACATATTGCACAATCAGTCTAGAAATTTGGGTACTGAAGAAATCTTTCATGTGGGTGGCATGTTTTTTATTGGCAGATCATGCCCTCATTTTGCCTCCCTTTAGCAAAACTTCCCAGAGCCTCATCACATGACAAATTTCCAACATAGAAATGCGAGAATATGTAAAAAACAACAACTATGTTTTTCATCTATTGAAGAATCTGTTTAAAAATGAATAGATCTCCACAGTAAAGTGTTGCCAAGTTTTCAAAACAGCAACAAAGGACAGTGGAAATTCTCAAGTAGCTACTACCAAGTTTGCATTCCTCCTAAATAACATGAGAAAGTATTGATTTCAGTTGACTTAGCTACGTATTTCTCTGTAAAATTAATATTATCCACATGCAAAAATGAAATGATGCAGACACTTCTGTTTTAATGAACAGTCTACATCCTCAGATAAAGCTTTTTTTTTTTTTTTTTTGGCCAGCTCATTCAGTCAGCATAAAAGGTATAAAAGCAACCTGCTTAGGGTATAACTGAGACAGGGGGCGTTCCCTAGAACCCTCCTCAGCTTCCCCCAGGTAAACACTGGAGACCCAAGGAGAACCCAATTTGTAAGTTGTTCCCATGCTGGCCTTGAAATGGAACACAAACCCTGGAAATCCCCCCAAGCAATATATATAACTATATATTAATTACTCATTTAATTCAGCTTAACTCTTATTAAATAAACAGCTCAATTAATCAGGTGTCCGTTATAGATTTAATTTCCTAGAGATTTAATCTTCTATAATCCCCTTCTGTAACTTTCTATAAACTTTCTTAAAATATGTCAAAATGAAATAAAATCCCTTCATCAGTGACTATATCCTTTAAATATTTTGAAACACAGAAATTAAAAAGATAGAACTAATTATTTTCTTATTTGCAAATATCTTAATTAATTTCTATTTATTATTATACTAACTTCTCCATTTCACAGATCCAATATTGTTTAATCTCTTAGCCTCTCTATCTCTTGCTTCTGGCTTCTGACTTCACTTCAATGAGTGTTTGTCTTTCAAACAGTCTTTTTTCTAGTCTTCCCTCTATTCCTTCTCCACTTTGTCATCCTTTTTTTTTTACATTTTCTTTCTGTTTTCATCACCCTTATAAAGTCTCTCTCACTTGTTTTCTCTCCAAAATCAATCATTTTTATGGTATCTTCAGCTGTTACACTCAATAGTCTCTTTATATTGCTCTCCTCTCTTTGGCCCTTTTGGCATCATACCCCAGTAGGACGTTCTTCCATTACAATCCCTGAACTGCCACTTGTGCAAAGGTAGCAGGTTTGAAACCCTCTCTTCTGCACCCTTCCACCTTGAGCGGATGAGTAATGGTATTGCCGTGCATGTTCCTTCCACACTACTAAAAGCCATGCCCTTTGCCCACCTTCACCCCACTGCACTGTCTCTGATTGGTCTTTTTTTGGGGAGGTGGACCTGTATGAGCACAGCAATGTTGTAACTGCATGACACACCAGTACAAATGAATTTCAACAGAGAGAAATGTAAAGTCCTACATTTAGGCAGAAAAAATGGAGCGCACAAATATAGGATGGGGGATGTGTGGATGGACAGCAGTACATGTGACAGGAATCTAGGAGTCTTGGTAGATCACAAGCTGAACATGAATCAGTAGTGTGATGAGGCAGCCAAGAAAGCCAACGGGATTCTTGGTTGCATCAACAGGAGTATGATGTCAGAGCTGTCCGGCGTTGGAATATGCTGCCTTGGAGTGTGGTAGAATCTCCTTCTTTGGAGGTTTTTAAGCAGAGGCTGGATGGCCATCTGTTGGGAATTCTTTGAAGGGTGTTCCTGCATAGCAGGGGTTTGGACCCAATGGCCCCGGAGTCTCTTCCAACTCTATGATTCTGTGATTCTACAATATTGCACTTTTGCACTATAATGCTTAAAAATGCATTTTAAAAAACAAAAAGTTTTATCTCAAAGGAGAAATTTAAAATAAACACAAAGAGGTGATAGATTTCAAAGTTACCATGCCATGGGAGTCATTGAGGGAGGGACAAGCTGGGCACCCCTCCTACTCCTGAATCTGCGATGACAGGAAGCGCTATCAAGCACTATTATGGTACTGCACTGAGCCAGTTGACAGGATTGAAGTGCTAAAGTAGACACTTAACGAATTTTTTCTGGAAATAGAATAAGGTGGTTTGGCAATGCTTGGGGGTGGAATAGCAGCTGGATAGTGAGGGTGTCATGTAGTAGCACAACTCCTGAACGCGAAACAACCTGCTGCTGTTGCAGCATAACAACACTGTGCAGAAATAGCCTCTGTTGTTGTCACAAGCATCTTTTCGCATCCATCATTTTTCTAACTCACAGTCAATTTACAGTCTTTCCAACTTCAAATACACCAAACTTATACACTCTTCTTCTTCCCCTCACACGTACAAATCAGTTTTTCAGATTTCATACTTAATCAAAAGACCATCCTTTCTTCTCACCTGTCATGCAATCTCTGCCAGCTGAATTTCTGTTTCTCCACTTCCTACATTCACTGTCTCCATTGTTTGTTCAGTCCGTAAATATATTTTACTTAAAGTTCACAAAAGAAAAGTAAAAGTCACTTTTCTCCTCCAAAGGACTTTAATACTATAATCAATTATTTCTTACTTCAGTCAGTCCTTGTTAAAAGATTATGGCAGCACTTCTGCAGATGTGTCATCTGCCACTGCAAAGTATGGTAGAGATCAGTTCACAGTCCTTCAGTCCCATCCACAATCAGTGTAACCTCTTCAGTTTCACCATTTCTACACACTTTTGGGGATCCCTGTGAGCCCTTCAGTATTTCCTTTACTAGGGGGATAATTTTAATTTAAACTGGATTTCCTGTTTCCTCTTCTCTTCCAAGTTGCTGATCACACCACCATTGTCACCCAACTGTCTGAAATGCTACTTTATTCTGATTATTGACTTACTAAATGTTATAGTTTATTTTTTATAAATATTGACTCAGTTGAGTTGTATATAGTATATAGAGTAACAAAACATACTTCCATAAAACTAGTAACAGGTTCTAAATAAACATTGAAAACCCTCACCCTTTTACACAAACATGGAGTTATAAGGGGGAAAGAAGAAATGTGTGATAAAGACTGGGCACCTTATCAGATTGGGAACTGCCACACCAGCCTGTGAAGGTCTAATGGGGTCTATGATTCCTGTGGAGGATTTATGGGGTCTACAAGACCTGTTGAGGTCTAATCAGAGCCTATGCAACCCATACAGACCTAATTGGGGCCTATGAGACCTGTGGGGGACTAATAGGGGCCTACAATCACCAGAAAATGTGCAGGGGGAACTGAAAGGGAATCCTCTCAACACCTGTTCCTGCTGTGCAGACTGCAAAACCCAGGGCCGACAGCAAGACTGCTGCTACCCAACAGTCCTACTGTGCAGCTAACAAAGCCTGGTTTAGTGCTTTGCCACCAAATTCCCAGCTTGCTCTCAGGAGTCCTCCTCCATCAGTCATCAGATTCAAAGAGGAAATAGATATAGAAGAACTCCTTCATGTTCAACACTATAAAGCTGTGTGCCACAACCTTTAATCAGGTCTCTTCCCCCTTGGACCCAGAAAATTGGTTCCTCCCCACAGTGCTGTGTGTCACAGTCCCAGAACAGGCTTTATGTCAGATACAGCTTGTTTCTACGTTGGTTATCAAACATGCCCAAAATTGCATGAACACAAGCTAAAAGTCTGTAGTTTATTACTTTGGTATATTGTGTGATTGCCCAAAATACTCATTATTATAAGTTTAGGGATTAATTGTATCCTTTCAAAGGTCGATAAGGCATCTGAAGAGTGCAAGGAACCAACTTCAAGATAGCTATCTCTTAGATAAATTAGTTGGTACTTTATCTTGATTATCCTTTTGTCTGTGATTCAAAGAAGCTTAAGTAGTTAACCCCACAGAGTCAATAAAAACAGATTGCTCAGATTTCACTGAAAACTTATCTGATCCACAAGGGAAATCTACCTTTGACTAGCGTTTACTTTTTTTAAAGTGGAAAAAATGCATGTTGCTTCACAGCACCAATACTGCAAGAACATATGTAACTGGCTTAGAATTAGTCTTACTGCCACAACTTAGAAATGGTAGAATTCAGAAGCAGAATTGCAACTTTAGTAGTTTGGAGTCCTGGACTCTAACCTATCTATGAAATGGTACATATCAATCTGTGCATGACCATGTATGGGCAATGATACTTAACCAGCACACTGGTGACACATGGGATCCAAACTCTGCAGGAGGAAAGCTCTCTCTAGACTAGCTATGAACTTCTGACTTGCAGCATTTCTTGTGGCCACATAATGACAGGTTCTTTCCGAAAGCCTTTAAATGCTAGCCCATAGAAACTATCTCAAATGTAATTCTCTCAAGATAGCTTGTCTTTGTTCTCTTGCTACCATCAGACATAACTGTGCAGATGTATGTGGGAAATTTTCTGACAATAGTGGCTACCTATTTGAAGGGAAAACAAGGCTAAATTCAGTCCGCTACTCAGGTGATCCATAATGAAAAATAGGCCATCATGGCCAGCGGTGTATGTATCTGAGCTTGGATGGTAGATTTAGAATAATATTATTCTAAATCAGTCTTGGTTAACCTGGTGTTTCTTGACATTTCTGGATTACTAAAGTTCCCATCAGTCCCATCTCGATAAGCCAATTGTAAGAGATTTGGAGCATATAACCCAAAATATGTGGAGAGATAGCTGGCTGGGGATAGCCACTCTAAATATTAAATTTTATGATCATCACCCTAGAGGAAAACGTTCTGATAAATCAACCATCTAGTAATGTGTATGCATTGTTTTGGCAAATTGTAAAGATGAAGATTCATAGTTATTTTGCCAATTTCTTTCCATAACCTAATTAATTATACTAATAAATTTAATCCTCATAGTCAGCCTGATTTTATTCTTCTTATTCCTACCTAGAACTTAAAATAGAAAATACTCAAAAGCAACATAGATAGGCTGCATACAATGTTATACAAAAAAGATATGAGACCTGTTTGAAGGAAATGAATCTAAGACAGGGAATATCTGTTACACATTTGAAAAAGAAATCAGTGAGTTGCACCCAAGTTCATACTTAGAAAAGGCTACTGAAATCCAGAGAACAACTTGGTGCTTGTTCACACTACAGAATGATGGCACTTTAACACTTCAGCCCTTTGAGAGTCATGGGTCCCTCCTATGTAACCCTAGGACTGTTAGCTTTGAGATGTGCTTAGAATTCCCTACCAGAGAAATATAGGCCGTTTCCACACCAAAGTAGAAAAGAGCTCTCTGGTTGAGTATTTTAAATACCCCTCCCTAAACTACAAACTCCAGAATTCCACAGGATGTTGAAAGTGGAATAATAGCACTATAACAGTGTAATGAGGAAATGGCCCTAGTCCTCATCAAACTACAAATGCAGGATTCCTTAGGATACAGCCATGGCAGATGAAGTGATATCTAAGTTTTATAATGCTGTGATGTGAAAAACACCTTAGTCATGATTAATTTTTGTGAACTGCTCAAAGAACTTCTATTATTGATAGTTATACAGTCAGAGCTACACTTTTGCGGGTTTAGCATGCACAGATTTGATTATTCACAGGTTATTTCATTTTATTTATTTTATCTATTTATAACAAAATTCTTGTAGTAATTGTGCCTGACAGGGGAAAAAAATAGTTTTCTCTAGAAATCTCTAGATTCTCCAGCACATTTATGTGGTCAACTTCCAGTGGAAGTAGGCAATAGAGTCACCCTGAAGGACCTAGAGATTCCTAGAGAAAACACTTCTCTAGGCATTGGTAGGTCCTCCAGCATATCTCCTCTACCTGCTTTTGCTGGAAGCTGAACATAGAAATGTGCTACTAGAGATTTCTAGACAAGTGTTCTCAGGTTAGAAAAAAATAGCATTTACAATTTTTATTTTTATTTGTGTTTTTTTTTCACTTTTGCAGGGGTCTTGCATCCCTAAGCCCCATGAAAGTAGAAGACTGACTTCATTTACTATATATGTGTTTATTTACTATATAAGGGAGGAGGAAGTAAGGAAAGAAATAAACAAGAAAATAATATATGCTGCCACTTGACAAAAGAAAGACTCACCAACAGAAGCCATTTCTGCCCTACATTGTTATAATGCTATTATTCCACTTTCAACGTCCTGTGGAATCCTGGGTTTTGCAGTGTAGGGAGGAACATTTAGAATTCTCAGCCAGAGAGCTCTTTGGCTCAGTAAAGTACAAACCCTGGAATTCCACAGGATGTTGAAAGTAGAATAATAACAGTGTAGTGCACAAATGGCCAGAGGTTCAGTATCTGGGATTCTGCAAATCAAGAAAAGAACACTGAAAAAGAAATTATTTTGATTTTTGCCTCTGCCTGCATTCTTAAAGTATGGAAATTATTTTTTCCCATAAACACCCCAATCCCTTTGAGGGGCAATTTTGTCAAGTTAACCCCCACACACATACAAACACCAGTTTAGACTCAGGATAAACATTTTTGGAAACATGAGGTAATCTGGAAATCAAGGTCTGGGTCCTTTCCCATTAGCAAAAAGGCATTTCTTTAGTCTAAAAAGAGCAGGGAGAAAAAATTCAGCAAAATTGGCTCCCAGAACCACTGGAAGGTTCCTCCCCTCCCCACTTGGGTGAAACATTTTTTTAAAAAAAAAATTCTGGATGGTGTGGGTCTTGTGGGGGGCATAAAAACCATTCTGTGGACTGCAGGGTGCACCTTCCCCTTAGGGTTTGCCCCCTAGGCTGAATCTTGGGCCATTTCCACTTTATGTCACTGAGTTGCTTCTGCCATGGGATGGCAGTGGTCAGCAGGTCATGCTTCTGCACAACGTCATCGCCGTCCCACTGCCATCCCATCGCAAAGCATCACACTCGTGCAGTATTTGAAAAGCGGGGGGGAAGGTCCTTTTACATCTCCCGTCACATGGCTCTCCTGTACTCACCATTGTGTGGAAGCCGTGACTGCACAATTGCAATGTTTCCTGACCCAGCACAGGAATGGAAAGTGCCCAGCTGTGCTGTAGAAGGAAAGGGCAGGGCTATCCTTCTCCCTTCCACAGGAAGACATCAGCTGCGGAAGGGAATGTTGCTCATGCGCTCCCTTCTGGACTCAGATTTGCAGTGCAGCAACATGGAAGAGCGTCATCATGTGGAAAGGGCCTTGGTGTATGTGGTAAGCAGAACTAACAGCTGCTGCTATCTAAGAACATGGGATTGGGTTGCTTTGAAGTGACAAAGGATCCATCTACTTCTGCCAGCACTCAACGGCAAAAATCATATGTTACAGTACTAGTAAATCTGGAGTGATAACTTTTTTCAAAAGAGCAAATCTTTTTGAAATCCAACCATTCTTCTTCTTGAATGCTAATCTGTGCCTCTTTCTGTGTCATAGGTTAGAAAAAAATGATCAAGGAACCCATGGACAAAGAAAAATTAAATGTCTTCTCTTCAAATTCTGTGGCAAAATCTGTGGAGAAAAATGAAGCCTACTTCTTTATCAAAACCCTCCATGCCTTTGGCATACCATTTAAATTCTCAGAACAAGGCTTTAATTCAAGGTAAAAAAATATTCAATAGTTGGCCCAGATTTAACATATTTACATCACCTGTTTACCATGTTTGTTCAGAAAGAACCATAAACCCACTTAATTTAACCATAATAATTCTTTTTTCCAAGTTACTAAGAATATTTCCACACCTTTCAGCTATTTTGCAATAAGTCCTATCATGCAATAGCAAAACCAAAATATATAGCATGATATTGGAGAGCTTTGGAAAAGGAAATTTAGCACCCAAGCCAGCCTAGTAAGCATTACTTGTCAACAGTTTTGACCCTTTTTGCTTGCTTTCGGGGCTGTGATCTCAGTTTAATGGATGCACTTGACAGTAGCAATCCTTTACAAGTACTCTAAAAGCAGACATAAGTAAAACAACCCAAACCACATCCATTGTTAATAATTGATGCTTATTCAGCATTGGTGAGCATTGATTATAGGCTTAAAAGGAAGTTCTTTGCAATATTGATTTTGATGCTTTTGACTTGCTATATCAAGACTGAAAGCTCCGCACTCTTAATGGAAGTCGGTCACATTTCTTAAAAAATTAAGCAGTCCTGAGGCACATGCGATTCAATACTAGCCTCTTTTCACAGCACAGACTGCATGCCCTTGAAGAAATGTCAAAAAAGTGTTACGTTCTTCAGCATTGAAAAGAGGGTATAAATTAATATCCAGACAATCTTGCTGAAAATTGAAATCACTTTGGGAGAGCTGGTTTGCATTTTGTGAGTAATAAAAGATAGCGTAAGCAATAAACATTCATTATAAACAACACAAATGTTAAAAGATTTCTCCTCCATTATGTTTTCTGCAGCTGGAAATATATACAGTGAAGGGTAAAAATTATAGCTTGATTGAAAGAACAGTAGTGGTATTTGAGGCTGGAAAAAATGAATCAACTAACTTCTTCATCAATGAGCAGCTATTTAGGAAAAACAAAAGCCTTTTCTTCCTGTACCCCATTTGTAAACAATACCTTCTTTTTTAATAAGCCTGGTATACATACAAAATTTTAAAAGATTTAGCTTCTCATTCATGAAGAGCTTTGCTGTCATGCTGTCTTTGGGAAACAATGAGAAAAGCTAGGTAGTTTAGAATAAACTTCTGAATATAGAATGGACTGGAAAAGATACCCAAAATCATCTAGTCCAAAATGATCCCTAACACTTACATTTTAAAAACAGCTCAGCACAACATATTGTAGTGAGGAGATATGGTGGTAATATTCTTGATCTATTGGCATGTTGGAATTCCCTATGCATTATTTACTCAAATAACATTTGTAGTTTATATGATGTACAGATATACAGATAATATTCTCAAGCAATATTGTTGGATGAGGTAGGAGTGAGATACTGAGCTCTCCTTATGTTGGAAAAAAAAAGAGATTAGATTTATGGTTTAATAATCCATGGTACTTCATCTAAAGTACATGCAGGATATCCCAGCATTCTCTGCTATATTGTAAAAACAATCTAGCATCTAGAAAAGGTGACTTTCTCAAGTACCAAATGGGAATGAGGTCAGCTAAAAATTGCCCTGAAGTTCAACATTACATTAAAACTGAACATTTTATTATAGCTCTTAAGTTTGAAGAAGGATTGAACAGTCTGTGCCACCCAGTTATGACTGAGAGAGGAATGAATGTACTGCCAAGAATAATGCTTTTGCCATGCTGCTTCTACATTCAAAAATGCACAATAAGGTTGTGTGTGTTTTTTAATATATCTGGTGCTTAACCCAGCCAACAGGCCATGATCTGAATTTTGCTTCTCTTTTGGAAAAACTTGGGTTTGCTGGAGAGAAGAAACTTTTCTTTGACTGGAGGAAAAGAAGTTCTGCTTTGTAACTACCAATTAAGGGGTTAATTTTAATTTTGTGTTACTGTTAATTTTACTATTGTTTGTTTGATTGTTTAACACTTTGCAACATGTCCTTTAAAGAATATGTCTGACATCTTGTTTGGTATTTATGAGACTGTAAATCAGACTTATGATTGCATAACTTTTGGGATTCACATTTCTGGTTATTAATGGCTGAACGTGATGCCCAAAACCTACCTTTTAAGTCAAGCAGTGCCTTGTTGAAAGGTTTCTGAAGTGCTTCAGGTTGGATCATTGGAAAATGGCGGCTACAGTGCTCTTCTGGTCTCAGGGCTCATTGACACAAGCAGCTGTGGCAAAACCCAGGTGGTTCTCTGCACTTACCCATCTCCATGTACCCATAACTGGGAGAACACTGCAGTCATTATTTCCCAGTGCCCCAATTTGCAGTATCTCAGAAGCCCTTCAGGTGGATAACTCCTAGTTTAAGAAATAGATTTTTGGGAATTTGCATTATCAGAAGTAGCTATGATGATGGAACTCAGTCGTCACAGCTATGTTTAAGGATGTGGGATCTCAGCCTATTTCTAGCAGCCTCATATCCTCCAATGTTATTAGATAGTTTATTTACTTAAAATGTTTGTTATACTACCTTTTATAC
This sequence comes from Iguana delicatissima, assembly GCA_948472985.1. Taxonomy (NCBI): domain Eukaryota; kingdom Metazoa; phylum Chordata; class Lepidosauria; order Squamata; family Iguanidae; genus Iguana; species Iguana delicatissima. The sequence continues at coordinate 394,085 of CAOKZL010000491.1, read as the reverse complement.
TACCTTATACAAAGCCTCCTCAGAAAGGTTTACAGTACATCATTTTAAAACATTAAAATTTAGAATGGAATTAACACAGCAGTGTGCAACATTTAATATAGCAATATTTCCTGAGTATGCAATCATTAGAAAATACATTGGAGCAACTAGGTCTATGAGACCTACTTAAAAAGCAAGGAGTGACATGGCATTCGACCAGAATGGGATCACCATAGAAAAGAACTGCTCTTTTGTGCTTACCACTTAATCTGAGTGAGCAAGGCCTGAGTGGACAATATTAAGGCCAAGTATGTATAAGATGTTTGGGGCTTTAGATTTAATTACTATGATCTAAATCTAATTACTTCTCCATATTAGAGTAGAACCAGGGAATAAATGGGATTTACATTACCATTTTTGGTGTTGACTTACCATTTACTGATTCAATCAGTGAGGTCTACACTAGTTGGATTTAGGACCAGGACTTTGAAGCAGACTCTAGAAAGAAAGCAGTGGTCAGTGCATCTGCTAAAAAAGTCATTGTAGGGCTCTGAACTTCTAGTTTCTACAACCAATGGGGCAATTTCAATCTGTACCAGCTAAAACATCTAAACTGCCTTTGAAGGCAGCTGAAGACACTGGTGTTAAAATGGTTTAGCCTGAATAAAACCAGGTCATGTCTGACTATAGAGAGATCTGTTTGTTGTTATTTTTCTTTCCACATAGAGAGTCAGCTGGCAAATTGACCAAAATTGTTTCTTGTATGTTATCATATACACCACTGAGTGCAGAAGATCCCTGTGCTGTTCATTGGTTATGGGCAGGGAGAGTACAATCCCATACAAATCTAGTCTCATGATTCCATCCAAACTGGGGGATTTCCCTCACTTCAGAGAGTTTTGTTTTTTTCCTGGGTTAAGCCTGCTCTTGCTTTTCCTCATCCCTCTCCAGGTTTCATTCATACACCCATTCAAAAACAACTTTGGGGGAAATAAATCTTTGCTCTCCTCTCAGTTTTTACCCCCATTAAGTTGATATCCAGAGACTTAGCCCATTTCCTTGCTACAACTTCATCCCAGCATGGAGACATGTTGAAGCCAGACTGTAATGTATGCTACCACTCAATGTCATTGCTGCCCACTCCTGTCACATCACCAGCCATCATGAACATGCATTATCATATTACTGGGGGAAAAACAGTAATAGGCCCCTTTTGCATGATGATCACATTGGCTGGGCCACGCAGAAAAGACAGAAGCACTATCTAAGTCAGTGGTTCTCAACCTTCTTAATGCCGCAACCCTTTAATACAGTTCCTCATGTTGTGGTGACTCCCAACCATAAAATTATTTTCGTTGCTACTTCATAACTGTAATTTTGCTACTGTTATGAATCATAATGTAAATATCTGATATTTAGTCCACCATGAATGATACAAAGTTTGAAGATTTGGTTTCACTGCATTCATACTGAATTAAATCCAAAAATAAATCTGGCATGGGAATAACACTAGATTTTGTAGGCTTATTCCTTACAATTGATGCAACATTCTTGTTTTTATCAATATCTGAAGTGGCACTCTCCAGACTGTCCAGTCCCAGAGTTACCAACACCTTTTTCAGCAAATTTTTAAAAGAATCTGAAGAAAATAATCTCACTTTATTATCATCCTCTGCATCCTCCTCCTCGGAAATAGAACCATCTGATTTAGAGTCATTATCCCCATGAGTATCTGCCAAATCTGGTTCCTCATCACTTTCAGATTCAGTGTTGATTTGTTCAGAGTGTGGCAAAGCAGATTCCTCAACTCTAGTCACTTTGGACCTACAGGTAGACTTTTGGCAAACACACATCATCATTTGATTCAGTTTGAATAACTTTTCTATCATCAGGAAAATCAGGTGAAAATGAAGGATTCATTGAAGTAGTTTGTTGACTGCTTAATAATGACATTACATTCAAATTCAATGAATTGTCCAACTTGCAGTACATTTTTTAAACTTGTTATTTATTTTGTGAAGTCATTTCACTAATATTGTTTGCCTATTAACATGCACCTCCATTTCTTCAGCAATCATTTGTCTTATCATCTCCCTACTACACTCAGACACATTCCCCTGGGAAGACATGGAGGACATAGGAGGTTCAAATCTTACTTCTTTACATTCCATAGGCATTGCAGTTTGACTCCTAGTGAATAATGACACCATACACAATGCTAAATTGCCCTGCGCTACTGTATTCGCTCATACAGAAGGGCAAGGAACTGCTGACTGAGAGGCTGCCATTTCTTCTGGCAGAGGCTGCTCACATGCTTGAGCGTGATTGGTTGTGTTGCTGGCGAGCTTGGATGGGTCAAGAGAGCTCCTTCCTCTCATAGCCCCCTCCCTTGCTTTCTGAAAGCCTCTTTTCAACATGGCGACCGGAAGTTAAAGGAGCGGTTGGGATTCCTTCCCCGCCCTTAACAGACTTAACTGCATTACCAGGTAACTTTCCTTTCACCTTCTTTTTAATTCTTGCCTTCTCAGACTTCCTTATACTAGATGTGTTTAGCTTTGTTTGAGCCTCGGAGTGGCTGGTCGGAAATTACCCTTCCAACTCACTCTCGCTCGATACCAAGAAAATTTTCTTTAGTAAGGTACTTCAAAGCAGGCAGGAGGACGCGAGCGCATGGCTCGCACTTGCACACCACCACCGAGGAGGGGATGGAGCCTAAGACCATCAGAAATACGTATTTTCCAATGGTCTTAGACGACCCCTGTGAAAGGGTCGTTCGACCCCCAAAGGGGTCACGACCCACAGGTTGAGAACCGCTGATCTAAGTGCTTCCTTCCTCAAGGCAGCACAGGAAGAGGCCGGCTGCCCTGAGGAAGGAAGAAGCATGTCCCCACAGCTACCTTCTACCAGCAGTCAGCCAGGTGAGGAGGGGAGAGTTTGGAATACACTCCCATCCTGGCAAGGGCACTGCCAGGATGACACCAGGACATCGCGGGATGCAGGTAAGGTGTGGAAAATGCCTTAGAAATGGTTTCACCTTTTGCTTTAGAATCCCATTTAAAAGAGAGAGGTATTATTGTTTCTTCGTATAATCAAAAGTTAGTGATGGGCATGGAGGTCACTGAATGGAGATTCAGGGTGATGGGATTCTGGGGCTCTTATTCCTCCCATTCTGCTTTCCTTAATATTACAATTACCCATTTAAGGATAATTTAAGAAAAAAACAATCTGCAGTGTGTTAAGGTTGATTCGTAACCTGTCCTTCCCAGATGGCAATTCTACAAACAAACCTGTGCTTTACCACTTTTGTGTAATGCATCACACTCCTTTGATTTCAGTGTCTGGATAATTTCAAGGTGAAGAAGGGGGTGTTCTTATGGTTGTTGTTTTGTGCCTCCAATTCATTTCTGACTTATGGTGACCTTATTACAGGGGTGTCTTGGTAGAATTTGTTCAGAGGAAATTGGCCTTTGCCTTCCTTTGGGGCTGAGAGAATGTGACTTGCCCAAAATCACCAGAGCTTTTCTGTGGTAGAACAGTGATTCAAACCCGAATCTCCCAGTATACTAGTCCAACAGTTAAACTACTACACCATGGGAGGGTCTTGCTCAGTAATTACATTTTGAGAAAGTGAGCAAAAACAGTCTTTGCAGAAATAAAGTCACTCTAGTGCCTGCCTCCTGCAAGTTGGTCTTTATACACATACAGGAATTAGTGTGTCATATCACAGGATCATTAGATTCAGAGTGAGGAGGGAATATCTCTTGTTCTGAAAGCAAATTCCCAAGCACTTTAATGCCATTTCTTTCTGAAGCCAAGATCTTTCAGATGTGAAAATTCAGCTCCATCACATTGTCCTTGAACCCCTGTTTACTCATCTTATATTGAAGCTAAGGACACACTAATCCCATCTTCTCTGTCTCCACATCTTTCAGTCTCACATGAGAGTGAATAGGAGATCTTCTCCTACACATGGATATACTCCATACAATCAGGAACCCTTCAAAACATGTGGTTATCAGTCATGTGGAGAGCATCCACATATGAGGGTTTCAGACATCTTGCTCTCCCCAAAAGAAGAGTAACAGATCTGTAAATAGAGACATGGAACTGGTGCACTTCTTTCTTTGCAAGTTGATTCAACATGTTTTGTGAATTAGTAAGTAGTAAGAATTAGTAAGTTTTTCCTGATTCTAGTTTCAGTCTACTTCTGAGCCAATATTTTGGCCAAAGCAGTTGTTCATTTCTCACTGTGACAGTCAGATCACAGTTCAAGTGTTCAGTTCTCTGTTCTCAAAGAATCAAAACTCAATGTTTGATAAGGATCTCTACCATGCATTGTCTCCAGTACAACATCCTGTTTTTACACACCACATTTCTGGTTGAAACAATGCTATTGCAGTCACTTTACTGGATTGTCAGTTACAAGGTTTCATTTTCTGGGCACAGAGGAATGAGGAGACATTGATGCTCAAAGGATGAGCAGGCTATTCTTCAGTCTATTTTGTATAGCACAAGCTGTATGAACAAAAATACAGGTACAGAATTCTTGCAGTTCAGAACAGCCAACCACACACTCCAAAAGCAGGCAAGCTGAAGTCAGTTCTGTTTAGATTGACACTTTAGGGATATCTGCAAATAATATTTGAGCTAATTTAAGTTTGAGAGTTTCTAATGTAGTGGATGGCTGTAAGAAGGAGTTATCTACCAAGGCAGTTGAGTTGGACGTATCATTGTTCTGAAAAATTATACAGTCTGTCTTCTGAGCTCTAAGATGGACCAGAAACACAATGGACTTTCTATGGCCAATGCATGCTTCTCCTTATTTCTTCAGTTTAGGAGTGAAGCTAGGGTGATTTATTTTGTCATACAGATGGCTTCCCTCCTTCATTATGTTACTCCACTGGAAAAACCCTATCCCGGGGTCTACAATTTTGATATTAAAATATGATTCAATGTGCCTGAGAGATCACCGGATGGGCAAGTAGGCAGCAATGGTCAAAGATCGAAAACCAGGTCAGGCCAGTAAAATCCCCAGTCACGTAGCCCCAGGAGACCTCAAGATGACCAAACCCACAATAAACAAAGGGTCCTCAGCTCCGAGACGCCGACTTGAGGGGATTACGTGTTTGCCCCAAGTTGAGCAAATATTCCATCAGGCGAGGACCATTACATGAAATCACACCACAAAACACAGCCAAAGATCCTGAGACTTTGACAACACCTTGTAATCCCTTCACGCAAAGGAAATTACCAGTGTGGAGCTTCGTGCCCACTGCAACACCCATTGTTCTCCCCGGGAAAGGATTAGCCCTCCAGGTACTTTTTCCCCTACAAATAGTCCCAGCTCTCTCTGTGCTGAGCCCCACTTCTCTGCTGTTTTTCCCGGACCAAGGACTTCAGGACAAAGGTGCACTCTCACCCCAGCTACACCCCTTCAATATTCCGCTATGCAGTTTCCTCTCTTTTGCTTCTTAATAGGTCTTGAGTGAGTGTGTGAGTGATTGCATTGCTGCGTGAGACTTTCCTTCAGTACAATCATTTATTGGACATTTTTGCTTGGTTTTTAGCTTGGCCTGACCCTGTAAAAACTGGGTAAAAAGATCCCGCTAGGTTACCCTGCCTCTTGCATTGCTATAGCTCGTGCTCTGGCTAGTTTCCATTTCCCATCATGTGGAGCACACTGAGGTGTCTCCCAAGGGACCCCAGAAATCAGGGTAAAAATTACCTTACTAAGCATGAAACTGGGACTGTTACATAGAGTGCTCTACTGTGCTAAGTCTAGGCACGTTTCATGTGTATATGCCATTTTGCAGAGGAGAAGCCGTACTGGCTGCAGAATTGGGGTTTTCAAGACAGCTCATCTAGGCTCTGAGGTGTTGGCGTTCTAAATCCTGCTACTGCTGTGGGTGGGACACCCCTGCAACAAAATGTGGTAAGATGTTTGCATAGTGAAAAGTTAATGTTTCTTTTGTTTTTAGATTCCTCCCCCCACCCCCCGGCTGGGATACATGCACTCAAATTACTTGTATCCAAATGTGCACACACCTTCAGCTACATGAGTGTCAGCAGCTTTTCTTGATTCATGTTAAAGTTTCACATCAGGATGTTTCAAGGATATGGAGTGAAATCACTTCTTAATATTCAACCATGTGCGAACTAACTATAGAGGAGTTTTTTCCGCCCGCATTCATTAATAGCATCACATCTATTGATCTAATAAGCTGATTATATAATCTACTATTATTATATTGCAACATATGAAAATTAGGCTTTGGTTTGTCAGTGCTGACAGCTGTAACCCTTATGTAATTGCTGAATATATGTCTTGCTTAAATTTAGAATCTACACTATTCAAGCTTTTGTCTCAGGAACACTACCACATTCCTGAACTTTCTGAACAGTGAAGAACGCTCACTGTTCTTATAAAAGCCAGTTCTTCTAGCCAAATAACAAAGGTTATCACAGGTCAGGCTTGATGTACGTTAGCAGAGCAATGCGTACATCTGCTTGGCTGCATATAGACTAGATGATCAGACTTTCATAATAACAAAAGGAAATGGAAGGTACTCTTTTGAAAAAACACATTTCCTCAGTTCAATCATTCCCAGCAAGCACACATATTACTGACCAAGCTTCTTCTTATGTTCTAACAAAGGGATGATGCAAAAGTTCACAAGTTTGAATTTCAATTTAGATCTTATTGTTTTAAGACACCTGAATCTCACTAAGAAGTTGTGATCTCACCAACACTTCATTACTGATGGACGGGATGTGTGTGTTTGTGTATGTCTTAACAAGCTCTTCCCATGCTGACTGGGAACTATGTGAATCAAAGGAGGTATTAACTCACACAATAAGCATCTTGCACAAGCATTTCTATACTGCAACAAGGATGCAAATCTCTGTTATTTCATTTTCACACACCAGAATGAAAAAATTCAAAACAAAAATTTGTGCAGGATGAGGTTATGATTGTTATGAACAGATGAATTAATGAATGACCTACAAATCATTCAGTCATCAACAGCCCTATTCAGGTCTTGCAGACTCAGGGCTGTGGCTTCCTTGAGTCAATCCATCTATAATATAGTCTTCCTCTTTCTCTTGCCTTCCACTTAAAAGCATTTTTGTCTTTCCTAGTAATGTCTTTTCATGGTATGTCCAAAATAATGACAGTCTCAATTTAGTCTTGGCTTTTAGAGAGAATTCAGGCTTAATTTTCTGTAGGACCCATTTATTTATCTTTTTAGTAGTCCACAGTGTCTGTAGAATGCTTCTCCAGCACCACATTTCAGATGAGTTGAGTTTTCTTCCTATCAGCTTTCCTCACTCTCCAGCTTTCACAACCATATATAGAAACTGGAAAAAGATGGCATGGACAATCCTAACTTTAGTATTAAATCATGTATCTTGACACTTGAGGATTTAGCCTAGTTCCTTCATATTTGCCTTTCCAAGTCCTACTCTTCTTCTGATTTCTTCACTGTAATCTCCATTGGTGACCAACAATGGAATAATAAGACTAGATACAAAAAGTTGGGCTAAATAAAGGCCATTTTATTTGACCTAAAACCAATGTAGATGTGTTGTACTTGGAAAGAAGTAAGAGACAGGAACAACCTGATGCAGGTCCAGCAGAAGCCATGTTTCACCCTTTGACTACCTCCTCAGACTTCCATTTGGCAAAACACTTCCACCCCCAGGGCAATCCAATAATTAGGTATCTTCCTGGAAGGTAAACCCAGAAAACTCCCACCCAAGTCTCAGGACTCTCTCAGTGAGAACCAAACCCCTAGGTTTGTCTCAAGGGTATCCTCCTTCCCCACCTACCAGGTCCTAGGACCTATAGAGGAATTTTCAGAGCCCTACCCTACACCAAAAGGACCCCAAGGTATATAGTAAACTGTATTCTCCCCCTTGTTACCTCCTGTGGACATGGGGAAAGCATCTATTTTGTCTTTCTCCCTCAACAGGGCAGCCAACACAGCCCTGTTGCAAGTCCCCAGGAACAAAATGTTACCCTCGTTCAACAAATGAACACCATCAGCCTATAGAGCTCTGGCTGCTGAAAAACTATGATAGGATGCAAGAGAAAGTTCAGGGCATTGCACTGTGAAGAACCAAAGATCCTAAAATATACTCCAGCTCAGCCCCTATCATGGGCCCCATTCTGGCACCCTGCACCAGCACCATAGTACCTTGGCCTATTCCACTGGAGACCATCAAAACAATACCCTTCTCCACAATGCCATTCACCATGTGCCATTCACCATTCACCAGGTAAGTATTCTTATTAATGACTGAACCAAGGTATGGAAATTCTTCAACTGTTTCAATGTCTTCCTCATCTTCTTTAAAGTTTTATAAATCATCTGTGGTCATTATTTTTGCTTTCTTAATGTTCAGCAGTAAACCTGCCTTTGCATTTTCTGCCTTGACTTTCTTCAGTAATTATCCCAAGCCTTTGCTATCTTCTGCTTGTAATATTGTTTTATCTGCATATCTTAAATTGTTGATGCTCTTTTGTCTAATTTTCATGATTCCTCCATCTGAGTCTAATCCTGTTTAACATATGATATGTTCAACATACAAGTTAAACAGATAGGGTGATAAAATGCAGCATCACCTAACCCCTTTGCTGATTGGAAACCATTCTGCCCTAACAATAGCCTCTAGTTCTGAATACAGGTTATGCATCAGAACCATCAGATGTTGCAGTACAGCCATTTCTTTAAAAGCAATCCATAGTTTTTCATGATCACCACAGTCAGAGGCTTTGCTATAATCTATAAAGCACAGGCAGATTTTCTTCTCACAATCTTTGTTGTGCTCCATTATTCAACATATGCTTTGGACATGATCTCTAGTGCCTTTTCTTTTCCTGAAAGCCACTAAGACATCTGGTATTTCTTGCTCTATATATTATAAAAGTCCTTGTTGTAAAATTTTGATCACCTCTTTGCTTAAATGGGAAATTAACGCAGTGGTCCTGTGGTTACTGCAACCTTTGGTGTCCTCTTTCTTGGGGATTGGAACATATATTAAGTATTTCCAATTGGTGGGCAATTTTTCTTCCCCATGTTTGTTGACAGAATTTAGTTAGAACTAGAATAGATTCTGTCTTTATATATTGAAGCAGCTCTATCTGTATGCCATCTGTTCCGGATGACTTATTTTTTGAAGGGCTCTGACTGCAGCTGTCATTTCACTTTTTAAAATTGGGATTTTTCTTCAAATGGTTCTTTCTTGAATGAATTTGTCATCCTTTCATCTCTTTTATATCATTTGTCCGTGTATTGTTTCCATCATCTTTTTATTTCTAGTTGGTGATGTAATGTTTTCCCCTGCTGGTCATCCCCACTGTTGGTTTACATTTCCCTTTGATTTCTCAGATCTAGTGGAAGAAGTCTCTTGTTCTTCCTTTGTTGTTGTTGCTGTTGTCGTTGTTGTTGTTGTCATCTTCTATTTCTCTGCAGTGATTATTATAGTAGGTCTCCGTGTTCCTGCATACAAGTTGTTGAACAGTTGCATTCAGGATTCTGACTATATTTCTGTTACCTTTTACTTTTGCTTCTTATCTGTCCTTAACTATGTGAAGAGATTCAGCTGACATCCATTGAGATTTCTCTTTCTTTTTGGCAGTGGATAGTGTCTTTTTGCATTCCTCCCTGGCAACGTCTCTGATTTCAGTCCAGAGTTCTTATGGCTTCTGGTCTATCAGGCTTAATAGAGCAAAACTACTTTTTACATTATTTTTAAATTCTATGGGTACGTTCTTCAGGTTGTATTTTGGCACTGTGGTAATTTAGTGTTCTTCTTTAGCTTTACTCTTTTTTGATATTGTTCATGGTCTGTTCCACAATCTGCTCCTGGTCTTGTTTTCACGGAAAGAATGGAGCTTCTCTGTCTTCTGCTTCCAGTTATGTAGCCATTTGATTTCTATATTGGCCATCTGATAATGTCCATGTATACAGTCACTTCTTCAGTTCCTTGAAGAATGTGTTTGCAATGTTGGTGTCACAGAATTCAATCAATCAGTCTCCTGCTTCATTTATTGATCCTAGGCTAAATTTTCCTACAGTTTTTGATTCTGCTCTGTTTCCTACTTTTGCATTCCAATCACCTATGATTAACATGAAGTCTTATTTTAGTGTGCGATCAGCATAAACTTGGGTTATGGTTATATTGATGAGTTTTCCCTGAGACCTTATTCATGTGATTTTTCCAGACTTTGCATTCCATGTTTTGACTGCTTTTGCTACATTGCTCCTCATTATTGATGTCATCCCATTTCTTCTTACATTTTCATTTCCTGAGTAAAACACTACGTAGTTATCTGTGAAATTATGATAGTTTTCACAAATGTATCAATATTTTTTCACATTTGGGGATTTTTTGTGAATATTTTTGTGCAAAAAATATTTAAGAGCCTGTGTTTTGAACAAAAATAACTTTTTAAGAAAAATACAAAAACTTTGCTTAAAACATTTTGTGGAAAAAAATGTTTTCTGATTTTGTCTTTTGTTTCTGTCTTGTTGTCTCTCACTTTCTGGCATAATTTGCTAAATATTGTGGGGGAGGGGAAGTCCTGATCTTTTTTCCTCTCGCTGAAGTGTGAAAAATCTTGTAGTAGTTGAGAAATTATTTGGTGGGTCAGCCTGAGGTAGTAAGACGCCTTTTGGATCAGGGTTGAAAAAATGTGCAAATATTTTTACACCCCTGATTCGTATAGCTATCTTTAACATTAAAGTATGGGACAAGGCCAAAAAAAAAAAAAAAAGCCATGGGATAGTGAATGAGGAGCTCTAGACCATATTTGACCATATCTACCGGGTTTCCTACTCTTGGCTTATGGCATTTCTTTCTTAACTAGGGCCCTGGGTTCTAATCCTGATGCAATTGCCTACTTTTTCTAAGATTTCCCATTCCAAAAATTGGCTTCTCTCTGAGTAAACTGCATGTACACACTTCTACTCTGTTTTTCAAAGATAGGCCTTGGCCTGAATCCTATTGGTAGACCTGACTAGAAAAGAGCCACTGAATCGGTAGGATTTACCTCTGTGTTGACTCATCATTCAACAACTGATTCCACAGGTATATTCTAAATAGGACTAACCAACAGGATTCCAGCTACTGTTTCCAGTGGACTGATCCTCTTTTGTCCTTATTTTTACTTTTGGGGGTACCTTTTATATGATTGCTATTATACAGTGGTGCAACCTAAGAAGGGTTTGGTAGCACATTTCCACTCAACAGAGGCCATTTCCACATGGGGATATAGCCCGCGCTGGGACGACCTCACCAGGAGGTCGTCTACACCACGGGATGCGCTAGGGCGGTTTGAAAAGGTGAGGTTCTACACCTCAAAGCACCCTCGCGCGGCCGCGGGGATAGCGCCGCATGTTTTATAAAGACCACCTTTCAAATGGTCTTTTTAAAACAAGAGCACGCTAGCCTGTTGCAGTGCCCTGTGAAGAACTGCAGGGGCGTGCAAGCGCGTCCCTGCAGAGCTGCCCGGGGGCGGGCTTCCGGTTGGCGTGCTGCTCCGATTGGTGGAGCACTGCCGGAAGCCACCAGATGCCATTTTGGGCACCGCTGGATGCCGCCAGATGCCGGCGGCGTGTAGAGCGGCGAACGTGCGCTGCTCCCCATGAGGACAGAGCCACCCAGATTAAGGTAAGCTCTGTCCCCGCATGCGCCGCCCTGTTCTGCCGCATTTCGGGGGCCCCCATGTGGAAAGGACCACAGTGAACAGACGACCTTTCACAAAAACCCCTCAGCTGTCTACTAGGGAAGTTGGTTTTCCTGTGTACTGGGCAGAGAATAACTGCTGGATAGGTTCTGTGATATCATCATGGTAATACTCTCATTTTTCTGTTGGGACTGTACTATTACCGTCACTAATCTGGGCCAAATTCAAAGCACTAGTCATAAACTTTGAAGCCTTGAACAGCTTTAAAACCAGCTTTAAAACCTGAAAGACAGTCTTCTTCTGTAGATATCTGCCCGTACCCTGAGACCATCTTGGTGGCCATTCTTCGTGTACTTCCAGCGGCTCAGTGGGGCAGCTCATAAGTAGAAAGAGGGCCTTTTTAGTATTTGAGAATCCAGTTGTGGAATGTCCTCTCAGAAGAGGATCATATTACGGTTGGATTGTGGTCTCTTCAGTGCCTTTTTATTTCCCAGCACTTTTAGTTTTACTGCCTTTTTTAAAAAAGATCTTTGCAAGATGTCATTTTCTGTTGTTTCATTGTTGTTGTTTTCCTGATGCTATTAAACTGTTCAATGTGTTATGTCTGTGTTTTATTTTTGTACTTAAATGACTTTAACTGTTGTTTTTCCAGCCAACATGGCAACTTTCTGTTGATGGCTGGTATAGAATTGTTGTAAGTGAGGAAGTAAATAAGAGCTTGTGTGGGTGTAACATTGTTTTCACAGTGCCATATCAGCCACAAGCATAACAATTTTGCATAGGCCATATAAATAGTTACAAATGTTTTAATGTCATTCACAGTAACTTGCATTGATGCCAACAAAGTATACTGTCCTTTCAGAATGATCTTTGAGATCATCACACTCATCTTATGAAGCGATTGCTAAATGAATAGTATGAAAACTGATTATCCCATTTTCTAACTTCACAAGATGTCATTAAATGATTAAAGTAACAATTGCATTTGCTATAGAGTATAGATTGAGCTGTTGAAGGACTTGACCCTAAAGTGTGATCTATTTTTTTAATTCCTCTTTAATGATTATAGTGAAACTTTATTGCTTAATTACATCACACATCAATGAATTTTGCATTTTGATTAGACAATAAAGTTATGTGATGCTCTAGATCATTTGAGGACACACCCATGAAACAGCTACAACACGCTGATGAGTTCCAAGAAGGGTAAACTGTACGTTTTGGCCCAATTATGGAAAGTTTGCTGCATGTAAGCAGAGCTGGGCATTTGCGTTAGGACTCCCATGATGCTTTGTGGTGATTTTCCTCTGCTGAAATGTATTTCTGAACTCACCATGACATATATCTGTCACTTACTGCGCAGCTTTGGCTGAACTAACAGCTGTAGTACCCTGATAAGGTCTCATAAGAGGGCAGAATTATTACTGGCCTTTTTCATATTTCTTAGGCTTTTGATGTTTTGATGTTTATTTTATTTTATTTTTTTGAGTCAGTAAAAAAATTACTCGATACGCTCCAAAGGGATGCACAGAAGTCTTTCTCAGCCACCTGGCTCTTCTTGATTTACTTCCATGCTGTTTCTTTTACATTCACACTACAGTGTTGTATTCATCCAGGTATGTTGTCCAAGTATTGTTCTATTGACATCCAGGATTCTTAGGATGCTGCTGTTGCCCAGTAGGTTTAAAAAAAATCCATAAGAAATATATGTATCAAAGCAGAGAAAGGGTTTGTGTGCTATTGCATCTGTCATTGAATCTAAACACAAGATAAATACTAGCAGTGATAATTTGACACAAGATATATCTGGGACAAATTAAGTGAGAAATGGAAGTACTAAAAGAGAAATGAGAAATATACATAGATGCATTGAGTATATTTCAATTTTATTTGTATGTATGCACGCATGTGACATATACACACACATACACATACAGAGATTACTACTCCATTTATAAAATCAGATTGAATTTAGAGTTCTTTACACTTCAACTGTACTATATTCTTATTTCCCAGCTTATTTATAGTTATAACAGCTATGGAGAAAGCATGAATATAAGATCCATAGCTACAGAAAGAGATAATCTTTCACCAAAGAAATTTAGTTTCCATATGTCCTGAATGCTGAAAAAAAATGGATTGTAATGTTACCTTATATATAAGTATAAATACTTAAAATAAATAAATTAATAAATTCAATACAACAGAATATGATTTATGTTGTTGAGAGTGTCAAGCTATATGGCAATATAGCTTGACACTCTCAACAACATAAATCATATTCTGTTGTATTGAATTTATTAATTTATTTATTTTAAGTATTTATACCTTACCCTTCAACCAAAAATGGCTTTTAAACAGTTAATTTGATAGTTCCTGCCCTAAAGCTTACAGTACAAATAAGACAAGAACGCAAGGAAATGGGCATGACAGTGGAGAAAGTTATTAGGATCATCAGATGATGGCTGTTCTCATATACTTCAAGAGGCCAGAGCAATGGCAGTTGGAATTCAGTGGCAAGCATAATGGAAGCATGTCTGGTTGCTCTTCTGCTACCTCAGGGACCAGAGCAATGACGCATTGGCCCTTTCCACAACGCACCTTTTTGCGGAGATGGGGTGCAGGGATTGCGCAAGCAGCCCTTAGCGAGAGGCTCTCGCGTCTCAGTTCCTTCAGCTCCGCAGCTGCTGCCTGCTTGTGCGAGAATTCTGCCTCTTCCTTCCACAGGGCAGGAAGCGCGAACGCTGCGGCTCCGGAGCCCCGCACATATGACAAGTGCATGCGGGGCCCTGGAGCAATGCTTGATCGCGCACCATTTTCAGCTCACAGCTGAAAATGAAAAAGTGCGTGGTTGGCGCCTGCCAGCCCCTGGAGCATCACACGACACTCGAGGGGCCCTTTCGCATGGCAAATGCCATGCAAAAAGGGCCTTGGAATCAACAAGGAAGGTCCTCCTCCTCCTCCAATCATGTGAATTGGCCCTAGAAATGGGCAAATCCATTCATTTTCTTTTCTACTACCAGTGAATGCTTTAAACCAACATTTTTTTCCATTGCAAATATAAAGAAAACAGATGAAATTTTCACTCTTTTTGACTGATCAAAGTCAACTACCACAGCCTTTCTGAATGTGGATAGGATTACAGTGTACCTGCTGCTAAGAATTAGGGGTCTTTCAGAAAATGAACAAGTAACAAGTCTAATTTAGTACTAACATGATTGAAAACACAGGGATTCAATTGCAAACTGTTCAGAGTTAAGTTCTCGAACCACTCAGTCTTGATGGATAAACTTGTCTGATTCAGCTCCTCTATCATTTACATTTCTTTAATCTCAAATTCTTTCTGTCCTATATATGAAAGCATTTGTGAATTTTGGTAAGGTTGCATAAAAAGGGAACTGAAACAAATCTCATCTATCTCTAACTGGTCCTCACTGGGATATTTTGTCTTTCTGTAAAGATGTATTCTCCATGGCAATTGAATTCTATGGAATTCTAGAGAATTCCAGGTGATAATGACAAGACAGGCAGTGCGACATTGAATTTCTCAAATAGGTTTCAAACACACACATCCCCAATGTGATCGCTGTTACCCAAGTAAAACAATAACATCTTAGCATACAGTAGATCATTTTAACATACTCTGAGCTTTAAGCAATCACATATAATAATAATGTGAGTGTGTGAATGTGTGTGTGTGCATGTGGGTAAAAGAATCCACTCAAACATGACACCTTGGCTGCACATCAAAGGCTATAATTAGAGAATCTACACATAGTAGGTCAGTAATAGGAGCCATTGCCTCTGTCAGCAGTTTTTCACTTTTCTCATGAAGCCATGCTTGCTAATTGGATTAAGCGTGTCTCTAAGTCTAATCTCTGCAAACGGTGGTTAAAGAAGGAACTGTCATGTGACACCTGGTTTGTGTGTTAAGAAATGATTAACAGAGCTAATAAACGTAATTTAAATATATAACTCATGCACGTAATTAACTGTGCCTTATTTCCTTGATTAAAAATCTACTTATCTGTGATAATGGCTCTGCTTAAAGATGAGGTTATCTGAGCCTGGAGAAGGTTTTCTTCATTAAGTTCAGATAACATTTAAAGGGACAGAGGAGATTCATGAACAGTGGAAATGGATAGGTTGAATTTCTCATAAATCTATATCTAAATGTCTTGACCACTCATAAAGGTAGAGTTATGAATGAAAGCATGGTCTGAAATGATTGAGACAAGTGTCCAAGAATGGATGTGTCAGCAAACAATAAAGCACATTTTGCCAAGAAGACTAATGTAAAAGTATAAAGTCTGCATAAGTTTCTCTGTTATGAACCAAGGCAGTCTTCAAGAATATAGATATGCATTCCTTACTTTGGCTCAAAAAGCATTGCACTCCCATTACCACTAGGAAAGGCAAGTTAGGGTTAGGCGTATGGAGATATCTTATCTGTCTATCAATCCATTCATGCATCCATGATGTACATAGTGTCCCAATGCAGGCTGGTGTTGGGGATCAAAGCTAGAAACAACCTCTTCATTCTGTACAGCAGCTTCCCTCTCTTCCTTAAGTTATGATGCAGGCAAAATTGGTCACCCCATGGTATTCATAGGCTATAGGACACTTAGTTATTTTTTCAACTACTGTACCCCAATAGGAAAATTGGTAGATGATATCACAAGGACAACTGTTGAATAACAGCAGAAAAACACTGAGAGAATGTTTACTACCATGCAATTGCTTATTAACGTCCAAAGAATCTTTGTGGTAAAAGGTGTTGTAAGATCTGTTTCACAGCGCTGTGAGAATGTGAAAATTGGAGAGAATAATTACTGTGAAGTTTTCCTTGAGCATGCACCCAAAGTTTGGAGTCTTTGCGCTCCAATGAATCAAGAAGTCCTTTTTTGACATCTGCAATAAGAAGAGCATGAGAAAGTAGTATAGTGTTTTTGTAACAACCATGGCAGGCTTAGCCTTTGTCAAGCCAAGGGAAAGGAAGAGCCCACAAAGTGAGATGTGGGAGAAAATCATTCAGTTCTCATTTTAATGAAAATTTCTTAATTTTGCTCTACCTAACCAATGTACTAGCTGAAACCCAGAACTGCCTTTGGAAATTCTCCAGCTATTGAAATGGATTTCTCTGATACTAGGTATTACTGGAAAGTACATCGAAAAAATTGTATCTGCTAATTAAATGGACATTAGTGGACACAAAGGGGTGAACAATGAATATAATCCATCTCTAGACATTTCCTTCAAGCATTTCCTGCCCAGTAGGAAACAAACATTTTGTTTTTGGTGCTGATCTTATATGTTATAATTAGTCAAGACTATATCCTAGTTTACTCTGTACATCTGGTTCTCCTCTTTCTTCCAGTGGTGATTCCATGTGTCCAAATGTTCCTATACCTTGAAAATGTATTTACTTTCCATCACCTTTGCATCTTCTGGAAGCATTAAACATTTGTGAGGTTTTACTGTCTGGGGTTTAATTGGTATGGAGAGTTGCATGGACTATCAGTTAGCTTTTTATATATATTACAATCTTCTGGCATTGTGGTCTATTCTTTATACATTGTCTCAAGGAAGAATAAAGAACAGTTAAGAGAACAGTTAGGAATTGCATACTCACAGCAGATTTCTTGTCCTCTTCCTTGAACTAGGAAACAGAGTGCATGAAAACATATTCATGAAAAACATCTCTTTATTTTTCAAAGGAATACAGTAGTCAAGAGGATGAGCTGTCAGCCAGAAAACTCCTTTTAAAACTTCACCTCAGCTGAGGTTCAGCAGGTTGTTGTGACACTGAACGCCATGGTGGTGTGAACCCTTACTCTGTAAAGGAGCTATCAGGGTTATGCTACCTTCCTACAGAACTGTTGATTATACTGTATGAAAAGTGTTTTGAGCAATAAGGAAATGCACTGTTAATTCTCAAAACTATTAGGCATTAACAAACATACTCCATTAAAATTATTTGTGAAAGGAACTAACGTCTAATGGTAGATTATTTATGCCTCCTTATGTAAGTATCTAAACAGCACAATTACTGGCATATCCAGGACTTACACTGGTATAATTTCTCAAGCTGAGTTGAGCCATAATGTGTGTAAGTAAAATCTAAGTTCTTAGTCCAACTGGATCACATTTCATCTACTCCTCCTGGGGTAAAGAGAAACAGACATACAGTGCAGTCTTAATTATATTGACTCAGGAGTCAGTTCTACTGAGGTCTGTCAGACTTACTGCTAGGTTAAGTTGCTATAGGGCTGCAACCATACAGAACATGTGGCAGAAGTGCTCATGGACCAGAGACCAAGAACATTGTGACTTCACATATAACCCTAATAAAGGCCAAATAATCTCAGTCTATATTCCCAACATTAGAATGGGCAGATAGTGTTTATCCTAGGGTCTCTAAGGGGGGCATTGAAGAATGTCTTCTATCATATAAAAATATTAATACATTGAACTTTGGAAGATTTAGAAGATGTAGATGTGTGATTCTGTTTTGGGGCTGAAAGTTCTTTTCAAAATCCTTATTTATGTACAGTCATCCCTCCAAATTTGCTAGGGTCACAGGACCCCGTGAAAGTGAAAAAAACGTGAATAACACTAGGCCCTCCCAAACCATATTTAACACACAAAAAGAGTATTATCACAATATTCAACCCACCATAGATTCCTTCGAGACATCAAGGTTCTTTCACAAGGCAGAAATAGGTAGCTGATGGGGCTTACTGCCACCTCCACTGCTGCCCCACACTATTTTAATAGAGACTTATAAGCCTTGTTGGCAGTCTCATGAGGCTTCCAGTCCCTATTAAAAATGGCATAGAGAGGCAGCAGAGGTGACAGCAAACAATCCTTGAATAATCAAATCCGCAAAAGTGAAACCCGCAAATGTGGAGGGCTGTAATGAATCCAATCAACTTTCAACCTAAATATCATTTCTGGACATTATTAATACTATCATATTTTTACATGAGGTGTGTTAAAGGATATTTTTGCATAAAATTATGTGCCTACAGAGTCAGATAATGTGGATCCCACAGATGTGTTGTCCATACAACTATTATTCAGAATGTGGTATTTATATACTTATATCAGGGTGGTTTTTCTGTTTTCTTTATTTAATACATGGTTGTCAATCTATTTTACCGTAATGTGTGTCCATGTTTCCCTCCCACTTCCTATCCTTTACATTTGGCTGTAATCCTTTGCTTTAAACCTTTTCTCTTTGATCTTTCCTTTTTGTTTTTTATTAAAAAGGAATATAATACAGCCTAATAATTTGATAGATATGTACTTGCAGTCTGTGTGTTTCATCTATCATGAATTCTATTAGGCTACAAGAACAATGAAACTTACAAGAGTTTCTGATATAATTTACATACATAATAAAATACCTCAGCTATTTCACCACTGCAGTGCAGAAGAATGGAGGAGGGGACATACTGCCTACATTATCTGGCACATAGACAGGAGATCTCCTGGAAGTAAGCATTTCAAAGGTAAGAATATTGGACAGGAGAAAGAACAAAGATAAGTCACTTTTTGAACTCCAAACCTTATGCTGGCTAGAAGAATTTTTGGAATTCTAAATTCCAAAATTTGGAATTTTGTAGTCTAAAATAGTGGGGTTTTTCCAAGCTCTGAGAAGGAATCTGAGTAGACCATTTGCCCAATTGCACTGGAAATCATTCAAGGAAAAGAAATCAAATTGATGAAGATCACCATATATTTGGAGAACAGGAATGTTAGTTCATGATTATTTTGTCCTTGGCTGCAAGGATGAATAATTGTGGTAGTTTTCTCTTCCCCACTTCAGAAGGAAACAAACATTCTTTCACAGTATTATCTCAACATTTGATGTATATGTCCTGTAGTCTTTATGTTATAAGCAGAGCCAATGATGTCTAGATTTGTAGCTGATACATACAATTATGGGACAATTTACAATACATACATACTCTCAAACACTTTGCAGATAAAAACCAGAAGAGGTGTGGCCAGGCAATATCAGAGTTTGGTCAAAAGGATGCAGCCAGGCAAAAAGGCGGCCAGAGTTATTAAAGAGAAAGAACATGCTGAACTTCCATTTTAAGTAGAGAAGAAAAATCCCAAATCAGTGGATCCAATACTCTGAATGTGTGCACATGTGCACCTAGCATGATTAACAATAAACACACTATTATATCAATATTCTATTGATTGTATATTTATTGTATATAATAAAGGCAGTCAATATGCCTTTGTCAGACCTGTTCAAAATTACACATTTATGGTCATTATATGAGTTCTGTTTTCAAACCTAGATTAGGTGAAACCCCAGCTTCCTCATAACATAGCCCTCTCAGCCTCTTCTAGTTCACAGAGTTGTTAGACTAAAAACTGGGATGGGTGGAAAAATAATTTACAATATTGTTGGCTTCACGAGATCAGATGAAAATAGTTAAGAAAGATTAGCTGGGGGAAAAGGTTGCTATAAAGAAATCCATGCACCCCAACAGTCATTTAAAATATCTCAGGCTACAATCCTCTATAGGCTTAGAAGTAGAATCCACCTCAGGAGTAAATAGAAGTATGGATGTCTGGGTTGGAATGGTCACAAGTGGCTTTGTCCCTTAGGGAGCTCTGATAAGAGGCAAGGTACTGGACACAGTAGGAACCAGTCTGGGAAATTAGAAACTGGTTGAAATTGTCTCTCAGGTACAGGAGACTCAGAGAATTCTCATGTTGGTCCAGGCCCCCGATCCTGGCACCTAGGAGACTCAGATAAGTGTCTCTGGAAGTGTGGAAAGATTGGATAGCTGCAATATGACATTGAACCCTGTCATGTCCCAGTCACTGTATGCAGATCTAACACAGCTCACTCAACTTTTGTAAATTGCTTGAGATAAAGATTTGACAATAAAGTAAGTCTTCCAGAAGATTGGCAGAATTAGTCATTTATGGTTCTGCAAAACCTGTGTGAGTGATTCAGGAAGGTTATGCTATTTGAGGGTTTGCATACAGACAGTTATGTTAACATTTTAAAATGGATAAAAATGATTTTGAAATGTCTAAATCAGAATTTAAGGAACAGCTGTGTAAGGATGATGAATATTGGATAACTAAAATCAATAAGTTATTGTTGAAAATAGAAATGGAAGATGAATAAATATAAGATTGCATGATTAAATGGGCACAAAATGTGGGTCACAACATACAGATTGCACAATGGACAAGATGTGGGCAAGAGATTTACAGTTTATGTTAAGCTATGACCTTAGAAAAAATTTCTATAAGATGATGTACAAGCGGTACTTAAAACCAGAAAGATTGTCTAAAATGTGTAATGGATCTACTAATATTCATCAGAAGCGTAAACCTGATGAAGCATTCTTCTTCCATATGTGTTGGACATGTGAGAATTTTGGAGGAATTCTACAATACATGAGCACAGTGGCCAGAATACTTTTTGTTCAGAGATGGAAAGATTCAACTGTTCCATTTCAAGAAGACTGGATGATGAACCTGCTTGATCTGATAGAAATGGACAAATTGATTATTTTTATTTAAGAAGGAACACTGAGCAAATTTAAGAAAGATTGAGATATGGTTAATGGTTTATCTGAGAGTTTGTTGGGGGAAAATTTCAATTTTGGATTTTGAATACTAGTAGCATGAATTAATTTAGCAGATATATATATATATATATATATATAAGATCATTGCAATTTGGGGGAGTATAGGTTGCATTTTACTATATAACCATCACCTGGGGGCTGGAGGTCATATGTATGTATCCTTTTAACCTCTTCCCCTTTAGGTTTGCTTAGTTTTGTTTTTTTTAGATTTTTTAGATCAGGTAGTTTATTTTGTTAGGATTGTTCGTCTTTAGGAAGTTGTGGTGTGCTGTATTTCCTTATGTGTTGTTTTATATATTTAACATTTATGTGTAATAAAAATATCTTTTCTGAAAAGGGGGCATATATATGTGTGAAGATGGAATCATTGGGTGCATCCAGATTGATTGAAAAGTCCCAGATCTTTTTTTCCCCCCTGTTGTTTTTGATTTTATACTGGCTCAAAATAAACCAATCTGGGGAGTTGGTATAAACACAATGTGCATCGATTTCCAAAATCAAATCAGAAAGAACAGGAACAAAATTTGGGAGTTCCTGGTCTTTTTAATCAATGTGAATGTGCCCATTCCATTGGGATAAGCACTATTTTACAGTTAGTGGTATGGACTAATCATACCATGGTTAACTCCATATTTGCAAAGACTACAGCCTTGGCAAGATCTTGGCAAGAAAGTCACTTTGTCTGCCTTGATCTTTCACCAGGAATAACATTAGGGCCATTTCCGCAATACACTGTTATAGTGCTATTATTCCAATTTCAGCATCCTATGGAAGCCTGGGGTTTGTAGTTTAGGGAGGGGCATTTAGAATTCTCAGCCAGAGAGCTCTTTGGTGAACTACAAGCCCCAGAATTCCACAGAATGTTGAAAGTGGAATAATAGCACTATATCAGTGTAGAAAGGAAATGGCCTAGCATTCTACATTTGGCTATCTCATTCTGTCAACCAGCACTCAGCAAACACTTTAGATCCTACAACACTGATGACCTCCTAGAAAACTACTCTGAGTGATTGAATTCTACCATAAGATACAATTTAGATGGATAGAAATACTCATTGTTTCTGAAGCCAGAATGGATATCTGCATTTCATCTTCTCTTTTTGTTACTATTTAAAGTTTTAATTTAAAGAATCATTCCCTAGGCAGCACAGGGAATTGTTTTGTTACCTCATCTAAGAAGTCAAGAAAATAGACTCTTTCTTATAAACAACAATTGGAACAATGAATTAGTCTCAATTTTAATTAAACGATGATCTCCACTTAGCCGTGATTAAATTACAAGAGCTAGATAAATTTACACAGCAACATTTAGTTAATTTAATTAGGGATGGCACTACTTTCCTTTATCATCACTCCAAATAACAAATGTGTTAGATATCATGGTTTCTCTTGCTTAGCTTTTCTTCACTTGATGGCCACACAAAGGTATTTCTCATAAATGGCACACATGTAATAGGTTTACAGCACTCTGTTTTTGAAGTGCACAAAATTTGAATTACAAAAGCTCAACGCAGTTGCACAGAGACGTATCCAGGAAACTCTACTTGCTGTTTCAAAGTTAATTTACAAAATAATATTTTGTTGTCATCCATCTCTGTTATGACACAGAAGTTCTTTACCAGAGAAAATGTGTTACCCAGTACAGAATTAAGCAAAATCCTGACCTCTGGTCTATCACCCCAACCAAGAAAATATAGAGAGAACTAATCTCAGAAAAGTGCTTTATCTCACTGATAAGCCTGACAGAACTCAGAGAGAACTTCAGATCCCTCTCAGAAGAATTGCCCTGACTGTGCCCTTGAAGAAAGCAGATTTTCCAAAATGGTTTGTAAATAGCAATCGACTTTAACATTTTTCCCCCCAATGGTTTTCCTTAATCTTGGCTGTACATACTATGGCTCCCTCTTGTTTTTGATTTTGGTTCATACAACCATTGACTTGTTACCAGAAAAACTGATGGATTTACTAGAATTCAGTAGAGTGAAAACCAAGGCAATTTTGCTGGCTTAGTTACTCATCAGATGTGATGGATACAAAAGTTGGGGAAAGTGTTGGAATTTGGGGACATGCTTTGTGATTTTTGGAATTCTAAGGGAAAGGTGAGAAACTCTGCCTAATAATCAGAGCATAGTTGTACCCCTACGTTGGGACACCTAAGTTAACTGAATAGAATTCACTCTAATATAGTACACCCAAATAAAGTAAAGGAATAAAAGTACAAACATTTTAATACTGAAGAGGGAGAGACTTAAAAGGCTTTCAAATGTTGTTCTTAGATTAAAGTGGATTAGATAAAGTGTACTGCATTGTAACAATTAGAAACTTAAACCAGGGTGGAGATGCTGGAGTCAAAAAGGCCATGCTACCCCATTTTCACCTATTCTGGAACTCTGGTGGGCGTAGCCATTGCAGCTATGATTTAAGATAAGCAGAAATTATTTCACTCACTCATAGTTGCATTTCAGACATTTCAGTGGGTACTGTTTCAGCATGGGCACATAGAAACAGAATTTTAAAGCCCCACAGCAACCTTTTGAGATTTTTAAAGGTTTTCTTTAAAGGAGGGGAATGGAGGCCTTTGAAGAATTAGTGGAGCTTGAAAGTGTTGCTCTGAACCTCCTGAAGGGCCACATAGAGTCTATGGGTTACACAATTCCACTCCTCACTTAAATCAATCTTTTGGATTTGGCTTCTATCTTTGGCCTATAGCCTGGTATGGGGCTAACCAGCTAGCACTATCAGGATTGCACCTGCTAACCCTGATGCCATTGTCCACCATCCTGTGTCCTTGCTTCTGCTGCCAACCTATTTACCTAAACATCATAAATAAGGATGCACAGATCTCTTGAGACCAACACTGAAGATCTTCTGCTTTTCAAACCACCTGGTTTCTCCTCTGCCAGTCCTTTGCATACTTTTTGTTTGTTTGTTTTTACAGAAAGTGTGCATTATTGTATGCAGAAATGTATGACTTTCTAATGGTATTTGGTTCCTTGTATTATGTGGGAGGTGCAAAATGGAGTAAATCTACCTTAAATAAAACTCCAGTGTAGTGAATTCCTCATGCATCCCCAAACAGAAATGAAAGGCTAACCAAGTACAAATATACTCCACCCAGTATGAAACACAGAATCTGCAGAGCTTTCAGTCGGTTACATGAATGCAGGATCTCTGTACAGAATATTTCTGCCTGTTTGTGGATATTGGAAGCACAATAAGAAAGTATGGCGATACCAGAGATGGGTGCCAGTTGGTATAGTCCTGTTCTTAGCTTCATGACCATGATATACTCGTGGAGGACTACCAGCCAAAAAGCTGTGCTATATGAATCACATATGTGTAAAGAAATGGCTTCTAGAACAAATATCACTTCATCATTAAAAAAAAAAATCCTTTCACCAAATTGAAAATTCTTCACAGCTATCAAAAACACAATAACTATTTCAGGAGCTCTAAAATGTAGAATTAATGTTCATGTTAATATTTGATCCAGCATTCTCGTATTCTTTATCTATACATTGTTGAAATGGAAGCTTCCTTTTTAACTCATTAAACTCAGCAAACCAGAAGAAATCGTTTGCATTCACAGGAGGAAGCTTTCTAAAACTAATGTATACAAGACTTTTTAATGTCATAATTGGATTGTGATAAGTAGGAAAGGGCATATTTCATGAATCCACCTATAGTAGATCAAGAAAAACAAACAAGGAATAGATTTTAGAATAATAATTGATGTCTTCAGGTGGTGGAACATCTGGAGATGTGACTGCTCTTTTAAAAAAACAGTACATAAAAAATAAACTGGGCATGTCTTGTTAAGAAAATGTATGCAAAACTCATTGTCCCTGCTGCAACCCCATTCCTGATTTTGTAATTTGCATACTCGCTATTTGTGAATAATGATCTGATTTGAAAAAGAAGTGGGATATTTCTGAATAGATGATAGGGTGCATTGTGCATAAATATCTTGAGCTGCATCGCAAATTAAAAAGAATATATCTCCCTAAGAAAGAGACCTGACCCTCTATGGACATTAGAATTCCAAGTTAACCACAGAGTGGCTTAGATTTTATGTACTGAAGCTAACATTAAGAACATCTCATTTGGTACCAGATATTATGGGAAGAGTAGATGAAGTAGACAAGGTGATTTTGATTCCATTTGCTGAGAGAACATAAAATCTTTGGGAGAACTAATCAGGAAAATGTGAATGCTGCATACATACATTATTTGCATGTTAACTCAGTTAATTTAAGAAATCCTCCTTTTTCCCACTGTGTTGTCAGATACTTATGAGGTACAACTGTACTGGATCTTATCAACTCACGAGATCTGGAGAGGGTATCCATGATTTTTTTTCTTCAAATGAGTCCATGTGAAAGCTCTAAACACTCAAACAGAACCACTTTGTGCAGTCTGGTCCTTTAGCTAGCTCTGCTAAGGGAAGATGTAGTAGGAGTGAGTTTGTCACAATGGAAACTTTATAAAATTCTCTCGCTGGCTCAAGAGACTCAGAGGATTTCCCACATGGTCTGAATTCCTGCTCGGGAACAAAAATGACCACCACCACAAATTAGCAGTCACTTTTTTGGCATCACTGACATGAAACCACCTTTCTCAACCTCCATGTAACACAAGATGCTACATTTAAGGAAGCCCTTCAGCTGATGGGAATAATACTTCTGCAACCTTTGAGTAAGTGAAAACATCAATTTAATTTTTTTTCAGTTAACAATAAGAATAGTACAGTAGAACTGAGTTAAAAATTAAACTGTGAGAAGGTTTAAATGCGCTGATAACCACAGAGGCTTTAACTCCTCTAATTCCTACTGATAGAATCTCTTTAACTTAAAGATTTAAAGACTTCAAGTTTTTAATCATACTTAATCATGGGAAGAAAAAGCATGTTTACCTAAAATAGGTTAGTTTCAAAGATGCTGCTACCAGGTGTGAATTGATTGTGAACTCAAGGTAACCTGAGTTTCATCTTTTTGGAGAAGTGAGATGCGGCTAGAGGGAATTCTACTGGGAGATGTATTGACCTCTGGAGGTGGAGTGGCATAATTGCAATAGCAAACATTTCTTTCAGATAAAGAGATTGACAGCTGTCAGAATGGCTTCAGAGCAGAGATCTAATCAGATACAAACAGCAAGGGTGCAAAGTTCAAGAAGCAGATCAGTTGCACAACCTAAGAATACTGATTTAAAACAGATTATTTTGGCAGAGATTAAGCAAATGAGAGCAGATGCAAATCAGATGAAAGCAGCTATGAAACAAGAAGTGAAGGCTGAACGTAAAGAT
Organism: Iguana delicatissima; assembly: GCA_948472985.1. Lineage (NCBI taxonomy): Eukaryota > Metazoa > Chordata > Lepidosauria > Squamata > Iguanidae > Iguana > Iguana delicatissima. The sequence goes on along the minus strand of CAOKZL010000491.1, from coordinate 367,480 downwards.
ATAAGACAATCTTTGACTCAGAAAACAACAGAGGTCAAACAGAAGAATGAAAAAAGGATTACTGGAAGGTAAAACAGTGAAATTGGGAGAAGTGACTGAGAAATTATCTATGGACTAAGAACAAAACCTGTATGTGATAGCTTTACTTAACCTTAAGAAAGGAAGAGATACGTCAGTTTTGGAGGAATAGCAGAGAGGCAAAATGAAGATATATATGCACTTAGGATTGATGTTTGATCTTTGTTGGGAACTAGATAAAGTGTATGTATTAGATTCCTGGAAGGGGCGACAGACAAATTTGCTTAGAGATGTAATTTTCTACTTTGCAAGAAGATATATGAAAGATCAAGTCCTCCAATAGCGTTATTTAAACAAAACACAGATAGTGGAATTGGATGATCAAATTATATGATCTGGCAGAAATGGACAAATTGTTCATTTTGATTAAAGAAGAATCACTGGGTAATTTTAAGAAGGATTGCAATATGATTATTGCATATTTAAGAGAGTGTTGGGGGAACTTTAGTTTGGAGGTTTTGAAGATTATTAGTTTTTTGCCAGTAAGTAGAAGTATAGTTGGCCCTTCACATACTAGGGTTAGGGGTGCTGGATTCCTGTAAAAGTGGAAAAATATCCAAATGTGTGTGTCTGTAGGAAGGGGGCTGAGACATGGTGGAGAAAACAGGCACCCAGTGTCCAAACCAGGTCAGGAAAAGAGGTTCAGTTGTCATGGTAGCCCTATACTTCTTCTCTTTTGTCCATCTGCTTCCTTGGGTATGTGGGGGTCAATGGGAGAAAGTTTGTAGTGCTGGGAAATTTGGCTCTCAGCTGTCCTTAACTGACCAGGCAGACCAGAAGCAGGTTTTTGAAGCATGGTATGGTCTGATCAGAGCTGCCCAGAGGAAAGCTCCCTCAGGAATAGAAGCACTTGCAGTGAGATGGCAGGGGTTGAAGAAACTCACAAATAATCAAATCTGTAAAAATCAAATCTGCAAATGTAGAAGGCTGACTATATATCTTAGTTATATGATGCTGAAGAAAACCTGGTGTTTTACCTTGTAATTATCAGCTAAGTGGCTGGAAATGATGTGTTTATCCTTTTGGCCCTGTTTTAGTTTAGTCTGAGTTTTTTTTTTCTTTGTCTTTCAGGTTAGCCAGTCTTTTGTGCTATTTTGTTTAGGTGACCATTCTGGGTGGGGGTTTTTTTTTAAAAAAAATTCCTTATGTATTGTTTTATGAATCTAAATGTTGTGTTTAATAAAAATATTTTTAAAAAATAAACACTCAAGCAGAGGTTGAAATACCACTAAATCACAGTACACTCCAGAATTCTATTGTAATAGAAAGCTAGGTATACTAATGACATTGGCCATTTCCACACTAGACTGTTATAGTGCTGTTATTCCACTTTCAACATCCTATTGAATCCTGGGGTTTCCTGAGGCCCCTAACTAAACTCCAGGATTCCATAGGATGTTGAAAGTGGAATAATAGCACTGTAACAGTATAGTGTGGAAATGGCCATTATCCGAAGACAGGAATTCTGAGGGCTTATTTAAGTCAATTTCAAATGAGAGGTTACCTTTAGATATCCCCCAGTTCTTCTTTGCCTTAGATTAAAATACAAGGTGAATTAAAAAATAATCTCCTTGCTGACAATGCAAAACTTTTCTCAGCAGTGGTCTTCACAGAGTTCTGTAGAAGTTGCTTTGGTCTTCTGAAGACTAACAAAAATACCCTCCAGGGAACTTTCACTCTTTTCTGAATTCTGATTATGTATTATTTGGAATTTTGGTTTAAACTTGTAAGTGAATCAACCTAGTTTGCAGTTCCTCAAGCAATATAATACAAAAATATTTATATGGGGAATAGCTACGTACAAAAATGTCCATGCTAGCAAAAACAATGTACATATTGTGGAAGATTGCATATAATATTTAACATTATTATGCACCAGCATGGGAAATTTTAAACCCCCAGAGACAGACTCCAGCGACCTCAGTTCAAACACTCTCTATAATATTATTCCACACAGTCTTGACTCTTGGCCAAGGTCTGTGTCCATTCTGAATCACAATGAGAAGGCACAGTGCTTCTGCTCCTGGGTCTTCTTGGATGGTGGCCTTATTATTCCTTCAGGATTGACTCCTCAGAAAAATGACCCACCATAAGCAACTCATTGCCTGTACTGGTCCTATTCTATATATTGTTACCACTGAGACAGATGAAAGCCACAGAATGAAAGGGAGAGCCATTTTGATTAGCCAGCTAGCACTACTTTCCCTGCATTGCCACACATACAATTCAGTAGGAGCAACACCTCATGTGGAGTAGAAACCAGATATAAGCAGCCTTTAACTCTCTTTTGCAGACTCAGTTAAATATGCTCATAGTTTGAAACTTTCTGATTCTGCTGCTGTATGCCCCAACTGTCTCAGTTTAGCACAGAGAGTTCCAGTTAGTGTCATTGCACTTTTTTAGCAGTATTTAAAATGTCCCAGTTTCTCTCTCCTCCTTCCTACTTTCCCCCTTTGTCCTCAGTTTGCTTCAATAGCTGCAAACTAAGATCAAAATGCCAAAGTAGTTTGCAGAGAAGGGAATGGAAGAGAAGAGAAGAGAAGAGAAGAGAAGAGAAGAGAAGAGAAGAGAAGAGAAGAGAAGAGAAGAGAAGAGAAGAGGCAGAGTCTTTCACTTCCCAGCAAGCTCTTGGAAAAGCCAACTTCTACAATCTCTTGGTCCTGTAAACTTTTACTTGGATCATTCAATATAACAAAGCAATCTTGCTCCACGAGAGACTGAAAGATGGACCATAAAAATATAGGTTACAGTTTTTCTCAGTTGAAAAAATCCTGAGTTTTCTATTTTAATCTTTCTGTTCCTTTCTCTTTTGGTCTGATTATTTCACAGTAAATCCAAGGTGATCATAGAAGAATCTAGCCAAACCTATAAGAGAGCTTACAGTGTCCCTCCATTGCTATCAGGCCTGTCCCACTGCTCCACAAGAAGTTAGAGAGACACAGCTTGAAATGCCAAGAGCTGGCCTTCTTAGCTATGACCTATGGGTACTCTGAGGCCTCTTCAGGAGGCTATACAAAAGGCAGAGGACAGCAGCATTTTTTATCTCTCTCTCTCTCTCTCTCTCTCTCTCTCTCTCTCTCTCATCATAAATAAGTGGTGCATACTTGTACATCACTTATGGCCTGTACATGCCCAGTAAAAGTCAGAACTGTTGAAAGGAACAAGAAACTTCAGTAGTATTTACTGGAGAAATGAAAATGATAATATGTGAAAGAAGACTGAAGTTTTTTTAAAAAAAAAAAATCTTATGAGCTGACATTTAAAAAAAGTTGATGCTCAAGTGTACATATATGTATCTAGGCTACAGAATGGAAGGAACTGTAAGATGATGCAAGTTGGAAGCTTCAGGGGCTCTTCATGCTACCAATGAAATATCTGGCCATATGATGAAGTTTAGAGGATTTCCTTCAGTTTGGCCACTTCCCAAGTTAAAGAGGATGTTGTGCAACTTACCTCTTTCACATTATTCAGCTCAGAAGTCCTGGAGAAGTTTTTACCTAAGGTAGGGCCGACATTGATAGCAAGTGTATCTTCGGTAATACAGCCCATGATGTGATACATCCAAGGGATTTGGATATTATATCAGTTCTGTCTGATAGCAGTAGTCCTTAGCAGTAAGGACTTCAAAATATCTTGACAACAGTCCTCTACCTATTCAGAATGTTTACAAGATAATGAACCAGACAGACATTAAAAAATGTTTTGTGGATCAGATCAGGTCCAGACATATTTAGCTCTCCTGGAATGTAGAAGAAACTTGTCACTTCTCTTTTTCATATAATTATATTATAAGTTTGGGCCTGCTAAAAATATAAACAAACTGAAATAACCTTGCAGGCCAAAATCTGCAATTCAAAGAATGTATATAGTAAGGAAAAGTGCATAAAAAATATTCTATTACAGGAAATGATTACAGAGAAAATCACGGTATATGGAGAAAAAAATGCTTGCAAATGTGTGCACATTTGGAAAAAGCACCCACGATAATGTGTATATTATGGAAAAGACTTGCAAAGATATTACAGACTTGGAAGCTTGCTTTGGACACATTTCAACATGATCATAAAATGGTGCAAATGTGGAATGAAACAATCTGATAAGCAGAGAAATGAAAAATTGAAACCCAAATTTGTAGATTTACCCTTCTCTACTTCCACAATTAGGTATTTTTCTCCCCATGCATTTTATAATTTTCATGATAACCCATTTAATCTCTAAGGAACAATGAAATGCCATGCATATTAGCTGCTAGCAGAGTTATTATACAACAATAATACTTTGTACGATAGCAAATTAAAAAGCATTTATCAAGGCTGTACTTAGATTTTGTCAGAAACCACTTTGATGCCTACTGTTATGACAATTCTGCATGAATTTCTAATGATTAGTCATTTTACATTATGAGACATCCATTTTAGGTTTTTAATCCCCAGTGATACTATTATGAATTAATTTTAATAACACTTACCATAATGTGTTCATTACCTATTATTGTGAGTGTCGTAAATAGTCAAGTGCTTTAAGGTTCTTTCAATTTGAATGTAATAATTGCTTAATGGGCAGTTTTCATAGCTAAAATCTAGATACTCTTTTTCAAAATGAAAACTACTTGACAATTTCCATTAATATCTTGATAACCTCCAGCATCGGGAAAATGTGAAACAATTTCTGTAAGGTTGTGTTAGGAATGCTTAAGAAATTCAATTTTTATGAATTCTGATATGAACTGACCTGGAATAGTGTGCAAATGGAAACATAGCCATCCACTGGATTGACACAGAAATGAGATGAAATAGATTTATGCTCATATGTGCTCATACATGAAGAGAACTGAATATGTTTCCTGAAATTTGCAATTGCAGTTACAAATGTGTAACCTAGAGTTATGCATTCATAACTGGATTATATTTATGATCCCAACATATTTAATAGCATAAGGAATATGTTGGGATCATGGAAATCTCCCAATGTAGACCAGGTAGCAGACACTGAAAACAACAGCAGTCAGGATGCAACAGAGTAATTTCCCCACCCCACCCCCATTCTGGGAGCAGTTTCAAGTGGAATCCTGCTTCTGTCTGGCACAGTGGAGATCACTGGAGAGAGGACTGGGAACATCAGTCTGCTGCCTCCCAAGTGATAGAAATACAGACTGATATGATTCACAGTGGTGGCTTCCCAGAAAGCCAAAATTAGGGGTGGGGGAAGTTGTGCCAGAAGACACTACTTAGCTACTTAACTAAGGTAGTTGCATAACTAAGTAGTTGATCCAGAATTGCAGCTGTATTTCTTCACAAATTTTCTTCTCAAAAGAAGCAACAAGTGATTTTAGTAATGTTCTTTCCACTGAAAGAAAGTTTTCAAAAACCATGATGTTTTTGAAGACTATTTGCAATTTGGGACTTATTCTGCACAAAATTTACACGTGGATGTTTTGCACAGAAAACCATTTTCTGCGCAGAAAATAATTTCTGTGCAGAACTTGGGCAGAAAATGATGTTTTCTGTGCAAAACAACTACTTGGGAATTTTGTGCAGAATAATTCCTGCCAGTCCAGGATTCTTCTCATCGAGGTTTCTCTACACTCAACAATACATTTACTGACCATTTTTCAAATATTTTTGAATATTTTTCCACCTCTAAAGGAACACAGTTTAGAAATAATTCTTGCCTATCTCTAAGCTGCATCACTATCATAAGAACCATTTGTTCTGTATCTGAAAGACATATATCTAGAAAATATGGGCCCCCAAGGTCCAATGCCTACATAGGAGAGCCCAGGTGCCAATGTCTCCTCTACCTACAGTCTTCCCCCTTGCCAATGCACCAAAATATTATCATTTTTATCTATGTCTTCTTCAAAATGACAAATGGAAGTGAGGTTGTGTCACTTTTTGTTGCCATTTGGGAAAGGATGAAATGGAGGTATTTGGAAGTGGTGTGTGTGTGTGTGTGTGCATGTGAGTGCATGGGTGTGTGTGTGCGTGTGATGGTTTTCACAAATTTGGGGAGATCTGTGTGATTTTGAGATGAAACCCACTCCAAAATTGGAGACTGATGGGTTTTTGGGAAATCAGTGGTGACTTCCAGAACATCATGAAGGCCATAGGCTGCATTTTCACCACCCACGATGTAGTAATTTATCCTCCCCCTATTCTGTTATGTTTGGCTTCAGCATATTATTATATACATTTTTTTCTGATAAGTAACATTCAAAGTTCTGGATACACCTAGGTCCACCTAGGCTTATCTAAAAGAATCTTATCTATTTCAGTAACTGAAGAGGAGTCAGAATGGAACATAGTGAATGACAGCAAAAGAAAAAGCCCCAGACTGTTAATAACTTTTGCTGAAAGAATGCCTTCCATTTTTGTAATAAATGAGAAAAAAATAAGAACACAGGAAGCTGCATTATGATGAGTTAGACCATTAGTCTGTCTAGCCCAATATTGCCAACTCTGATTGCAGATTGCAAGCAGAATTTTTCCTTAGCCACCCCTGGAGAACCCTAGTCTGATTTCCTGATGTTCTCCCACCTATGTATTAACTAGACTGAACATTGCTTAGCTGCAAAAGTCAGACAAGATAATATGTGTTCAGGGTGGCATGATGGAACAAATAGTATAATACCTGAAAAACTTGGTTTTATATATTTGGGGGGCTGGAATACTAATATGAGATAATATTGCCCTTACCAGAAATCCTGATCTTTGCATCTTTCCTAGGAATTCCTCAGCTTTTCTCACAAATGTATTACAAGTAATAATGTTAGCTGTAATGTGTTAACATTTTGGAGTAATAAAGGGATAACAAAGATGGAAATAATAGTTCCTTTTATTGTCCTTCCTTCATTCCTCCCCTTTCTTTCTTTCTTTCTTCCTTCCTTCCTTCCTTCCTTCCTTCCTTCCTTCCTTTCTTTCTTTCTTTCTTTCTTTCTTTCTTTCTTTCTTTCAACATATTCTGTCTCTTTCTTCCTACCTGGACATTGTCTGTTTCCAATTTCTGCAATGTTCACTTATTTATACAACACTTCTCCCTATGTAAATAGTTCAGTACATGCTTTCAATTGCTCTGCTTTTTAAAAAACTGTATGCATTTTTAACCCTACACAAAACATGCGTATGATTTTATACATAGGAAACATGCTTCAAGGCTTGGAGATGTTTAGATTTCTTAGGCACAGTCTATTTTGTTTTGCCAAAGGGTACAAGGAGGTACAAAATGTGTGATTTGTGTTTGAATACTCTTTTCTGTTCTTCATTAAAGCACTAATATAATTCAGTGAAATTGTAGCAGCGAGATTTTAGAACTGCAATGTAGTTGGAGACAGAGATGAATCCAGAAAGAGAGGGATAGGATTCTGCAGGAGTGGGTGACTTTTGGCCTCACAGGCAGTGGTCACTGGTGACCTCTGTGTCAGTGGGGTATTGCATCTGCTATGCATTTCAGGCCAAACTTTAAAGGAGCTATCCGAGGTGCTGAATCCAATTTGGGCATAAGATTAAGCACTTTGGATAGCCACTTTATTTATTAATATGTAAACTAAAACCACCCAACACTGCCTCCTCTGTGGTCAGACTGTTACTCCAATCATTCCACATTACATCCTTCATAAGCTAGAACCAAGGACAGTTGCAATAACTGGAAGGCCAAATGTTGACCACCTGTATCCTTGAGCATGGGATATCCTGGTGTAACTTTTTAAAGAGCTTAATCAGAACTCTTTCTTAATATCCTTGTTCTGGGTATATGTCAACATCTGAAGACAACACAAAAACAACAGTTATACATATAGGAATGAGACAAGAAACCACAGCATGTTGTATGGACAATATATTTGATCCATCTTGTACATTTATACATGCAAACACTTTGTATTGATCATGTAAATATTAGATAATGCAACTTCAGCAGATGAGGTATGACCTACAAAAGTGCTAAAGCAGCAATTGCAAAAGGTACAAATTACCAGAAGGACTATGCCTCAGGTGGTAAAGGTTATCTGAGAAGGCAGCCAATTCATTAAGCTTTTCATAGCAGTATATCCCCTTTGGCAATATAAACTGATGCATTCTGGACACTAAAGGCTGAGCAATGGGCATTAAGTGAAATATGATGCTTTCATTTTCATCACTGGAACATTTAAGAGATTCAACATTGATAAGAGTGTGTCTTCAAGGAAGTAGTGAAAGCAAACCATCATGCCCACAGATTGAGTCATCTTCAGATTATATAATTACACATGCTGAATTTTTAATGTGTGGATAATAGGATTTTGAGATATTTAAATGAATTGGTAAGAAAAATAGTTGTTAAAAGATCTAGCACAAGTTTCATCTGCAGAATCTTTTAGATGAAAGAAATTTGGGAATCTTGCAAACTCGGATGGTATTAGAGTCAATTTCATAATGAACAGTCATATGGGAGATAGTTCCAGTGGAGGTTATACATGGTACTTGTTTTTTAAAAAAATAGTGTAATAGGAAGATTGTTGTTGTGGGCCTTCAAGCTATTTTTGACCTATGACAACCCTAAAGCAAATCTATCATGGGCTCTTCTTGGCAGAATTTGTTCAGAATTGCCTATCTCTGAGGCTGAGGCAGTGTGACTCGCCCAAGGTCACCTAGTAGGTTTTTATGGCTGAAAAGGAATTTGAACCCTTGTCTCTCTGAATTCTAGACCAAAATTCAAACCAGCACACCATGCTGTCTCAGAATGGGAAGATGGGTCCTCACAAAACAATGTAGCAGATTTGACAATTTATGCAAAAGCAAACTTGGGTGTATTGTTACAAGAAGACTCGAATGAATAGACACTTGCTACTGGGAATTTCTGTGATGGCCAATTCAGAAATTTTATCCCTTTCTTTGTATTATATATACTTATGTATTTTATTACTTTTTATATGTTATTACAATTATTTGTACTCTTTTCAGAATAAAATACTTCTTAGCAGGCTTACAACTAACATCAAAATACATTTTTAAAACATACATTCCTAAACCTTGGGAGTTTTTAAAATTGATTTTAAATTGTTTTTTAAAATCTATTTTTGTAAACTACCTTGAGAGCTTGCTTCAGCGAGAATAAGGTTACGTTAGAGAAAAATATAGTCCAATAAAATAAAATTTGCTTGTATCTGCACTGCTGAACTGGCACTCCCTCTTCTAAAACTGTTGTCTAGTCAACAATATCAAGATAATAGAAATCACTGGAATTCTCTCCCAAGGCCCTGTTATGAAAGATATAACAGTCTGAATGGAGCTGGTTCTGGGATCTGTGTCTGCCGCCTTAATTCTCCTTGTCCAGTTCAAAATACTAGTTATTACCTGTAAAGGCTTAAGGTAGGATAGCTTAAATACCACATAAGAATATGAACACGTCTGTAACGACCATTTCTGAATGAGACCTGTCCTACTTCCCTGTAACAAGAGCTGGTAAGTCTGGTGGGGATATGGTGGAATTCCAACTGTGGAATTCTCTGCTTAAAATAGTCAGATTGGTCCTATATTTGCCTGAACTTTAAGTGGCACAAAAGAACTGTGTGGTAATGTCTGATTCTTGATGGGTTTTGTTTGTTTTTACCCTCACAAAATACGACAGGACATTTTGGTCCCTCCAACAAAGCATCTCTGCCACTCCAGGAAAAAGTTCTACTTGCTGCCTGTCTTCTTACTGCTTGCTGCTTGCTAAGAACCTTCTTAGGAGATTGCTGCCTGCATTGGGGACTGCAATCCTGGCAGAACTAGGCCCAGGAACCAAGTCAAAGTCTGCTAACAAGCAAGAGGACCACCTGTTCCCTTCTGGAAGGGGATAAAAGCTGGGTGCCTGTTGCAGCAAGGTTGCTGCTGAAGGAGCTGATACCAAAGGGGGGGGGGTGCCCATTTGGGGGAGCTGCTTCAGGAGTGGACCAAGGGCCAGGGCCAGGGCCAGGGCCAGGGCCAGGGCCAGGGCCAGGGCCAGGGCCAGGGCCAGGGCCAGGGCCAGGGCCAGGGCCAGGGCCAGGGCCAGTCCCTCTAGCTGGGAGGGGGAGAAATGAATTGGGTTTATTCTGCAATTTTAATGAAGCTGTTTCCCAGAAAATGTTATATGAAGAACAAGGAAGGGAAGTAGCCTAGGGATTAGCTATTACAACAGTAATGGGAAGAGGAATATGGTGTGGGGAGACAATCTTATCACAATTGTAGAAGGGAGAGGCACACAGTGTTGGTTACCCTCAAGTTGTCCCCCACTTCAAACAGTTTGAATGGCCTTAGCAACAGACCCCCTATGTTGAAAATACTGCTGCTCAATGCCAGGTTGGTGAATGGAAAAATATCTTCAATCCAGGAACTGATCCTAGATGCACATACCAGTCTGGCTTGTATTACAGAGACCTGGCTGGATGAAGCTGGGGGGCGGGGGTGGTAATTTTCCCAGCTCTGTCCACCTGGGTTCTCTGTACAGCAGCAAGCAAGCCCTGGGTGATGGAGAAGTGGAGCTGCAGTGGTCTGTGGAGATAACCTCTTCCTCACCAGGTGCCCTGTCCCACAATCTGCTAGGTTTGAGTGTGTGTTTCTGAAGGTGGATGGCTAGGACAGGGTAGGGATTCTGTTGGTGTACTGCCCACCCTGCTCCTCAACAGTCTCCCTTCCTGAGCTGATCTTGGCAGTGGTGTTAGAGTCCCCCTGTCTTGCTGCACTGAAGGACTTCAACATCTGTCAGTAGCAGCTCAGGACTTTGTGTCTGCCATGACAACCATGGGCTTGTCCCAAGTAATAGCTGGTGCCACCCAGGCTGCAGGACACACTTTGGACCTAGTTTTTTGTTCTGGGCAGGATGATGGTGATCTAGGTGTGAAGGAACTCTCCAGAATTCCATTGTCATGGACTGATCACTACCTGATGGGGTTTAGACTCACTGGGACTCAGAATCTCTGCAGGAGTGAGAGCCAATTAAAATGGTCTGCCCCAGGAAACTTACGGATCAGGATGGATTCCTTATGACTCTTGGGGAATTTCCTGTTGCCTTGGCAGGTGATCCTCTTAAAGCCCTGGCTGATCTCTGGAGCAGAGAAAGAGCCAGGGCAGTGCTCCTAAGCATTCCCTCCCACAAAGTGGAACCAAGTGAGCTCCCTGGTTTACTAGGGATGGTGATGAAACAAATGGGACAGAGGCTAGAACAGCATTGACAGAAGACTTGGAGTGAGTGTGACTGAATATGAGCTAGACCTCATTGGAAGGCCTATACCATGTCAATCATGGCAGCAAAGAAATCATACTTGTCTGCCACCATTGTGTCTTACAGTGCTGTCCAGTGGAGCTGTCTCACATAGTCAGGGGCCTTTTATATTCTAGCATACAAGAAGGAAATAAAGACCACTCTACATCTGCTGTGATGAATTCACAAGACACTTTGCAGAGAAAATTGCTCAGGTTCACTCTGACTTGGATGTTATAGTTAAGTCCAATTGATATAATCTTGCCACCTGCTTGTCCTGTATTATTACATTCATTTCAATTTGTGCAGCCTGAGGTTGTGGGCAGGATCCTTGGAGAGGTGAGAGCCACCACATGTATATTGGACCCTTGCCACTCCTGGCTTCTGACAGCAGCTGGAGAGGGAGTGGCTGAATGAGTAAGAGGAATGGTGAATGTGTCACTGCAGCAAGGAAAGTTTCCAGCATACCTAAAAGAGGCTATGGCAAGGCCATTACTAAAAAAAGCCCTCCTTGGATGCCACCATTCTGAATAATTATTCTCCAGTCTCCAATATTCCATTTTTGGGCAAAGTTCCAGAATGTGTGGTGGCCTCCCATATTCAAGGGTTTCTAGATGACACAGATTGTCTAGATCCATTTTAATCTGGTTTCAGACCTGATTATGGGACAGAGACACCTTTGGTCACCTTGGTGGATGACCAAATATTTGCTATATACAGTGTTATCTCTCTGAAAAAAAGGCCTATTGGGACAAAAATCTATTGATTTTTTTGCCCTTCAAGTGCTTTATTTGGTAATATACTGGAATTTTTCTTTCATGGGAGAAATAGAGATTTATTGGAGTCAAGAAATGTTTCCATACAAGAAGAAATGTTTGTGAAGAACACAAATTCCTTCATGGAATCTGTTTTTGGAATCTATTTTCTAAACTTTGATACCACCAGGTTTTCTTGCTATCTCTTGTTTTGTTTCTCAGGATGAAGCAGAGACCTGATCCTTAGAGAAAGTGTGACATCATCTGAATTCTGGTGGAAATCCATATGTATGCCAAGATGGCAGAATGTTCTGGCTTCTCTAATAACTGCTTAGTTTTGGGGGCCAACTTGCTTACTACAAGGTTTTGTCACAGAAATGGGTTTAGTCCTCATGTTTTCACTTTCACTTTCAGGTCTTCAACTTATTTTCATGTTAATGTATACTTACACATCATGATTTTAGTTCTGAGATCCTATTGCCGTGTAGTCTATGCTATTAAGTACTGTGCATAGGTAGCTTGATTTATATTCTCTCTGATGTATATAATCCAAATTGATTTACTGTATATTCTATTCCTGGTTCCCTACCTTTTCTAAATATTGTATTTTATTTTGTGTGCGTGTGTATGTATGTATTTATGTATGTGGGCATGCACACCCTTTATTAAGTGAAGCCTCTAGGTCAAAATCTAGCACCTAAATCAGGTTTGGTTTATTGCTGTGAGAGACTTTTTATAGCTTTTTGATCAAGATTTTGCCCCTTGCTCAGGGTCTTATTGTACGGTTCAAAAGTCCTCTGGCCCAGAACTGAACAGAAGGATAAACTGTATAGGAGAAGATGCAGTAAACTTCCTTGAAGGTTTGTTGCTTAATCCTCTTTTTTTCAGCTACACCCTTCTCTATGGGGCATTGATAGCAGTAGTTTGATTTTATTTCATCACTTTTCTTCTTGTGTTTTCTAGATATGGGTTCTTGAGTAGAATATAGTTGTTTCTTTACATACAAATATTCCCTTTAGATGTGTGACATTTGTATGCCTCACGATACACCCAAATTTCTCATTAGGGGTCAAAAAATAAGATATAACTTGCACAATGCAAGTTGTTCATAGGAGCTAATCCCAGTGCACAGAATGTAAAGATAGCCTTGTTTTGTTCTATTTTTAATTTTGTTTGTTTTGTTCTAAAATTTTGGATCACCTTGAAGATCTCTGTAGGCAAAAACATAATTAAGAAATATTTTTCATTAATAAATAAATTATAACTTACCTATTTACTTATTTAGTCTTCTTCAGCATCTTGCAGTCACATTTGTTTAACAACCCTCAGACTGTTACCACCCTTTGGAAAGCAGGAAGCAAGAATATCCCATTAGTTTTGTTGCTGTATGACCAGTTAGAAACTTTTTGTTTGGCATTTTTCTCTTGAGTATTTGATATGAAACAACATGATTGACCAGGGTTATATTCAAATGTCAGTCATAATAAGCAGCAAGAGCCTGCAACGATGCTAACCAATGTTTTACTTTTAAACTGTTGTTTCCATTTTAATGGGAAAATTGGTTTTAAATTTGATTTCCTGTCTCCATCTATTGTTGTCAAGCTTCTTGATGTACAGTGTATGAGCCAAATTTACTCTTGAAGCATGCAGCCTGTGTGGTCATAGCAGGATCAGTAGGAGCATACAAAATATGATTTGCTGCCTTTTCCTAAAGCTATACACTTGGGTTCATATTCAGAAGTTATACTAGAATGGTTTAGAATTAATCCTAATATCCTATTACTGTTAGCATCCAAGTATGCTAAGGATATTGTACACTACATTGAATGTCAAGGAGAGTACTGGATAGATTAAATTCTGAGGGGGAAAAAAACTGTGAGCAAAACGCATGCAGATTCAAAACTAAATAACAAGCAGAAAATTTCATATTCTGTGAACATTGCAAAAGTGAGGTAGAATTGTACAATCAAATAATATAGGGTCTCTAGCCAAGGAAATAGTGCTATACCAGTGACAAGTGCCCAGTATTTGCCTTCTTGTGATTCAATGCTTTTTCATCCATCAGTGCCAGAACTTTGAAAAGTTACTGTTTGTATTAGAGCCAGCCACCAGCCTAGTCAGTGACCATATTGGCTGTGGGGGATTCTGGGAGCTGTAATCCAAAAAAGTAACTTTTTCAACTATTATATAAGAATATATAGTGTACTTTGCAGAATGTGGCTTTTCTTATTCCATTGATTTTAGCATAGCCCATGATAAGAAAGTATGGGAGTTGCAATACAACAACGCCTGGAGTGCCACAGACTCCCTATCCATGAAATTAATAAATTGTCACTTTTTCTCAAGGGTTAGATGGTTCATTGAAGACAGCTCTACCTCTGGACATAAGCTTAAATCACTCAGAGTATCAGATGGTAAGGACAAAAATGGAACAACGTATATGGATGCAATACTCACCCATCCAACCATGAAACCCGTCCATTTTACATCAATCAGGCCAGCAATACAGTTTTTGACTTAGGACAGTGTCAGTTATGTCCAATAGAATGTTCCAAGTTCCCTTTCTGTTCTTTCCGGAACATCTCTGTGTAGTTGATTTACAGCTGTGCAGTAACATTTTTATTTATTTATTTATTTATTTATTTGCCCCTGTGTTCTGGGGAATTTAGATGCATGAAAGAGCCTAGATCTGCAAATTGTATTCATGTAAGTAATTGGTTTTCATCTGAGTGGTTTCACTGGTCTCAGTGGGCCTGTCCATAAACATACATTTCCCTTATATAATAAGACTGAAAAATTGGCAGTAAAATTGTGCAATGTAATATTAAGAATTATTCAGTAGAAACTCCCAATTAAATAGCAAGCCATCTAATTTAGGTTGTACTGTAACCACCTGTCTAGAAACTTTAACAGACTTTGAAGATAGAAGCTTTCTTTAAAACTGGTTCCTTTGTTTTGCTTATAATTAGGGGAGATTAATTAATGAGTCATCATTTTGTTTGTGGCTTATTATTTCACTAGATAAATTCCCATCATTATGACATGAAAATTAGCAGAGAACCCATGGACTGAACCAATGTATCTCTGTCCAGTCTGTCTTCCTTCACTCACTGTTTCTCTAAGATCTCTTCAGCATTGAATAGCTGAAAATAATCACTGTTAATACACTGTGATTGTACTTACAGGTTTCAAAGTCTTTGGACATCAAATACTGAGAATGGAGGAATTCACCATCCTTAAGAGATGATGTTTTTAGTCACTATGCATGCAATAAAGGCAGTGGGATAATAACTGGAAGACTAAACAAACAGTGGAGAACCAGATATGACTCAGTCATGTCAGTCAGTCACTCAGACTACCCAGGCTGGCTAATCTAGCAGGACTGTTGTGAGATAAGGGGGGGGGCAACCATGTGTACTACACCAAAGCTTTGGCTGCTGAATTTCTAGTACTCAACCACCAGTTCAATTCAAGAGTCCCTAAGCTATTGCTGGTCACCCTCAGTGGCTGGGAAAGGGTTTTTTTCATGTCATTGTGACATTTTTTTGCCTACCTTGGGGATGACTTGGGGAGAATAGGGACAAGTGAGGGAGTATTAGGGTATACCTGTCTAAGTGTTGCCAAATATGAACGGACAGTGTTTGGGGTACTATGCCATAATGAAAGGGGTTATGGTGAGTGAGGGGAGACCTGAATGTTAAATACTAATATAATAGTAATATGGGCACCTATCTGAGAGAGGGACGAAACTTGGACTGGCATACATATTTGGACAATGTGGGCCAGATTCTTGGAGCTAGTCCTTTTCTCCCAAATCAGGAAATAGATGGCGTGGGATCAAGCATGAGGCAGGCTGGTCCACCACACACAAGGAATCTGTAATGATGGCTGAACCCACTCTGCAGACACAGGTCTCCCCTTCTTACCTTCAGGCTATGTCACGGTTATGAAAATAAAATTGTTGACAGTTTTAATCCAATCAGGAGTCCAGTTCATGTATCAATGTAACTGAAAAACAGTTTCCATTGCCAGTCCAGTGGCTTTTGTACATGTAATGGAAGCACCAGGCAGCAAAATTTCCCAACCTGATCACCCCAGCACAGTGCTTTTGCCACAGTTCAGCCTTCACCCACATCATTTAGTTCTTTAAAGGGCTCTGGAACAAAGTCTAGACATGGTCATCCTTCTGTTCCTAGGCATTCCAATGAATTTTGATAAAGCTTTCACCAGGAAGAATCACAGCCATTGTGCAGGAAAGCTGCTGTGCCTCAAAGGTGACTGCTAATTGACAGCAACAGACAATATTTCACACTACCTCCCAGGGATGTACTCTCTGCTGTGCTCTGGTCTTTGAATAGAACAGTGAAGATTGGCTTGGCACCAACAATGCAGTACATACCTCGGTCAAACATGTGCTGTTTGAATGATCCCTGATCTCTCAATGGAAGGCAAAGCCAAATGGAAAACAATGGAACAGAAGGAGGAAAATATGAAAGGAGTAGATTATTCCAAGAAAAAGCCCCAGGATGATTGTTCAAGGTGGGTTGAACATATTTCCTATAGAAATTCTGGCAAGCCCCAAAAATACCTGAACTGCAAAATAATCCTTGAACAACTTTCTATTTTTACTGTCTATAAGAAAGAAGAGACTTTAGTTATCTACACACTGTTTTGGCGTCAAAGCATTCCCCATGGGTGATTGCACAAAAAGAAATGAAAAAAAGTCTTGGTTTAACTTTATTTTCATTCTCTCTATGTCTGGAGGGTTCCCCCTCCCCTAACCTGTCTGAATGTTTTACTGTTTCTTTTATATCAGTTGCTGACTGGCATTCATCTCTCCTTTCTCTTCCCCAATTCTTTTTGTCTTTCTTCCCTGCTTCCAGCCCCAGAGAAGCTGTACTTTGCTTAAAAGGGAAAAACTCACTTTAGCACTCTCACAAGCTTCAAAGTACTTCAACAGTTTAAAATGCTTGTAGGAGGCTTAGGTTATGACACTAGTGCAGCAGCACAGTTGAACTCTACTATACATGTAAAAAGAAACTACAAACCTTATTTCACAGGGAATCTTGAGGTTGCTGGAAGCCCTTGTTAGGGAGGGAATAACTGTTTCTGGGTGGCAAGGAAATGCTGTTAAGCTGAACTGTGGATAAAACAACTCATTTCAGTCTCCTTCAGCAATCGAAGGGAAAAAAAACAACTGTTAAGATTTGTTTTGAGGGAATTGGGATTTATGTTCAATTTTGGAATGATTTGCAAGTGATTTGGAAAATGTTTCAGTATCCATCCCACTCTCCATCTCAAAAGTATGTTTATGGGACACATTAGGTCAAGCAAAGTTGTGTCATCTGCATAGTTGCCAGTGTTACAATGATGGCTCCATTTTGAAAATAAACTTAAATGTTAAGCAATGGGCCATTATGATAAGTTGTTCCAATATATTCCCAGAGACATATCAGCAATGGACATTTTGGTCTTGACAAGTGGTAACTTTACAGTCCACTTCACACACTACTTTTCTAATAGAAAACAGCATCTGTAAAATGGCACAGTCTTGGATTAATGTCCTCATGGCTCTCAAAGCAATCATGTTTTATATGCTGGGGAAGAAACCTATCTCTTTATGAGAAATGTGTCTTGTTCCAAATAAATGAAGTTTGTTGGGCTTTATGATCTTGTTGTTTCTTACAAACCAGGGGCCTAAGTACATATGAAATTAAATGTGATTTATATCATATTCATGTCATTAAAAAAATAGTAACATGACAGATTTATTTTGAATCAAGACCACTGCTAACATGGAGGGGAAATTTCCCATATGGCACTAATGAGAACAGTATTCTTTACTGTTAACTGCAGTAGGGAGACATGTTTGTCTGCAAGGCTGCATGGGGAGAAATCGGTTAAGCCTTCCTCCTTGCATACAGTCCTGATTCTACTCCCTCCACCCTTAGTTTCCTTCAGTTAAAAACCTTACATGTGTGCTCTCTTTAAAACATATCATGTCATGAGTATAACTGAAACTTTTAGGAACCAAAAAGTTCAGGTCTTCCACTGACTCCCTCCTTTTAGCAGCCACACCTTCAGAATAAAGAGCTGGTAAAGCTTTCATTTGATTTGGGTTCTTTTGCTTTGCTTTTCTTTCTCTTTCCTTTCCTTTTCTTTTCTTTCTTTTTTTCTTTTTTGACAATAATTTCCCCAAACTGGCAAATTTCTTCATAAATTGTATAAGAACCTGAGTTTGACTTTTTAAAAAAAATCCAAATGTAGGAGAAAGTGAGACTATCAGATTTACCCATCCAGGTGGAAGCCTTTGAGAGCTTAGCTTTGCAAAAGTCTGGATGTATATCCCTATGTTCAACCATGTTTTTTTTTTTCCTGACCAGCTTGTCATCTTCACTGGCTACATGACAAGTATGACATGAACCTCTCTGTATTGGGCCAGTGCAGACCAGTGAGAATTTCATCCTGTTCATTCTTAATGTAAGAATTTCCCAACATATGGCAATTTCAGAGGATGAGAAAGATTTGAAAAATAATCAAATATGGAAAAAAAACTAACAGATTTATTCTTCCATCCACTGGAGTTGAGCTAGATGGCAATGAAGAAGAGGAAGCGCACAAAAAAGTTTCCCATATGGTCAGTCCACAATCTGTTAAGTGCTAAGTTAAAATTAAGAATGTGAAAATATGTCAGTTTTAATGCTATTGTACTTCTCAGAAACTCCTCCAAGTTCCATACTAGGCTGAGGGATTTCTTTGTCTTCCCCTCCACCTTTTATTCTTCCTCACATGGAAATTCATGAGCATTTTGATAAGTTTTACAAGGTATACATTATACATTTTTTCAGTATATTAAATTTTACACATATCTTTCGTTGACTAACGTGAAGTGAATTTGTACCCATTTTTCAAATATAACCACTTGTAGTAATGCACATTTACTAGTATACAGCTAAAATCATCATCATCATCATTATCTCCATCTGATGCCTCCCAGAAATGGAAAGCGAAATCATATTCATGCAGTTTTATTGGTAGTCTCACAAACTTCAGTTGAATAAATCTGTTTTTAAAATGGTGTTAATATGCATTTCTTTTTCATCTCTAGTGAAAACATTTTCATTCTTTCAGGCATTTTAAGATTTCATCTTTTAAACATTTTGTTAAAAACTTTCCACTCTGCTGTTTCACTATGTGAGCATTGATTTGGAATTTTATTGTATTCTTTTACTGAGATGGCAGTGTTAACATTTTACAACTGTCCTATGAACTATTCTGGGTAAGATTTCATGATGGAAAGCATTCATGTACCTTACATAAACAAACAAATAATAGAAATTTAGATCTTTCATCTTTAAATAAAAATTAATCTGCTTCTCAGTGACATTATCTGATTCAGTTATCTGATTCAGTTAAATAAAAGTAAGGCAAAAGGACAATTCAGTGCCAACTGTGGCAATGTGATAGTGGGGATTTGATAAGGCCTGGACCACTTTCCAGAGGTATTTCACACTTTGCAGCCTAATATTAAGTCATTAGACCATCGTGGAATAGGCACAAAATGAGAAATTTTTAGGTCTGTTGAACATTGTCAGTGTTTCACGGTTGGTTAGGTTACAGTGCTGAAGCACAGGTGTTTCTGTAAACATGGCATACTGAAAGAATCTAATACTCATTGGCCCTCAAATTCACACTTCCACCTGTGGGGCACAGTGCTGTAGTGAATAATGTATAGCATACAAATAAGGTCAAAATCTACTTATGTGGGCTTTCTGGATAGCTCTGTTTATCTAAACCTAGTTTGTTCCAAGAAATTGTAGGAGACAAGATCTGATGTTATGGAGGTGGAATGGATTTGAAGGGGACAAGTTCCATATTGTGAAACAACATCAGTGGTGATAAGCAGAGAGGAATAATCCTAAATATTTATTATGAAATGCCTTATCATGTATGTCAAGACAGTGACTAGAATTCATACTTCTGCTTCAGTGATGTTAGGAACTGTAAAGTATGTCTATCAAAATCTGAAGCAGAAACCAGTTAACCCATTTATCTGTGTGAAATACACCATCTAAACTATCGTTCTTTACCTTTGTTGGCTCTCTGTGAGTAAAGAGCCCAACAGTAATGGCAATATATGAGACAACTAGGCCAACTTAAGCCATGGTGAGTGTCATTCATAAATAGTGTTAACAAAATCAAGATGCTTGTGGGGAAATTATGCTTGTTTCTTCCTGTAGATAAATCCATGTTAGCTAACACCTGAAAATTTAGGGAAAGATCATCATGCCCCCATTAATGATGCACCTAAGTTCAGAATTGGGAGAATGTGTTTTTCCCCCAGTTTAGAACATGAGGCTATTGTAGATAGGCCTCCAAATCAATAAAATTAGTTCATAAGTGGTTTCCCTCCATTCTCCACTGTGCCCTTTATCATGGTGACAGTGATCATGAGAAGGGCTGCTGTGGAACCTTCAGTAGATTCCTCAGAAGAACTATGGCTTGGGATGTCCCCCCCTTTTTTTATTGTTGTTGTGGTGGTGATGATGTGCCTTCAAGTCATTTCTGATTTATGTTGTCTCTAAGACAAATCTAACATGTGATGTTCTTGTCAAGATTTGTTTAGATGTGTTTGCCATCACCTTCCTCTGATGTTGAGAGAAAGTGTAATTTGCCCAAGGCCACCCAATCTGTTTCTATAACCAAGAAGGAATTGAAATCTTGGTCTTCTGAAGTCCTAGCTGAATACTCAAACCATTCTACCACCCTGGATTTCTCTCACATTTTGCTCCTACCAAATTCCTCTATTAACTCATACAATCTAATTGACTTTGGTCTATATACAGAATGGAACAAACTGTAGCAGCTTTTCTTCACTTTTCTCTCCTGTTGGGATGCATCTGGTATCATTCCTCACTGGCCCCTCTGGCCCCAGAGTATGTTGTTTAGCCACCAGACAATTCTTTATTAGGCAGACAGATAGTTAATGGTTCAGAATAGTCAAAAACGGGTGAAGATGATTCAAACCTTTCTGTATCAAGGAATAGGTATTGGAAATGCATGCTTTTCAGTGGAGGGGGTGAGGATGGATGAAGGAATGAGAAAAAAGAAAACCACAAAGTTTTGTGGTGTGATTTAAAGGCACCAAAGTCTGCAAACTTTTCTGTCAGCCTGGAATAAAATTTTCTTCAACTAGAAACACATTTTTTCCTAGCATTATTTTCTACATATAATTTTTATTTTAAGTCTTGTTCTGCATTGAAAATTTAGGTCTTGTAGCGTTAGGAGCAGGGCACAATGATTACAATTCTGTCTCAAAGGCGAAGTTTTAACATAATTTTCATTATTACTTGAAATACAGTCCAAATGCAATAGTACAGTACTATGCTCTCTAAAAAGCAGTACAAAAATGTTAAATAATTCAAGATTATCATTCTAAGAAATATCAGTATGATTATGAAACAAAGAGAGTGATATACAACAATTAGGGAGGGGAACCCATGCGTCAGAGAATAGAAGGCTCATTTATGAAAATAATCACTTCCATTACTCATTATGGTGTTTTAAAAGTAACCTGTTCCTGTTAGTCACTGCAGTGATGAAAAAGTGATGTTCACTGGATTGCTCCTAGCTTTTCTTTTACTTGCTGTTATTTTTGTTTGAAAGGAAAAATCTTTGAATTGATAAGAGAATGATTTGAAATTTTAAAAGTTCCTGACAACAAATCTCTTTACGATAACTTTCAAAAACGTAATGAGGATCTGTTACTTGTTCCACCAATAGAGAACTATTAGATTTCTTTTTAATTATAACTTCACACAAAAAGTACATAGTTGTAATGTCCTACTTCCAAGCTCCGGTGCACATGCATGTGAGTGAATCAATGTGCTAGAATATTCCTTACTGTGTAGTACTTATTACTCAACAGAAAATACTACCAGTATACCAAATGAGAGCCAGTGTGGTGTAGTGTTTTGAGCACTGGACTATAACCCTGTAGAACAAGATTTGATGTCTTGCTTGGCCATGGAAACCTACTGGATGGCCTTGGATATGTCACACACTCTCAGCCCCAGAAAACCCCATGATAGGTTCACATTAGGGTCACCATAAGTTGAAAACAACTTAAAAGCACACAATAACAATAGCAAATGTGCAAGAAAACATCACCTAGTACTATTCCCTGCAGATCTATTATCCTCCACGTGTAATCAATGACAAAACAGGATGAAACTTAGATTAAAGCCCTTCTTGAAAACAAGAGGTGCCACTATTTTTTTTTAAAAAAAAACACCTCCCTGAACCCAACTACACTGGATAATTACTGGTTAATCTCCAATATTAACTTGCGGGGAGGAGATTCTTGACCATCTGGTAGACTGCTAGGTCCAAAGGTTCCTGGATAAAATGGATTATTTAGATCCATTTCAATCTGGCTTCAGGCATGGCAATGGGACAGAGACAGCTTTGGTCATCTTGGTGGATGACCTATACAGGGAACTAGATAGGGGAGGGTGTCCCTGTTGGTTCTGCTGGGCATTTCAGTGGCTTTTGATACCATTGACCATAGTATCCTTCTGAGCCTCCTCTCTGGGATGAAACTTGGTGGCATCATTCTGCAGAGATTCCTGTCTTTTTCAAAGGGGCAAATTCAGAAGTGGTGCTGCAGGACTCCTGTTCATCCCCATGCCCATTGACCTGTGGGGCTCATCAGGGCTCATTTTTCCTATTTTGAAACCACTGTGAGATGTTATCTGGTTTTGAAGCTGGATGTAACCCAACTCTATCTCTCCTTTCCATCCAAATCCAAGGAAGGTATTTCTGTACTAAACCACTAGCTGTTGTCAGTAATGGACTGGATGAGGCAACCAAATTGAAACTTAATCCAGGCAATGTTCAGCCAAAAGGTAGATCAGGGATACAGGGTAAGCCTGTGATAGATGGGGGTTATGCGCACCTTGAAGTCTCAGGTTCACAGCTTGGGCCTACTTCTAGACACAGATCTGAACCTAGATACCCAGTTGCAGTAGTGGCCAAGAATGCGATTACACAGCTAAAACTAGCACACCTCTTGTGCACATCCTTAAGAGTTTAGATCTGGCTGTGGTTATACATGCCTTAGTTATATCCCATTTGGATTACTGTAACATACTCTATGTATGGCTGTCTTTGGAAACTGTTCTGAAACTCCTGCAGATCCAAAACACTGCAGCCAGGTTGCTGACTGGAGCAGGTTGAAGAGATCATATTACTTCGTTACTTAAACAACTCCATTGGCTGCCAATCCATTTCTAGGCAGAATTCAAAGTGCTGGCTATGTGCTTTAAAGCTCTGCACAGCTTGAGTCCAAACTGTTTGCAAAACTGTTTGAAAAACTGTATCTCCTTATATGAGACTGCCCACACTCGAAGGAGAACGAGAAGGCTTTCCCGTGCTCCCACTAGCATTCCAGCCATGTCTGGTGAGGACATGAGAGAGAGCCTTCTCAGTGGCCATTTCCTTGTTATGGAACTCCCTTCTCCAGGAGGTTTGGTTGCTTCCCTCCCTGCTTTCTTTCACCAAGCAGGTAAAAACCTTTTTACATAAGAAGACATTTGGTTTTTAGTGTAGGTAGCAGATAGAGATTTTATTGGGAATGCAGTGTTTTTAATTTTATTATGCTTCTAAATATATTTTAATGATGCTTTTGACTTTTTTTACTTGTTGTTTTAAAACAGACGTTTAGTTTAATTTCATATTAATTTTTGTATTAACAGGGTTTTTCTAAAAATAAAAATGTACTGTGCTTCTAAAATATTGTATGCTGCACTGGATCTGTTATTGAGAGAAAGGTAGGATACTAAATAAATAAATATCAAATATTAAATAATTAAATTTTATCACTGTTGATAAGGGAAAAAGGAAATCTACCCAATAGCAGGAGGCCCATGGTGAGCTGTTTCCAAGGGACAGAGACACATTCAAAGCATCTGCCACAAAATCTGCTCTCTACCTTTTCACAGAAAAACACTCTTGATGTGCATTCCAAAGAAAGATTATGTTTTCTTTTCGAATGAATCAGATAGTGGGCAATTGGAACGACTGTTGGATAAGACCTTGGAAAACCAGATAATCCTGGATTAGAAGAATAAATAGTCTGAACTGCTGAAAAAAAAAATGCACTCTAAGTTTTAATCACAGGACTCAAGAAACTGAAGGCCCGGAAGCTGTATGGGCTTCCAGATCACAGGACCTTTTTATATCAGCCATCACAATGACTTTCTCTCCTTTCTAAATATTTTCCATTATACATTTTACTGCAAAATAAACTTTACATCTTCACTTCCTAAGCTGTTGGAAGATTTGGGGTGGATTTAAGAGGGTCTCCCCCATCTGCATTTGTAAAGATATTTCTAGATCTTGAAGGAAAAGTGAGTGGGGAATCATGGAAGTTTTGCCATCCTCTCACTACCTCTAGATACTACTGGGCATATGAGGTACCATCCTGTGGGAGTTAAGTTGTGGGAAGTTGGTAGTTAGGAATCAGAGGACGATTTGGAAGACACAGTAAGAGAACAGGCCAGGAGTCAGGACAAAAAGCAAAACTAGAAGCATAAGCCACACCACAAGTCAGCTGGACCATTGATGAAGTAGAGTTACACGAGACAGGAAGCCTTCTTAGAATCTTCTTGTTCAGGAGGAATCAACGGGCAGACTGAATAGGGTCTGTATCTAGAGAAGTTGTAGTGATACCATATGTCGCATGAGCTAGCTGTCTTGACAAATCCTAGAGAAGCATCGTGGAAGCATTGGGCCCTGGTTTCATTCAGAAAATCTTCTCTTTTGGCCATCACGTCTTTTGGTCTACTAGTTGGATGGGATTTGGCAGTACTCAGAACTTTGAGAGAGGTCATAGATTTTTGTTATCCACCACTAGGGAGAGAGGTTTTAACCGAATAAGCCTGATAAAGGTTCTATTCCATTTACATACATTGCTCTGTATTGGGATAATTAATTGTAAGGTATAAAGAATTGTAAAGGTATAAAGAAGAACAGTCCTTAAAAATGGCATTTAAAACATAGTCTTTTATTTGCAGTAAAGTTATGCAGAGGATTATATGATTTTTTTTATTATAAATTAGACAAGTTCCTGGGTTACATAGGGATAACATTACATTAAACTAAGGCCAGAGCTGTAGGTAAGTATTCATATTCATAGACTTGCACACAATTCTGGCTTTTCTTTCATCAGCCAACTTACTAATCTTGAACTAGAGGCCACAGTTCAAGCTATTTTATTTTAAGCAGTAATCAAGGAAGGGGATATTAAATCATATACTTTAATTTCCCAAAGTACCCAAACCCTGTAAGGTTTATAAATTACCTTCTACTTTTGCATTAACTTCAAACATTGCATTCAACATTCATTACTATAGCAGTTTCATTTTATGCATTATCTGTACTGGAACATTTCTTCCATTTAGATTTCAGTTTAACCAAGGAGGGAAGTAGCTGAAGATAGTCCCTGAGGTTTATGACTTCTACCCAGGAGCATACAGCCTTCAAATCTTTTCTTGAGAGGTAAAAAATTGGATGCACATACAGATTCCATTACTTCACTTCTTAAAAGAAACACAATAAGTTGGATCCAGAGTTAGCAACACTTAGAGCCGACCCACTGAAATAACCAAATAACAGGTCTCATGACTCACATAAGTGCCATTAATTTCACTGGATCAGCTCATAACCACATCTCACCAACCAAATTGTTCAGATGGAGGAAAATATATTATAATCTCTCTTATCAACTATAGCAATGTTCCAATGAGATACTGCAAGCTAAGAGGAATATCCAGATCCACTAATTCTCATACCAAATCAGACGTAAGTTAGTTATCAAACTTGAAACAAGGTCAGTATGAACTCCATCTATAAAATACAGTGGAAGTTTGGATCAGAAGATGAAGTGTTCTAAAAGCACTTTTCAGATTTTTTATTTTTTTGGCCATATTTCGTCTGGTCTTACCAAAATCTATAATGCTTTCATCAGACATCTCTCCAGTATAAAAGATTCTTGCTTGGTTCAGGGTTCATCATCAATATGTAATAAAGCAAAATAAATCAGGAAATGATGAGGGTGGTAGCACTGATCTGGCTTTTAGTCATTTGTCCAAAGTGCTAAACTCTAGTCACTGAAGACATTAGAACTGTTGACAGCTTCTTTAAAGCTCATACTAAAACCCAGAGCAGATTCACCACACCAATCTATTGGAGTCACACCAACTGCCTTTGCTATTATGTCTAGCTGGACTGACAAGTTGTCCATTCTTCTGGCTGTGGATCCTGCAGATGGTCAAGAGAGGGCACTGGCAAAGCAAGATGAAGCAATAATCTGACTCAGTATGAAGCACCTATATACATTTTTATATAAACAAGGGGCCTGTATGTTCTTTGAAGTCACCTGTTCTTATAGCAACCCCATTAATTTCATAGAGTTTTCTTAGGCAAGGAATACTCAGAGGTGATTTTTCCAGTTCCTTCCTCTGAAATATAGCCTACAGCATAGTATTCATTGATGGTCTCTCCTCCAAGTAGCTTCCAAGATCAGACAGGACCTGTCCCTTTAGGGTATTTAGGCCCTCTATATAAACAGTACATGGAGATAAATTAGGTGATCCACTAAGTCCAGTTTTTATCAAACTCAGAACTGCTTATCTGTTCAACATGCAAAAACAAAACAAAAAATATCTATGCTGCAGACTTTCTTGGACTGCACTGATTCCAAATAAGAAGAGGGGGAGACAAATTTAGTGCTTTTCCTGGATGCTTCTCTGCTCAGAAAACAGGCAAGTCATTGAGGTTTGTTGTTGTTGTTGTGTGTCTTCAAGTCATTTCCAACTTATGGTGACCCTAAGCTGAACCTATCATGGCATTTTCTGCAACTAAGAGTGTGTGACTTATCCAAGTAGGGAATTGAACCCTCATCTCCAGGTCATAGCCCAATGCTCAAACCATTATACGATGCTGTCTCTACATAAGAATAATTCCCTTCACACACTAACTTGTCATAACCAACTCTGTCTGCACCTAGTGATGGTATATAATTATTTTAAGGTTGATTCCAACGTTGCATAAATGGGCTTCTTCTTACACAACAAAATTTCCCCAGCTATCCTATGTTCCCCACTCCAAAATATACTCTGGAGGCCCCAAGTTCTCCAGAAAAGATGGGGGAAGGTTAACCTGGCTTTTGGCAGAGACTTCATTTCACTGACACACAGCAGGAGACCACCATTGGATTCAATCTTAGGCAGTAGTAATGGATATGAAAAATATAATGAGGAGAAATTGGCACAGCATGGTCTGTTTTGAGAATTGTCAAAGGCTACATTAGTGTAATCGAACTTTTCGGCCTAACTCTTGAACACTCTAGAATATAACACCCTGAGATTGCATATTTCTAGTAAGAACTTTAAAGAGGTTGTTGTTCTGCTTCTCCATTCTAGGAGTTTCTAGAAGCTTAAAAGCATCAAGTTTCCTATACCATGATGATTTCTCCCTAGATCTTAGAGACATGATGGTCTCCAAAGGGCACACCCTATGTGGATCAGGGTCCTCTACTGTGAATAGAGTTCTTTACTATGAAACATCTGCTCCATTTACATATTTACATATTTACATATTCTTTTATTTACATATTCTTTTATACTTGAGAGTTCACCTCACCCAATTATCTTCAAATCTATTTTGGTATGTGCATAATCAGACCTCCATATTAAAACAGTGTCTGAAAATTTCCTCTTTCATGCTTTATTTTGTTTGGGATGATATTTCTAGACATTCTTAAAAGAACAATTTGTCAGAAAAAGAGGGTTAAAATAGTTAAAAACAGTTCAGAATAGTTAAAGTAGATAGATAAATACAAGTTGTTCCAAATTATCTGCATAATTCCCATTATTTTTTTTATAAAATAAGAGGTCTATGCACACAAACTTTTAACAATATTTAATGGAAATTAACAGAGTAAAATGATTTCAGGAATAGAGACAGGGCCATTCTGTGGCCCATGGGCTTCTCTGAAAGGTTGTCCCCAAGTGCCCTGTAGGAGGCATGAAGGAAATGTCACCATGTTTTGTTCCCTGGGGCCTTTTTAGGCCCAGAGGAGGACTTTTTTTCTTACCAGGAAGTGAACAGCAGTTGGCTTCTGCATCACTTCCTGTTATAAATAAGGCTTTCCTAGGCTTAAGATTGCCCAAGTTCCTGAATTCACGGTAAAATTGCCCCTGTACTCCTAGAGGGCCTTTGGGGATTCAAAAAATTGATTTTTTGTGGGGAGTGTTGTGGGGATTAGTGACCCTTCCAAAATCTCCTGGGGTACAGTGCTGCTCTTTAGCCCAACAGTTGTCCACCCTGTCCCAAGCAATGGCTATTAAAATCGCAAGGCAGCGTTATTTAACACTATATGTGTGATGATCAAATAAGTTTGGGGAATAAGCATTCAGGATTTAGACTCTAAACTTTACCTAGCAGTTGTCTTCTTAAAAGGCAAAAGACTCCTATGGTTTCTTTTATTAAAAGAGTAAATCATTGTATTAAGAAACTATTTAGTCTCTCTATCTGAGGAAATCTTTTCCATGCTTCTGTAAGGAATAATTTAGAAGAACTCAATTCCCTGTTTTTATTGCTATCATTTTTATTACAATCATTTATTTATTGGGTAGCAGGAAAGGGAATTGTTATGAACCCTATAGAACAATCCTTTGCACACTATTAAAAGGCTGTACTTTTTAATAAGAAGAATTTATTCTCAGGCTGGTTATAAATTTCCAATGAAATATTCTTAAAAGAATATAGCGACTGGATATCTGCATTCCATTAATTCATCCATCCATACAGATAGAATTATTTGGTTTTTTTGGTTTTTTAATTTAGCTTTTGGTTTAATTCATATCATGATCTGCTCTCTACAACTATCTTATGCATATAAAGCTCTTTAGTGCTCATTTTAAGCCTAAAGTTATTGTCACATTATTAAAAACGTTTCAGTATAAACACTCAAAAATTGTGTTACAGTTGTCCCTCCACATTTGCTAGGGTTAGGAGACTGGACTCCAGCAAAAGTGCAAGAATGGCAAATATCAAAATGTGCATGTGTTTTTGGGGGAAGGGGACCAAGAAATGATGAAGAGAAGTACTTCAAACCAGAGTTCAAACCAGGTCAGAGAAAAGAGAGGAAAAGCAGGTGAGTCAGCATGGTGGCCCTATACTTCCCCTCTCTCACTCATCTCTTCCTTTGGGGACAGTCAGAGAGGGTTTGTGGTACTGAGAAATCAGGCTATGAGCCAGCCTTAGCTGGGCCATTTCCACACTAGTATGTTATAGCGCTGTGATTCCATTTTCAACATCCGAGTGGCGCCTCTCGAAATTGCAAACCCCAGGATTCCATCAGATGTTGAAAGTGGAATCACAGCGCTATCATCTAGTGCGGAAATAGACCTAATCAGGCAGCTGCTGGTTGAAGAGGAGGAGGACCAGATGTAGATTTTTAAAGGGCTGTGCGGCTTGATCAGAGCTGCCAAGAGGGTAGTGACAGAGAAGCCATAATGGAGTCACATATGCAGAACTATTATGCTACTCCCCACCTTTTAGGAGGTCAGGCTGTGTGTGTTAAATGGAAGGAAAGGATGGAAGAAATGATAGATCCTGTGAAAAATCTGACATAGGAATAGGCTCTTCCATCAACTCCTAGCTATGAAAAAATACACTTGAAAGTTTCCTACCAAAACTCTCTAACTGACCACTAAAGAGCTGTCTCTCGTGCACTTGTGTGGCACTGTCTAGAAGAGTTAAATGCTCAGTTTACCCCTACTTCCTGTTCCTAATCTAAAAAAAATCACTGAGCCACTGATCAATTGGTTAAAAAGACCACCAAGATTTCAAATGATCTTTACTAAACACAAATGAAACTCCACCTAAAGTGTATTTAGAAAATGTGCTTGTTTCTTGGACAGCCATACTAGACATACATCAGTTTGTCCTTTAGCAGAACAAAAGCCAGAAACAGAAACAGTTCCCTAGCCCCTCTGAGATAAAGTGGCCTCAGTAATGTATGGTTTGGAACTTCTTTTTCTCTGAATACAGAGAAAGAATTTGTAGGCATATATATATATATATACACACACACACACTTACACACAGAGCTAGCAAGAATTGTTAATAGTAAAGTCAAGATGATTAAACTCTGTTTCTCTTAATATAAATGCAACAATATCCAAAATTCACAAGCGGCAATACCATACAAATGGTTTCTCTATTAGAATACCTGTTGGTTCAAGGCCCACAAAGTTTTCAATCTTGGTGCAGTTATCTCATCATGTAGGATGATGGTGTGGAACTAGCAGATAAGCAACACTTCAGTTCATGACAGAGGTTGTTATGGGACAGACGTGATGGAAAAGCTATCTTTAAATCTTTAAATATTAAATATTTGAAGAGATGTTATATGAAAGATGAAGATGGCTTGTTTTCTGTTGCTCCAGAGACTGGGACCCTTTTATCATGGCATTTCTAAAGCAAGAGGGCCCCTTGAGCATCGCGTAAATGGAAGGAGCAGTCTGTATGACACACTCCCATTTACACGACGTTCAAGGGCCTGACGCAGACTGCGCACACACCTTTTCATTTTCGGCTTAAAGCCGAAAATGGTGCACGGTCGCGCAATGCTCCCGGGGCCTGCATGCACTTACCTGGCACACGGTGCGTCAGGAGCCAGGCCGTTCGCGCTTCCTGCCTCAGCACTAGCCTGAAATTCCCAGGTTGCGCTGAGGTAGGAAGGGGCGGGGCACTCGCACGACCAGGAAGCTGCTGCAGAACTGAGGCAGCAGGGAAGTGGCAGCATTCCTGCTGAGGCTTCTCGTGCGAGCACCGCCCCCCGCCTTCATGAAAAGGTAAGGTGCGAAAAGGCTCTGGGACAAAGAGCAATGGCTTAAAACTTCAGGAAAAGAGTTTCCACCTAAATATTAGGAAGAACTTCCCAATGGTAAGTTTAGCTCAGCAGTGGAATATGCTGCCTCAGAGGGTGGTAGTGTCTTCTTCTTTAGAGTTTTTTAAAACAGAGGCTGAACTGCGATCTGTTGGGAATACTCTGATTGTGTATTCCTGCATGGTAGGGGGTTGGACTCAATGGCCCCTGTGGTCTTTTCCAGCTCTATGATTCTATGGCTATTTCTGCACTACATTGTTACAGTGCTATTATTCCACTTCCAACATCCTATGGAATCCTGGAGTTTGCAGTGTAGGGAAGGGCCTTTAGAATTCTCAGCCAAGGAGCCCTTTGGCCTCAGTAACCTACAAACCCCAGAATTCCTCACAATGTTGAAAGTGGAATAACAACACTATAAGTGTACTGGGGAAATGGCTTATGATTCCAGTGGAACTTGGGATGAAATTTCAAGGCTATCGGAATACATTATGAGCAAAGAGGTGGAGGCAGAAATTCTAAGTAGGTACAGAAAGAATATTCATAAATATTGGAATCTAGGATGAAAAGGGAGGCATCCAGGAGAATCTGGGATGGACATGAATCTTCACAATTTCAGGGGATATTCTGTGAAAGATCTATGTGTGTGTGCTGAATATCTCCAAGTTTTGCATTTCTACTGCTATTCAGAAACACAATCTACTAATTTATTTACATTTGATGAAGCAGACTTACATCTACAAAAGCTTATGCTACCAAATTCTTTCTCTCAGTCTCAAATTGCTGCAAGATTCCTCTGCATACGGACAATGTGAAGCATCAGCTATGAATAAAGACCAATTGATTTCAGAGGGACCTAAGTGTCTTTAATTTACTTTGAGTCCAGACTTGTCAGGGAAGGGGGCATATAGTTCTGTCTTGAAAATCTTCTTTAAATTTATATGTTGAAGCTATCAGAGGTAGCAGAAACAAAGTTGTGCTAAAAGTATTTTCTCCCTTCTAGTTCTATAGGCACTTCTCCCACTTGTTAACATTGTTTTAATTAAAAATGGAGCTCCTTAGGTCACCTTTAAAGTTGTGATCCCTCAAATGAAAATCTTAAATAGTCTTTCTTGAAGCTTTTTTCTTCTTTTTAAAAATCCTTTATGCAAGTAAATTTAAAAATAAAAAGGATAAAAGACTATATTCTGCCTTTAGGCTGAAATCAGGTTTGATTAGAACTGTCTGTATTAGAATTAACACTTATTCATCTCTCTCCACAGGAGTTGTATGGACTATAAATTGAAGGAATCTAAGTTTATTTCATTATTATAATCTTACAAAAACCCATTTTAAGCACAAATATTGTAAGAGTAGGGTTTCCTGTTGCTAATAAGTCCAGCCATAATTGCAACACAAATTTGCAAAATAGTCAAAATTTGGTGAATTTTGCCAGACATAGTTTGAAAGATATATTTTACAAACTGGCAATGGCAGTATGCATGATAGCACATTAAATTGGTTTGCATCCTTAGTTTTATTCCTGAAAGTTTCTCCACCTCTCTAAATGTAACAGATCTGATTTACCTTTTGTCTTTGAAGTTCTCAGTGATATACCTCTATGTACTTTCACAATTTAATTCAAGAGTTTCTATACAGTAATAAAAACAGTGCCTCTGACAGCATAATCTTTAGGAATAAGCCCATTAAACTCGGGCCTGAGCTGAAGTACTTCTCTTTAAAAACTAAACAACTCAGAACTGCTGCATTTTGATGAGAAGGAGGTAAAGACTCCACTGGAAATTAAACATTGAAAATGTGTATGAGAGAGATTTTGGAAAACATTTTTTTTCTGGTTTTACTGAAGAAAAAAAATTATTTCTGGGTTGAATTATACTTGTTTGTGTGCCAATACTCACCTAGTTACATTTTTAATCAAGATACACTGTTATTTACATTGGGGTTCATAAATTTATGAAGAATATCTATGCATAGGGGTAGCTTTCCTATACAGACTCCTCACTCTGTGAACAAAGAAAGTGGCAGAACTAGAAAAAGAGGAGATGGAGCTAGCATGTTTTCCTGTTTATGTTTTGATTCAACATCCTTGCACACCAGAAGAAAATGACTCTAGTTGTTTGAGCTAATAATTCTTCAATCCTGTATTCACTTACTGGGAAGGTGGCTCCATTTAATTCAATGGCACTCACATCTAAGCAGATGTGCATTGTAAATTATCTCCCTCTCACCAAGGCTGCCATCCTAAGTGCCACTATCTAGCACTGAGCTTCACTGAAAACAATTCACCTTACTTTTGAACACAGTGACCTTGACTAGAAGGGGCCTCATATGTTTTCTAGGAAACACATGGAAGCAAGTGAATGAGGTTGACCCATTCACAGATGCTGTATGAACCACTTTTCCTGACAGCTTTGCATCACATTACACTCAAAACACTGATGACAGGTAAAGGATTTGTAAAATGTATAAACATGTATTAAATCATAAAACTCAACAGATGGGTAAGATCCCTTTCTGCACGTGAAACAAGTTCTGAAAGAAGCTGGCTTTCAGACAGTATGTACAATTCCTCTTTAATGTATTAAAATAATGTTCCTGGTTGGTCTCTTTTGTTTATACTCATAGATGCTAAATCCAATGGAAATCAATGGTGCTGAAGTCTACATGACTGTGCACGAGAATTCATCCATGACCTTCAACTTTGTATTGAGAGGGCGTTCATTTTAAATAAATGAATATTCTTCAGAATAAGAGTGTGAAGAGTTACAATCCTGGCATTTTCAGGAAAATATTATTATTATTATTATTATTATTATTATTATTATTATTATTATTTTACCTAATAGAATGTAGATGAACAATCATGTTTATTTTGTTCAAAGGTTAGGATAAATAATAAGATGCAGACTAAACACTTGAATTTTCATCTATTTCAATGTCTGAAATAATCCTGATAGGACAAGCTACTTGAAGATATTGTATATTTTGAGAAATCAAAGCTTTAAATAGTAGGTAAGTAGTATTAAGAAGTAAATAGTACATGGCTTGGGGCCAGCCTACCTGCGGGATCGCCTTCTCCCATACAATCCGCCCCGCACACTAAGGTCCTCTGGGAGGAATTTACTGCAGCCGGTCAGAACTAGGTTGGCTGCAGTTACCCAGAGGACCTTCTCTTCTATCACTCCCAAGTTATGGAATGGCCTGCCGGAGGAGACCCGGCACATTACCAGTCTTGACTGCTTTAAAAAAGCAGTCAAGACTGATCTCTTCCGACAGGCCTTCCAAGACTAGCACTTCCATCGCCTCCCATCAATTGTCTTGCTGTTCTTTTAATAGTTGATTGATTGTTGTGTGTTTTAGGGGGTTGGTTTTAGGTGGATTGGCGGGTGGGAAGATTGGATATGTTTTTTAATGTTTTTTAATGTATTAATGTTTTTAATGTTGTTTGGCGCCTCGATCCATGTGGAGAGGCGGGATAGAAATAAATATTATTATTATTATTATTATTATTATTATTATTATTATTAGAGTATTAAATAGATGCCCATTTTTTTTCCCCTGATAAATGTCTTGCCAATGCTGGTTGATCACTGCTTCAGTTTAATATGATGGTAATTTTACAAGCGGAGGCTTTTGAGGTTAGTCACCTGGGAATGGGTGTTAATTAAGGATGCATAAGAGCTGTATTAAGAAGATTTGATAGGTTTAAGGAAAGAGCAATTAAACAAAGCGCTAAAGCAATTTGCATATTTTAATAAATCAACATCTTCTGGATGCTAACATTTCAAAAAATTGTTTCCTTCATTCAGTATATTTATTCTGGAAAACCTTTCAAGACTTGGACTGTACTACTCCAGAAATATGAGCTTTTAGTAAAGACATTAAAATGTTCCTGCATTCAGGTTTGCAGTTGAAATGACATGGCACAAAAGAACAATGGGATTGGGAAGGGAAAGGAAGGCTAGCAAATATGGGAATCAATTTGTAATGATACACAGTTCTTGTGCAAAACATCTGGGACAAAAAGAGTACATGGAGAGGGGGAGAAACCAAAGACAGCTAATCTCTGATGTTACCCCAAAAGGTGAGTGACTCAGGAGTCCACCCACAATGCCAATACCTCTTTGGAAAGACGGGGAATTATTACCTCAAAAGGGAAACTTGGAATCTTTTCAGAGATGCCAGTTGGAAGTTTAAAGAATGGGGCTTTTTATTGGGAGGAAAAATCACATTCACACACAAGATTCAAGCAGTCTCACAACCATGCAAGGCTGACTGAAGGAAAGAAAGGAAAAATTGGATAGTGAGAAGTTGGGATGAAGTGAGTAATATTTACCTATGAGATGAAGTGGTGTGGCTCAGACAAGGGGTCCAAGGGTAGCACAAGAACGAGAATCTGAGGAGCAGAGTGATGGCCTATGCCCATTGTATTACGGATTGTCTGGCTTGAAGCAACAGTCTAAATACCCCTTTTCTGCCCTAGAGGGGAACGTGTTAATGGCTCTCTGGCAGAGCAATCAAAGGGGTCCAGAGGTGGCTAATGGCCTTAGCATTAGGTGACAAGGCACTGATGGGGATGATGATGGCTTCCTAATGTCTGGGCAAGTGAGGGAACAAAAGGGTGAAGTTCAGCAGGAAGGAGGTTACAGGACATTGGTCATTGTTGTTTAGTCTGGGAGTTTCAGTGCTATTATCTTCTAGGTTTGGCTTATTGAGAGCATCACCTCCTCTGACTAATCCTGACTAAACTTATGATGTGGCCATGCCTTGAGGGCTCTTCTGACCTATTTTTGTACATGTTCAGCCAGTCCTCTTTGTCAATGTGGTTTTATATGATTTATATTTCATATATATATTCATATATTTCATACATGATATGATTGATGTATGATTCAAGATAATATTCACTGCCAATCATATCATGGAATGAGGGGTGTACAGCATGATAACTCTGAAAGTTGCTGATGCAGTGGCCCTGCTTCCCTTCTTTTCTTCTGCTGCTTCCTAGCAGAAAGGCTGCTGCCAGGTGACAACTGTGGGAAGAAGTAGTCAGATATAACTGGTCTCTCAAAATAATGGACAAAACGGACTTATCTCCATCTCACCTTCTGTTGATCCCTACTTAGGAGCACCCACCCTAGTGTTCATCTTTCCTGCTGCTACAGAGAGCTTTTTGATTAGTAATTTAAGAATAGGCAAACAAAACTATTAGCCCTGAATAATAACTTGTCCAAACACAAAAAGTCTGTTAATTCAAGTTAGTTACACGAGGGTACCTCAGTCTCTCCAAAATGATTACTCTACATTTTTATGGCCACTTCTTTCTTACTTTGTTTTTTAATTGCTGGGCTGATGACCTTTAGTAACCTATAAAAAGAAATGTCAGATGTCATGGCTGCATTTTATTTCTAGATTCAGTAGTTTGGATTTAATAAGCATCACTGAATTCCAACAGTATAACAGAAAAGGGCACCTGAATAGTTGAAACTGTGTAAGGAGGAGTGATGTACTCATGGTAAGCACTCTGAAGATCTTTGATGATACATAATGGGCTTTAACGAAATGCTGTTGGAACCACCAGGGTTTACATGAGTAAAGATATTTTTAATTGAATTGTATAATTCCTGTAATAAAGGTTACTTGAAATTTTGAATATACTTCAACATGCTTCTGTCTCTGCAAGTCTTCATCTCCCTCCTCTCTCATCCATCTCCCGAAGAGGACTTACATAAAGTGCCTGAATCTTACAGAGAGTTTGGAAAAGTTACTGTTTTGGACTAGAACTCACAGAATTCTCTAACTAGCATGACCACTCTGATCAGAAGTTCTGATCCTGCATTGTGTTCTGTACATGGAAAACTGGTTGTGATCTCAGGAGACTGAAAGAGGCACATATTTGGAAATTCTCCAGAAAAATGGTGTTCTTCCTACTCATGACAAAATATGGGCCAAGTGCAGTTTATACTGGATCACTGTTGGGCTCATAAGAAGTGGTGCTGCCTCAGCAAAGAAGTGTCAACATGATGGCAGATACTGTGGCATGACTCAAATGCCACAAGACACACTATTAATGCCAACACAGAACACAAATATTTAGTATCAGTCTGCTAAGAAAATTTTACAATGATATAAAGCCAGAGGAATCTAATGGGCTATATTTCTAACTTAATTTTTAAAAAAGTGAAGGGGAAGGATAAAGACTACTTCTGTATCAAATTTATGTGACAGTGAGTTATTGACATAACTAGCAGGATTTTCAACTGTTGCAAGTGAGGTCATATGATTCCTAGGTTTTGTGTCAGCTGCCTTTCTTCTGAGTATGTTGGAGGTACCCCCACCCAAAGAGGATGAAGAGTTTGAAACTGAACAAGAATCAAAAGATGTTTGGTTGTGTGTTTTACCTGGAATATCATTTTCTTTTAGTGTAAACCCTGGTTTTGCTTATGGAATATGTATCCCACAGTTAGTGTGCTTTCATTGCATAGATACAGGGATTCAAAACACTGTTTCAAGGTATTGTGAAAAGGATTAAGGATATGATTATGGCCTTTTCTTTAAAAAAAATGCAAGCACTATTTTTGGGACATTGATTCCAGTTAGTAATTAATCATTCCTGGATGGGCTTTACTTTTCAGGATTATAGAAGTCCTCTTAATGATTTTTATGTGTAATTGTCACAGTGTTTAGTTAAAATGCCTCCTCCAATCTTTTCAGAGACTGGCATCACAAAAGACTCACAGTGCTAGAACTGAAACAAGGCAGAAACAAAAAGTTCC
Organism: Iguana delicatissima; assembly: GCA_948472985.1. Classification (NCBI taxonomy): domain Eukaryota; kingdom Metazoa; phylum Chordata; class Lepidosauria; order Squamata; family Iguanidae; genus Iguana; species Iguana delicatissima. Next base: position 329,714 of record CAOKZL010000491.1, on the reverse strand, counting down.
TTTTAGAAAAGAAGCCAAGGCTGTCTTTTTCTGTTGATTAGACACCTTTGAAAGAGACCTAATTACCACATTACAGATAACAAGTTGAGTCCTTTTACAGAGTTCTCTATTCTTGATGTCCGGAGCATGTTCTCATGACAGGAGGAAATTGACAACTCCATTTACATTCAACATCTTCAGATTACAGGCATGCCAGCTGAAAGGACCTTTTGGCTCTGGAGTCCACAAACCATTTATTTATATATCCATCTTTCAAAAGCTTGTTATCTCACACTCATGTTTACCTCATTCCTTCCTTGTCAATCATGTTGAGATGTGTTGAACCAACCTAGCAATCAGCCTTTTTGTTTGCTTTAAATGTTGCTTCAAGAGAGAAGCTGTACCTCAGGTCCATCACATTATTGACCAGGAAAATGTGCTTGCATTTTCAGTGACTGGGCCACAATACTAGGGTGTGATCAGTTCAGTACTGTCTGAGGAAGAATACTGAATCAAGGAGAGTAAAGGGTTTTTATATGTAATACATACATACAAATGGGAAAGCGATACACATATGTTACCCTAAAAGACACCATTTCCAGCAGTCCCAGTGTCCCTTTAGGAATTTGAGAAATTATTAGCTCAAAGGAGGCCTGTGAGAGGAAGGTACTGACAGGATCTTTTCATCTCTATATACCAGTACTAACTCTAGGACTAAGATTTAAGCAGGGTATTTTTATTAGAAACTAGCAGACACATACACACATACAAGAAATCAAGCAGTCTCATGACCCATACAAGGCTACTGAATGGAAAGGTGAAAAAGGTTGGATAAGGAAAGATATTGTGTGTGGAGGGTGATATTTACCGGTCTTAGACCAGAGGATCAAAGAGGAATGGCTCACACATAAGGCTTTGAGGGAAACAAAGAAGAATGAGAGTCTGGGATGCAGCTTGATACCCAAGGTGCTAGCATGTTGCAAAATCACCAGGGCTGGAGCTAGGGTTTTTATACCCTTTTTCCTACACTGAAGGGGCATGTGTTACTGGCTGTCTGGCAAAGTAAACAAAAAAGGTCTAGAATTGTCTTACTCTGCGTGACAAAGCATTGATGGGACTCCCAACAGCACTTGGATGGCTTGGCTGGATGAGGTAATTGGGGAAGATCTCTGTAGGAAATGCACACAGTAGGGGTGCTTGCCCAGTCACCTGGGCAGTTTCATGGACCATTGTATTCAGATGTTGGGTTGTTGACAAGACTAGTGGAAGCCTATTAATGCTGGGCTTCCCCACCTAACTCTTGGGCTTGTGACCTCACCATACTGAGGTCATGCTGATCTAGCACAGGTATGCAGCCAATGTCCTGCTTACCACATGTTTCCCAGCCACAGGTATCCAGTTTTCACAAGAAATGATACTTCATGCCAATTTTGCTGTCCCACAGGATGGGATATGTAAGGGGTCGTAACATATATATTAATCCATGAAAATCTGAGCATCACCATAAGAAAAGAAAGCAAATGCCAAAATGGTATTGCTAAGGAAAGGAGATATTTAGGTGTCAAAATATATATAACTTAGCAAATTTTAGACACAATACCAGCCTTATATAGGCCCTTTCCGCAACTCACCTTTTTGCAGAGCTGGGTGCAGGGATCGTGTGAGCAGCCTCTTGGGAGAGGCTCTCAAGTCCCAGTTGCTTCAGCTCTGCAGCTGCTGCCTGCTCACGAGCAGGTAGCACGAGAGCCCCTCCTCTTCCTTCCGCAGTGCAGCCTGGGATTTTCCCAGGCTGCGCTGAGGCAGGAAGCGCAAGCGCTGTGGCTCTGGAGCTCCACACACATGTCAAGTGTGCACGGGGCCCCAGAGCGATGCATGATCATGCACCATTTTTGGCTCAAAGCTGAAAATGAAATAGTGTGCAATCGGTGCCTCGCCTGCCAGTCCCTGGAGTGTCATGCGATTGTGAGTGCGTCATGTAGACGGCTCCTCGCAATCAAGCGGCGCTCCAGGGGCCCTTTCTCATGGCAAATGCCATGTGAAAAGGGCACTTATATTCATGTGGTTAAGAGTAATTGCACTGCACCAACATGCTATAGAATATTGTGCAACCAATCACATATCTATCAATGTACTTGCTGTTTCTACAATCCTAGTGCTATCCTAAAGGTATTGACAAGTGGCTATGCATCCTCAACAAATGCATATGAAGTGAATATGAAATGATTATACTTGTGAAACTCCCCTTACGCAGCTGTGAAGTGAACATGGACATCACACCATGGCCAAAAATACAACCACATATATAATGGAACACACACACACACACATATATATCTCAGTGGAATGCCAGCCATTCTTTTCAATAATGTAATTTGTCATTTCAGTAATATCTATGCTACTGCATGATCAAAACCATGTTTTACTCATAAGGAACCCACATATTTCCAAGAAATGAATATGGAGTCATCCCATTCATTACATCAACTTTATGACTAAATCCAAGAAGGTGTCAGGAAAGCCGCAGCCTGAAGAGACTGCAACAAGGTATCAATTACAAGCTCAGGAAAACAAAGCTATTTGTAGGGCTGAATCATTCTGAAAGAGTAATTTTCAGTGTACTGAAATTGCTGGTTTCAACCTAAAAATGAAAGGAGAAAGATATTTGACATAGTGATTGAGACAGCAGCTTTGCTGATGCAAAAATCTGTCATCTGTGCTTACTCATGAGAACACTTTTCTATTCTTGCTAGGGATGCATAGACCAAGATAGTCTCTAGTTAAATTCAGAGTGCAGACTGATATAAAAGTTGTTGGCCAGAATCCTGTATGGAAGTTACATCTTCATAAGTGGACTTGTGTGTGTGAGAAATTAGAACTGGCCAGATTTGTAATGCCCATATCCATTACAGTAGTATATCATGCTTTTACATTACTATATAAAAGAGCCAGCAAAGTAACCACTGCACAATGAGACTGATATACAGTGGGACCAACGCACATTGGGCCCTAATATGTATCAGTCCTGTTGTGCATCAGGCAACAAGGCACATTCAGTAATACGTTTTTTTTAGTGCCTCTGCTACTTTGCTAAGTGTACATAAAGTTATGTTAAAAAAAAGGTGATGTAGCTTTCTGGCAGCTGAATGTAGACCCTAAATTATCTTGTTAAATGAAAGAATATCAGGTTCTATCATCCACTGCTTGAGGACAGTTTCAGTGTACATGAAAAGCAGCCCTTATTAGCTACCTAAAGTGATGGTGTCAGTATGCTCTTCTGGCAGGTTCTTTAATATCTCCGTATTCAACAGATGTGAAATATATGAGAGGAGCATGGACACATGTAGCATTATGTGTGTATGGGTGTTTCTGTTCAGTCAGAAACTCCAGTCTCATCAAATCCTTTATCCAGGACTCTTAGGGCTACTTTCATGCATGCCACTTTTACAGTTGTAGACCGCCAATATAGTCTACTCACATGTTTACTGAACATATACACATCTCTTGTGAAGGAAGCTTTTCAGTTAACAGGGGCTACTAGCCTGCTAAAATATTGGATCAAGGTTCCCAATCAAATCTACAAAGTTAACATGATCTTTAAAAAATGATGCCGGTAATAAGTTGGATAATTGTACGGTTTGGATGTAAAGGTCTCATCCTGACATCCTTGTCACCTTTAGATAGTAATAAGTATTGCTTCATTTCAAAATATGATAAGCCAACTCTACTATAACAATGCATTAGGGGCATTCCTGCTGAGTCCTAATCATCCTCAAAGTCCTGACCTGCTGATATCCCTGCATGGTGACCCTTGACCTTAATCCGTTTAGACTTAATAAAATGTCTGGTTCAGAAAGGAACAAAACTTAAGAGACCTCTATGCAAAAATTTGTTTAATATTATGTTTTAAAATTAAGTACATTAGTTGATCCTTAACTCTTACATATTTTCTGCAGCCTTCCCCCACTCCCTTTCCATACGCTTTTGTTGACTCCCTCTGAGTGAAATCACTTCTTTTTATCTTTCTTTCTTCATTAATCCTCTCTGACAAGAAGTTGGCAACCTAAGCCATGAGAATCTTTGGTTTACCCCTTGGGAGAGCAACTGACATAGTATCTTTGAATCTAGGATTTAAGGCTGTAACAAAGATGTGTGTTTTTGATCTCTTAATATGCTTTATGCAGTGACCTTTTGTGCTGAGAGTAATGCGCTGTCCACCAAGTATACTGCAAAACCATCCAGATAAGTCACTGAAAAGAGGTTACTTAACTGACAACCTGATATATGTGTGCCTGCAGAAGGAGTCCTGTTTCAGCACAGGCCTTGATATAATTACCCGAGACTCTCTGTCCTATGAACCATTGTGCTGGGCTGTGTATTCTAAAATCTGCAATAAAATCATGGATTTTACAAAATGCTTAAGTTTCTTTCTTAACACCAACATTGGCTTGGCATGGCCTGTAAGCAGTAAGGGAAAAAAAACTAGACTGAATATGTCGTCTGAATGCAACTGAGTTGTTTCTATCACTCTAGAATGCCACTGATGTCAACCAGTGCAAGGCTGTTAGGCAGGTGATACGCTCTGAGTTTTACTCCAGAATTAAAGGAGTTATCCAATGTGATGAAACTATTGGGGTTATCAATCAATTTCAGCAATTTAGGTACCTCCATTAAAGTTCAAATTAAAATGTGGAATAGATTCCCCAAGGCCACTGACATGGAAGCCACCAGTCACAGCTATCTATTCTGTAGAAGCAGAACTACAGAAAAAGTGGTCCAAACATTTGGAGTAGAGGGACAACTGTTCTATTGAATGTAGTGAGGAGAATTTGGAAAATTTTGGATTACAACAACAAAACTCCCCTAGCCAGCACAGCAAGTAGCCATGATGGATGCAGGTTTTTGGGACTTTTACTCTAAAAAAGTAAAATTTCCAAGCTTCAGTATTATGAACATAATTTCATGACACTGTCAGTTACTTCACCTTTCCTAGATGTAACCTTACAAGGATAGACATGGGCAAAGTTTCTGACAATTCTAACATAGTTAAATTGCACAGTAAACGTTTGTCACTTCATACTGGTTCCCTCCATCCAGTGACATGGGCATTTGGCAGACAGACCTTTTTCTGCCCCAACAGTAGCAGCTCTAATGGTTTTATGTATGGTTCAATTTCAAGGATTTGCTGTAGATGAAATAGATGTAACCCCAGCACCATCAGATAATTGAATTAGTTATGACTGACAATTCCTAATTACGGAGGCCCAGAAAGGGCCACTGAAATATTGTACTGGCACTGCTCAGGTCAATATGAAATGAAGTACTAGAATGATGTCAGAAAGACATGCTTTCAGATGCTAGAATGTCTCTTCTTATCCTTTCCTGACTGCAGTACTTCAGCACAGATTGCTTTGCACTGAAACCTTGAAAGATTTAGATAAAGACTTAAGTTGATGACAATCTTTAGACCTAAGAAGACATTTTAATTTCTGTCAAATTCCTTTGAATTGGAAAGGGGAAAAAAATATACTTCTTGGACTTACTAACAGTACCATTCTCTGAGCAGACCTTACTCACAATGGCAGAAAGTGACTTTTAAAAGAAAATCTACTGTAATTTTTTCTTTTCTTTATAATCTGTAACAATCACCTCCTACACTGTTCCAGAAGACTTCCAACCTTGTGGACAGATTCTGGGTAGGAATCAACATATGTTGCTTCTTCCCTTGGTGAACCAGAATCCTTTCACAGTAGAAGGAAGAACTTCCATCCTTGAGGAGTGATGTCTAGATTGAAGCTGTAAAATTATTCATAGATATATTAAACTAAATGCAAAGAAATAACAGTTGCTGCAGAACCTTCTTATAGGTAGGTCTCATATGCCCCTCTTACTCCAGACCCATTGAATACTTACTCTCAAATCAACATGCGCAGAATTATAACATTCTAGTATTGATTTATTTAGAAGTAGACCCCACTGTGTTCAGTGGAAAGCTTAGACCACTTTCATCATTTTCACAGGAAAATATAGGAATGAGCTACCCATAGTCCAGTCCTAGAAATGAGAAATAATTCTAGATTATCAGAACTGGGAAAGAGAAGAAGATGTAGAGCAGATGGAATCTATAGAATGGCAAATAGATTTAATGGAGGACATCCAGCCATTCCTAGCTTTCCTCCTCTTTTGTGGAGTTATGTCATGGCATGACTGTAAGCAGGAGAAAATAGGAACAATCCAACTAATTTGGGCTTCTCTTTTCCCTTCCCCACCTGTGATCTTCACCATTACTACCAAGGATATTTCTTATTTTTCTTGATTTCTTCCACTAAAACAGACTTGTCATTTGAATGCCTTTGCAACACCTTTCTAATTTGAGTGTTGCCCGTGGTCTTGTTTTATGGCCCAGTCAACATATTGCTGGGAGGGGATTCAAAGTGCCAACTTTCATGTAGTTCACCCAGACTGTTTTGTGAAACTCTAAGGATTGGGGCTAAGCTAAACTCTAAATTGGGGGCTGGATGAGTTCCTCCCCCTCTATTGCCAGCAGCAATAGAAACTGAGGGGTGTTTTTAACCATTTCACCACATTTCAGAGAAGACTCACCCTTTCAGGACATATGTAAGCCTTTTGTTTTCTTTCTAATTGGGTCATTTCCTCATTTGCAAAATAGTATGTACATGTCTAAAAAGAGGGTGAAGTGAAAACCCCTGAAAAACAGTGAAATAACAGGTAGCAACCCCAGAGTCTAGAATGACACTGTTGGGCATTTTATGGCAAAAATAATCTTCCCTCCATTTTGAGGTGGGGGAAACATGGGGGACAATATGAGTGTCATCCAACAAAGTCTTCTTGGGGGCAATTTTACTATCAGTTATTGGCATTAGATATAGCGGGAAATCAGTCAAGCACAGGGTAAAAATCAAGGCACCAGACCAGAGTTAATCCACCAAAGGTCTTAACTTTTACTGAAAATTTTGAAAAAGAGTAGTTAGATATTTATTTCTCATGACATTAATTGGGGGATAATAGATTTTAAAACAGTTTTAGAAGTTACCCACAACAGCGATTTAGTCTATGGAAATATCATGGGGAAAATTCATCCGTTCAATTTTTTTCTAGGTCACTGATTCTCATAGTAGCTAGGTTTCCTATCCCAATCACCCAAGCACCAGTTTCATGGATTGGCCCACTGCACTTCCTTTGGCCCTATGAATCTTTTAAGGAAACATAGCATCTAAGTGCCCAATAATTCAAAGTTTAAATGGAAAGCTGCCATTATATAGGAGACAAGAGACACAAAATGGCTGAACAGCTTAATTCTTTCACAAGATAATTCTTGTGAATTGCTAAGATAATGCTATTATCAATCAATTTCAGCAACTTGGGTACCTCCATTAAAGTTCAAATTAAAACGTGGAATAGATTCCCCAAGGCCACTGACATGGAAGCCACCAGCCACAGCTATCTATATAGGTATTAGTAGAAGCAGAACTACAGAAAAAGGATTGCTAAGATAATGCACAAGTAGCACTTTCCAAAATTGCTATATTGCTCAGAACCATGGGATATAATCACTCCAATTCTCCATGAAATGTACCCATGGATATTTGTAACACCCTTCCTTGATCAATAGTAGGTAAGAAGCCTACATTCTATGGGCTAGGGGACAAACAAGAATTTCTGTCCTGATACAGAGATGTTTATATAAATGTGCCATACCTTTGCAAGCACAGGTACCAGCCTTATCTGTATCCTGTTTACAGCTTGCCAAATGAAGTAGAGCCACAGTGGCTGTCATCTCTCAGGATGAACTGTCTTCTCAGCATTCTCTGTGATTTTCATGGGTTCCTTTCCCTTCCAATCAGGTGGTTGGCTGAATCTGCTGCAAATAGGGCAAGGTCAGAGACTCTCCATGATGGACATCAGAGCGTGTGACGTTTCATACCGCCCAGCCTGACATGTCTTGCGTACAGGTCTTTATGGCCTGGGAGATTACCGGATCAAGCCAGGGCACACATACATAGGTCTGCTTCTATCCTTCCACCACTGGGAATTGCAGCACCCGTTTCACTATTGTCCTCCTTTGGCCTCCTCCTGCCAGATTGATCTCCCTCCCCTGCTTTCCTTAAACTCTGGTCCTTCTCAGCAATAAGAACAAACAGACTTTTAAACCTAAAAAAAAGTGGTACTAACGTTGTAATGGTAGTGTGTATAATCCAGTATGTAGAATGACACTCTATGAGACTGCTTTTATAAAAACAGAAAGTTACATTTTATTGAAACACTGTTACTGTAACTTGTTTGTAATTAAGTTTTTATAATAAAGTACACCCCTTTTCTCTTTCTCTCACTATGCTCAGCTCATTTACTATCAATTATTCACTCTGTTTCTCAGCTCTCTAACACAGCTCTTTTCTCTTTGTCCCACATTGGACTCTTCTTCCCAGTAACTCCCTCCTGGGTCAGTTAAATTTCTGTCCCCCCGCTTGGTTTATCCCTCCCTTGAGCTCCCCAGGCTTCCATTTTACTGACCAATCATTTTAAACCACTCCTGGTCACTATGGAGGCTCAATTACCATGCCCCTCCCTTCAGGTTTCATCACACAGAGTAAGCTTTCTGTCTGGTTGTCTTAGGAATTTAAAACAGATCTCCCTCAGTGTGTTTGTATCCCTGCTGCTTTTCTATCCCCTTCCTATAACTTCATATGGACACTTTTGGAATTATAACTGTGTAGGGAAAGGAGTTTTCATGCTTTCTCATTCTTTGTCAGTGTTTAGGGTGGGTTTTGTATGAGGTCGGATCCAGTTTGAGGGAGGCAGACTTATATACTCATCATTCCTATTCAAGGTTCCTTTAAAGAACCTTAGAGGCAACAGCTGCCAGGAGTACAACTAGCTGGAACCTGTTGGGCTAACATTACTCCATGGGGAAAGAGAGAACAATCAAGGAACCTTAACCCAGATGATTCCTACTTCCTGTCATTCTGTGGTTTCTCCCAGCAGTCAGGCAGAGTGTGGTAGGCACCAGCTGTCCATTGTCAGGCAACAGAATGCCAAGATATTCAGCAGACAAATGGATACATCTTAGGAGTCCAATAAAGCTTGCCTGGTCAGGGTAAAGCAGAAAAAAAATCAAGTGTCAGTCCAATGGTGAGGAATCCAGCAGGTGGCAAGATTCGATAGTCCAAAGGTCAGAGAAGACAGGTAGATGGCAAGGAGGGAATCCAGACCACATACACAAAGGTAAGAGCCAGCAAACACACATTGTTTCTGGTGTCAGGCCACTGCCCTCTGCCTTCCTTAATAAGGCTGGAGTCAGATGGTTCTCATCTCAGCCTGATTAGTTCCTGGTATGCTTGTGTTTGCTTGTCCTCCTTCAAAGCCGCTGTTCACCTAGAAAAACTAAGTCCTGGTGCATGACATTGAGAAGGGTTATCACTGATTGGCAGATGAGTTAACCAGTGCAAGGATCTACCATTCCATGCTGAGATAAACATCTACAACTGTAACCTAACAAAGCTATGACCTGCTTTACTCCAGCAGGTTTGTCTGTATCATCTTTTGCTGCCCACATTCCTCTCACAACTACCTCTAGACCAATCCTATCTTTCAATCAGTTGTTAAGTAAAGATATTATTTGTTATTTATTTATTTATTTATTTATTTATTTATTTACTATTTATTTATTTATTTATTTATTTATTTGAAACATTTTTGTATTCCTACCTAGCCCACAAGGGCTCCTGAGGCAATGAACAAATAAAAATATGACAGTAAATACATCAGAAAGAGAAGTACTAAAGTTTTAGTCAAAATTGCAACTTAGAATCAGGGAGGGGGAGAAGCATTTGTCCAATTTATCCAACAGATCTCAAAGGGGTCAAGAATTAACAGGTATTTGTCAAAAGGTGGCTCATAGAAGAAGAATTCTTTTTCCTAGGGACTGAGATTTATTGAAGCAATATAGCATCAATTTTCAGCAAAGAATCAAATCAGTGTCATTCTATCAAAAGAAAGATACAGAAAATCACATGACCAGAAGATCCTTGGCTTTGACTACTATATAATATTTTAGCTTGGCACAGTCAGGTGGCCAGAGAGTGTACATTTGGGAGAACAATATGAAGCTTGGCAATCTGTTGTCTTTGTGGCCGATAGAGATGAACACATGACAATAACAGACACCGCTTTTCCATTACCACAAAATATATAGGCAGCATATGAAAAGAAAAGATAATATCATAGAAGTGGAAATTGCTTGGAAAGAAGCACCGGTAGATGTGTATCTCCATTTTTATCTCTGCAGCACAATTGTTGTCTCCATATTCTTGTAATATAAACTTGGAAAATTCAAATGCCACAAAGTACAATTTTGCCAAAGCCAGCATCATTGGCTGTGTTCTTGCTTGTTACATCTCCATTTGCTAAGTAAACTTCAGGTTTCTGCCAAATTATTATATGCTGTGAATAATTCAAGTGGTGTCTAATATAATACCATCTCTCTGCACAGTCGTTCATCATAGTCCCATATTCAGCCTGCAAAACTTATGAGAGGTTGACCCTTACCTACTTGTCCCTCATCTAAGTGCCAGCTTGATTTAGAAATGGAATGAATAAAGCAGGCATTTGCTTATTGAGGAGAATGACTTGAGATTTTGTTACAAGCTGTGAGCTAAAGTAGTAATACACAGACAAATGAAACATTTGAGATCCATGTGAGAAAACATCTGAAAAACTGTTTATTCACTTGCATATATTTCTTTCCTCAAAGGTCAATCTCTTTTCTTTTAGGTTTTTTTTTAATGGAAGAATTTCAATGTCTACCATTTCTACCTGCCACCTTTCATATTTTCTTTAGTTTCAGCTTCGTTTCCATTTATTGCAAGGTAGATAAACTACAGCGGATTTAAAAATAGATAGATTCTGAGAGAATATTGTTAAGTCTGTAGTTTAGAAGCTAACCTATAACCTTCTGAAACTTCACAAGATTTTTAGACAAGATGACAGTTGACCTTGCCAGCTCTAGTGCCAATTAGCAGAAAAAACTTGTAAATCAGAGCAATTATCCCAACTTATTTCATGATAACCCAGTGGGCATTCCCTTTTCATCATGTGAAATACAATGCAGTTTGCCATGTTAATGTGTCTGCCTATTGACATGTTAAGACAGCAGATTTCTGAAGTGTCTTGCATACATTTCCAGTTGCATATAATTCCAATAAAATGATAGGCAATGTCCTAGGGATTACATCACACTGGAATGCCATAGTTTAGAGGAATAACTTCTAAGAAATGCTTAGATTTCTCTGTTAGAAATCTCTAGCCCTCTCCTCAGCACTGTAGCTCTATAGGAGGGAATTCTGACTTGTTCACCATGCTATAATTCCCAGAATTCCATACAGTGAAGCCACAGCCACTTAAGTGGCACCAAACTACCATATCTCTGTAGTGTACCAACACTCAAGTGAAATGCCCAAGTAATTCAGGTTTATTAGGCATATACTGACAGAGGAAGGGCACTGATACACAGGGAATGGCCAATTGGCTATTGCTTATGCTGGTTGCTAGCTCTTATGCCAGTGGAGTATATGTGTTCAGTTAGGTATGGGTAAAGTTCACATTACTATTTAAAAAAAAAGACCCTGCAGATTGATACAATTTGTGATCTGAGAGGGTATTATCAAAAGTACCCTCTTTTTATTTCCCATCATTAGGAATAAGGTGCATTCTTCCAGTATTTTTTTTTCCTTCACAAATAACAGGAAAATAAATGACCACAGCTCAAATTGCTCATTTTTGAAAAGTGCATACTAACAGGCATACTAACATGGCAAAAATGCATACAAAAATATGTACTTTAAGAACATTGTATTAAAAAGTATGTACATCAGAAAGAAATACCTACTAAAATATACATGATTTCTGTGAGCAGGGGGACCCAAAACCACACGAAGAATTGAAACAAAGATGGGAAGAGAATGTAGATGGGATTTGGAGAAATACTAAGAAATTGAAATTAGAAAGTAATCATGTTGCTATGCTCAGTAAAGTCAGTCCTACATAAGTGGGATGGGGAACCTGAGATGTAAAGGCAACATACCAACCCTGGCCTAGTTTCAAGAGGCCTGCACAAATGAGAGGGTACAAGAAAAGAAGAGAGAGCATCCTGCAGTGTTGCAATCCCTGCCAATCTTTGTCTCTGGCTCTCCTGCCTGCCTATTCCCAACTGGTCACCTTTGTCCATTGTTCTGAGTGAATTTTCTCAACAGAGTGTTTCCTCCTACCCCTCCTGTACACACTTATCTGAAAATTAATCTCTTCAGATTCAACAGGGAACTGAACCAGAGGTGTAGCCATGGGGAGGAGGCAAAATGAGGGCATTGACCCTAAATAAGATTCTGTCTCCACTCCTGAAATTTTCCTTCAATCCTCAAATTTCTAGTGTTTCAGAGAGAGAGAGAGAGAGAGAGAGAGATTGCAAATCATTCCCGGCAAGGACTTTTATATTTGCTGCATTTGGAGACAGAGGTCATTTCCACACCTTGCCCATCTCCATCATCTTCTGGTCATGATCCCAGCAGTGCCACTTCTGTGATGGAAGTGTGACGTGAATGCTGCCCTCTGCACCTGGCTGTCTTCCTGCAGAACAGTAGTGTAAACAACTCATGCCTTCCTTCTGCAGTACAGCCGGCACTTCCTGTGCTGCACTGGGGAAGGAAGTGCCTAAATTGTGCTTCTTCCATTTCCTCATGGCTCTTGGCAATGGGAGCATTGCACGATTGGGGACCATTACTGGATTTTTTCCAATAATGGAATATCCTGCTACTGCAATTGGTGGGGACATGTTGACAGTGGGAGCACGATGACATCATGCAAAAGCATGACTTCCAGATGTCCAGCAGTGTGTTCCCATCATGGGACAGCAACGTTGTGTGGAAATGGCCATAAATTTCATTTCTAAATGTTCAAGGGAAGTTTTAAGTTACTCCAATGCTAAAAATTTGGAGAGTGAGCAAGGAATTTGAGGGACAGGTGTCAGAATTCTTTGGTGGCTAATGCTTTCATTTTGCCCTCTCCTAATAGCTACACCCCTAAACAAAACATAATTCACCTATTTCTCAATAGGCATACCCATGATTGTGTGGTAGTACTCAATGAAGACTGAAAAACTAAAGCTAGAGATTTTGTAGAAATGTTCAGTTTTGAGAAGGAGAGGCTTGATATTACTAACGTACCACACAGTCCATTTTTGTGTGAAAGCAGTGGTTGTCTACACAGAGGAAGAAGTTGCATACAAAGGTATGGAAAATTATCTGGCCTTCTTTGCTTTGTCTCATTTTGCCTGAACTAAGAGAGAGGTCATCAGGAAAAAAGTAATGACATTCTCTATTTGACTGGAAGGGACCTGCTACTGAGCGGCAAAGTTTAAAAAAAAGTGGCAAAGTTATTTTCCTGTAACAAGCAGAATGACCATACAGTCTAGTTAATTAGATGCTTCCCTTAGGTGCAACCAAATAGATGATATGTCACTCAGATGACACTGTCTGCCAGGACTCTGACTTGTGTTTGAAGAGCTGTATCTCAAAGACAAACATGGGTTCCCTGGGAATTAAAAAAATGATAGGTTTCAGCAGGTAAGAGTAAGTGTACAAGAAGGTAATAACAAAATAGTCCAAAATAATTTTCTCTGAAACTAAATCCCTTTGTTTCCATGCCTCAATTGGCACTAGTTACAACTAGAAACCACATCTCCAAAGTACATATTTTTGTACTTACTCTGTCAAATATTTGTAATAAAAAAAAAGCATTCAGTAAACTGTTCAACTGATTTCACTCATGGCATGGAAATATCTAGCATGTCAATTCCTCACTCGCATCCCACTTCAGGCTTCTTATAAGGGAGGAATCCTAAACCGAGGGACCTCCAGCTGTGTCAGTTCCCAATATCATTTTTTCAAGCTTCTTCAACTGGTTTGAGAATGATGAGAATATGGATGGGATTTGGAGAAATACTAAGAAATTGAAATTAGAAAGTTATCACATTGCTATGCTCAGTAAAGTCTGCACTCACTAGTACATTTCAGTAGCCTTGTTCTGATCCAAGAAAAGCTGGACCTGAAGGACTAGAGTGATGTCAACATTCCTATCACCTCATGCTGATGTATAATTTCCTGAACAGGTGTCAGGATTGAGTAGAAAAGACATTACCTGAGGGATAGACCAGAGCTTAAAAATCGACTAGTTACAACTTGCTTCTGGGGGTAACAAGAGTGTTGTAATCACATTTCAAACATAGCGTAATCAATAGAAATAAAACTATTATACAGATAGCTTCTACTGGTAAAATAACTTTTCCCAATTACATTCAATTGTTACTTTAAAGAAGCATATTAAGGCATTTTGGGGGAACTTTCATTTTTCTGAATGTGTTTTGTGCATGTTTCATGCATGTTCATCCATACATTATACAGGGGTGGACAACTATGGAAAGAAGGAGAGGTACCTTATTTCCCCTCAATAAACTTAGGCCCTTTTCGTACCTTACCTGGTGCCACTGGTGTCACACGGGGACTGCGTGAAAAGCCTAATCCAGGAGGCACTCGTGTCCCTTCCACTTCTTCTCTGCACCAGCCGCATGCTGGCCAGAAGGAACTGTGAGTGGTCCTCCCCTTCCTTCTGCAGCATAGCCAGATACTTTCTCAGGTTGTGCTGCGGGAGGAAGCACAATGGCCATGCGTCTGGAGCCTCTGCATGCAAGATAAGTGCATGTGGGGCACAGGATCATGCATCATTTTTGGCAATGAGCTGAAAATGATATAATGCGTGATTGCCCCTAACGGGCTCGGGAGCGTCACGCGATTGCAAGGACATCATGTGGAACAGTCCTCAGAATCGTGCGACACTCCCAAGGCCATTTCGCAACAGGACTGGCATGCAAAAAGGGCCTTAGGTGGGCTGCAACCTCCATTGTATCCCCCTTCTTTCAAAAACTAAATAAAGTTTAATGAATGCCCCACATCAATGCTCTCCAGGAGATGTGGAGAGCATTTTTATAATGTTTTTAATTCACCCCCCCACACTCAGAAAGGCCCTTTTAAAAAGGAAAGGCCTTTTAAAACATACACATAGTGACTAGGGTCCTTAAAACATGGCAGAATGACAGTTTTCCACCACTAGACCAATGGTATATCCAGGGCTTTATAGAGGGTACAAATGAGTAGCAAGACTACAAGATAGTTACAGCTACTGCCCGTTCCAGCTGCACCAAAAAAAAAAAAAAAAGTAGAGAGAGAGAGAAAGAGAGAGAGATTAACAGTGCAACCTTGATGCATTAGGTAGGCAGAGATTGAAAAGCTACTTTTTAAAATGTAATTTGCTCTGTAACTCACTGTGAGCCCATCACCCATCGCTTGTTGAAATTAATACTGTAAAAATACGTTAGCACAAATTACATTACTCTTTAAGCTTGTGGTTCTTGTGTGCATTCGAAACATTTCTGATTTATGGTGACACTAGGGCACAACTATCTGGGACTGCGAGTGTGTGATGTGCCCAAAGTCGGCTTCCATGGTCAAGTGGGGAATTAGACCCTGGTTTCCAGGGTCATAGTCCAATGCTTAAAACACTATACCATGCTGGCTCACACTCCACCTATTACCTTTCATTATCTTCTGGTTCATTTGGCAAGGTGGGGAATGGATCCACGGTCATTTGTCCCTTTTAAAAATCTCCTCAAAATATCCCAAGAAAGGAAGGAGAAAAGGTAACCTGTACTTCTGGAAAAGATCATGTTGCCAGCTGAAACACTATTTGAAAAGGAATGGTATTATGTTCTTATTACCCTGAAATGACATACTATAGGTAATGTTGTTAAAAGCATTGATCAGGAGACTAGAATAGCAACAATTCTTGAACACAATTAATGCAATATAATGCAATAATGGCTTGCATGATGCACCGCTAGTTACACACCACATGAAAATAATAACTGCAACATTATAAGAATAGACTAGTGTTTATAATTGTTAGTGTTTTCTATATAGCTTCCTGTTTTGTACAATATCCTATTTTCTTTTGTGTGTGGTTCCTGGAATAGCTGTATGAATAATTCTCCACGTGCTTTATCATAGAAAGTTATACAGCTTAGCCATGGGCCTAGCAAGAGCAAAGGGAGACTATGTGCTGCTTTCAATGATTCAATTACTCTTTTTATAACCTTAAATACTAATCTTCAGCAGTTTCTCTATATCCATTTGCATACAGTAGCTTGTGTTAGAATCTCGCTCCTTCTCTTTAAACTACTAAAAAGTCTTATCCTTTGCTAACTCACTCAATGATCATATGAAGGCACTGCCTTTTTTTATTCCTCCATTAGGGCTTCAGTGCACTTACAACTGCTACTTAAACAAATACAGAAAGGGGCATTATGGCCAACATCCTATTCACATTTACTATATTATGAATTCAAAGAAGCATAAACTAGATTCCATAGTTGCATGACCAATAATGCACCCCTTGTACAACATTTAATAAGCTCCCTGTAGCTCTTTGATCCCCAACTCAAAAATACCAGAGGTGGCTATGTGCACACATGCAAAACAACTAGTGACTGTTCTTACTTATTTTTGAAAAAAGCATAACTACTAGTACAATATTTATGCTAGTATAGTGTCCCAAAAGAATTCTAACCATAGAAGCTACGCTAATCTTTCAATGAAATGTCTGTTGACAACTGTTGAAGTTTTAATGAGAAATTTGAGGAAATTTCTATATGCTTGTAAGGGATGGACAATCTTCCAGAATTGTTTTTCTATACATTCAGGGCTTTTTTCCCCTCTCTAACTGGGAAGAAATTTGCAAATGGTGTTAAGGCCCTGCGAAAAATCAAAAATAGAATTTTCACCCATGTGCCCTGGCTAAATTCAGCATTTATAACTCCTCCTAATATAGTGGAACTCATCTTTTATCTCTATGTCCACTAGTGTTAAAGAGGAAGAAAGTGTGTGAAGAAAGAGATGGAAACCATAGTTCAGCACTATAAACATGGTTGAATATACAAGGATTCCAAGTCAGGCTTCCAACAGGTACGCACTCACAGCCTTGGAAAGTTCTTATCCAAAACAAAATAAAGTCTTGCCCAGCCCTAGGGGTATTTGACAGATATGATCCATATTGGCTAGATTACAACTCCTATAGTCAAATCAAATCTTACAATGAAATTTTTCTAGGTAGGACTAATGTTAGATATAGCCTCTCTACAGGAACATCAGAACAAGATTTAAGAAAAGGAAGAGACCAAAATCTCTTCCTGCCTACTGCTGCCTCTGGAATCATAAGTGCAAAGGTCATCTAAACAGGAAGAAAATTTAGGTTGGGGAAGAGATTGCCGTTGATGTACAATTGATTGGGAACATATTGAGGGTCTCAACACACTTGAATTGGCCTTGAACAAGAAGAATTATGTCTTGATCACCTGCAGAGGAATGAGTAACTTTTTATTCTGAGATTATTCAAAGGAGAATAGGAGCAAGTCACCCATCACTGTCACTGAGTATGAAGAACAAGTTAGTTAATTGGTACTGATAATCAATTACTTGTACCAGGCACATGTGGAATGGCATTTGCTAATTTGACATATTTCTGTGCAAAACAGATTTGTCTATTAAATTAAATATGCTATTTGCTCTTGTGTGTTTAACTATTAAATCTATATCTGTTGATCCATGCATTCATGATTTAAGTATCTTTCTTATCTTGTTGTTATTTTTAGTCAGATGATTAATATGGATTTTTATTTGTCTGACAAATTAATAGTATCAGCTAATCCCTAGATGAAATACACACAGCTCTACATTCAGGATTTTTGTAACTTTTTAAAAAATTGTTTCTCTGTTTTTGGAATCTGATCTGCTTTTAAAGAGTTCATCTGTAAGATAATTGGAAGCAACTGACATTTAAATGGCAAGGTATCCCCTAAAGTTCTGCAGAGCCTTTCCAAAGGAGTTGGGTCTTGGTGACAACAAAAAGACATTTTGTTTCTATTGTTTTTCTGTGAAATAAAGAACAGATAAATCACAGCCTCTCCTTTGTGGAAAAGAGAACAAGCTATACATTCAGTCTTACAAACTCAGTTAACATGAGAAGACTCACGCTGGATCACAGCAAAGGTTAAACAAATCCAATATTCTCCCTCCCACTGTGGGTACCAATTGGCTCTCACAGGGCTAGTTCTGCATCTAAAAAGAGTGAGGCAACTATCATAGGAGGTCAGGAAGACCTGCTCTCCAACCAACCCTTCTAAGTCTTTTTTCCATACCTTTCTGTAGAAGACAGGTCTCTGTGTGCCACATGGGTGGAAACAGCATCAAATTAATGTTTAAGATGGCTGAAAACACGTTTCTTGAGTGTTGAGAAATCATAATGGAGAGACTACTGGGCTGACAAGTGTCTTCATAATTTGGGACATACTGTGTGCAAAATTTGCACTTTTTGAATGGGAAACAGCACGTCTGCATAGGAAACAGCATTTTCTGCTGTTTTCTGCACAGAAAATGTAGCTTTCTGGGCAAAAATATGTGTGAATTTTGTGCAAAATGAGTCTCAAAACTGAATAGCCTTCAAACACTACATGCTTTCTGAAGTCCTTCACACAGCAGGAAGAAAATCGCTAAAATTATTTGTTTCTGCCTTCAAGAATGAAATTAGTGAAGAACTACATCCCTATAGTGCCACATAGTCTATCCTTCAACTGCCCTAATAAGATTACCTTCCTGCCTTTCAGAGTGACATTGTCCCATTGTTGGAACTGAAGTATAATCCAACTGCCAGTCAGTTTGTTTTTATTCATGGAAAAGAAGAATGGATCCTTTTCTCCTTTGGCACAATCACCAGAATGTCATGCCTATAAGCAGCACACATTGGGTTTATCTTGAATCAAAATGCTTTGATTATCTGTACAAACTGGAGGAGCTCATAGAGGGCCTCAGCATTGCAATGAACCAATCCTGTCTACCAATGGCCTAACCTGCAGCTACAGTATACACAGATTATTTGAGATATATCAGTCAGTCTTGCCAGCACTTGATGTTAGAGCTCTTGCACAGCTTCACTGCTGTTGTGAATCATTCAGTTTTACTCTACTTCTTTGCAAGCTGGTAAGACAAACACTATGGGAATATGAAGTGCCAAACAGATTTATTTCAGAATCATATATGCTCGCCAAAGGCCTCATCTTTTAAAAATAAAAGGGAGTGATAGTAAGATGGACTAGATCATGTGATTTGAGGCCCAGTTCAATATTATTTTGCATGGCCACCCAAAGCAGTTGTTGTGACTGAGAAGCATAAGCAGGTCAGAGAGAAATTTAATTTAAAAGAAGCCTGCTTGTCCCTACTTCAAGCCATATATGGTCCTATAAAATAGAAATGGGCAAAATGTACATCCAGACTGTACTGGTAGACTACTCAATGCTTTTCAGTAGGTCAGCAAGTATTTTTTATCCCCAACTGTTTAACAATAACAGATCAGTTAGGGTCCCTTTCACACTGCACAATTATAGCACTTTGATACCACTTTAATTGCCATGGATGCATCCAGTGGAATCCTGGGATCTGTAATCTGGTAAGGCACCAGAGCTCTCTGGCAGGGAATTCTAAATACCTGTCAAAACTACAAATCCAAAGATTCTATAGGATGCACCATGGCAGTTAAAATGGCATCCCAATAGTGGATCCCCCGGGTACTCTGAAAGAACCTGGATTGTTGGGAAAGAATGTGCTGTGTGCACTAGAAAGGGGGTTGTTTTTATGAAATGACATGTGGGCTTGGTTCTGGGCTGAGCCCGTGATCATAGGCATCCTGCTCCTTAATGCTCAGGATAATTTTGCCTTCCTGAGCCATTGTTTTCTACCTGGCTGCATTTGGTGACTCTGAAGTCTGCCCACTCCTTCTATAAATAGAAAGCCACATCCAGTCCAAATATTCATACTCCCAAGCTTTGAACTGACTGTCTGCAGGCATTCATGCAAGCAAAACTCAATTATTCCAAGGTTCATGGGAAAAGAACACAAAAGAAAAGGTATGTAGTGCAATACATACATAAAATCTAGCACATTTTTTCTCTCACAACATTTGTCTTTGCCTGATAGCAAGACTTCAGATACTCATAAAAGTTAATCAACACTTTTATTGAATAAGAAAGAGAGAGAGAGAGAGAGAGACTCAGGAAGAAAGTTACAACACTCTCAATTTGACTGAAAGGTACTGCAGAATGATACATCTTTAGTTTAATGTATGACTATGCGATGGGGCCTTGGTTCAACAAATGGTTCCCCTTTAATTTCATGAAACTCCTGTCAGACAGTTTTCTATGCTGAAAAGGAGGTTTTTGAAGTGGGGTTGTCCTTAATGCAGTGCCTCCAAACCTAGTTTGGTGCTCTGTGGGATCTCATGGGATCTACCCAGTCGCATAGGGACTGGGAAGCGATGGGGGCGGTCCACCCCAGGCGGCAATGTTTTTGGGGCATCGGGGCTTGTAGCCATGCCCCCATGCACTGTGGCCACACACCCCCACCGTGGCCATGCCCCCCTCCTGCCCCCTCCATGCATTCCAAGCTCCACCGCTGGATCTACCTGATCCCCAGTTAGGACTTCAATAATCCTGGAATCTGTTTGAGGATGGTCTGTCAATCACCCTGGCTTATACAAGCTGTTCAGAATGAAGAGCAGAGGTTTGAGAATGAAACTTAAGACAGTCACTGTATGTATAGCAATGTCTTCACCCAGAAACTACTAGTGGCTGTCTTTTTTCAGTGAAGAGAGGTTAAGAACATCACAAACATGCACACACCAAATGAGTGTTCTCAGTGGTTCCCATTGGGCTTCACTTTTTCCCCATTTCTAAATTTTTAGATTCATATACACCACAAACTCGGCAGTTGTTTCAATTACACAGACAGTTTGCTAGCAGTGTCAACATTCCTCAACTTTTCAGTTAAAAAAATACATAGTGTAATTCATTTTGCTACATCAGTCATTTGGGTATGCTAAAAACATTGATGATCTACAGGAAATAATGTTTAACAATTTGTTTATATGTGTTTGAGAATTCATTTTTTTTGTTGAGGGATAGAAATGTTTTCTAAATGTAATAATACATAGTTTGGTTACATTCTCCGAAGGAGAAAGACATATGGGGAAAAGAAGAAGAAGAAGGCGGCTACCCCAATAAATTCTGTCAGGAGCCAAGACTCCCACAAGGAGGCTGTTTTGTGCACACTAATTGCTTTTTAGATGAATTCAACTTTTAATCAGTGTTCATCTTTATATAACCAAGCCATCCCCCTTCTCCTGGCAGTCCTTTATTTTATAGAATTTCTTTATTCTTCTGGTTCGAAGTTAAAGCTAAATGCAAATAGCTTTTATTGATTTGCTTGGAAATAATTTTCTTTGAATCCTTAGTGCCTCTCAAGCAACATGAACACTGAAGCTGGCATAAGAAACTGGATTCATGCTGGTAATCCTAATGAGCAATGCTATTGGGGACCTGTGGCAAACACTTTTTTTAAAAAAAAAAGAATGCCCTGCCCATCTGTCATCCTTCTGCTGTACATTACTTATCTGTTCTCCTTGCAATTTTCATTCATTTGTTTTTGTTTTGTTTTTTCAAGAAAGAAAAAGGCAATGTCATGCTAACACTGATAAAAGGAGTTAATGCAGTGTCATTCTAGAACGGTCCTTGAATTTCTCCTGTCAAGATGGGAATAGCTTTTGGTAGGACTATGTTCTGTGACCAGGGTAGAGTGAAAAGTATGATGTGTGTATAGAAAGCATTAATTTATTCATCTAGTTAGAGTAGGGCTGGCTTATGTCGAGATGTAATGACAATGGTGGCAAAATGAAGGCAATGCCCTCCTCCCATATAAAAATTCTGTCCTCTGAATGAGATTCTCCTTCAATTCTTCAATTTTATAGCATTTGAGAGTTTGAAAATCTTTCATATGATTCTTACATTTTGCTATTTTCATATTCCCTTGGTAACTTTATCTGTTCTTTTTCTTTGGATGCCTAATGTGTATGTTCAACTGAACTCCATATGTTCAACTGAAGTTTTAACTTACTGCAACATTAGAAATTTGGGGACTGAAGGAAAATTTTATGGGGCACAGAATCGTTATTCAGGGGCAATGTCCTCACTCCCACCACCTCAAGTAGTTACACTCCTTGGTAACAAAGGTCTGCTACAGCTCTAATTTCGAAGCATCAGTAACATTTCTGTTGCTACGGAACTGGCCATCACAGCATCGCCGTCAATGCCACCAAAACTGTATCAGCTTCCTTTTTATGTACAGGTAGGTATGTAACTTGCAAACAGGAACACAACTGAGCCTTTAGTGAGCATTGGCAACCAACTAATTTTTAATAATGTGAAATAGAGGCAACACCATATCCTACATACTGGGCATAGAGGGTTCTTTTTTCCAGATCTTTAAAAATAATTAATGGCTCTGGGATATTACAAAAATGAAAAATAGAAGTCGGATAAAAAAAATTGTTCTCTAATTTAAATCTTAAATGCAGTTATTTGGGAATTATTCTCATTGAAATCAAGGAGGGCTTGATACTAGGTAGACATATCTGGGCTTCTATTGTTAACTCTTAATTGACAGGGCTATGTACGGGTCCTCACTTCAAGTTTGAAACCTGGTTTGTTAACTAGGGTCTTGGTCTAATTTGGTCTAGATCAGTCTCTTGTCCCTGAATCCAAATCTGTCCTCTCACATTGGGAAACTTAAAATGGAATCTTGTGTTTGAATCTTCTTAGGCTGTATTGGTGGCACTTAATGCCTGCAAACTCCCCCAACTCCTTTTTATTTTTATTTTTTAATATTGCCTTTCTTGGAAGCTTCTGCTTTTCAACTCACTGTTAAAATATTTAAAATTAAAGCAAGCAAACAAAAAATGGATTTTCCAAATCAGAAGTGGACTTTTATTCACTTCCAGCTATTGTCGTTGCCCTTGCCTCTGATTGCCATTTATAGCATTTTGCAGTCTGTGCTGTCCCCAGAGGGTCCCAAAGGTAGAATATTTGACTTTCAAACTGTGGCCATTCCTGACTCCTGCAGTAAGGAATTGTGAAATCTGTAATCCCACAACATCAAGAGGACAGTAAATTGTCTACACAAAAAGTCTGACCTATTCAAGTGCTGCTTTGAATTTTTAAAACTGGTAAATTCTTATAAAAAAAATGAAGTGAAATGAAAAATTCCTTAAGGATGGACAAAGGATTACATCAGCCATATTCAAATTTTGTTCTATCTTCCTGTGGGTAATGGCCTCTCATGTTATCCAGCCAACACAGCTAAGAGTGTATGCTTTCCTCCAGGTAAACAAAGGGTCAATGAAATGATAATCTAGGTTACTTTCATTTGGATCAGCAGCACATAGGATCAGCAGAGATCATGAGAGAAAATGACTCATCAGCAATGACCAACTTGTTAGAATTTTAAAAGTTTTAGGATGCTTCTAATGCGAGAAGTTATAAAACACAGCACCATGTGGTGCAAGAAAGTTTGAGAGATTTGGGGGGCTAGGAGTAGGAGCCCCTCAAATCTAAGAGTAAGAGAGGTACTACTTGCTTCACTGTACGTAGGGGAAGCCAGGCTGTATGCTGCACAAGGAGGTACAAACTCCTTTCCATGAGTATCCAAAGACCCTGAATACCACATGTATCATGAGTAGAATAGAAATGTGTCAGCTAGTCATGGTCGATCTTATGTTTTCTTTTCAACCTCAGCTGAATGTAATTTAAAACTATTTTGAACCCTGTAACTATTCCTAAGTAATACCTGAAGGAAGGGTTCCTTCATGTACACAATACCTTGGCTAATGTAAGATTGGCTTTTCTTAAAAGATTGTTTCTTTTTCTCCATGTGCTTTTGCTTACTGTACACACATATGTGTGTATAGGATTCCCATCTCCCATGAGAGAGGGAAAAAAAAAACTATCTGCAAAGTCAGAGGTGGGAAAGGGCAAAGTAAACTCCTCAGTGACTTTCCAGGATAGAAGAAGTTCTATCAGTGTTGCCTATCAGAGGCCCCTTCACACTACACAGTTACAACTCTGTTGGTGAGACACTTGAGTTCTCTGGCTGAGAATTCTAAATACCCTTCCCTAAAGTACAAATCTTAGGATTCTACAGAATTGAATCATGGCAGCAAAAGTAGAATCATAGCATTATAATTATGCAGAGTGAAAAGGCCCCAAATGGAAGAAGACCACAGGTATGCAAGTTGCATGAGCATGAGTTTTTTTCACAATGAGATCCTGAATACATACAGGTAATTCACATGATCCTTTTGTTACTGCAGTTTAGGCCTATTTGGCGATAGCACCCGATATCACTTTGATATCATAATTCGGCCTTACCATACCGCCCTTCTCCACGTGTCTGTGAGGCCTCTGGACAAGCATGAAACTAGGCTCGGCATTTAACTGCTGAAATATTCCCAAACAATACAGGCAAGCCAGAAATAGCCAGATCGCAGCTTCAGGGATGTCCCCGGCAAACACCATATTATGTATGCGCACTACCTACAAAAGGCTCCCTGCCCCGAGCAGGCAACTTGACAAAGGCTGAACCATCCACTGTCAAGCATTGTGCATTTACATACTGGCCACACCATTGTTAATTCAGCTCTGATTCCATCATGCTAAATTGTGACTTTTCGGAGACATTGTCTTGTACCCAAAACTCATTGTTGTCCTCGAGTAAGGCATAGCCTGCAGTCACACTTCTCCCTATAAAAACCCCTGATTCTGAGACCTTCTTTGGATCGCTCCTGAGTTCCAGACCGCCTTGCTGCTGCATCACTTGGCAAGCTTCCCCTCAGCTCCACGTGCTGAGCCACATCGAACCCCAGCATCGCTCTCTATCTTCTTCTGGGCTTCAGGAACAGGTTTCGTATCACCCAAATCAACTATCCCCCTGAAAATCCTGCTATCTTACTCACACTTTTATTTTCCTTAGTTATCTGTGTGCGTGTGTTGCTCACATTGTGTGCCTGTATTTAATAAAGATCTATCATTATTTTCAAACCACTCTGCTCCTTGACTTGGCCTGACCCTGTAGACATTTGGTTAAAGTTCCTGCTAAGTTACCCTACCTCTCATAACGCTAAAGCAGTGCTCTGAGCTAATTTTCCCCACCTATAGTTGAGCACATTTTGGTGTCCCTTGCAGGACCCCCAGTAAACAGGATAACACTTTCCCCATTACCATGATTCAGAGTCCAGAATTTCAGAGCTTTCCAGTGGCACACCTGACCAGATGTGCTAGCAGATGTAGCTATTTTATAGGCTTGTGTATGGAAGATACAAGATGACCTTATGCAAGTATTCCTTGCATGGTTCAGCAGTGGTTCATGGTTTTACTGGAGTGATGAATGAGCACAATTCCACTCTCCTTTAGTAATCTAGCCTCCTTTAGTAATCTGACCACTTTAGTAATCCAGATGTCTCTCAGAAACCTTGCAGATCAACCCACAGCTCTATCATTGCCACCACTCTGACTCATCCCCCTGCATCTTCTGCCTGAGGCAACTGCCTTGCTTGGGGTAATAGTAGTTGTAGCTCTGCTGATTCTCATCATGTAGAATACTTTAATATGGATCTAAATAACTCAACTGGTCTGTGACATAGCAGTGATGGCACTATAGCGTACAGTTAAGAGAGACTGCATATTGACTTTTTAGTCTACCCACAGGCTTTGAAAAGACTATTATTTGCTTTAGTAAATCTCTGAAAACTCTCTGTTGTAAGTGTTACTTTTCACTGTGCAAGCAGGAGATCCCTCTGGTGAAGATAAAACATCTCTATGTGGAGTTCTGAAAAAAGACACAGTGCAAATTTCATCCAAAAGAATTGCAATCATGAGGCATCACCTTCAACTCTGATGAACACCTGAGACCTTTAAGTCCAACAGAAGGGACCAGGTTATTGCTCTGTTCTTGAAACACTGTGAAAAATAAGACTTTCTTTTGGCGCACTATCTTACTTTACTTTGATTATGTCCAAGGAATGCTAATCTAGTGAAAGACAAGGGGATGTATCCTCTACATGCTAGGTCCCTTGAAACTATCCAAAGGAATATCCATCACTTCATGATTAAAAGATTAATTTATTTTTTGATCATGAGTTTCACGTCTCTTCACGCAGGCTGCTATTAAATTGAGCTGTTACCCTAGGGGCTGCAACTCAGGTACTTATTTTCTCTGCAGCCCAAGCTGTAATATTTCTCTGTTGGCACAGTGTGATTCTTACTTTGTTCACTGCCAGAGTATTGAGCAACAATCCAGGTTTTCCCTCCCACTTATCTATTTGTCCTAGTTCTGTCACTGGCCCTAAAAGGCAATAAAAAGAAAGCTGGACTTGTTTTTTTGGTAAACTGTACAGTGAACATTTGTTACTGCTAGTATGAGTCCCCCTTCCCCTCAGTCCTTGACCCAACTAAGTAATGTAATATATAAAACTGCAACGCAAAATACAGATCATCTTTGAGACACACATGTAATCATAGACATATGCATAAAAATCTTAGTATCTCTCTTTTATTAGTCTGAGGGTACAGCAATAAAGAATGACTCTTGTAAAATGTAAATTAAAAAGGGGGAGAGAAACAAAAGGAAATCAATCTTTTTATTTAGGAACAAATTAAATTCCCACCTACAGTAATGATTTTCACCTTAAAGCTGTGATAACAATCTTGTTGCCGTGTCGGGTTTCTCACCCTCTTATCTCTCAACAGTTAACCTTAATAATCCCCTTACTTTCAAGCTATTCTGGACTTGTGAGTCTTTAAGCATTCCAGTTAAACTTGATCGTTTACCTTACACTCTGCTTCTAATAGACTCAGTGTCACTTTGAAGACTGTAAATGGATTTCGCTGAAGAATCAAGTTATTCAGACATGCTGGAGTGAATAGTCTTCCACTCCCTTGTCCTGTAACTGATATTTGTGCTAGGAAATAAAAAGTTTCAGCAGTTTGTGGATCTAATTTAGGAAGAAATTGTCAGCTTTGTATTTTGATGGGAGGTAAATCACAGCTGAGACATTTTCACACTATACCATTCAAGCACGATGATTCCACTGTAACTGCCACGCCTGAATCCTCTGGATCCTAGGATAGATAGTTTGATGAGGGACTGGGCCACTCTGGCTGAAAATTCGATTCTCTTCCCTAAACTGCCAGTCCCAGGATTTGATAGGATACAAACATGGCAGCTAAAATGGAATCATTGCTATGATGGTGTAGTGTGAAAGGGCTGTTTGTGATCTTTTCGTATCATTTATGGCAAACGACATGTTGCAGATGGATGAATGGAAGCCACCAATCCAAATCTCACCCTACAGCAGTCTTATAAAATGGAGTTCTAAATACAGTCAAATCAAGTCAAATTGTAAAATGGCTGTTGCACTTTTAGGGGATACAGTAGACAGCAATGAATCTGATCAGTGAGAAAGCATGATAATACTGTCACTAAAACATTCATATGTTAAAAAAGATGGTACTAGTACAGATATAAACATTATAACTGAAGGGCCTTAGCAAACAGATAAAATCACTGAATTCATTTAAAAATAAAATTGTATGATTTAAATCTTAGGATTTTGTTACAGCCCATCTTATAATAGCAATTGCTTAAAAATGGATTTTGTGTGTATGTCTGTGTGTGACCACAGAATCAAGGTCCTCAAGGAGGAAGTTCACATAATAATCAGCTGAGTGCTCTGGATAAAAGAGGAATAAATGAACAATTAATTCACCACATAAATCTCTATGAAAGGAACTAAAGAACAGAATGCTGGCCACAGTTTCATTAATTCCATCTCTAAATACACACACCCAATTTTGAAATGGAATTCAGGGTTCTGTCCAGCGTCTATTATTGTTCAACATCTTTATAAATGATTTAGATTAGAATAGAAGGATGGAAATAAAGGTATGCTTATAAAAATTTACAGATGATACCAAATTGGCTGGTGTAGCAAATACTCATAGGGATGAAATACACATATTGGTCTGAGACCATTTCCTCACTAGACTGTTATAGCACTATTATTCCACTTTTAACATCCTATGAAATCCTGGGGTTTGCAGTTTAGGAAGGGGCCTCAAACTGCAAACCCCAGGATTCCATAGGATGTTGAATGAGGAATAATAGCACTATACCAGTCTAGTGTGGAAATGGCCCTATTCAAGCATCCAGAAACTGAGTAGACTATGGCCATGGAAACCCACTGGGTGACCTTGGGTGCATCACACATAACATTCTGATATATTCTACACCAGAGGCAGGAAACATCAGCACAGTTGAGAATGGATCATTTAATTCATTTTTTATATCAGTAGAAATACACAATTTTCTTAGTAAGTTTGAGAGAAGGAAGTTTACAAATTCAGATTTGGAAGAAAGTGATACCAACAGTTTTGTCCTAAACATGATAGTATTCTTTTAATCAAATCTTACAGGGTGATGTTTGATGAGATGAGAGTGATGGTAGGAAAATAGAAAGATCACCAGCTATGAATTCACTCACATTAAAAAACAAGCTTCTCAGTGACTATGTCTTATTAAAGCCATCACTACCAAAGTACCAGAAGGAACTGCTTTTCAGTCTAGCTTTGCTGCCTTTTAGTCAAGCTTCTCCAAAGTGTTTTGATGCCTTTCTTTCTTTCTTTCTTTCTTTCTTTCTTTCTTTCTTTCTTTCTTTCTTTCTTTCTTTTTTTTTTATCAGTCTTCTTTAGACGTGCATGGCTGTGCTGTTTTATGTCGTAAACCTGCTCTCTTCTTTAACTGAAGGACAACTGACACCTGTCTGAACCTGCTCATACTTTTACAATCATTTTGAGAACCTACTTCCTTGCCCACTTCTAAGATTAGAGGACAGTGTGTAAGGAGTAGGACAAGTCCTACCCTACACAATTTCTTCAGGAGTGGTTGGTGGCTATCTCCTTCTTTGGTTGTTTTGAAAATTGTGTTTTAAAAATATTCATTCTCTCAGACTTATGCTGAAAAGTTGTCTTATGTAATCACACAACATTTGCTTCAGCAGCTGATGACTTTCATGTCAGTGAGGTGGGGTGATGAATTTGCTCAGGATTTTAGTCTGAACTTAAAATGAAATATCCAAGACAAGGAGGACATCCCCCAAAGAGATTCAGCATTTTGGGTAGCTCTTTTAAAATTTGGGCTAAAATCTGGAGCTGATTCATATGAAAGCCCACCATGTACCACTGGCAGAAAATGGAAGTCAAGAGATGAACTGAATGAGAAATTAAAACAAGTGCAAGAGTAAGGGAAGTGAAACAACATGAATGGGACAAAAATAAATGCAAAATAAAATCAACAGGGTTGCTAGAGGTTTCAAACTTCAAGTCCTAGCTTCCTGCAGACGTCTTGGTCCATAACTTCCCCTCTTTCATCATCATCCCTTTACTCCTTTGATGATCTGCCTACTTAGAATGTTACCGCATAAGTAGGAGTCATCATATCTATATCATATATCTATAATTATATGTCTATTTTTCTATGTAAAGAGTACTATAAATATAGATAGGAAGGCCACACTGATAGCCTTTTGATTGAAAGGTGGGATAAAAATGCTTCAAATAAGTAGATAGATAGATAGATAGATAGATAGATAGATAGATAGATAGATAGATAGTTTATTGAAATTCAGGAAACTAGGAGGCAGGGAATCCCACTCTGTACCATCCAGGTTCTGCTACTTGAAACAACTGTTTCACGCTGCCTAATGGTAAATCTGGCTTTGCGCGTAGAGAAAAATTAAGAAATGTTCCTTGTCAGGACCATTAAGATTCTTTACCAGATCCATTGTACACTGTACAACAGGGTCATGTCACAAAGTAATGAACATGCTTTTATTTTTCAAAGATGAAATTAGCATGGCTTTTTATACAAAAGCACAGCACCATTTTATTCTCTACCTTAGTTTCAGTAGTTCTTTTGGTTTGTCTCCATTGTTCAGCCTCTCTTTGGAACAGTCCAGAATTCAGTCTGTTCTTCTACCTAAAACAAGCAGTCAATTTTAATTAACTCAGTGTGCAAGAGCCGTTGGCATTTGTGGAAACCAGGCACAAGGCCAATACCCAGAGCATCTTTTATCAATTTGCCCAGAAAGAAGCAAAGAAAAGAACAGTGTTTGCTCAGATAGCATTACCATGGATAGGCCAAATTCATAAGAGCAAGAAATAAAACTTAAGTGCCAGTTATGTGGCCCTTGCTCAAGTGAGTAGACCATAATTTGTCACTCCTTCATGAAAATCATGGTAAGTTAGAACTGAATAGCTGAATCTTGGTTTGTCTGTTTGTTTATTTCTTTATTAAGGCTATGGTCCTTCAACACAGAGGTAGTTACGAATCTATAACTATGTAGTAGGGATGGGCCAACTGAATCCATGAATCCTTGAATCCTTGGGAAGGATTCGGAATTCGTGAATCTGAATCCCTGTGCCAAAATAGGCAAACCGAATCTTTCGAATCCACCAACCAAATACTTTGTTGGAGGCTGGGATGCCTGAAAACCTGGGTGACCGGGATGCCTGAAAATTTGGGAGATCGGGTGCACAAGGGAAGATGGCAAGTAAATAAGTTTTTCCCTTGGAGTAATAATGGCCTTTGCTAACAATTTCAGAAATTACATCTGGGCTTGTATTCTAAGATATTTAAATTGATCATTTAATATTTCAGTTCAGCACTTGACTGGAAGGTACAGGCTTGAGATTTCAAGGACAGCTGAAACATTCCTTTGCAAAGCTCTTTCATACACAATTCTGAGATTTGTAGTTTTACAAGGTGTCACAGCCTTCTCTGCCAAACTGTGCTCGTGTATCATAAAACTACAAACCCCAGGATGCCATAAGGAGCTATGCAAGGAAAACCCGGTTTTGACCTGGATTGTCTCTGTACTGTAGTATGCGGCCCTGTTTACACAGGTAGGAAAATGTGGCATTAATCCACATTTTCCTGCCTGTGAAAAAAGGGCCTTCATGTTATTTTCAATCTGGGGAGATCCTGAGGCAAAACTGTGATAATTGTCCTGGCCAGATTTCTTCAGAGGGAGGTTTGTCTTTCCCTAGGCTTTTGCTAAGGCTGAGAGAGTGTGTCTTGCTCAAGGTTATCTTTCTTTTGCTTGCTTTTTAAACCCTTTTTTAAAAAAAGGATTTAAAAGTTTCGAGATTTGTGAGATTTATGGATTCCCAGAACCTT
The DNA here is from genome assembly GCA_948472985.1 of Iguana delicatissima. Lineage (NCBI taxonomy): Eukaryota > Metazoa > Chordata > Lepidosauria > Squamata > Iguanidae > Iguana > Iguana delicatissima. Next base: position 298,449 of record CAOKZL010000491.1, on the reverse strand, counting down.
CCAGCGATTCAGATCTAGATTCAGATTCGGAAAATTCTGGATTCATCCCATTCCTACTATGTAGCATTGGCATTTAAATTTTTTTTTAAGTTTTATAGAACAAGATTTTAAATGTAATATTGTTTTATATGTTTTTGTAACCTGCCTTGGATCCCAACTACAGCAAAAGGAAGGCCATAAATTCAATCAATCAATCAATTTGTATTAAATTTATATTTATGTTTTAATCCATGTTGTACTCTGCTTCAAGCCTTGGGGAGAGGTGGGTAACAAATATTATTATTATTATTATTATTATTATTATTATTATTATTATTATTATTATTATTATTATTATTCATATCGTCTCCTGACCTCTTTCTCCAAACCTACGTTAACAGCCAGTAGCTGTTGTGAGTGATGGGGTCTGTTATAGGTGATCATAGCACAGCAAGGCAAGATTTCCAGTTCCCTCCCACCAGCAACCTGCAATGTGACAAGGAGTTGTGAGACAGATCATGCTTCTGATTATCACAACATGGCCTATTGGTGGGAAACTTGTACCCTGCTTGCCAGGAGAACAGATCTCTGTCATTCAGTGTGGCTGCTGGCTATTAAGTTAGGTCTGAAGGGGTATTTGTAGAAAGAGAGCCACTGTCATAAACATGAATACCAGACAGTTACGAATGTTTACTCTAGCTTACACATTTGTAACTGGTCAAGAGGATGCCAGCCTATATGTGTATCTTGATACTCTTTCCAAAAATTCAAAGAAACACATGTAGGTCAAAATACAGCTAAGAGGGACTGTGCCCCCAGTAAGTCCCCTTCCTGGAAGACTTTCTTTGGTCTTGAAATTCTAGTGTTGTAGTAACTTGAAACTTCAGTTGAGCATTTAGAAATACATATTAGTCATCGGGGCGGGGGGGAAATAGCAGGAAAAGTTAGCAAGGGAATATAGCAAATATAAGAGTTTTCATTGTCTCACTCTCTACATTGCTAGAAATTTGAGCATTGTAGGCAAATTTCATTGGAGGGGCAGAATTCTTACTTAGGGACAATGCCCTAATCCCTCCTCTCCCATAACTACACCACTTTGTCAGGTCCTCTGGTTTTAACCTGAAAACAACTGTGTGCTTTATAATTTTTTATTCCATACATTCCTAGGCGGATTGATAGCAGGCACAAAACCTGAGCAAATTAAGTTCCACTTATACTTTATAAATCACAGATAAGAACAGTGTATCCCCTCAGCACCACCTTTGAAATCCCTTCAAACCCTATTGGAGTCACTCAAATTTTAACCATTTTCTGGGCTGATTTTTCACCTAAATGTATCACAAACCACCTCCACATGCAGCTGCTTCACTAGCCTGCAACCAGATGCCTATGCCATGATTTTGGGTGAATTTGATACAAAATGACAGCAAGAATTGATGTGAAACATACAGGCATGGTCCATGGGGGAGAGATGTGGAGGTGAATACAGTAGGAGTATTTGGTATCTACATCAAGAAGAGTAAAACATAGTCAGTGCAATATGAGCTTGTGGCAGAAAACAGGGAGAAAATACTCAGGATGCTCTTATAAAGGAAAAAAGGAAAAACTTACATTTATTGTTTCAGGAAATCCATCTTGGGATAGGAAAGGAGATAGACAAAAGATTACCTACATTTCAGTAGAAGAGACTCTAAAAGTGGGCTGTCATGTGTGAATGTAATGTGGAGGAAGGAGCCTCATGAACACTCCCTTTGTAGGTAAAGGGAAGCAAAAAGACTAACTTTTGGAAGAAGGGGAAAGGGACATTTGCAGGAAGGAAGGAAGCAAAATGTCTTGTGTACATAAGGCAAAGAAAGAAACAGAGGCAAAACAAAAGGGCAGTCTTAATTAGTTTACTAACCTTAGAAGGCACCACAAAACCTTCATTTTCCCCTCTCCTTCACCTCAGGCATGAGCTCCACTACACCAACCATGTTTGGATATAAGCAGCTAGAATTCTTTAGAATTTTCAGTTCTTTAAAAGTCTGGCTTTTGTGGGGACAAAGCATCATGCTCACATACTTTGCCTGACTCCAGTGGGTGTCTGTACAAACCAGAGACCTTTCATACAATGTCCAAACATGACCATCTGGCATGTTGTTTAACCAACAATCCAGTGAAATGATTTGCCTTTTGTTCTTGCTTTTGTTTCTCTGCCCATCAGTGCCATGACAAATGAGCCATGAATGGAAAACCAACACTTTATTGAGCAATTTGGAAGCATGCATCAACAAACTACCTCATCTATACAAGTTCTGGCTTGTTGCTGCAGATGAACATATCTACTGTCTACACCACCAAAATAGTGCTCCATTTTTCTTACAGTAAATGTCTCAATTCAGCCAATGAACTTCATAATGAAGCAGTAAAGCCCATTCTCTTTGGTCCACAACCAACAGTCTCTTCATTACATCATTACATCATTTTTTATCTCACCTAATGAGCAAATGATTAGAATTTTGATAGTTATCTCAGCCAAAAAAAAAAAAATCTTTTTATTTAGTATGGAAATAACTTGAGATTTAAAAATTGAATGTAGGAGAAAGTGAAAGCGACAGATTCATTCATCCAGCTGCAGGGCTTTAGGAATTTATCTGTTAAAAGTTTGGGTTTGGATTCCTGTGTATTCACTAGGATTGGGAAGAATATTCAAAAAATTTGAAAAAATATTTTAAAAGTTATTTACTGAGTGTTGAAAAATCCTGAAAAGAAGAATCCTGGACTGATGAGAAGCTTTGCACATTAAGACCTATTCTATGCAAAATTCACATTTGGTTGTTTGGTATAGAAAACACAATTTTTCTGCTCAGAAAACAATATTTCTGTGCAGTAATTAAAATATAAAATACAGAAATGTATTTTATAATTTATGTACATAAAATAATATGTACTATGTACTATGCAGAAAAATGAAGCCTACTTTTTCACAGAAAATGCTTTTTTCTGACAGAAAATGTTGTTGTCTGCAAAACAACCACATTTTTTCATGCAGCATCAAAAAATGCACAAATAATTTCTCAGAATAATAAGTAGATTGCTAGAACTACTAAATGCTTCCTTCAAGAGGAAAAATAGCAAAAAAAATTACTTCCTTATGTTTATCCAAGCAAGCACTCCATTAGGTTTACTTTCTCTTTTCTCTCCCTAATACTCACTCCATCTTTAACGTCTACACTAAGCAGTATGGTCCGTTCATGTTGAGCATAGCTTTACTTACTGAAATTTGCTAGGGCATATGGGGTACAATTTAACTTGCATTTCTTTTGAAGAATTTACTAACATTCAAAAATTGAATATGTCATATAAAATGAACTTAAAGACAAAGTCTTTAAAGACAAAGGAGGTGGGGAAAAAGTCTTTGTCTCCTCCTTATTATCTGTTATTGGCCATTTCCACATGGAGCGAGGGAATCGCCACGTGCTGGTACTTACCGGACTTCTAGGCTCCACACTTAGGTCCAGGCTGGTCCGGAGCAGTGCATGGCCGCCACTCTGCACTGCTCCGGGGGCGAAAATGGTGGCTTCCAGTTGGTTGAGGCTCTCCACCAACCGCTGAAGCTCGCCAGCCTAAAGCCCGCCCTCAGCAGATCACAGGCTCGCACTGGTGCAAGCCTGCAAATCTGCACCAGAGCGCGAGCACGGAGTGGCACTCTCTGTGCTTTTGAAAGACCTGTTTCAAGCAATCTTTCAAAAGCACGCTGGATGACCACTTCGGGTCATTCCGGAGCGGGCTGAGGTGCAGAACTACACTAAGTAGGTCCGACCCTGGTGCAGACGTCCTCCCTGGAGGACACTCTGCACCGTTTCTTTAAACCCATGCAGAAATGGCCTTTATGTGTCATCAAGTTGACTTCAATATCTAGTGACCCTATGATTGGGAAACCTTCAGGACACCCGGTCTTTAACAGCCTTGCTCAGGTCTTACAAACTGTGGCTTCCTTAATTGAATTAACCCAGCTGTAATACAATCTTCCTCTTTTCCTACTGCCATCCCACTTTACCAAGCATTATTGTCTTTTTCAATGAGTCACTTCATCATACGATAGCCCTAAAGTATGACGGCCTCAGTTGAGTTATCTTGGTCTCTAACAAGAGCTCAAGTTTGATTTGCTTAGGATCCATTCATTTTTGACAGTTCATGGTACCTGTAGAACTCTCCTCCAGCATGACATTTCAAATGAATTGATTTTCTTCCTGTCACCTTTCTTCACTACCTGGCTTTCACAACCATACCTAGAAATCAAAAATTCTATGGCCCAGATGATTCTGACCTTGATGTTTAATTGTATATCATTGCACTTAAGGATCTTATCTCATTCTTTCATAGCTGCCCTTCCAAGTTTTACTCTTCTTCTGATTTCTTGAATAAAATCTCCATTTTTATTTATGGCTGAGCCAAGTTATAAAAAAATCTTTAATTGTTTTGATGAATTCATTACCCACTTTGAAGTTATATAAATCATATGTGGTCATTATTTTTGCCTTCTTTATATTTAACTATAACTCTGCATTTTTGCTTTCTTCTTTAATTTTCATTGTAAATCATTGCAAGGGTTTGCTGTTTTCTGCAACTAATATGATGCCATCTGCCTATCTTAAATTTTTGATCTCCCTTCCTCTAATTTTCATGCCTGCTTCCTCTGAATTCCTGCTTTCCATTGGATATATTCTGCATATAAATTAAACAGGTGGGAGGATAAAATTCAGCCTTATCTGAGTCCCTGGCCAATGGGAAACCATTTTGTTTGTCTATAGTGTGCCTTGTCACAATATGTTTCTCCATATTGTGTTCATATTATGTTCCAGCATTATCCTAATAACACTATATACAACTTGTCTTCCATGTCAGACAGGCTTCACTGAGCAGCCAGAGTAAATGTGTCAAAATAGTTACTAGGCAGCAGCAGTAACACTGGTGGAGGATCTCTCAGAGACAATGTCAGTGGCACCACTGCCATCCTTTAAAGAATATCAAAGAGATAAGATGAGACTATGGGCCTTTCCACCCTACACTGTTACAGTGTTATTATTTCACTTTCAACATCCTATGGAATCCTGGGATTTGTAGTTTAGGGAGGGGCATTTAGAATTCTCAACCAGAGAGGTCTTTGGCCTCAGTAAACTACAAACCCTAGAATTCCACAGAATGTTGAAAGTGGAATAGTAGCACTATAACAGTGTAGGGGCGAAATGGCCTCAGTTAGTCTCAGGATCCAGTTCTTACAAGTTAGTCCTGCTGAACGTTTCAAACCCATAATCACCAACCTGGCAGCAAGTCCTCCATGCTGGAGGCTTTCATGACAGTGGTGCAATAGATCCACTCTGGTTTTATTCTATGTTGGCAATAGTACTTGGGATTGCTACCTGGAAAGTCTGGAATAAAACCAGTGTTGATCAATCTCATTGATGCCATAGAACAGTGGTTCTCAACCTATGGGTCCCCAGATGTTTGTGGACTTCAGCTCCCAGAAGCCCTGAACATTGATCATAGTGGCTGGGGCTTCTGGGAGCTGAAGTCCACAAACATCTGGGGACCCACAGGTTGAGAACCACTGCCATAGAACCTACTGGCCAATCCTCCACGATGATGTACTTTTGAATAGAAGGAGGTTAAAAATGAGGAGACAAATTGTTTGTTACTAAATGTAATCCCAATGATTTCCCAGCTTTTTGGGCCATCATTATCTTGGCTAACCCCCTCACTAACATAGGGCTACATGTGGCTGAGTTGGAATTTGAACTTCCCAGATTCAAAGTGAATTGTTTCCAGAGTGTAATCCTGGCTCCGTCAAAGTCTAAGTTTGAATATTATCATCAGCTTACCACTGCCCTGGGCTCAGATGGAAGGATAGCTAGCTGGCTAGGCAGATTGCTCAATAGGTAGACAGACAGATAGACAGACAGATAGATAGATAAATATTCAGATAGAGACAATCTTCAATGTCTCAGTTTATGACTACTATCCCCATGATTTACTGTCTATTGAGTCAACACAAAAAAAAATTCAGAGAAGGTTTCTAAAGGTCAACATTATTTAAAAGAAAACAGTGATATTATTATTATTATTATTATTATTATTATTATTATTATTATTTAAAAGAAAGCAATGCAGACTTCATAAACCACTTCCTATCCGTCTAAGAATGCTATCACTAAAGAGAAAAAAATCTCTTGGGTAGGTGTGTGAGAGAAAGAAAAAGAGAGATACCTTTCATACAGGTTGCTTTGGGACTCAAGCAAGTCTAACCTTAGATACAAAGAATGTAACTTTAGACCCAGAGAAATCAATGGGATTTAAACCTTCAGTTAAATGCTTAAGACGTTTTGATTTCAATGACAACAAGGCACATCCAATTTTCACTGCATTGTGCCCTCAGTATGGAATGCAACAGAGTAGCTAAAACTAAAGGGATAGCGAATATATCATTCTCTGTCAAAATCTAGTGTTTTAGTCTGCATTTCTCTACAACCCTATCAAATATTCATCAGATCCTACTGATCTAATCAGCATTAAATTCTATATAACTCTTCAATAAATCTCTGCATTCCTTTTGTCTCTTCAGCACTCTTCCATACCACTGTGAAACTGTACTATATAACATTCCAGAAACTATTTATACCAAACATATCTCCCTTTGAAGATATGGTAATACTGTGGTTTTTCACATAAATAGCAATGTGATGGACTTAAGATACAAAGGAAATACAAGGAAATTCCTCAGAAACTATAAGATAGAACTTTTATAAACAATAAGTAATGAACTGCTCAAGGAAGTATGTTTATGAGCAATTTACAAAATACTTGTGCTGATCAGGAAGTAGTACTGATTTCTGTTATACATGCATACACACACATATAGTATAGCAGAGGCAGTGTGGTATAGCATTAGGACACTAAGAGACAAGGGTTCAAATCCCTTCTTGGACATAGAAACCTGCTAGGTGACCTTGAGCGGAGTCACACTATTTCAGTCTCAAAGGAAGGCAAAGCCAAATTCCTTCTGAACAAATCTTACCAAGAACCTGTAAGAGATTTGCATTAAGGGTCACCATAAGTCAGAAATGACTTGAAGGCACACAACAACAGTATATTTGGTATGGATCAATCTACAATTTCTGTCACTTTTTCATATTTTCAGTCATAGTTCTACATGGTTGTGTACCATTTCTTCACTCGCAAGTTTATATTCATTTTGAACATCTTTATTTTTTACAAAAATAAGAATCCCTAAATGCACTACTGATATCTGATAATATGGATTTCTAAAATATTTTATCTTGAACATACATACATTTTAAAATGTATTTTTATCCTTTTTGTTAAATCTGAAAACTTCATCACAAAATTAAAAGTATGAAATCAAAGGAGGTCTACATTCCAACCTACAGATAAGTCTAATAGATGTAAATCAGAATTTGGATCCAATTTTCTAAGTTCAAATTTCTCAAGTGCCCAGTACACGTTTTTGTTGCAAACTAACACAATATATGTGTGATTCACAGAAATATTGATCCTCAGCAATCAATTTCAACAGATAATGTAGGTTATCTTAGCAGTATGTTTACTCTGATACTATAGTAAGACTCAACAGCCAAGATCCTGAGTCATTAGTCATAACTACAATGAAGAAACACCATTGTTGTAGCTCCATTTAATAGTGCCACCATACAAAAACTTACCTTTTCAGCCACACAGTACCCCAGCCAAAGGGTTTCTAAGGTACTGTAGACAAGGGCAATGGGAATTGCCATCTTGGTCATGGGGGGGATTGTGAATAGGTATACGGAGGTACCCCTCAGGGTCCTGCCACAAATCCTTCTCTTAACATGCTTCACAACCAGGCAAGTCTTGCAGACATCATTTCACAGTGATCTGATCATCTTGAAAATGCTTCAACAAGGACTCTGCCAGCTTCCAGGTTTTGGGGGTCATGTTCAGTCGTGAAAAACCATAAACATGAATCCCAGCACTGTCACATCTCCAGAATAAGTTTCACATCTACTGAACAGGACTCTGGCCAGCATAATTGGTTTGATAGAGCTTTTTAACTGTGCTAAATATTAGAAAGCTTCCTGTATTAAAAAAAATTCTGCATTCTACATTTCCTAATCTGTGATACAAAGATCATGTGATAAAATGTCCAAAAACATTGAATCCAAATTCACAAGCCATGAATAGGATTTTGTTGATACTTGTGAGTAATAATGGATTCTCATCTACACACACAACTCTATTTGTGGTTCTTGGCCTGTCTTAATGCTGTTTTGCCTTAGGATAACACAACAGAAAGAGCCTGACAGAACTGAAGCCTTCAATAAACTAAGTGAAAAAGAATGGTTTTGCAAAAGTGGACACAGAAGGGAAAACATGTTGAATTCCCAGTTTTCAGGTATGAATACTTCACTTGACATTGGTAATGATGGATACTCAAAAAGATACATGATGTGGTTTGGAACTGAGACCTGAAGTACAGGTCTTCATCAGGACAGTCTCTATAGGATCCTTCCCTCCTGGACAATCCAAAAGTGGAGGTGGCCATGCTGATCTAAATCTATTATTGATTGATTGATTGATTGATTGTATTTCTAGGCTGTCTTTCTCCCATACTTGGGACCCAAACTTAAATCTAAGTTTTAGAAGTTATTATCTTTATCAGGAACAGGTAAAGCTATCCCCAAGTACTTTAAAATATGGCCCAGTTACCTCAATGATAGCTTATAAAAGTACATCTCTGCTGGGAATATCCATTCCCACAAGGAATTACTACAGGGAATTGCAACTAAACTACAGGGAACAGAGGAGTCCATGTGAAGGTGCAACATAATTGTCACTGTCCCTGCTTATCAAGAAGTCTAAGGATTCAACTCTTTGAGTTTTGACCTAGGGATGTAATCCTTCATCACATTTCCTCTTTGAGGAAGCAATGAGTAATTTTAGCAACGTTCTTCCCTCTGCAAGACAGACTTCAAAAACCACACAGTTTTAGAAACGTATTTGCAATTCAGAATGTTTCTGTGCAAAACTTTCATGTGGATGTTTTGTACAGAAAGCAGAATTTTCTGTGCAGGACACAGCTTTTTTTGTGCAGAAAAAGTATTTCTGCATGGAAATATTAATTTTCTGCACAGAAAAATCTGTTTTAGTGCACGTGAAGGTTTTCTGTTGAATGTCCCCAGTTGCATACTTTCTGTGCAGGAAACAGAAAACCAAAGGAAAGTGTGGTTGCATGTTGGCAAGTCCAATTAGTGACATTGCAAATCTTATTACAGACCTTGGGGCATGTCTGTTAAGACCTCAGCCCTAACTCCCATGAAAAAATAAGAAAAGCCATGATGGATCAGATCATAGGCCTATCTAGTCCAATTCCCTGTTCATACAGTAGCCAATCAGTTGTCCATTGGGAAGCCAAAAAAAAAAAGGATGTAAGTGCTACTGGAGCTCCATCTTGAGTTCCACAGCAGCTAATATATATCAACATACTGCTTCCAAAACTAGACATGATGTATAACGATTGTGACTAGTAGCCATTCATGATCCCATCCTTTTGAGTTTATCCAATTCCCTTTTAAAACTATCCATGCTGTATAAGGCCAGTGTGATACTTGCAATTCTGTTTTTAATTACCATTCTAATTAGCCCCAGCACTGAATCTACCTTTTTTTAAAAAGCAGACATTTGTCAATCCCACAATCTCTTTCAATTGCTGCCAGCTCAGATCCCATCAATGTACTTGTGAAATCATGTTTTTGTCCCAGTATGTGTCGCATTACATTGGTTTACATGGACATTCACCATTTTAATGTCCATGTCCCAGTTTGGAGCAATCCTGTTTGAAATGCAATTGTATGCATCTCTATGTGATCCCAAGCACTGCTAAGCCTTCCTTGGTTGGCACACAATTAAAGTGTACCTGATCAGTCAATAGTTGTTCAAATTTCTCTTTGCCAGGATGAGTCATCCACATAAATGGAAGTAATCTGAAACAGAAGACTGGATTCCAAGTAAAGTTAATTAAAGAAACTTCATATAAGAAAAGTTTTCCATGTCTTCTCCTCCCTGACAGCAGCATCCCACCTTCAAGCCCATATTTTTCAGTTGAAACCCCCAGAGATATTTTTAAAGGTGGCTGCAGGAAGAAGGAGACAACTGGGGTCTTTCCTTCTTTTAAAATTCTTAAGTTAACTTATCTTAGTTCTCAAGCTCATCAGTGATGTACACTGATGTATGAGAATTACTGACAAAGCAAACAGCTATGATAGTATCACTACTCTCCACTAGCGCTTTCACCCACCACAAGATGCTTTTAAAGTGCAGCAGTGCTGAAGAATGGAAAAACAACAGTTTAATATTCATACCCTGTAAGCACATAATTAATGATGAATAACTGAGCAGCTCCATTCCAAGATGAGGCACATTCTTGTTCAAAAAAAATTTTATGATTAATTTTATGACATCTCTGAGACAGTATGGAAAGAAGAGTGACATTACTCTAGCAAAGTAATATGACGTCAGAGAAACAAAAATCTGAAAAACGTTAGCAATCAAAAAAGAATGAGAGCAGAGCTTTAAATTAATCATATTAGAATTACAGAAATGAGTTGTAACATGTGCCATAAAGAGCATGTGGGAGGGAAAAAAAAAATTTCAGTTTGTTAAGATGAGGTTGAAAATTTTCATTACCTCTGAAATCTATTTCAGTGCAGAAGATGATACCTTCAATTGATTCAACTCTGAAAGATTTAACAGGGAATTGGGCAACTATGATTAATACAGGAGACCTCAAAAAGAATCTCTGAGCAGACACAATATAATCTGAAAAGAAATCTAACATTATAAAGAAGCTTTATTTGATAGACTTTAAAATAAGGATGATAATTAAGTTGCATCACTTTCATCAAATATAATTTATGCTGCTTTTATTAAAGAAAGGTTCTCAGCAACTGTAAAAGTAGCAATTGACTTTCAGTGAAGACTTACATTAATATTAGACAAGTTTTTTTCTAGGACAGAGAACAGGAATGAAGAATCAGAATGAACTTTGCAACAAAATTACCCCTTAGGATGTCTGGTCTAACTACAGTGTTTCAGAAAACTATGGCTAACATCCAAAGATATAACTGATTTAAAGTGCTGAGTCAACAAGCACAGGTTCATTGCACCAATAGAGTTTTAAATGTGTTAAATCTCTAAAGGATTTGTTAAAAACAGTAAAGATTTCTCATGACCTCAGAGGGCCTCGGTTCATGGCCATACATAAGAAAAAAATCACATTTTTATAGTTATTAAATGAAATAATTCTTTCCTCTTGGATCTACTGGGAATGCTGTGAAATATTTCTGGTGTTAAACAGGTAATTGTTCTGTGTTAAACACTGTAATAAATACATAAAGCATGGAGCAGAAATGGCAAAAATGTATATTTTCACTTTCCTTTATGAAGATAATTGTACCATTCTACATGCTTAGCCCATGCCAAGACCATATTGGGAGACAAAGGTCCTGTATGCATTTATTGCAAGCTCCAAAACTTATTCAGCCTCTACATAAAAATAAAGGATGGGTACAGCCATATAGCCCCAGGATTGTCCTTTCTTTTGAGCCAATGATGGAGGTTTCAATGGTTCCCTTTTGACTTTTACAAAAGCCTTCTGTGACCCCTAAAATGTCTGCTAACACTGACTCTTTCTTGACTTGCCTGTTAAACAGGCAGCATACAAAAACTCACTTCTTCCTGCAATGTTATTCAAACAAGAGAAAGGATGAGCTCATAAAAACAGACAAAAAAAAAAAGCGGGGGATTAGATGTTGACACCTTAGGAATTCTATAGAAAAGAGAGACATTAAGGGCACCTAGTGTCTAGATGAAACGCTTGTTGGGTTATTTCCAGTTCTCACTCAAATTTCAAAATCTGAAAGAAGGCTGATATGTCACCATGATACCTCAAACAATACTTAGAAGGAGGAATGAAAAAGAAACTCACATTATTCCATTTTCTTTTTAATCAATTTATTTAATTCACAATCTGCAAGACTATTAATAATAGTGTGTTTGTACTTCCCACCACTAGGAAGAAACCAATAACCCAAGAGACTTCTAACTATATTTGCTTTTCAAGTAAATCTGCAAAACTAAAAATGTGCAATTTGAAAAAAAAATGTGCATAAATACACATTAGCCAATGTGCAAAATCTGCAGGTTAAGAAAAACTGAGCTATATATGTTATACACCAAACCACACCCAAATTCTCACACCAGAATTGGGAAAAGCCACACAATCCGATATAAAACAGTATGAAAAAGCTGATGGGATTCCAAGCAACACAGTGCAAGGAAAGCTAATAGATGTTGTTTCCATGCCCCTGTTGTAAAGTTTTTGCAGCATAGTGGTGGTTAGTGGCTTCTGTGTCAGTGATGTGCGAAATCCATTAAAGAGGTTGGTCTGAATTTTAAAGGAACTACCCATGATGACCAAAATGAGGTACACTGGAGCTCAAACTTTTCACATGCAAAGATAGTTCATCACTAAGTTATAGCTCCTCCATTGTAAGGGGCCTTTCCACACTACACTGTTATAGTGCTATTATTCCACTTTCAACATCCTGTGGAATTCTGGGGTTTGTAAGTTACTGAGGCCATAGAGCTGTCTGACTAGCATTCTAAATGCCGCTCTCTAAACTGCAAGCCCCAGGATTCTACGGGATGTTGAAAGTGTAACAGATTTGCCAAGAGGAACAAATTGACTATGATTAGAGAAAAAGCTGAAAAAGACGAGCAAGCTAAAATGTACATTTATAGGCCAGCCAACAGTGATATTAAGTACAGAGGGAATAGGGATAAGAGAAAAAGAAGAATTGAGTAAAAGAAGGTGGGAAGTGAAAGCAACGGGAAGAAAAAGGATCTAAGTATAAGATCCTTTAGGAGTGAGGAATGAATTATAGAAAAAAATGGAGGATTGTATATTTATGTAGTAAACATGACAGTATGTACATAGAGGGCTAATAGAGAGACAATGAAAGAAAGTTTTTCTTTTTTGCTGTTTTATGTATACAATCAAAATAGAAGATGTCAAGAGCAAAGATGTATGTAAAGTACATATTTTAATTAAAAAAAGAAAGAAAGAAAGTGTAACAGTGTAGCGCGGAAAGGCCCAAGGTCTGACTCAGAATATCATCAATATATTTTTCTGGCCTATGAGAATCAGCTTTAGTGTTTAGTATTTCTGCTTCAGGTCTACTTATTAACTCTCTGAATTTGTCCAACCAGTTCACATAAACTTTTCTAATTAGGTAACTTTTTAAAGAAATGCTGTGGGAAGCATGTAGCATTACTATGCTTAACTGCATACACTAATTATCTTAGCTGGTAAAAAGTAATTAACCAAAACTGGAATTTTGCCCAGACAATGGGGTTAGAATATATTTGTAGGGGGAAACATTGTAGGAGATTTTTAGGGGAAAGAGTGGGCCTTGAGTTTTGTATTACGTCTATGATGAAAGACAAAATCAAATTGTCTCATTTATCATAAAAGATGACTGTCTAAAGTAACAAAGCTGAAAACCCACTAAGATCACAAGACATTTACTTCAGATTACACAAAGAATGCTCTTTTCTCTTGTCTGAAAATTTCAATCATTCAGTAATACTATTGATTTAATGAGACTCTTCTGGCTTCTCTATCATATTTTAGACACATTCAGGGTGCTTCTGCTAATTGCCAACAAAGGGTGGTGGCAGGTAGTTTCAGTCGATTTAATGGGATGGCATAAAACTAGTTAAAACAAATTTGATCTAATGGCTCATTTTCATTGAATATCTGCTAAACAAGCTAGGCATAAAATTAATTACTTTTTAATTAAATTCCGAAACTTAATCACCATACTGTGGTTATTCTGATAACATAGCACATGTGGGGCACAAGATAACAGGTTAATAATACAATACTGTGAAACAAGGCTTTAAAATGAGTTTTATTCATGGTTACACACATACAGAGAGAGAGAGAGCCATATACCCCAATAAGCCTGTGTAATTGGATATTAATATTCCCATTATCATAACCAAATACCTAGACTACATCATTATATTTCAAATAGGTAGGTAGACAGATGATCAGATAGATAGATAGATAGATAGATAGATAGATAGATAGATAGATAGATAGATAGATAGACAGACAGACAGACAGACAGACAGACAGACAGACAGACAGACAATCCCATATGTAATTAAATAACCTTGTTGGGAAATTTGTAATTATGTTATCGAAACTGTTACATATCAGCCAAAGGTATACACATAAGTTATACACAAGATTAATAAGGGATAGCAAGAGAAGATAGACTGTGGTGACGAAAGTACTTGCTTGCAATATGGGGCAAAATTTTCAGAAGCAGTCTCAGATCTGGGTTTGTGGGGAAGTATATCCTTTGCTCTTTCACTAGTTTTCTGTTGTGGTTGTTGTGTACTTTCAAATCGTTCTGATGGTGACCCTAAAGTGAACCTATCACAGGGTTTTCTTGGGCTGAGAGGCCCAAGGGCATGCCCAAAGGGTCCCAGTGGGTTTCCATGACCAAGCGGGGAACCCTGGTCTCCAGCATCATAGTCCAGTGTTCAAACCACTACACCATGCTGGCTCACAGTTTTCTATTAGCAAGTGAGAAAAATTTTGGAAGAACTTTTTTTCAAGCTTGGTGATAGTTTTGTGTTTGCTGTAACAGTACCCTCCAACTGTCCTGATTTTCCCGGGACAGATCTCTCCCGTCCTCCCACTTTTCCCCTTTGTCCTCAGCTGACTTCAGGTGCTGCAAACTGAGTTCAAAGTGCAAAAGAACTGGATATTCAATTAACAGGGAGAGACCAGAGTTTTGCCCTTCTCCATAGGCTCAGAGAAAGCAAAATGCTATAACCTATCCTAGTTTGTGTACTCTTCATCATTAATAATTTTCACCATCATGACCACATTCTCGTGTTGTTTGGCCATACACGTCCTGGCTTTCATCTTTGAAATGAGGATATGCATAACTTATGTGTTTTCTCTTCATTGATCCTATAAGTGATGCCAGTCTTCAGTTCTGCTATTGAAGTCCCGTCCCAATCCATTCTCATCCCTCTTTACTCTGTATTTTGTTCTTTGTTTTTTATTTGACTGAGTCCATGTTTTGTTTCAGTGTCATTTTGTCAGCATTTCTTATTAGGCACTGATTCTTCCCTTACCTCTCATTAGTTTTTGGGTTAGATTTGGGTTTGATGTCAATCTGTGTTATTTTCTATGTTTATTCCCTTTAAAAACTTCTTCCTTGTGTCTATATGTCTTTATTGACTGTATGTTGATAGCACACAGGTAATTCTTAGGGCACAAGCAGCACACATAGACCAAAAATACAATAATACAGAAAACCAGACACATTAGCAAACTTTAAATCCACTACAGAAAAAAATAAAGGGAGCTAACACAAAAATCTATTTGTCTACACCTGGGCAGAATTCTTATCCTATATAGTGGCCACCATATTTCTAACTGCTAAGTTTGTGTTTGTGTAAAAAAAAAAATTGAATGTATTGTGGCCATTTTTCCAATATAAAACAACTGGCAGCCCAGAGATGTTTATTTCTGAATTTTGATTGAGATTTAGGTTTGAATGAGGTTGGTTGAGGTCCAGACTGCTCTGAACCAAATCAGACCTCAATCTCTATTTCCCTACTGGGCTGTATCACTGAATTTGGGACCATTGCACAGCCCAAGAACATAATACAGGTCTTGTATCTGTATTACCATCCGTGTTATATATATCCTCTTGTAAATAAGTAGTTTGTTTAATATTTGGAAGCTGTTTTAGGCCAATAAAGGCCTGCCTTTCCGAGCTTGTGAGAGGGCTGTGTTATTATCCAGAACTGGTTATAGTTCACGGATGATGCATTTGAGTGGTCTCTGCTGGGAACTGTAAGTCAGCATGAGGGGTGTTCTGTCATTTTGTGTTGTGTGACAGATAGTTTCTGGGTATTAATCTTACCTTCAGCATCAAGACCCAGGAGCCATCTACTAAAAGACACACCAAAAAAAGTATACATTTACTCAGAGGTAAATGGTGACAAGAGGACCTAAGAGCTTTAAAGACACTAGATTCCTATTTGATCTTGGAAGTTTAACAAGGTCAGCCCTAGTTCTTCCAAAGTTTTTCTCGATGGTAACCCACGGCAGCAGCGGCTCTTTGGGAGACACTGAAGAGCTGTGTCTCCCTGCTCTTGACAGAACCAGAAGCAGTATCTGCAAATGTCTTTAAAAAAAAATAGGAAGACATCAAATCAAACATTACTATAGCAGGAGCAGGTAACACCAGAATGTCTAGGGGTCACTTTCACACATATATACCAGATCTTACATGAGCTCCACCACGGTCCCACCGACACAGAAGGTTTCTTGAAATCTATTTCCATTTAAAAAAAAAAAACCTTCCGCTGCTTTAAATGCAAAACAAAGTGTAGTGATGTCTTGATGTGGGGTTGGGACATGATCCTTCCTTTTGAAGCACAGTCCTCCATACTTTAGTCTAAAATTTTTGTAGGGAAAAAAGTACATGGCCCAAGAGTAAATTGTTGCCTGTTCATGTATTACTGTAACAATTGCAGACTCAACAACTAACTTTTGTTAGAACACTTAGGCCATTTCCACATGACATTGCTGTCCCATGATGGGAGCACATTGGCAGCAGTCTGCAAGTTGTGCTTTCACACGACATCATCACAGCCCTGCAGCCAGCACATCCCCACCCTTCATGATCACAGGATATCCTCTTAACAGAAAAAAATCCAAACCAAACATCACAATCTACTATATTACATGCAGACAATCTCACAGGACACTATCCCTGTGGACATTGTGTATATTGTAAATACATACAATTTAACCCACTTAAGCACTTGCAATAGCAGTTATGTAGTATTTTCTATTCAATACAAGTGCACAAAAATATATCTGGAAAGAACAACAAGACTTCAAAAAAAAGAATAGTAGAACATCTTTATAATTTAAGGAATAAAAAATTGGGGGCTCCTTTGGTCAGTTGTTTTGTAGAAATGCAGCATTCTACATCTGATTTAGGTTTCGGGTTCTGCAAAAAATTGTCAGGTAATAATGAGAGAATTCTTATGAGAAAAGAGATACAATGCATTTTAAAATTTAATTGTTTGTCTCCAAAATGTCTTAATGATGATCTGGACCTTCACTCTTTATTATAAAACCATTCCATCATGTACAAAAAATTTAAAAAAAAAACCAGGCAATCTTGCAGCCAGATTATATCCTATGTCCTTGTAACTGGTCACATTACTTTCTCTAGACTAATCCACGCTTTCAACCATCTGAGGAATTGTACAAATATACAAAAAAAATATGTAGTTGGTCTCTTTTGTTGCATATCAGTTCTCAAGAAGGGTTCAGTAGCAACTCCAGAAATTTCTGTTGGATTTCTGTTGGATTTATGATATGTATAAGATTTGTTATACATATAATGTTCTGTTATATGAACTTTATGTTGTTCTTTTATATAATATTGATAATAATTTATTTATTTTTAATACAGCCTCAGAAGGAGGCCAAACAATTTGTAAACAGGCCAAAACACATTGGGCTTTTTTAAAGAATAAAATCTGGTCCATCTATAAGCACGTGTTGCCTAGCTTCTTTGTCTGCTGATTCATTATACTTGCTTTCCAGTATTTGTGCCTGCTCCCTCCATATCAACCCATATCGACTATATGACTGTGCAATCAACCCAGTCCCTGGAGTACCCATTCGAACATGTTGCATCCATATCAGAACCCAAATTAGCCACTCTGTGGAACTTCCAAGAAAAAAAATCTACACCATGGCTTCAATCAACCCTTAGTTTTTCCAGCAGCAACCCATGCTGTTTTTGCAAAAGAAAAATGTGGGGAACTTTATCTGTAACAATTACAGAGTCCTTAACTGGATCACCATATGAAACCAGTTATCTTCTGCCATTGGTCCTGGAACTGTTCGAGCAGCTGCATAATGCTAAAGTCTACACTAAACTAGACCTCAGGGGAGCCTATAATCTTGTCTGGATCTAAGCTGGTGCTAGAAGATAGCATGCGAGACTGTTATAGACACTGTGCCCTTTGGGCTATGCAATGCCCTTGCCATCTTCCAAAATTTTATGAACGACATCTTCCAGGACTACCTTGATTAGTTTGTCACCATTGACTTAGATGGTTTTTTGACATTTCCTAACCAAACAGTTCATGATGCCCATGTAAGACTGTTCTCTAATGACAGCAGAAGCACCAGCTCTATGCTAAAGGTACAGAAATGGGCATTTGACCTCCCTGCCATAGATTTCTTTGATCACCCAAACAGAATAGAGATGGATCTTTCCAACGAGAAGCATTATTGTCCTGGCATCCTCCCAAAAACAATAAGGAGGTACAGCGGTTTCTGGGCTTCACAAATTATTACTGACACTTTATTCGGGACTTTGCAATGCTTGCTGAACCCTTAACCAACCTCCTATAGGACAACAATCCATTCCACTGGGGTCTATCCTCTCAACAAGCCTTCCAGAAATTATAGGAATTCTTTACATTGGAACCAGTTACATTGGAAGCAACACTTAAAAGCCACCCAAATCTCAAGTATCAGATCTACTGAGCAACTTAAAAGATTTTTTTGCTCTAGAGAGGGGCAGATAATAAATCTGTCCTAAAGATTTTCACAGCTAAAGTTATCAATCAAATGCTGTATGAAGCAGAAATCTGGGGAGAAAATGCCAAGTCTGATTTGGAAATTTAGCAAAATAAATTCATGCAACAGATTTTGGTACTTCCCCTAGAGGTTACAGTAGTTTAGGACTGACTTGGGTCTTCCCTCAATTGCAGCTATAATTGATCTCTCCTTCTTAAGATTCTGATCTAGATTAAATGGACTTGAGGATCATTCCTTCCATAAATTTTGTTGGATAGAACCACTGAAGTTTGGCAGTGGGGTACAAGTGGATCGAGACAAATTAAAGTTTTGCAACCTTAACATAGAGACCATTTCTGCACTTGACTGCTATAATGCTATTATTCCACTTTCAACATCCTATGGAATCCTATCCTTTGAGGCCCTCCATAAACTGCAAACCAGGATTCTATAGGATGTTGAAAGTGGAGTAATAGCACTGTAAAAGTCCACTGCAGAAATGGCCAGAGAATTGTCTAAGACTTAGTCCTTACAACCTTTAAAACCAGATTGCTGATCATGATGCTAGCCAACACAGAGCAGCTGTAATTGGGGCACAGTTCCCCATTTGGTACCCACAGAGTCAGGTCAATCATGCAAAGCCACAGTATTTTGAAACACTGGACTTTTCTCAGCTCCAGAGAGCTTTTACAGAACTCAGACTCCAAGAGATGCCTTCTGCATATCTTGAAGGGAGATTTCAAGTTATTCCAGTTGTAATCAGATCAATGACATAATTCATTACAGGTTGTTCTGCCAACTTTTTTTTTTTTTTTTGCACCTCGACAAGAATTTGTGCCATCCATTATTTACCTATATACAGACTGCACACTTCAAAAAGTGGTAGTATAATTGTTAGCAGATACACAGCTATTTGTCATGTATTCAGTAGCTCAGTTTGCATTGGTAGTGAAGAAACTACATGTTTGTTTCACTAAGGACCATATTGTAGTATAAATATTAATTTTACACTTCTTATTTGTTGCTTTTACAGTAGTATCGTAAAAATGGTTTAAATTTTTTAATAATTTATTTTTAATTTTGTTCATGTTTTATTCCATATATTGTATAAAGGCTTCTAGTTATATGCAATAAAGATTATGGTGATGACAAAACAGAGATGTAAGAATAGATATATTGCATCAGGAGGGAAAAGGACTAGAATGATTCCAAAATTCCTCCCACCAGTTATAGCTGATGGCTTTCATATTAGTGGGGCGATAAATCTCCTTTGGATTTAAACTGAACTTTCCAAAGTTTTATACCCTATTTCCAAAATAAGTCCAGCTCTTTGAATAGCTCTTTTAAAGTTAGAGACTACAGCACAGAATAGAGTCATTACCCCAGTGACATGGAAGTATCAGTTGCCACTGCTTTCCATATTATGATTTTGTGAAACTAACCATTGGTACATTGGCTTGAAACCTATTGGTTAGTTTCAACTAGAGTAGACTTATCAAATTAATTATTGAAATGTGAGTCAACAGATGTGTAAACCCAGTTGATTCAATGAGTCTGCTTTAATTTGGGCCATTTCCACACTACACTGTTATAGTGCTATTATTCCACTTTCAACATCCTGGGGTTTGTAGTTTCCTGAGGCCAAAGAGCTCTCTGGCTGAGAATTCTAAAGGTCACTCCCTAAACTGCAAATCCTAGGATTCCATAGGACGTTGAAAGTGGAATAAGAGCACTATAACAATGTAGTGCGGAAATGGCCTTGGTTTAAGCATTGAATTAAAGCCAATAAAAAGAAAGGATTATGATATTTAGATGACCATTTTGTAAATATTTTTATCTATAAAGAATCATCCAATGAAAGACTTTAATATTTCTAGTCATATTCTGTACACAAAGGTGTTAGAAGCCAAATACTCAAGTATTTTTATCTGGTCCTCTGACTCAGAAGTTTTTAATGATTATTTTAACTACTGTGCAGTAAAAAAAACTACCAACTGATAGTTTAGATATAAAGCAGAAAATACAGCATGGCCTTTGGTAATGTCATGAAGAAATCTGGCCAGTTCCTTCATTTCCTGTCTCTGGGGGATTCTGTTTTCAAAAGTCTTCACTGTACATTTTATTAGAAGAGAGAGACTGTCAGTTTGTGAGCGTGTCTGGAGAGGTTCAACAGCCAGAGCCATTAATCAATGACATGATCACAAAGCGCCCAGAGAAATATAGACCAAGGAAATATACTCACCAAGCTCTATAAATCTGCTGGATGTTATAAACTGAAAAGCAATGGCAATCATCTATTTTCACCTCCAAAAAGGTGTGCTATTTGGTGTTATCATAGGTAAGATTTACCAAGTGTGGCCTAGAAAGCAGCATATATACCAAAAGAAATGATTGGGAGAGGATGAATGATGACTACAAAGGGAGGAGAAATAAATTATACTATCGCTCAGTACTGCATTTATTTTTCACTCAGATGGGGAAGACCAACAACAGGGAAACATAATTAATGGAAAACCAAACAGAGTAATTATAAATGATAGAGTGTCAAAAATGGAACCAAATGCCAGTGAGTGGGACTCACCAGGACACTATGCTGGAACCAACATAATTTAATATATTCATTAGCAACTTAGGAAATGAAGTATGGAGTCTATGGCTGATGCAATTTGCAAATGATAAAACGCTGGGAGGGAAGGCAAATGCCTTGGAGAAAACAAAGCTTAAAATACATAATCTTGAAAGAAAGGAACTAAAATCAATAAACTGCTATTCAGTGGAGCAAAAGCAAAATGGAGGGAAATAATTACACCCAACAAAAAGAATCCAATTCTTCTTGAGATGCTCTTTCCGAATTAAGCAGAGGGGTTTACATGCATCATTTCTGCAAGCAACCTCAATCCTAGGATTCATGTTTTCTATGGTTGACTCCCACTGCTGCCTCTTGGATTTGAAGGGGGAGATTTTCTCCATGGATCATGGTTATTGCTACCACTTAATTGTTCATCATTAGGGAGCATAAGGCAACTGTTTTAGACAAAGGTACTAGTGTACCAGTTGCAGCACTCTGCTTCTTCCTTCTGAGTTCCTCAGTCATCTCCTTCTCTTGAAGGTGAGAGCTCTGTGTATCACATGGCCTATCCTCCACTTCCTAAAGTATACCTCTGCCCTCAGGTGTGATGGAGGATGCAGCCCCATTTGCAGTGTTACAGTAACATTTCTGTTGATCACTGCTGCCTCAAGCAGCAAAGTATCTTGGACAGGGATGTAAATTTTCATATTTTTTCTCTCTCAGGAGATGAATAATTTTACCATTTTTTTCTCCTACCTGTGAGAAAGTTGTCAAAAACTGCAGTTTTAGAAGACTACTCACAGTTTGGGACTTATTCTGTGTAAAAAAATGTACGTGGATTATTTGCGTAGAAAGCAGCACGTAATTTTCTGTTCAGGACAGTTGTTTTCTGTCTAGAAATGTTGTGTTTTGTACATAAAATGCTGTCTTCTGTGCAAATAGCCAAATAAGCCAAAGAAAAACATGTTTCCTTTAAACAGAGTAGGCCCTGAACTGCAAAGAGCCTCACCTATCTGAATGCTTCCTGGCATTCAAGACATCCATTTTCCTGACATTCATTTCTGCAACCATTTTCAAATACTTTTGAATATCCATTTCATTCCTAACATTGCCACAATTTCCATGTTGGAAAATGAGTGAGTTTCCTATATTCAGGTTGCACACGTAAATCTCAGCATTTGGAGTTAAATCCTGACTGTGCTGTACAACCCCTGTATTGTATGACAATGTGGCACAGCTGAACAGCAAACCAGATGAGTGACTTAATGTCACATATACATACACAATAGCACTGTATGCAGAACTCTACGTCTACAAACCTGAACTGAATGCAGATGTTCTACCTCAGATGAAAATGTTTAACCACCACTGTAGAAGAATTTACACATGCACAGGATACCAACAGGACTCAGGTCTATGTCTATGAGAGAATGAAGATGAACAAACGTCAACAGTTCTTCCCACTCCTGCTGCCACCAAAGCACTGGGAAAAGCTGGGTGATCAGATGTGAAAAGGTATAGAGGAGAACAGCAAGACTTCTGAGAGGTGATGCTAGAGACCCTGGACGAGATGCATGATAGCATTCTCCTCTCTAGCTCATCCTACAAAACAAACATTCCTACTCTTTAAACAAGTTTTTAAGTGATTTTGACTTAATTTAGGATGAGAAAGACTGAAACTAAGAGGCTTTCCACACTACACTGTTATAGTGTTATTATTCCACTGTCAATGCTCTGTGGAATCCTGGGATTTGCAGTTTAGGGGGAGGCATTTAGAATTCTCAGCCAGAGAGCTCTTTGGCCTCAGGAAACTACAAACTCCAGAACTCTACAGGATGTTGAAAGTAGAATAATAGCACTTTAACACTGTAGTGCAGAAAGGCCCTCAGTCTGCTGTTCTTTCTTATTAAAAGTCAATGGGAACTGGGGCATGAACTGGTGGTACATATAATGAAGCAAGAGGTGTCCCAAATTTGATGTTGTAAGAGAGATATTTGATTTGCATGTCAATCTACCACAAGAGTTTTGTGGTGTAGATCCGACAAGATAAAGTCATGCTCCAAACTGAGGAGCTTGTCATAGTCCCACATTTGTCCCCTGGATTTGTAGTTTGATGATGACTAGGGCCATTTCCTCACTATGTTGTTATAGTGCTATTATTCCACTTTCAACATGCTATGGAATTCTGTAGTTTAGGGAGAGGCATTTAAAATTCTCAACCAGAGAGCTCTTTGGCCTCAGGAAACTACAAACCCCAGGATGTTGAAAGTGGAATAATAGCATGATAACAGCGTAGTATGGAAAGGCCCACAGAGAAAAACAGCAGACTAGGATAATTAATACATTTATTTAAAAAAAATAAGACAATTCACAACCCAAGTGAGAATAAATTAAATGAAATTAGAGAAGGGTGGGATATTCTCAGATTTAGATTTCAGTCATTCTCAGGCTCTTAAGTTTTTGTAATGTATTTCTTGTTTTTTCACTGCCTAGGTTCCCAGAGGCCCAGATCCTCTACAGATTCAATCTCTAGAGATTCTCCCACCTCATCTCCTCTTCTAAAGGCAATGCAGCTTTGCCATCTGCACATTTTCCAAGAGTTTGTTTTTTTTTTTTTTTTGAAGAACACTGAAGCACTCCATGCATTGCAAGAATATTACATCGGTTAAGGAGAACAGATGTGAGTTTCAAAAATGATTTTCCTCTTTAAAATACACAGGCCAGATTCTCTATTCTTCCATGTAAAAAGAAAAGCTATGTTTCAAAAATATATGCACCATTCATAACTGAGGGTGCTAAGGTGAATTTTGTATTTGGTTAAAAGAGTCCCTAAACTGAGGTATTTGAAATCAAGGTCACAAGCAAATGTTGCTAACAACAAAATAAAGGAATAATTACACAGCAAAACTTCACGTCCTCAGGTAACCTGGGAGGTTGTATTAGTAAGTTCTCTTCACAATGTATTTTATTTGTGAAACTCTGATTATTACAGAGAAGAGATTAATGCATGGTATGTAATATAGATGCATTTGTCCAGCCCTGCTAATACAATATTCTCTTCTGAGATTAATCAATTGGATCTACAGATCAGTTGGCAGTGTCCTACACTGTAATTTTCAGTTGCTTTCTTAGAAGTAAACCCTTTTAAAATAAATGAGACTTACTTCTGAGGAAAAATAGTTACAATTAAGCTGCAAGCCAATCTTTTAATTACAGAAAATCCCTGTGACTTTGCCATCTATAGCCTTTCCATCCATGGAAAACATGGATTGCAGGGTGACCTGTTGTAGTACTCAGAAAAACTGATTGGATATGTATTAATGTTCAAAAGTCATCTATCTAGATAATAAGAAATAGTGATCTAGATGCAATCTAATTACTTTTTAAGGATTTTGGAGTTTTGAACATTCAAGACAGCAATGCCTTTAACTGCAAGCCAACCAGCACCATCTCAGGGCAGATTTTCATTCTTTTCTTTGTAATGTAAGAAAATGGAATCTTTTGCAACCCAACATGCTATAAACCCACACTAGTGCAATTATTCTTACTAAGCACATTCATACCTTTTATTGATTGCCTGTCAAAATCTTCTTTAGCAAGCCGAGTATGGGAATAGAAAAATTTCTATATGAAAATAAGCTCCCCAAATAATTTAAACAATTCAGAACAAAAGCTCTCTGAAGATTATAAAACCATCCTGATAAATCTTACATGTAAACCGGTGAAAGATATATCTGAAAATCCCAAGGATTTGCCTTGATATTTATATTGTAATGCAGAAAAAGATTTTGTGAGGCTGATGAAAATTCTGGCGGCACAAGAGAGATAGGGAAGGCAAGTAGGCAGGAAGGTCTCTTTGGTTTTTGCTGGCTAAACTGCTTAGATAATGAAGGGAGACAAAGCAGCAAAACAGTCTAGAGTAGAACAGAAGCAACTTTTGATTTAGGAGAAAAAAAATCCTGAGAATCCATAAAGCATACACTGAGAAAATGAACATTGGTCAGAATTTTCCAAAAAAATAAAGGGGAAGGGGAACCAAGTTGTCTGAGTGAGTGAGTGGGCAAGAGAAAACTCAGGGGAAGAAAATCAGGGGAGGAAAACTAAGAAAAAGAGGAACTACACATGTTAAGAAGAAATAGAAGTGAGAAATCAAGTGGATTTGAAATTTTAAGCCTGATCTTGGGGTGCGAACCTCTTGTTGCTTGATTAGACATTCACTTCTTGAAATCTCATGGTAGTTACTGCCTTCCAAGGTTATATATTCATTGCTTTAAAAAACTGTTTTGCTTCCCTAAATCGTGGTGCACACAGACCTATATTCTCAGAAAATAGAGAATAGACATCTGATTAAGAGTATCAACAGATGCCTCTGTGTCTATTTTTGACATGCAGCAACTTCTTATATAACAATGGCACCATATGTTCTGCTATCCTTCCTTCAGCAAGAGGACTTCATTAAAATAAACAATAACAAGAAAAGGTTATCACCTGTGGTAAAACCACATGCAGAGAATTTTGCACAATAATTATTTGTTCTTCTCTCTTTCTGTTGCATATATTTGCACTTTTAAAAAATAGTCAAGACAGAGAACCAAATTGCCTAGGACTTGATTGATGGCATAAATTGCTAGCCCATAACTCCTTGCCACTCTATAGGACAATTTATCAATTTATAGTAATGAAGATTGACAGATATCAGCACCTGGCCCTGAGTCTCCAATTTTTGTGAGTCATCTCCAGGTGGAAGACAAGTTTGCAAATTCTCCAGTTCTGGTGGGCTCAGTTCCACCCAGAAGGAAAAAACTTTATGCAAATCTCCAGCCAACTGCTAGCGTAGCACCTTGCTACAATTAGAAAAGGCTCAATTGATTTGTTGCTGAAATTTGGAAAGACTCTCCAGAGGGTTTATGTATTTACTTCCTTATCTTCTTCCATTCCTCCCAGTCACTGTGGCACCAGGGCTAACTTTCCACTTTGCTGTGCATCCACAATCTTGCTAGATGCAAGTAGGCTAGTTTAAATGTTATTTATCCTATCTCCTGTAAGAAAATGAGAAAGAATAATCTCATTTAACTGATTTGGGAATAGCCTTTTTTCCCCTTCTTTTTGCTAAGAGTTCGGTGTTTATTTCCAAATGGAGAAATCTGTGTGTGTGTTTCTATCATACCATGTGAGCAACTGTAGTGGGTATATCATGAGTAATGCTTAATGACATCATCAAGGGGTGTCCCTAAGTCTGAGATTTGGCCTGGAAACCTCAGGGCTTGAGATGATCCTGAACTGGCAGCCCTAATAGTTACACATGTCTATAACAGTTTACAGGAGCTATAAAGTGACTTTTATTGACCTGGGAAACAAAAGTGTTCATGTGAAAAGGCAAAAGCTACTATTCGGGACTGCAAGAATGGATTAAAAACAATATATGAGAATGAGAGCGTGCTAGCCCCATGCATATTATCATGCTTTTGTTCAGTGAAAAGTGGTAAGCAAAGGCTCTTCTACACATGGTGGTTCTCCTTACAAGTCAGAACCCTGAGTAATCTGAGTTCTGGCTCATGAGATCAAAGCAGTGACATAATGAGTAGGGCTAGCACACTTCCTCGTGTGTCATTTTATCTCTTTTTCCCCACAAATGAATGGAGCTAAGAGTGCTTCTACAGCCAACAAGGGCCATTTCCTCATGATGGGGCTCTTGCGAGTCATCCTGTCACAGTCCCAGCAAGGAAGGGACTGCAACAGGAATGCTCCCCTCCATACACAACTGGCTTCCTGCAGAAGGAAGCATGATGGCCACGCCTCTCCCTTCTGCACACAGCTGGGCACTTTCCCAGGCTGCACCGGGGAAGGAAGCATTGCCATTGTGTTTCCTGCCCTTCCACAGGACAGGTAGATCCTGAAGTATCATGCAATTGCAAACACCAAATGGATTTTATCCAGTTTGCAAATACCCAGAGAGTGTAGTGCATGAGGATGGGATGGCAATGGGCCAGTGACAACACCATGCTGAAGCACAACCAGCCAACCTCTGCCATCCTGTCTCTATAGCAGGGCAGCCCTATCATGCAGAAATGGCTAAGGTAAAACAGCTTGAGTACTGGAGTAAGGTGCTAGAAGACCATTGTTAAAATTCCTGGTTGGTCATGGAAACCACTGGATTGACTCTGGGTAAGCCACATTCCCTCAGCTTAAGAGGAAAGCAATGGCAAACACCTCATGAACAAATATTGCCAAGAACTCCCTGTGATAGCTTCACCTGAAGGTTGTTATAAGTTGAAGACAAGGGCACACAACAACAACAGCAACAACAAAGAGTGCTGTATTTAGACCACGTACCACAGTGCATCATTTGAGCAAGTATCATTTAAGTAATGGGGCCTAAGCCGTAAGCAAGCTCTCAGTGTGAGACTTTGTGCATATTCATTTTTTCTATGAAGAAAAGAGTCAACCTGGAGAATTCTGCAGTTGCTTATGTGCACAGAGACACCGACCCTTGGCAGGCTTTGCAGCTCACACACTGTATATGTTACTAATTTTTCACTGGAAATATTTATATGTTTGGAACTGCACAACAAATTTTCACCAAACAATTGAAGACAAGAATTTAGAATAGCCAAGGTTTGGAAAGTTACTTTGTAAAAGTAATCTGTCTCTATTACTCATAATAGTGTTTGGAAAGTTAGCAATTAGCAGTTACATTTCTATACTGCTTTTCAGTGCGGAGCACTCCCTAAGCCAGTGGTTCTCAACCTGTGGGTCCCCAGATGTTTGTGAACTTCAGCTCCCAGAAGCCCTGAGCATTGACCATAGTGGCTGGGGCTTCTGGGAGCTGAAGTCCAAGAACATCTGGGGACCCACAGGTTGAAAACCACTGCCCTAAGCAGTTTACGATGTATTTTAGCTAATTGCCCCCAACAAGCTGGGTTCTCATTTTACTAACCTACAGAAGGATGGAAGGCTGAGTCAACCTGCAGCCCTGCAGAATCAAACTCACAACGTTGTGGCCACAGTTCTGGCATTTAACCATTGCACCACCAGCGCTCTACTTAAAGTAATTCAAAGTAATTAAAGTTACCTTTGCAGTTTTTTAAGGTATACATGTTAAGGTTACTTAGAGAATGGTATAAGACTTGAAAAAAACTGTCAAAATGCTTCTATGAATGATAAAACATGCCTTTAAAGGCCAGTTTTTAAATGTTACTATAAAATGTTACTCATTACACCAGGAGAGCAACTTTGTTCCATCTTAAAAAGGAGGAAGGGAGAGGGAAAGGAAAAGGGATGTACCAGCACTTTTAAGACTAACTGGTTTTTATTTTTTCATGGTAGGAATAAACCCAGTTAATCTTAAAAGTGCTGCTACATTCCTTTTTTTTATCCCCTGACTTTCTCTTCCTCCTTTTTTTTTTTTTTTTTTTTGCTATAAGAGACTAACATGGCTACTTCTTCAAAATTTGTTCTCTCTTGCCTTACCTTCAAAATGTGATTTTATTATGCCTCATTGCAAAAAGCTAACTTCTTAGAGATAATTCAATTAACTCAGATAATTCTAAGCATTTCTAAGTTCTGCCCATGGGGTACTTGTTTGGTAGGGGGAGGAATAACTTCAGTCATGGAAATGGGACCCAGATTGCCCATATTTTGGGCTCCTATTGATGTCTATGCTTACAGGCTTCCTCTGCTGAGTTGCCTATGCTCAGTGGCCAAACAATGAATCAATAAAAATATAAATATAAAAAAATCACTTGTGACTAGGAATGGAAAGAAAATTTGAAAATATTTGAAGAATGGTTGAACAAAACTTGTTTCTTGAGTGACAAAAAAAAGAAGCATCCCAGATGTTGCAATTTATGACGTATTCTGCATGAAATTTGCACGTAGTTAAATCGGTATATTTTCTAGGAAGTGCTTTTACCTTTACAGCAAACACTGTGTTCTGCCAAACCAAACCAAAAATGTATCTTCTGGCCAGGAAACACTATTCCCAGCACAAAAATGGTGTTTTCTGTGTAAAAATAGTATATGTGAATTTTGCACAAATAAATTTCCAATACACTTTATTCACAAGTTCCCAACTGTGAATACACTTTGAAAACTGTTTCATTTTGGAAGATTTTCTCTCAGCAGGAAGAAAATTGATAAGATTCCTAATTGCTTCCTTCAGTAACAAAATCAGCAAAGAATTGCATCCCTATTTGTGATCAATATTATTAAAATAAAAGAAACACTTTGTCTGCATTGCTATAATATTGATAATATTAGCCACTGTCATTATGCTCACTTTAATTGGTTGTTTACTCATGGATAATGTGAACATTAACTAGCACACTTAATATTTTAGCAGTTTGCTTTTAGCCAAAATTAAAATTGTGACGTTCATCTTGTGACTTTAAATTAAAACTGCTTCCAGAATGACTTTTCAAAACACTTTTTTTTTGTCCATAATGTTAATTTTTGTGATGCTAGATGCATTTAGTTTCATTCTAGAGATTCAGAAATCTGAAACTTTATACTCCACATTGACTTGCTTTGGAGGGAAAACATCTCTAATCTTTTTTGGGAGTGCTGTTTGTTTTGTTTTTAATATGAGTGCATGAAATTTAGAGGCATCGTAATCAATTCAGAGAATGGAACTCCTCTCAAATTTTAGACAGGTAGCTCCAGGGATTTTTATCCTTACAAACGTGGAACTCCTCTCAAATTTTAGACAGGTAGCTCCAGGGATTTTTGTCCTTACAAATTTTTTAAAGACTGATGCTCTGTTCTAGTGTTTGTGAGGTCCATCTACTGCTTGTGCAGCAAAAGATGAATTTCATTTGTGGGACACATATGCAGTGCAAGAGGACACAAGTGAAAAGAAAAGAGGGAGGAATTAATGGACAGAAGTAATATGCTGCATTGAGAAGCATAGCAAGCAGAAAGGCAGCAATAGCACTTGCAAAGGTGGGTGGGCAAGCAAGCTGAGATCTATTGCTAATAGCTAGATCTAACCAAACAGCATGGCCATCCACAAAATAATTGACTATAAACAGTTCAATGGACTCACGCTTTCCTTCTGTAAAGATGCTGTGGTTGGAGACTACTGATATTCTCCTTATCCTAGAGTCCAGGGCTAGAATCCATCTCCATCACCACATCATCACCCACCAATGGTGTTTGGTTAAATGATGCTGTTTAAGCATAACTCTCTGTTCCCCTGCCTCCAGCCCCCCTCTAAGCTCCAAGATAAGAACAAAACAGTCCCAGTTGTTTCAGACTAGGTCAGTCCGTTCTGGATACAAATCAGACAAACCTAACTCACCTCAGTCCTGGCCCATATTGGACTGAATCAGCCCAGTTCCATTTGGCATTCTGGTTGAACGTAGCTGAACGACCATATCCAAAATATCTTGCATCACAGTTGGGATAGTTTATGACAATATATTTTCATGCTGGGAATGCTTACTTTCCAGCTACTCTGAGGTTTTCAGCTAAGCATGGAGGGAGAAGGGAAGACTTGGGGTTGTAATAGTAATGATGTTGTAATCCCACATATCAAAAAATCTCAGTACTTTTGCCCCTGAATGCTGGAGGCACATTACACACATTATAATACTAGTTAACACACCGGCCTCATGAAGCCTACCCTGGCCAGTTTATCACATCCTTTCTGATTCCTAGCCAGCACCACACTACATTCCGATAACTCCCTCCACCAGTTATCTGTTCACGTTAGCTATAGGCAACACATTTCTTCCTGCCTTTGCCTCCCAATGACAATTGTTAAAACTGAACTTGTCATCTTATCATCATATCCACGAGTTTTGCATTTCTCTTGCTATTCATACACCCAGCCTGCTTATTCATAGCTTTAAATGTCTGTTCCTAGATACTTTACTCCATGCATCTGATGAAGTAGACTTAAGTGTATGAAAGCTTATGCTACCAACTTCTTTTTCTCAGTTAGTCTCAAAGGTGCTGCAAGATCTGTGACAGTGTGACTTCACCAAGGTCACCCAGTGGTTTTCCATGGCTGAACAGAGATTTGAACCCTGACCTCCTATACTGCTAGTCCAGCATTCAGACTATTGTACCATGCTTGCTCAGCAACAATCTGGCACATTGGGAAAGCAAATGTCAGTCCCCCACATCAGATAGCTTGGGATTCATTGCAGCAGACAATATAGCAGTTGGATTTCTGAACCAGAAGGCTCTAGAGCCTCACCAAACTACAAGCCCTAGAATTCCATAGTATATTGCTATAGCAGGTAAAAGTGAAATACAGTGCAATATTCATGTAGTTTGAATGAACTTCTTGTCTTTGTCCATCAATTTGGGCAACATATACAAGCTCCCAAACATCACACAACGATGCGCATGCACACACACACACACACACCGTGATGATGACATGGAAGCTAATAGCTTCCCTTATATATAGCCTTGATGTAATTAATCCATTTTTCCAACAGGATAATATGAGTTATTAAAAAGACTGATTGGTCTGGGAAAAGGAGAAAGGATTTATTCCTCTCATATGAAAGGAAGGAGAAAGTTGAATTTTCAGCCATCTCAAGCAGAAACTTGCTTGAATTCTGCTTTGCTTTAAGATCTGTGGTAGAATAAGAAATGAAATCTCATTAGAATGTTTTCCCCCAAGATGCTGACAACCTGGTGCTTCAAATGCATCACATTGCCATCTCATCTCTATGCAGCCATGTTCCACGTTGATACATTTTCTGCCCTGTTGAGGTAACATTGTCATGAGCAATTTAAACTGCAGTACTGTCAACAAGCTAATGCATCTTCTATTGCTGTAATAGTATCCCTACCAATTCAATGTCCATTATTGGAAGAAAATTTGCTTTTTATTCCCAATTTAAAATAAATCCCTGTCACCAGTATTATATTTATTTCTCCATTTGCCATAACAGCTCAGATCAGTGCAAATTCATTTGTGATCATGGATGACCCAGTTTTGGATAGGAAAGTTAAGAAACTGCAGAGTGAAATTAAATCAGTTAATTGAGGTCAGTCAAGTAACGTTAACATTTGCACATGCTCTTACAGAAACAAAACACAAATATGTAAACAGGGTAAGGGGGGATATGAACATATGATAAAAGTAACAAGCATCTATACTGAATTTTAAAAAATGAAATACAAAACCTCTTGCATTAAGCAGTTCCCACTCATTTCAAATGGCAGCACTAACTTTTATTTATTTCTGCAATTAAATTAAACTCTATGGAAAATAGTTTTTCCCCTATAATGTATTATTGATCTGCTTAAATAAGAAATATAATTTTTAAGAACATCCTGTTGCCAAATGATTGGAATGCCAGACATTTGGTTCATAAAATGCATTACATTTTTACTGGACTTTGTAGATCAATAAGAACACTGAGAATGTCACGTCTTATGCTTGGATGAGCCAGTAAACACAAGCCCATCACTTCTTCTGATGCTAAAGAATGATAATGAAAGGCAACTAAAACAAAATGTGTCATAAGAATATGAAATCCCAATGATTCTCTCAGGCTGGTAAATGTGGGACAATGACAAGCTCCTAAGTTTGGATCATGACCTTATCTTGTTGGATTTGCACCACAAAACTCTTGTGGTAGATTGACATGCAAATCAAATATCTCTCTTACAACATCAAATTTGGGAAACCTCTTGTTTTGTTATATGTACCATCAGTTCATGTCCCAGTTCCCACTGACT
Organism: Iguana delicatissima; assembly: GCA_948472985.1. Lineage (NCBI taxonomy): Eukaryota > Metazoa > Chordata > Lepidosauria > Squamata > Iguanidae > Iguana > Iguana delicatissima. Next base: position 265,459 of record CAOKZL010000491.1, on the reverse strand, counting down.
TTTAATAAGAAAGAATAGCAGACTGAGGGCATTTCTGCACTACAGTGTTATAGTGCTATTATTCCACTTTCAACATCCTATAGAATTCTAGGGTTTGTAGTTTATGGATGCCAAAGGGCTCTCTGGCTGAGAATTCTAAATGCCTCTCCCTAAACTGCAAACCCCAGGATTCCATAGGATGTTGAAAGTGGAGTAATAGCACTATAACACTGTAGTGCAGAAAGACCCTAAGGCTAGCCCTAATGATTCTGAGTCCCTTCTGCATGACGATGCCATCTCAGCATGGGGATGCAAGAGGAGCAATGATGCTTCTGCCTGACATTGTCATGGTTCCACCCTTCTTGCATTGCCAGCAGCACAATTGTGGGCTATATCATTGAAAGAAAACTCTGAATTACCCCCAATTATGTGAGCCTTCTGTTGCAGCCAGCCATGCAGGAGAGCCAGAAGCACGATCTATGCACTTCTACCCTCTACTTCAGCATGGGAAGAAGTCCAGCTGCAGTCCAGAAGAACGGAGCACGTCCCTCGCACTCCCTTCCACGGGCAGCCAGTCATGAGCAGAGAGGAGAATTGAGAATATGCTCCCATCCCAGCAGAGGTGCTGCTGGGACTGTGATGGGACAACAGGGAGAGTGTTGTTGTGCGGAAAAGGCCAAAGCCTTGAACACAAAGAAGACATACAGGTTTCTCAAAACTCTCTCTCTATAAATGAATTGCTGCTGGAACAATGGCATGGTAGCACCAGAGTCTGTATACCTTTTGTCAAATCACCTTGATTCTTTCACTCAGTTTTAGCGTGATAGTCTTCATTCATTCATTCATTCATTCATTCAATATACACCCATTCTCAACAGACTAAGAGTCCAAATAACTTCCAGCTCCACACACACACACACACGCACTACACTGATAAAAAACAATTTAATAAATGATAAAACTAAAGCATAAATTATCATATTCTCAACGTACAATATTAAATTATTTTAAAAACAGTCAACACTCCACAATTGCGGATTTCACTTTTGTGGATTTGATTATTCATGGATTTTTGCTGTCAACTCTATCATTTTTGATAGGGACTGCAAGCCTCGTGAGGCTGAGAAACTGTGAACAAGGTTTGCAAGGCCCTCTTTAAAATGATGTGGGGCAGCAGTGAAGGTGGCAGTAAGCTCCACCAGCCACTTACTTCTGTCTTGTGAAGGAACCCTGATGCCTCAGAGGAATCCATGGTGGGTTGAATAATGGTGACCATACTTTTTTGTGTGTTAAATATGGTTTGGGAGGGCCTAGAGTTATCTACAGTTTTTCCACTTTCACAAGGGTCTTGTGCCCCTAAAACTAGCGAATGTGGAGGGATTACTGTATAGTTAATAATTTAATAATGTGTATCTCCCACCTGAAAGGTTGGCAAAAATGTATAAATGTGATGACAGATGTTGGAAATGTCAAACAGAAAAAGGCACCTTCTATCATTGGTGGAGGCTTTGTAACTATGCACAGAGATACTAGAAACACATTCATTTGACCATGGAAAAATTTTTAGGGATTAAATATGTGATGTTTCCAGAAATGTATTTATTGAATATCTTGGGGGATGAAATGGAGAAAAAGTTTGGAAAGATTACTTTTTATATGATAGTATGTGCCAGAATAGTTTTTGCAAGATATTGGAAATCTCATGAAACTCCTATGGAAGAAGAATGGGAAAATGCTTTGTGGGATATGATGATAATGGATAAACTAACTCTGCTTCTTAATAATAAGGACTTAGCAGATTTCAATAAAACTTGGGAGCTGCTTATATCTTTCTTTAAAGAAAAGTGGAAAGATAAAATACTTGCAGAAGGATTCTAGAATGAAGTGACAAATGCGATAATGAACTTAAATATATATATATATATATATATATATATATATATATATTGTTTAGCCTATTCTCAATAATAAGATTTGTATCTTTTGAATCTAAAATAATTAAGTTGGTATCAACCAGTGGATCAAATGGACATAATCCAGATCCTGTATGATAGCAACAGATGATATAGCAACAAGACTAATCAAGTGGGAAAAAAAAATTCTTTCTTTGTTATATGTTGTATTATGTTATAGATTTGTATGATATATGTTTTAATGCTTGAAAATTGAATTAAAATATAAATAAAATAATAATAATTTAATAATGTGAATATATATGGTGATATATATGTAGCACCCATCCATTAAAAAGATTTTTATCAGCCACTAGTCAACCAGTCTAAATAAAAAGTCTTTGCCTGCTGGCAGACAGAGAACCGGAGAGGGGACAGCAGTACATCCTCCCTCAACCCCAGAGGAAGTTCCACACCTGAGAGCAGCCACTGGGAAAGCAGACTTCTACATCTTCACCAAATGTGCCTTTGTGGGCAGCAGAAGAAAAGAGAAATTCTTCCTAGAGATCTCAAATTCTGGCCAGGCTCATATGGAAGGATATGGGCCTTCAGAAAGCTTAGATGCAAGTTGTATTCTTATTCTTATTAATTTATAACCAACCTGTTTCCCAGTTATGAGGCACAAGGCAGTTTACAAATTGTTAAAAGCAGCACAGGTCAAAAACCATACAAAAACATCTGTGTCTATGTGATTTTTTTTTTTACAAAAAAATAAAAAGTTAATCTATAGAGTTAAAACATTTAAAATTATTTTAAAGATAGTATTTTTTAAAAAAAAATCAACAGCACTGGACACTATTAAAAGCCCATTGCAGTCAATTTCTAAAAGCCTGATATAATAGGACAGTTTTTGTTTGCTGGTAGAAGGAGAGCAAAGACAGAGCCATCCTTGGTTCCTGAAGGAAGAAGTTTCAAAGTTTGAAATTAGGCACCAAGAAGGTCCTATCCCTTATTCCTATCAAACAAGCATGAGAAAGTAAAACGGAAATGATGTCTTAGAGCATGCATAAGCTCATATAGGGAGACAGAGTTTCAAATATTGTGTAGAGGTTATAAATCATAGCCTTTACAATAAGGGAAATCCTATATATGTACTAAGATGGTTGAAAACATGAAGCACTCAAAGCCATAGCAATGTCAGTTTCAGTTCCTTTTCTGTATGCCTTCCAGTCTCCTGTCAACTTGTGGCAACCCTATGAATTTCAAAAGGTTTTCCTAGGCAAGAAATACTTAGAGGTGGTTTTGTCAGTTCCTTCCCCTGAAATATAACCAGCAACACCTGGAATTAATTGGTGATCTCCCATCCAAGTACTAATTAGGGCTGACCCTGCTTGGCTTCCAAGATCAAATGGGAATTGATGCCTTTAAAGTATTTAGGTTTGACTCTGTTCCTCATACATTCATTTCAGGTAAATTCATTTGAAAAAATGTTTTTTTTGTAAATGTTAATGAATACAGAATTAATAAATCCCCACCAAAAAAAGAAAAAAACCTGAAACAAAATTCTGAGGTAAAGGACCTTGTGCTAACTGTAGTATACATTTCTTTCAGTGGCTCTTCTAAGGCTAACATATCTGTGTTCTCTTCAAACACTAGGATCCTTGGAAAATAGAGGGAAGGTTTCAAATGACATGTTTGGAAAGCAAGAAGAATCATTCCAGTACCCTCTACTTTTCTTTCTACAAGATTAGGAAGGGATGGGGGTTCAACACCTGCAAGAGCAATCTCCTTCCACAACTATATATGATTAAAAAAAAATGGCTCCCCCCCCCCGTTTAAATGCTTTGCAGTGTAGTCCTGTGCGTGTTTATTGAATACCACTGAATTCAACACAGCCTACTACTAAGTGGATGGAAACTGCAGTCACTACTTCATAACTTGGTATTTGTTGCATTTGCAGTAATCTTTGTATTGGCAGTAACACATTTCCAAACCTGCAGTGGCTATAACACAGAGATACAAAATATAGAATATTCTTTCTTATTGTAAAATGTGTTTGTAGAATTCTAGCAGCAGATAAGAGGCCCAGTTCTTTCTGTCCTAAATATGAAATCAGTGATTGTTTGTAAAAAAATTTAATCAAAACTAAACCAGCCTAGAAATGTCACCTGTTTCTATTTGAGACAGCACTAACGGGAAGATTAGGAGGATTCTTCCAGTGCTTCCTGTATTTTTTGTGTAGGGGAGCCATATGCATACACAATAGCCTTTATTTTAGTCAACAGGCCATTAGGCAACATTTTAAATACACAGGTAAGTTAAAAATAACATTTTAATATTTACAGATGCATTAATTATTAATTATGTATTAATATGTATTAATAATGAACAGTGTGGCAATAAAAACAGGGAAGGATATTTATATTAATTCTTAAAAAATGAAAAATGAAAAATTAGAATGTTCCCTTTATTATTATCACACATACGCATATGGGGGATCGTATGGTTTAACTCAGCATTATTGGCTGAATTCTTGGCTTCCCATGTTTATCACAGACATGTCCCACAACAGAGCTTTGCTTTTCTACTGAATAGTTCTCCCAATTATGCAACCATACCTAGAACACAAAAACTGTTCCTTCCACACCCCACAATCATAGCATGACGATCCCTGTTTCACTGCCATGGCTGCATCCTGCATAATTCTGGCATTTGTACTTTGGTAGGACACCAGAGCACTCTAACTGAGAATTCTAATTGCCCCTCCCTAAACTGCTAATCCTAGGATTCCATAGGATAGAACCATGATAGTCAAAGCACAATCACAGTACTATAATTGTGTAATGTGAATGGTCCCTGTGTGCTTCCTCTTACCATTTATAGCAAATTCTCGCCATTTCCACCCTACCTTGTTATAGTGCTATTATTCCACTTTCAACATCCTGTGGAATTCTGGGGTTTGTAGTTTACAGAGGCCAAAGAGCTCTCTGGCTGAGAATTCTAAATGTCCTCCCTAAACTGCATACCCCAGAATTCCATAGGATATTGAAAGTGGAATAATAACACTATAACAGTGTAGTGCGGAAATAGCCTATGTTACAGATGGAGGAATGGATGCCACCAACCCACAATCCACCCTACAGGTCTTTTATAAAATGGAGTTCTAAATATAGGCCCTTTCCACACGGGGGAAAAACGTAGGGTAGGATGACCTCACCCGGAGGTCATCCACACCGTGGAGTGCACTAGGGCAGTTAGAAATGTGGAGGTTCCACACCTCAAACCGCCCTCGCGCGGCCACGGGGGTGATGCCGCATGTTTTATAAAGACCACATTTCATGTGGTCTTTATGAAACACACGTGCGCTAGCCCGTCGCAGTGCCCTGTGTGGAATTGCAGGGGCGCGCAAGCGCGTCCCTGCAGAGCTGCCCGAGGGCGGGCTTCTGGCTGGCGCACTTCTCCGATTGGTGGAGAGCCACTGGAAGCCGCCAGCCACCATTTTGGGCACTGCCGGACGCCACTGGATGCCGCTACCGTGTACAGCGGCAAACGTGCGCTGTTCCCCGTGGCGACGGAGCTGCCTGCATCGAGGTAAGCTCCATTTCCGCATGCGCCGCCCCATTTCCCCACATTTCATGCCCCCCGTGTGGAAAGGGCCATAGTCAAGTCAAATTTTATTTGCTTCAAGCTATTGGTTGTTGCAGTTTTATGTCTGTGTTGTGTTGAGATTGTGTTTTTTTGAGATTGTTGACTCCCCTTTGATTTAAAAAAAAAACTGGAAAATTTACTTTTTTGGACTAAAACTCCCAACTTCTCTCAGTTATCGTGAAGCTTTGTCCACTGTTGCAACACCTTTTGGAACAACATTATGTTTCACTATAACACTGGGGAGAGAAACATTTTTTTAATCTAAATGGCCCATAGATGCTGATGATTTGCTGTGTGATTTTTTGGGATCTGGTCTAGGAAGTCATCCTTTGAAAAAGCCTTGATCATTGTCATGATTATTCTTCACAAGATTCTCTGGTTGATATTAGATGAAGTTACTAAAGCAATACCAGGGAGTGGCAGTTGACAGATTCACTCTTGTTCACTGACCTGGAAGTCACTGATGTGCTTGGCAACGGCCTAACTTGGTATAACAACTTGTCCCATTCAGTGCAGAAGCTGTAAATATTGCATGAGATAGAGCATTAATGGGCCTTTTGAGTCCATGCAGACAGAAATAAAAGATCTCCAAAACAGCTCAAAGAAAAGAATTAGGCTTTTAATACTATTTGTCAGGTTAACCCGCCTCAATTAAAGGTCATAAACTTGAAATGTCTTTCATGCTTTTCTAAAGTTAAATTTTCTGGAAATGACTCATTGTTTGTGTGTCTGACATACAAATGCCACGGTTACTAATCAGATTTGTATATTGACTAGGAAAGCTTTAGTAAAGTCTTAGATCTGATCAAAAGAGATGAGGAGAGTGGTGTCTGGAAGAAATCATTCCTGTCAGCTGGGGAGCTGGATAATTCAGATGCAATAAGCATCAAAAGAAATAATTTATCTTTGAGCTTGACAGTGTGCCGGAAATGAATTAGTGATTTGCTGTAAATTTTATTATATGCCTAGATCATAGGGAAAAGGCTGAAGATATGAGGGTGGAGGTCACATTTACATTTTTTTTTTTTTTGCTTTTAATGTGAGCAAGCCAGGGAATCTATGTAAACTCTTTGATAATCTTTGGGTGGTTTAATTGCAATAGAATCCCTTGTCTCTTGAGACTTGAAAGATGTCAAATATATGAACAATTTTTAAAAATGATATAAAGGATAAAGACTCATGGGCTTTATTTGGGTTTTAAAGGATAAGCCAGCTGAAGATTTTTTGAAAGATTGGGAACAGTTTACAGACTTTTTGAGCAACAAGAAATCTCATGATGCAATAATCTATGCCTATGGCTGCTAGTACTTCTAGCAAGGAATCTAGTACCATCTGTAATGGTGGAATATTTCTTCTTGTTTGTTTTTTTAAAAAAATTATTACCATTTGGCTTGAGGGGTCAAAGCCCTTTTGTGTTTCACTAAGTTAGTATTCAATGTTTTAATTTAGCGCATTAGTACTGTGTTTTAGTTTTTTCGGGGAGGGGTCCTTTTCTTCTTTTGGCTGTTCCTTTTTCGTTTTCTAAATATATACTTGTTTGATAGTGAATTGGATTGTTTATGTTAAAATTAATGAATAAATAATTCAAAAAAGAAGAAGAAAAACCCACTTATTGGCTTAATAGGATCTTGGCTTGTTCTACCACAGCTACTTTCTGCTGGAGTCATGCAGTTCCATAGCTTTAACCATGGTGAAATTTGAGATGAGGGAAGTATGATCTTGCATGGACTTACCCTTGTTCAGATGGCCAATCCAGGTGCAACTTAATCACTTTTGGTCCTCCATTAAGCCCTAGGGCAGTGGTGGAAATTATATGCGGGCCAAGGTCCAATCCTCCAAGACTCTCAGACCCTTCTACAGTAAGCCCCAGTATCTAAATTTTCAACTTCAGTCACCCTCAAAATGGCAACAGGAATTTTGTCCATAATCAAACAGATGCTTACACTCACAAATTGCTAGTTGACATTGTTTTTAATTTCCTCTTTGTTTAGTTTTTCCACACTCACTCTTCCTGTATCTCTCTAACTTTTCTCTTCCCTCTCTCTCCTCCATTAGACTGTGTCTTGGATAATGGGAAATTATTATATGAACAGCTACTTTTTATGTTTTTACAAAGAAGGCTGTGCTTGCTTCTGTCCCTTCTAGTCCCTGTGTATGAGTGGATTGACAATAGGTTGGTTGGTTGTTCACCTTCTACCTACTCCATGGATAACTTTGCTTGAGAGAGCCACATTTCCCAATAGGGGAGATCAATAGAAAAGACTGCATTTGGAATACTCTGTATGCTTCTGATTACCCATTTTAAAAGGCGAAGGAAAAATATAGGAAAAAGCAAGCATTTTTAAAAAATAAATGTATAAACTATGAGAATAATCTAAAAGCATGTGAGGCATTTAGGCTTGGAGAAAAAAATTGAATACTAAGGAATATTGACTGATGTTGCCTGAGGTCCATTCACACTACACAAATGTAGTGTGATATGCCACTTTAACAGCTATGGCAACATCCTATGGAATCCTGAGACTCATAGTTTAGTAAGATACCAGAGCTCTCTTGCTCAGAATTCTCAATGACCTTCCTAAAGTGCAGATCCCAGGATTCCATAGAATATTGCTATGGCAGTTAAGGTAAACTATAGCACTATATTTGTGTAATGTGAAAGGGTCCCTGGACTTAGCTCCAGTTAATAGCCCCACTCCTTTTGTTTGATCTCAGACCATCAGAGGAAGTGGAAAGTGAGATCAAGCTGTATGACTTGTGAACTTTACTCTTTTTCTCTGTGTGTCATGACTTTTAGCTTGCAAGCTTGTGATCAGGTACTATCTTATTTCTGATCTTTTAAATACACAGAAATAGTTATTCCAGGGTTATAAAAATGTGAATGATACAAAGACAGAGAGTATCCCCCTTTCCAGTCTTATAGTTCTGTAATAAAGAAGTATACAATTAAATGTATTCACATAATATTAATGCAAACCAAAAAATAATAAAAAGCATTATTAACATACCTTAGGGAAAGGTGGGTCAGAAAGAAAATAATTACCATTATCATTACTAACTGCTACTTGGGGTGGGAGTCAAACATGAGACAAATTCAGGGCTGTGAATAGGTCCTAGCCCTGATCACCTTAGATTGCCACCAGTGTAAGAAGATGCAGTCCATTAGTACTGAATACCAGTTGGTCAAGATCATAAGGAGGAGAAGATTAATGGCACTCTTGTCTTGCCTATGGGCTTCCCACAGGCAACAGGTTGACCACTGATTGATCTATGGTAGAATAGATAGATGCCTAGTCAGACCCAGCATGTTCTCGTATGCTTAAGTTTGGTGCTACAAGATATTGGAATGGATACTTCGGAATGAGACTCTTTTATGAAGAGAAAGTCAACTAACTCCTATGAGTCAAGATTGTAAGGTGGTGCCTATCTCAAAAAGCTGAAATAAGATGTATTTTGTCTCCAAAAATGCATGTAAGAAGAAGAGATATTAACTACTTACAATACTGTGAACTATGCAAAGAATTGACACAATGTCACCTAAGAAGAAGAATTGAGTTGCTGTTTACATGAATCCAAACTTATCATCAGAAATCATATTTGAAGACCAAGAGAGCAGAGATTTCAAATTGATAACTGTGCGATTAAAATATTAATTGTGGAGGTTTATTCCCCATGGACAACAAGGTTTTTTGTTTGTTTGTTTTAAATGAGAAGTTAATGCTTACATTGCTGAGTTTACTTGTTTGAGTGCTGGATGCTTCTCAGAGATTGAAATGGCATGATTTATCCACAGAGGGACAGATCTTCTGGGAAAAATATTAACATTAGACCAGGAAAATGTCTAAAACTATTTAATGGATAATTTGCAGGGGAGGTGGATACTGGAGATTTAAGTATGAGAACGTTAAAGACTTTTTCCTTAGAGACATAATAATTTGTGAGAATTGATATGGTTTTTTATTTCAAAAACACTGGTAACTGACGTAACAAAGACGGGTGCTTTTTAATCCTGTGGTTTTAACTTTGAGGGAGAAGACAGCAGGGAGGAATTGGGGACTAAATGAAGCTTTGCTTCAAGATGAAAATGTTTTTAAAAAGTGTAAAAAAATGACAGAATATTTCTAAGATAATTTGGGAAAAGGCACTCATATGGGGTGCTAGTAAAGTATTTATTGTTCTTCCTTTGTTTTGTGTGTATGTATTTTGAAAATTCTCAGTAAATTTAGAGAAAAAAGGTTAAAGTTAAAGCCAATGTGCCTCAGAATACAAACTGCTGAGAAGAAACCATAGGGAAAAGCTGTTGCCTAGCTGCAAGGGCTCTGGACTTTCTGGAAGCAAGTTTCTGGCCTCTGTTTTTGGAAACAAGGTGCAATTAGCAGTAGTAGTAGCAGTAGTAGTAGTAGTAGTAGCAGTAGTAGTATTTCATACCTTGCTTGTTCTCCAAAGTGGAACTCAAGGAAGCTTACAAAAATTAAAACATATACAGCTGAAAGCACTTAAAAGACGTAATAAAAACCACAGTGGCTACAATCCTGCACGGTTCAGCAGCTTACATTACACTTAGCCATTTGCCACCCCACCATATTCCATGTTTGGTGGAGAGCAGTGGAGAAATCAAAGAAATGTCCGGCTACATCCTTATTACCCAGATGCTAAATGTTATATAAATCATCACTGAGTTCAATCACAAGCCATTTTTGCACTAGACTGTTCAAGTGCTATTATTCCACTTTCAACATCCTATGGAATCCTGGGCCCTTTGTGCAGCTTACCTTTTTCGGCGCTGGGGTGCGAGGATCGCGCGAACAGCTCCAGCAAGAGGCTCTCATGTCCCCACTGCTTCAGCTCCGCATGAACTGCTTGCTCCTGAGCAGGCAGCATGAGAGCCCTGCCTCTTCCTTCTGCAGTGCAGCTTGGGAGTTTCCCAGGCTGTGCTGGAGCAGGAAGTGTGACCACCGCAGCTCCAGAGGGTCCACACACACGGCAAGTGTGGATGGGACCCTGGAGCAATGCACAATTGCGCACCATTTTCAGCTGAAAGCCGAAAATGAAAAAGTGCGTGAGTGGCCCCTGCTCTACCCTGGAGCATCGCGCAATTGTGAGTGCATCGTGCAGATCACTCCTCACAATTGCGCGACTCTCCAGGCGCCCTTCGCATGGCAAATGCCATGCAAAAAGGACCCTGGAGTTTGCAGTTTAGGGAGGGACCTTTGAGGCCCCTCCCTAAACTACAAACCCCAGGATTCCATAGGATGTTGAAAGTGGAATAATAGCACTTGTACAGTCTAGTGCAAAAATGGCCACGGTTTCAGCAGCTGATGTAATCATTTTGCATCTGGCTAGAGAGATATAGCCACATGCCTTTCAGATTCCTCTTGCTCTCCACCAGGCACAGAATGGTTGTGAGGAAGACCCTTCAACACCACTAAGCTAAGCCCAAGGAAAGCTTGGTCACTGTAGAAAGAGGAAGAGAATACCAACATTCCCAGCAACCAAAAAAAGATATACACAGGAGTAAGTCTGGCCTACTCCTGTGTATGCCATCAACAAGATGCCAGCCCAAATGTTATTGTTAATGTGAAATTAAACTATCTGTAGAGTTAAAACCATTCAAAACAAATCATAAAATAGAAAAGATGTGTCCATAAAACTGAAGGCCTTGCAGTCCTAAAAGCTTCCTAGAATATAAAAGTTTTCAACTTATGATGAAACTCCCTTAGTTACTAATCTTGATCCTAAGAACTATAATACACACACACACACACATTAAATTTTATCCTTCACAATTTCAACATATATTACCAGTGATTTTTTTGTTCACATTACTCTTGTGACCCCACACTCCACAAAATAGCATAGACCCCTGAATGGTAGTTGTGTTTTCCATGAAAAGGCAAGCTGCCATCTAGCATAAAATTTCTTATGGGCTTTAACCTAATTGCAACAAATAGGTTTTAGTGTCTCCAGGTCTATGCTAGATTCTATATTAATAGTTATCGTACAATATGTTTTCGGTAGTTTTGCTTTATCATTACTTGTTCGCATGTTTTTGCTTTTTGATCTTAGGTCTTCTTAATCGCCAATATTGGAGGAACTGGTCTCCATTTGTTTTGTATAGGGGAAATAGCCATATACTGTGGCTTTTTAAAAAATCTTTGATGATTAAAGAGAAATATGAAAGAAAGGTTTCCTGGTTAGAATGATGGACACCAAACATTTCTACTGACTTCTGCCAAGAACCAAAGACATTTCCATCTATTCATCCTGTATGTCCTTGCGCCACTGATGACTTATTAAAGCTCAAAGATGCTTTAAAGAAGTGACACCTGACAGACAGCTGTCCATCATTCACCAACAGCATAGTTGATTCTCCCGGTTCTGAAGATTAACATGAACCCTATGGACTGGCAAAGCCTATTGATTTATATTATTTCCACAGAAACCCAGTTGTTCAAGCCCTATCGGATTCACTATATTGTGGTTTTGAACAAAGTAAGCATCATGTTATCTGTCTTCTTGAGGTTGACTTTCATTCACCTGACTGTGACCTTCTTACTATATATCCCCTCAGAATCAACCCCAGTACTGGAGGCTGTTATATCTTTTCACCTCTACAATGAAATATTCCTTTAGAAAGTAGTTCTATTTGTCATTGCAAACTGTTTTCTTTCTTTCTTTCTTTCTTTCTTTCTTTCTTTCTTTCTTTCTTTCTTTCTTTCTTTCTTTTTTTTTTGAGTGGGATTCTTGATATTGTCAAAGGTGCACTAGAGGTCTAAATGTGTTCCAGGCAGACATTAAAATGTCTTTTCAGTTCTTGTTTAGACATTATTGATTTTATATAACAAGCAAGTGAGAGGCTGTCTTGGGAAATACTGCTGTGTAATTGCTGTGGTGACATAGGCAGCCAACACCACCATAGACAGAAAGTTGTTTGATCATAGTCAATACATTATCCTTTTCCATACTGAATCTCCTGGGTAATAATATGAAAGCAGACAATAGTAGATAGGATCCTTTGGAGTTTACTGACTTTAAACCCAAAATGTCATCCCACTGGGTAATTCCACCATTTGTATGACTTGTAACACAACATCTACTACCCTACCACTTGTCATGAGATTTTCACAAAATATTTATTTTAATTTGAGTGTTCTGTATTTCCTCAGCTATATTATTTTTTGTTATGTTGCTTCAAGTCAACATCAGCTTATGGTGACCCTATGAACAAGAGACCCCCGCAAGTCCCTGGTCACCCACAGCCCTGCTCAGATCAAGAAAACTCAGGGCTGTGACTTCCTTGATTCAGTCAAACCCTTTTGCAGTATAATGTTCCTTTTTTTTCTTTCCACTTAATCACATTTTCCAATGAGTCATATAATCTCATATGTCCAAAGCACAAAAGTCTCAGTTTAGCCATCTTGGTTTCTAGTGACAGTTCAGGCCTGATTTTCTCTAAGACCAATCATTGATCCTTTTAGCAGTCAATGGTGCTCATAACAGCAGTCAATGGTACTCACTGAACTTAATATAGCATGTCATGATAACTCAAAAAGCGTTGGGAGAATTGAATGTGCTATGTAGGGAGGGTATCATGACTACATTTTCAGGAAGGCTGTAGCTCTTTTTGCCACCATTAGCACTTCAAGGTAGGCTTAATAAAGATTGCTTACTTGTATTTGGCCATATACTCTCACAGTCTTTTTTTTTCAATTGCTCTACAGCTTATTGTCGGGGTTTCTTCCCTGCATACAGATCAAATGCTAAGTTTATCCTGATGCATCCTGATGGAGAGAACACCTAGATGCAAACATGTTAGTTATCCAGTCCATCTTACTGTTCTATAATGAGAATATTCAAAGGTGCCCTAATAATATTAACACTGAAGTACACAAAGACAATCAAGATTCCATAAATCTAGGCATGAGGTATCCTAATGAAACCTCTGACCCTCCATACAGGAGTAACCTCCATCCATCTAAACTTTTTCCAGTAGATAGTTTGGTTGGTGTCTTCCACTAACAGTGTGATGTAACCTGAAGTCCAGCCTTTCTCTATACTCTGCTGGCCACCCACCATCAGAAGGAAAGACATCTTGATCTTTAAAGAACCATCTGACTGTACTACCCTTTTTAGTGAAGATTCTTGAAATAAAGTAAGCCAATGCCACCTACAGATTAGAGGGTCCTAGAGATTATGGAACTGTAGAAGTCTAGTACCTTAACTAAGAAGCTTTAGGTAACATTGTCAAGGAATATATTGATATTAAGAATTCACTTGGACTAAACCACATCAACAATGCTTTAACAAATTATCAACAAAAAATACAGAACATCATATTGCTGTCAATTCAAATAAATAAGAAATGTTGTGGCTGCCAAACACAGGAAAGTAACTTCTTATACATGTGGCAGGAATAGTGGCATCTAGAATCAGCAGTCTTTCTATTTTCCTGATGCAACCTTACCAGCTACCTCAATCTGAGGACACTTTGACTTTGCAGAGGACTTGGTCAAACATTTTTAAAGCTTTGTAAAATTGATATAATGAGGAGGAGTCTATTGGCATGGGCAAACCAAACATCACCTTTGCTTGCCAAGAAGAAAGGAAGAGGTACATATTAAGGCACTGTTCAGCAGAATAAAGGGAAAGTCAGAATTCCTCGTTTTTAGGCATTATGATTTTAACTCTCATTTTTCAATCCTCTGTGATCCACAGGTTGTTGACTATTTATTATTGCTGTCTAAACTCGTGAGGCCCTGAAACTGCAAAAGTGCCAATTTAGTAGTCAAGCAAATATTGTTAATAGAAAATGAAATGCTATTCCAAATGCTATCTTGCAACAGCTGGTTGTGATACTCTAGTTGGTATTTTGCTATATCCTTGTGGTTGACTCTGCTGTTATAGAAATTTAGTATGTGTATCACATGATTAGAAGTGCAGAAATTAGATGTTGGATGTTATGAACAGACAATATCACTTGCCTCTCCAGAAATAGTTCCATCAAGTAATTTCAAACTGATTTTTCTTTACCTTCCTTTAACATGACAAGCACAACAAAAGAGAATTGCTTACGAAGTGTTATTTAGTTTGTTAATTCCATTGAGGATTGCTGATATAATTATATCCCAGTATGATTTTCTCAAAGATAGCTGAGGCCAATGATAAACAGCTGAGATGAAAAAATCAAGGGATTATCTTAATTATAGAAAAGTGGTTTGCTATTAAACTAATTGAATAAAATGTAATTGGATTATGTACTATTTTCAACAGCTCCTAGATTTTAAACTGTAATTAAATTGTCATACTTATCGTTCAAAAAATGGAACAGCTGAAATCAAACTATATTTCAAAATACAAAATATCACAAATCTGCATCTACATCAAAAGATACAATACAGAAGAATACCAGCTAGTTCTGCTTCTCAAAATGTTAAATTAATGCAACATGTGTTAGACTTGAGATTGTTCATGTAGAACCTTTTTAAATATTACCACTTGATGAGAAATCCATGAGGATTGACTGGGAATCCATTATACTTGAACAATTAACCCATTTACATTCATTGAACAGAACCACATTGACTAATTGCATCATGTTTTTCTGGTGTGTTTTCGTTAGCAGAATCTAAACAAACTGATTACAAAAAAAGGACAGGCAGCTAAAAATTAAATCACTGAAAATTTCAATTAATTATACCTTCAGACACCAAATCCCATACAGGAAATAAGACAGAAATTTATTGTGCTTTAAATATTACGTGTGTTTGCAGTGTTTATGCATCTTGCACTTCTTGACCTGAATGAGCCCATGAGATGCTTTGTATGCAAAGATAAATAAAATGAGCAGATGTTAGTGGGCTCCACATAAAATATTAAACTTAATTATTCATAATGAAAGTACAGAAATAAGACTGTTTTTTAGCACAGAAGCACAAGTAGAGAGCAAAATATATTAAATTACATAACATCCACTGTTAAATGAACCACTGCAGTGTTTTCACAATAGTCTCTTTTTATTCCAAACAGATGATTAAACTGTTAAATTCATAGCAACTCATATAGGAAAGTCCAGTACTTTCCAAAATCTGTGAACAGAACAGATGCACCATCTTTTTAATCCTACCAGTACCTTCTGTTTCTTCAACATTTGGGGGCTAGATCAAAATTACACCCTCTACCCAGTTAATCACTCTGTTTGTGGTATGCAGCAGACTGGAAAACTTCTGTCATCAGTTGTAAGACCAGTTCTGAGTGATAAAAAAAACCAAAAACTTATCAACACACCTATGGCCTTCCTGATGTCGCTGGCCACACTTTTTGCTTTCCCAAAAATCCCAAGTGTGATGCTATATCACAACATAGCATTCCAAGCTCCCATATAGGAGCTCCCATAAGCTCCAATAAAACACGCTGTCAAAAACTAAGCCCTCCTGTTTCATTGGAGCCTAGAAAGATATGGACACTGTATTTCCAGTAGCTTCAAAATACTGACAGTAACTGAAACGAATAACACATAGGAACATTCTTATGTATTATGTGCTATCCAAGAAATAGTTCTGCTTATTAAGAAGTACCCAGAACAGTGATGAAAAACTAATGGCAGTTTAGGGTTTATCCCATAGCATGATACTACCTTGCCGTGGAGTGGGACTGCATGTCGCTGTGATGCAATAGGCCATGCTGATGATAGCACTGCTTCTCATAGGGACTGCCACATCAGACAGGATTTTGCTAAAGAGTTCGACAAAATGTAACAGAGAGTTACTGGAGAGCATCAGCAGTGTGGTGTGAGAATGGTAGTTTACTAGCTTGTCTTGCTGTTTTCATTTATCAACTGCCTCGCAGCCCAATGTACATATCAGAGCTTGGAAAGGGGAATTTAGAAGTAATTAATTACTGTTACAGTTCTGAGGCCCAGAAACTCATTAGCCAACACCACAGTTATAATTTTAACACTTATTTTCTCATTTGTCAAAATTAACTAAAAGTTCCTTATTTTTTAATTATTAGAAAATCTGTATTTTCTAGAGAGTCTATGGAACAAAACACAGTGTTCTCCATCCACTGTCAATACCTGAATACTTACAACAGAACCTGAGGTACCAGCATGAGTGCAGCACAAGCTAGCACTGGAAATGTCATGTTGTTGCATTATCATTTAGTGAGAGCACACCTGTACAATTAAATAAATAAACCCATATAACTCACATAACTGAACAATGAATTAAAACTTAACACACTACAAAAGGGGGGGGAGAAGTTATCCCTTATTGTCATAGTTATAGTACAATCCTAGATATACTTTAATTTGGTGGGAGAATAATTAATCTGAAGTAACTAGTTGTATGTGCCTAGTTATTCCAATCTCTGAAACTCGTAAAATCCAACTATTGAAGCAGGCAAACTGAAAAAGAGCAGATACTTTGAATAGAAGAGAATTTACTTAGTGATCCACTGAAGCATCATAAAAGGTCTTTAGACTTGGAGTATACTATTTTGATCTTTTATCTTCTGCCAGTGCTGGTAAAGTCAGAAAATTTGGTTCAGTACAATTGAGGATTGTGACTTTGATTCATAAACCAGAAAAATAAAAGTGCTTTAAGTGTAACTATATTTTTTGGACATGATCTCAGCACACTACATGGGACTTCATTCTGATTAAATATCTAAATGGGATTGCTTCTAAGTAATGTGTTTAGAAGTGTGCACATCAACATGGGAACAACTCAATTTGCTTACGTTCAAATGTCGCCAGTTGTGAATCACAGCCAAGCGACTGCAGTAGAAGGTATTACCTTTTACTGGTATAAAGTTAATTATTAGGGGATAGGGAAAAAATTATTCTCCTGTGGCTTCATATAACTGGACTTACGTCAGCACGCTATGCTTAATGTGTACATGAAGCATTATAGCTTCATCCATTTTTTAATTTCATGTAATCTTCATTTGGCTGCGAAATGTATGCCAATTAAGCTAAGTGAATTGTAATAATAGTGGGGATATGTACTGGGAGTTTATCAGCTATACTATGATTGCCTAATAGGATTAAATTAATTAATCCTTCATCCTCTTGCATTATCGGTCCATTCCAGATTGTATTATTGCTTATGAAACTGGACAGGGCTATAGTTTATTAATCCCCTACAACTACCGTTCTGAAGTCATTTATTCCAGGGCAGTCCCTTTCCAACCAATGGGATGGCTCTAAAGAAAATAATTACAGAACACGGTCATAGTATCACATACATAAGGTAAAAGCATGAACCACATTTTTATGCTCATGTAGTTTGAAAGTTTAGCTGAGCAAAACATACAAGCTGGAGTTGAGGACAGTTAAGTAGGTCTGTGCAAGAAAAACAACAAAGCTACTAAAGATATGTTAACAACCAGTAAACTGATAATGGAGGTTCAATTAGGTGTTCATTACTGTCCCAACCAACATTTCCACCTGCGACTTGCTTACCTCCCCTATACTAAAACCCAGCAAAGTCATTAGAGGAAGATATTTGTGCCTTCTCTAGATATTTTATAAGTGGATAAAATACCCTAAGGACACCAGATCCATCTGATCTTGGAAGCTAAGCAGGGTCATCCCTGGTTAGTATTTGGATGGGAGACCACCAAAAACTACCAAGCCCTGTAGGCTATATTTCAGAAGAAGGAACTGGCAAAACCACCTCTCAGTATTTCTTGCCTAAGAAAATCCTATGAAATTCATAGGGTTGCCATAAGTTGACAGATTATTTGAAGGTACATTCACACACAGCAACTAGGTCTGACTGACTGATTTATTGATTTTAATTAAACTGAGAGAAGCAAAGCCATGTGTACTGCCTTGAGGTCGTTGGTATAAAGATCAAAGTGAAACAAATCATTCAATCAAAGGAATTCCACATTACACAATTGCAGCACTATGATTTCACTTCAACTCACATGGCTACCTCCTATGGAATCCTGGAGTTTGCAGTTTGGTGAGGTGCTAGTGCTCTCTGGTTGGGAATTTTAAATACCTCTCCCTTAATTGCAAATCTTAGGAGTCTATAAGATGTTGCCATGGCAGTTAAAGTGCAATCATAGTGCTGTAATTGTGCATTGTGAAAAGGTCCCAAGTCTGAGCAGAGTTAGTATAGTAAGGATGTTAAATGTATAATGTGTATCTGAAACATATTTTCTTTTTTTACTCACAAGTAAACACAGGAGCCCCCCACATGGGTTCCACCTTCTATATGGCAGTGGGGGGAGGGAAATGGCCGTGCGCGGGCGATTTGAGGTGTGGAACCTCCACTTTTCAAACCGCCCTAGCGCACCCCACGGTGTGGACGACCTCCGGGTGAGGTTGCCCTAAGCCGCTTTTTTTACCCCGTGTGGAAAGGGCCATTGTCTCCAATCATTCTATTTCCTTAAATTCTTTCCCCATATATTAAAATTTAAATAAAATAAATACAATGAAAACATAAAAATATTTAGAAGACAACTAAAAAAAAACATCAGTACAAAGGAATTATAGCCCCAAATCATTTAAAACCCCTTCATCAATAACCCTACATAAATGCTAGGGCCTCTCTGGATAAAAAAAAAAGCCTTGACTTTAGTGAAGCTGATGAATATTCACCTTTACTGATAAGAAATTTGAAATTAAGTTTCTTCAGTTCTGCTTTTTGGATGTCAACTGTTGGTATCCAGAAGTTAGACTAAAACAGGCATAAACAGCTTCCAGGGGTTGTGGGTCACATTGCCCCCATGTTACATTGGAGGACCCCCTTCCATTCCCCCAGAATTTTTGAACTTGCTTCTTTCTTTGTTGGTCTAAATGTCATCACATTTAGGGGGTCTCAGTTTAGAAAAAATCTCCTGAGACAAAAACAAAGGGGGTTCAAAATATGGCATGATTGCTCCCAAGGCATTTTGAAAAAGTTAATAAAAAATAGGGAGTGGGGCTTTGGGGGTTTAGACAACCTGGGGGAGGGGTACATACAGCCTTTAGACTGTACTTTCCCCACCCCAGTCCTGAAGATAAAGCAAATTACACAATGTAGTGAAAGAATTAATTTTTGTTTAGTCTATAGACCATTTGTATATACAAGTGGAAACGTAGTTACAAGAAGAAGTTTCTTAATGCTATCTAATCACAGGAACAATAAAATGTAAAATATTCTTATGACAGTAAAGATCAAATTTATCCAGTTAGTAATTTCCTACCATCTTTGTCCTAGTTTCCAAATCCATATATTAAAATATTCTGAATACCTTCTGGATAATTTTGGTATTGTGGATTTCCATACATATTAAAAGTAGCAGCTTTTCAGAATAGCCTGAAAAGACACTAGAAACATGTAGATCAATTTTCATCTAGCCCCCTGATAAAATTTCCAATAAAATTGGAAGTGTGCCAATGTTACTGCATCATCATGGGGCAGAGGTTAGGGGCAATAGGAATCCCTCTGCATCTTCCTTCCAACAACTGAGTCTACATGACATTGTACCTTGCTAATGGAAAAGCTACATAATAATTGCAGATACTCAACTTCTGTAAATATTTAACCCTGGTGGCGCGGTGGTTAAATGCCAGTACTGCAACCACAAGGTTGTGAGTTCGATCCTGCCAGGCTCCAAGGTTGACTGAGCCTTCCATCCTTTCGCAGGTCGGTAAAATGAGTACCCAGCTTGTTGGGGGCAATTAGCTAAAATACATTGTAAACCGCTTAGATAACACTAGTTGATAGGCGGTATAGAAATAACTGCTATTGCTATATATATTGCTATTTGCACGTCATTAAATGACGAAGCGAAACTATATAGATGTGGTTTGCTCGTTCCAACTGATGATCATCATCAACAACAACATTTTCATTTATATCACATATTTCTCCCAATAATGAGACTCACGGCAGCCAATAACATATATGATAACAACGTAGATCAAAACTATACAAAAAATGTGATAAAAGCATGAATATAAAAGTTATTTCAAACAATCAATTTATAAAGTTAAAAACATTAAAATTCATTTATACACACTAACACACACACATACATACACACACACACACACCATAAAAGCCAATCTCAGTCAGTTTCTGAAAGCCTGGCAAATTATGTTTCTCTGGATCCTTGAAACTTTGTGTAATTAATTGTTTAGCTTGTGCCTTAAAGAGAAAAAATTCAATGAAAAACCTTGCCATACCTGAAACTGAAAAATACGTTTTTGAGTGTAATTGGTAAAAATTCATAAAGATTAAGTAGACAAACGTGCTGGTTGGGCCACCTGATCTTAGGGTCATCCAGTAACAAAACCTTGGTTGCCTGCTATGTTATATGACCCTGATTCTAAGTTTAGAGGTCTGGGAAATTTCAGTGCCTAAGAAACATGTCTTTAATTTCTTCTGTGCATCCAAACAATCTGTGTATCATATCAGTGCTCCATATAGAATATGAGTCAACTCATTAGCCTGATAAACCTGAATAAAAGTTATAGCATACTTTTCTCCTTTTACATAATAAAAACAAAGAATTATAATCAGGCAATGCTTTTTTCTATCTAGTGAATATCCCCTGTGGGTTAAACCATGTGAATATGGATTGGAAGCACAAACCTAAATATTTATATTAGCAAATTTGTTCAATAGTTTGTCCATTTAACTTCCATTTATATTAAGGTTTCCTTTTTGAGAAAATCATTATCTTAAGTCTTTTCTCAGTTTTATACAAAATGCATTAATTCCACAGTATGCTACAAAGTCACAGGCTTTTCAGCTCTGCTTGGACAAGCTGTCTGTAGGGCTCTTTCTTTCTTTCTTTCTTTCTTTCTTTCTTTCTTTCTTTCTTTCTTTCTTTCTTTCTCTCTCTCTTTCTCTCTTTCTTTAATTTTTTTCTTCTCTGTGGGTGTGCAAATTCTGCTTGTTATTATGCTTCAGTATGTGCTCTTCTAGATCACATGGTCTCACTGAGTGGGCCACAGACTTGGTTTGGGTGGAGCTAGCAGCACTAGCCAAAGGAGGTGATGCTGAAGAGAAGTTGCTTCATTCAGGCAGCCACTTGGGAGATAATATGGGGCTGAAGGCCCATCCTGCTGCTGCTTTGCAGACAAGACCAGATTGCTTCTTTATGGACATTGCCCTGTTTGGATAAAATGCTGACCAGTTTTGTGAGGAGGAAAAAGGTGTTGTCAACAAAGGGAGAGATGTAATGGTGCTCAGGGAGCAGTCATCTAAGTTATACAGGATAAAGGGAGATACAGAAATTCTGTACTATCCTTGGGGTAGAGTTGGCAATACTCTACCCCACCCTCAAACTATCTTCCATTAAAAATTATCTGGATAACCATGGCAGCAGTTTCCCTGGATTGAAAATGCTGCTACTTAATACCTGGTCAGTGAACAGGACTTGATCCTGGATGAATGGGCTGACCTGGCATGTACTATAGAGACTTGGTTTGGCGAGGTTGAGGGGGGTAATGTCTCTCAGCTTTGTCCACCAGGATGTTCTGTGCAGCAGGCAAGACCTGGGGGTTGGGAGGTGAAAATTTGGTGGTCTTTCAGAGTGGAATCTCCCTGACAAAGCACCCTATCCCTCAGTCAAACCCTCAGGATTTGTGTGTATTTATTTGATGATGGGTGGCCAGAACAGATTAGGGATTCTGCTGGTATATTGCCAATCCTGCTACTCAACATTGTCTCTTCTTGAGCTAACTGGGGTGGTCTTGGAATCCTCACAGCTTGTGATGCTGGAGGACTTCCATCCATGCTGAGGCTAAAATGTTGGATGTGGCTCAGGTCTTCATTTCCACCATGACAACCATAGGTCTGTCCTAAGTAGTATCTGATCCCACTCATGCTGCTGGACATATGGGAGACCATGTTTTCTGTACAATATGGGATGACAGTGATCTGGGAATGGGCAGGCTTAGACTTGTTGGGACTCAGAACCTCTGCAGGAGTGGGGAACCCATTAAGATGATCTGTCCCATGAAGCTTATGGATCCAAATAGACTTCTGGTGGCTCTTGGGGAGTTTTCTGATGCCTTGGCAGGTGAACCTATAGAAATCCTGGTTGATCTCTGAAATGGGAAAATGACCAGAATAGTGGACACTCACTCAAGGAGTGGAGCTAAACCACTGGTTTTCTAAGAAGCTGACAGCAATGAAACAAGTGAAATGGAAACTGGAGTAACAGTGACAGAAAACTCAGAGCAAGTCCAACCCAAAACAGCCAAAATCTATCTGAAGACCTAATTTCATCTTCACAGAACCACCTAGTGGAGCTGTTTTTAGTGGTTAGAGATCTGTTACAATCTAGCCCAATTTAAGCCACTCAACACTCCTCTGTGAATTTGCTTACCATTTCACAGATTAAATTGCTTGGATTTGATCTGACTTAAACAGCAGAGATGATACAGGTCTGGTGGATATAACCTTGGCCCATGCTTATGCAGTGTTGATAGATAATTTTCAATTGGTGCAGCACAAGGTTGTGGACAGCAGCCTTGGAGAGGTGAGAGCCACCACATGTGTACTAGACTTTTACCCTTCCTGGCTAATTAAACAGGCCAGAAGAGGACTTGTTGAGTGGGTAAGGGAAGTGATATAATGTCTTTTTACAACAAGGCAGGCTCCCAACATACCTGAAGGAGGCTGTTGGAAGACTTCTTTTGAAAAACTTAACCATACTAGATAACTATAGGTCAGCCTCCAACATCCCACTTTTGGGCATGTGTGTGGTGGCTTCTAGGGGTTCCTGGATGAGACAGATTATTTAGACTTTGGTCTGTTTTCAGGCCTGCTTATGGACAGAGAGAGCTTTAGTTGCCTTGCTGGATGATCTACACTGGGAACTGGACAGGAGGAAAGTGTCTCTGTTCGTTCTTCTGAACATCTTGATGGCTCTCAGTATCATTGACCACAATATTCTTTTGGGTCACTTCGCTGAGATAAGGCCTGGAGGTACTGTTTTACAGTAGCTCAGTTCTTTCCTAGAGAGGTGGCCTCAGACGCTAGTGCTGGAAGATTCCTGTTCAACTCCTTGGCCTGTGGCGTCCTTCAGGGTTCTGGTCTTGTTCTCAATGCCATTTAACTTCTATATGAAACTGCTGGGAGGGTTTCTCCAGAATTTTTGGGTCAGTTGTCACCAGTATGCTCATGAGACCCAGCCTATTACTCTTTCCACCCAATTCCAAGGAAGCTATTTTTCTGCTAAACCAGCAGCTGGATCAGAGTGAACAAATTGAAACTTAATCCACACAAACTTAATCCAGACAAGATAGAGATAGAGATGCTTCTGGTCAGCTGAAAGACAGATGTAGGAATAGCAATTAAGGCTGTGTTAGATAGGGTTAAACTCCCACTGAAAACACAAGTTTGAAATATGAGAGTACGTCTGGATGCACTCCTGAGACTGGAGATTCAAGTTTCAGTCGTGACCAGGAGAGCATTTCTACAGTTAAAACTAGTTTTTAAAGGAGTAACTGTGTTATTTTCTTGCAGCACAAAAGGAAAGAGGGTAGGGGAAAGTAAAAGTAAACCAAATGTGGCAGCACCTTTAAGACTAACTAATTTTTATTTTCATGTGAACTTTCATGGAGACTACACCTGTTCTTGGATCTTGCCATGCTAATACATGCCTTAGTTTCATCCCCTTTGGATTACTATAATACAATCTATGTAGGGCTGCTTCTGAAAACTGCCCAGAAACTTTAGTTGGCCCAAAGAGCCAGACTATTGACTGGGTTGGCTACAGGGACCATACAATTCTGTTGTTGCAACAGTTCCTCTGATTGTCTGTCTGTTTCTGGGCACAGTTTAAAATGCTGGTGATGACCTATAAAGCCCTATGTGGCTTGGGTCCAGGCTTTTTGAAGGTCAGCATCTCCTTTTATGAACACATTAGAGTCCTAAGACATTCTAGAGAGGTGTTTCTCTGTCCCACAACCTCAGGCTTGTTTGGTGTTAACAAAGGAGAGGGCCTTCTTGGTGTCTGCCTTCAGTCTTCAGAACTCCCTCCCTAGAAAGGCCAGGATGGCTCCCTCTTTGTTCTCTTTCTGTAAGCAATTGAAAACACTCCTGTGCCACCACACTTTTAAAAGCTAAATGGGACCGCCATTTAATGTTATTTTGTGCTGGGTTATGGTTTGCACTGAATTTGAACTGAATAATTAATTTTATTTTGTTGAATTGAATTTGAATAGAATTGAAAAATAATGAATTTCAATGTTTTTATGTTTAATATTTTAACTTTATAAATTGTTTAATTGCTTTTAAAATAACTTTTTACATGTATTCTTTTGTCAAAATTTTTGTATTGTTTTTAATCTGCACTGTTTTTAAATACATTGTCAGCCACCTTGGGTTCCATTACTGGGTGGAAGTCATGATATAAATGAACGAAACAACAACAACATAGCTACCATCACTCTCTTTGCAAGTCCATAAGCAGGAGCTTGTGAAAAGGATGGATGGATGGACAGTGTTGTTTTGCATGAAGATTTAGCTTCAAGGGAAAGACCCAGAGAACTGTACTACTGCCTACACACACTGAAGAGACCTGGACAGTGAGAAGGATGCTACTGTACCTACAACATCCGTGCCATATTACTTTTCTTGCTTGTAATGTGAGAAAGTATATTTACGACAAGCACAGTTGGTTGCCCTGCTGAAAGAGAAGGAACAACAACTTGAGGCTTGCCTATTCACACTTAGGTCCTTTCCACACGGGGTAAAAAAAACCGCTTAGGGCGACTCATCCAGAGGTCGTCCACACCGTGGAGCGCGCTAGAGCGGTTTGAATAGTGGAGGTTCCACACCTCAAACCGCGCTAGCGCGGCCGCAAGGGGTAGCGCGGCGCGTTTTTTAAAAACCACATTTTATGTGGTTTTTACGAAACGCGAGCGCGCTAACCCATTGCAGTGCCCCGTGTGAAGCTGCAGGGACACGCTAGCGCGTCCCTGCAGAGCTGCCCGGGGGCGGGCTTCTGGCTGGCGTGCTGCCCTGATTGGCAGAGCGCCGCCGGAAGTCGCCGGCCACCATTTTGGGCGCCGCCAAACACCGCCGAAACTCACCAGCGTGTGGAGCGGCGAACGCGCGCTCCCCGCAGGGACGGAGCAACCCGTTTTCAGGTAAGATCCGTCCCTGCGTGCGCTGCCCCGTTCCCCTGTCCCCCGTGTGGAAAGGGCCTTAGAATCATCAGGTAACATGAGCTTTTGGAGAGGGCAGATTTCACACTTCTGTAGTGCAGCACTAGTACTGAAGGAGGCTACCATGTGCATGGGGGAAAACACTTGGAAGAATATGAGCCATAAAAGCAAAACTGTTCAGAAACATGCCATGTCTTTGGAAGCTGAATCCAGGCCTCTTTTGGGGCAGCAGGGACAGCTGTTGCAAACTTCAGATAGCATGGACATAACTTTGCAGGGTTCTGTAGGTGGAAGGACTCCTCCCACTATCTAGAGGAGGAAATAGTTATCCGTTAGAACTACTAAAGAAGTCAGAATGTTCAAAGAGGTGTACTGCTTTGCTGGAGCAAGGACCCAAGACATAAAAGAGAGGATGCCAATACTCATCAAGCCTACTTACCGTATTCATTTCTATCTGATGCATGTGGAAACTAATTAATCTGCCAGACACAACCTTCATTGTATTACAAGCGACATTGGGTAGCTGAAGGACCTTGAGACACTGATTGTTTTTTCATCAGTCCATCAATGCTGAAGGCCATGGCCTAGGAAGAAAGAGAAAGAGAGAAAGAGAGAGAGACATACTGCAAGTAAACAACTGATTGCACAGATGGTGCCATTATGGAAGGATTTAGCTTCTAAGACCATAGGCTTTAATGAAAGAGCACTTCTGGCAAGAGATGGTTAACACCTAATTGTAATTGGCAAGAATGTGCCTGCTAGGAGAAAATAGAGATTCTCTATTGGTGTATCATCCACCTTACTGTTCAATATACCTCTCTGAGCTGATGGAACTGGTCTCAGTGGTAGCATTGGAGTTTCTCAGCTGGTTGTGCTGGGGAGCTTTAACATCCATGCTGAGGCCACCCTCTCAGAAGTGATTCAGGATTTCACGTCTTCCATGAAAACCAAGGGTCTGTCAAATGGTATCTGGCCCTACACATGCTTCTGGCCATATTGCATACCTAGTTTTCTGGGCTTGGCTGGGCTGATGATGATCTAGGTGTGGAGGAACTTTTTATACTTCCATTATCATGGACATATCACTAACCAATGAGGTTTACACACATTGGGACTCAGAGCCTCTGCAGTAGCAGGTGCAGTGCTTTAGAAAGCTTATGGATCAGTACGCATTCCTTGTGGCCCTTGGGCCTTGTTTCTGTTGTGATGGCAGCTCTTCTTGCTCAAGCCAAGAGGGGGCCTGAGAAATGGCATGGAGTTATAGCTGAGGTGAATGCAATTGTGTCTCAGATCACCTCTCATAGAATGTAGCTGAGTGAACCATCTGGTTTATTAGTGAGCTAACAATGATGAAATGAGTGGAATGGAAATTACAGTGTCAATGGCAGAAAACTCAAGATAAGTCCTACTGAGCACTGAACACACCAAACACCTTTGAAAGGTGTACTCCATAGCTACAGTGGCAGTGAAGAAATCTTACTTTTTTGCCACCATTGTGTCCACACAGAGTCATCCAGCAGAGCTGTCTCAAGTGGTCAGATGCGGTGATCAGTAGAATGCAGATCACTTGGCAGCCTGCTACAAAGAATTTATACAACACTTTGGAAATAAAATCCATTCTTACTTAGATGCTGTGATTTAGAGACATCTAGTGGATTGTTACTGCAGTTTAGGCCTATTTGGAGATAGCACTCGATATCACTTTGATATCATAATTCAGCCTTATTCTACCACCCTTCTCCACATGTTTGTGAGGCCCCCAGACAAGCACGAAACTAGGCTCGGCACTTAACTGCTGAACAATACAGGCAAGCCAGAAATAGCCAGATCGCAGCTTCAGGAGACCTCCTCGGCAAACACCACATTATGTATGCGCGCTACCTACAAAAGGCTCCCTGCCCCGAGCAGGCTGAACCATCCACTGTCAAGCATTGAGCATTTACATACTGGCTACACCATTGTTAATTCAGGTCTGATTCCATCATGCTAAATTGTAACCTTTCGGAGACATTGTCTCGCACCCAAAACCCATTGCTGTCCCCGAGTAAGGCATAGCCTACAGTCATACTTCTCCCTATAAAAATCCCTGATTCCGAGACCTTCCTCAGATCACTCCCGAGTTCCAGACCGCCTTGCTGCCACATTGCTTGGCGAGCTTGCCCTCAGCTTCACATGCTGAGCCACATCGAAACCCAGCATCGCTCTCTATCTTCTTCTGGGCTTCAGGAACAGGTTTCGTATCACCCGAATCAACTATCCCTCTGAAAATCCTGCTATCTTGCTCACACGTTTATTTTCCTTAGTTATCTGTGTCTGTGGGTTGCTTACATTGTGTGTCTGTATTTAATAAAGATCATTCACTACTTTCAAAACGGTTTGCTTCTTGACTGGCCTGACCCCGTAGACATTGGGTTAAAGATCCTGCTAAGTTACCCTGCCTCTCATAACGCTAAAGCAGCTCTCTGAGCTAATTTTCCCCACCTATAGTTGAGCACATTTTGGTGTCCCTCAAGGGACCCCCAGTAAACAGGGTAACAAGATGTAATTTTGGCTCCTGCCTGTCCAGAGTTACCGAATGCATTTCAATGTGTGGAACCTGAAGATATGGACACAATTGGTGCTAAGCATCCCTGTCCAAAGTTCTTAGAAGAAAAGAAGAAAGAAAAAAAAGAGAAAGACACTATATGTGTAATGGATGTGTGCCCTTTCTGGTTTATAAATTCAACCACAGGGGACAAGTGTTTAGAGAAATGGTAAATGCCATATTAAAAGAGGCTGTGGTGAGACTTTTACCACAACACTCTTCCCTGAACCACACCATGCTGGCGAATTATCATCCAATCCTCAAAATACCTCTTTTTGGAGACAGTTTAGCAACCTCACAGTTCCAGGGGTTTCTGAATGAAATGGGTTATCTACATCCATTCCAATCTGACTTTGGATCTGTTGGAAACAGAGGCATTAAAGCTTGTATAGTGATTAGTGAGAGAAGGAACTTTACAGAGCACGCCTGCCCTTGTATTTCACCTCTCTGTTTGATCTATACACTCAAGCCTTTTTGCTTGCTTCCAGCCTACAGAGGTAACTTCCCTCTTCTCTGAAGAAGTCTGTCAGTCAGTCCTTTATCACCCTTTGTCTGAGAAGGGAACATCTACGAGGCTCCAGCCTCGTAACTGATACTAGCCAGCACATATGACAGCCAGATTTTAGGGATTTTAACAAAATTTAGGTCATCCTCTTTTGCCTATCTCTTTTCATAGCTCAGGATGGATTTCCTGAAACAATAAATGTAAGTAGTTCTTCTTCTTCTTCTTCTTCCTCTTCCTCTTCCTCTTCCTCACCTGCAATTTCTACCACAAGCTCCTATTGCACTGGCTTTGTTGCACTCTGTTTAATATAGATACCAGATAATCCTACAAGATTTAATTATGAGATGGAGGCACCTTGCTGGATGTTTCATGCCAGGAACTGGACAGGGGGAATGTGTCCCTCCCGGTTCCGCTGGACCACTCAGCAACTTTTGATACAAGCAAACTGCTGGACCACTCAGCAACTTTTGATACGAGCAACAATGCTATCATTCTGGGCTGCTTCTCTGAGATAGGACTTGGAGGCACTATTTTATATTGACCTCTCCTTGGAGGGGAGCAAACAAAACGTGACACTGAGGCATGCTGCTTCAACACTCTGGTTATTGATATGTGGGTTACATCAGGTCTCAGTTTTGTCCACCATATTGTTTAACATATCCATGAAACTTCTGGAGAGGTTGCCCTGCCTTTTGAGGTTACCACTATGTTGACTGCATCCAATTCCATCTATACAAAAAGATTCTGTCTGTGATGGATGGGGTTACACTCCCCGTGAAGTCTTGGGAGTAGTCCTGGTCTCAACCTGCTTCTGGATGCCCAGATTTCAACAGGAACCAGAAGTGCATTTGAACAGTTAGAGCTATTATGCCAACTGTAACATTCCTGGAAATGTTAGATCTGGTGACAGTGACACATGTCTTGATCATATCTCATTTTACTATAAAGTTCTCTCTAATAATTATTATAATGACTATAATGCCTGACCTTGGAACTTGTTTGGAAAATTCACAGCTTCCAAAATACTGCACTAAAACTTCTGACCGAGCCTAGTTATAGAGAAACTATAAACCCCACGTTTCAAATTCTTCATTGCCAATTTGTTCCGAATCACAATTCAAAGTGCTGG
Source organism: Iguana delicatissima (assembly GCA_948472985.1). Lineage (NCBI taxonomy): Eukaryota > Metazoa > Chordata > Lepidosauria > Squamata > Iguanidae > Iguana > Iguana delicatissima. The sequence continues at coordinate 235,597 of CAOKZL010000491.1, read as the reverse complement.
TTATCACCCAAAAAGCCCTACATGGCTCATTTCTAGGCTATCTGAAAGACTGTATCCTAATATGAACCTGCCTAAGGTAGGGCTTTCTCTTAGTTCTGTCACCATCCCAGACATATTTTGTGAGGACACAGAATAAATGAACAGCTATTTTGAAACTATTTTTTTAAGATGCACAAACCACACTAGTGGAAAAGAATATAAGACTGTCATGGCATATTTCACTGCAAATATACACTATGCTTGTGTAGGCATATGTGTCTTCAAGTCATCTTATGACTTCTGGCGACCCCATTAATTTCATAGAGTTTTCTTAGACAGGGAATGCTCAGAGGTGGTTTTGCCATTTTCTTCCTCTGAAACACAGGCCACCGCATCTGGTATTCATTAATGGTCTCCCATCCAAGTACCAACCAGGGCTGACCATGCACAGTTTCCAAGATCAGACAGTATCTGGTGCCTATTGTATATTGCTCTTTCAAACCATTATCTTGTTACCATATGAAAGATGATCAGTTATGAAGAAGAAAGATGGCATTTTAATTTCTTCCTGTCTTTTTTACTTTAAAACTATTTCTTCAAAGGTTTTTTTTGTTTTTGTTTTTTTAATAAAAATGGCACTAGGAGATGTGACCTTGTGTGCTACCAAAACGGAGCTCCTTGCCAATATTTACAGCTGAGTTATCACCCCTTCAAAATTGGGATTATAATGAAAGTGCTGGCACAATTTTACTATAGCAGTGCTGCTGTAATAAAATTTACAAGGTGCAATCAAGTCTCTGAGATGTCTAAGCCAGTGTCATCTCTTGATGTATTTCTTGGGAGCATAATGGATCAACAGACTGACAACTGTGATGATTGTGTTATTGAAATGGTTATCAAAGCAATGCTGGCAGGAACAAGGAAGTCGTTTTATTTCCAGCATCCTTTGTTGTCCTTATGGGGGGAACAGATTTTTTGGGGGGAGAAGAAAAATGTAATTGAAGAGTTCATGTATGAGGGATGATTTCTGCAAATTTGCAGTGCTCATAATTGCAAAACCACAGAGGGATGCATTACTATTGGAATCAAATTATTTTCATTGACTTTTACAATGATCATCACAGAAACTAATGCAATATATTAGGTTCAGTTAGAATATGTGAAAATAAGACATAACTAACAGAAACATTAAGATATATGAACAGTACAGATTTATCTTGAATATTATTTTATGATCTATATCTAATATTCTGGTTTTCATATAAAAGGTCTGTTCATTATAGAGTCAAAAAGTTTAGAAAAATGCTACATATTTTTATCTAGATAATATTTTGTAAATCTCTTCAGAATACATAAAATGTCTAATGGAATGGAGAAGGTCAACTAAGTATTCTACATGCAACTATTGCAGAAGCAGCACCTAGCATAATACTCCAATTATGCAACAAAATAATAGCAATTAAAATATAGCCTATATGGGTTTCAGAGAATTCTAAAACTTAACTTGGATGCACAGCACATTTCTGCTTTTTGATAATAGGTTAAATTAAAGGACTTAATAGAATCTTTCAAATGGCTCCATAGAAATGAAACAGTAAACTCCACATGCTTCAGCAAAATCCTCTGAAAATAGATGAGGGTACAGCTACTAAGATCTACAATAGACAAGGATGTGATTATTGGCTAGTGCCAGGCCTCATCATTTTGATTTTGTGAAGGTGCTCAAGTAGCGTTTTTCAAGATGGGCAGACTACTGGCAGTCATCTACTATGAGACCAAAGGAACTCAGTTACACAATCCAGAGAAGTATGATTAAATATTTAAGATACTTGATTTTCCAGTTGAGCACCAGAATAATGTAGGGACTTATAAGCTAGACTCAGAGATGAGAATCTGAAAGCAATGCAAAATCACTGGGTGACCTTTGGTAACTCTCAAGCTAAAGGAAAACCATGGCAAACCTCCTCTGAATATTTTTTGCCAAAAGAACCTAAAATAGGGTTGTTATAAATCAGAGTCAACTTGAAGGTAAATAACCAAGACAATTTTTTTTCCAATAAATGAATTCGTATCCTACATTGAAGGCAGTGGTGTTGTTATCCCAAGTTAGCTTCATAATAATAGATAAGGCTGGGAGAGTAACTTCTCCAAGTCCACATGTTACCCTGTAAACTGGGGGTCCCGGGAGGGGCACCCAAATTAACAACCAACAACAAGCAAGATGGGGAAAATTAGCTGGAGCACTCTCTTGGCTAACGAGAGGCAGGGCAACGCAGCAAGATCTTTTATCCTATGTATACCAGTTCAGGTCAGTGAGGAGTCAAGCAGTTTAAAATGCTAACAGTTTTTATTAAGCAAGAAAAATAATAAAACTCAAGCACACCTAACTAGAGAGGAAAGAAAGAGAATTTTTAGAGAAATAAGCAGTACGCCACCTGTCCGAAGTCCTGGAGACACTAATTGGAGAGAAGGAAGGAAACCCGGTGTGGAGACCGAGGGGAATCTGTGGAACCAAGCGGCAGCAAGGCGAGGAAGAAGATCCAAAAGGAGCTTCACATGATTTCAGCTCAGTGATTTCAGCTAGTGATTCAGCAAGAGTTCCAATGATTTCAGCTTAGTCCAATGAGAGTTCTGAAGAGCTCTCAAAGTGGGGCATCTTTTATAGGGACAGAATGACTGCAGGCTAGTCTGGTTTTTGCAAGAAAACAATGAGTTTTGGTCTGGGGACAAAGGCTCCGAAAGGTTGGAATTTGCATGATTGAGTTATGAACCGAATTGACAATGGTATAGCTGGTATGCAGATGTAGCTAGCTCGGCTGGTGCCAAGGTGTTTTCACAGGCATAGAGTCCTCTTTGTCCTACAATCAAGGTGTTTGTTTCGGGTGGCTACCCTCTGAAGCGGAACTGGCTATACCTGGTACTTTACAACTATCGCCCATGCCTAGCTTCGCGCTTGTCCAACGGCGCCTTACAAACACTCAGCTGAAGGTAGGAAGAGGGCCAAATTGTGGTATCAAAATGATATCTTAGTTCATCAAAGACCAGACCAGAATGCCGTGGTAACACACACACAATGAACTTTATAGCTAAAACAAGATTTGAATATGAGGTTCTCCAATACAAAACATCTATATATAAAAGTTACTTCTAATTAATTCCTTTTTGAAATAACTGTTAGGTTATGATGTAACTGCATAAGCGATAACATCAGTGTTTTGCTATGTAACTTTAATTGTTTTAGATATTTCTATATTCACATTGTGTGTGACTACACTAATTTAGACGTGTTTTGTATCAGAGGCCAGTGTCTCATAGCATTCTGATGGACTTTTTTTAAAGCAACTTGAGCGTTACTATTTTTGTTACTTTTATCTAATGAAAAAGTAAAGATTTACTTAACACTAGCTAACTAACTTGGGGCATTGAAACTGAAACTGAAACTAACTTCTTTTGAAAGTAACTATCCAAGCTCTGATAAACAATTACATCTCTCCCTTCAGCAACAATTTTTTTTATTATTAACATGAACAAAACCCAATGTATGTATAAGCCATCAGTATACTTAAGAGTTTAATTGTGAGAATTGAATCATAGGAATCATAATGCAAGAATCTTGCTATGAAGTCACAGCATTGATTTGTTTATATGTGCCAAATATTGTCACGTAATGCTTGTTCCCTTCAAACAAAGGCTCTTCCTCAGAAATTTCATACAGGTATTAATTTTTTGTTTTGGAAAAAAGAAAGCATTGTCAGACCTGATGGACTGCATGAACTTACACTGAGGTCAAAGGAATAAGACACTTAAAGAACATTTTAATTCCAAACTGAAGAATGTGTGTCTCATAGAATTAGAGGTGGTAGCTGTGGAGTCAGGGAACCGAATAATATGCTCCATAGGCTTTTGAGTAATACAGACATCATAGTAATCTTATCATTGTCAGTTGATTAATACACACAGAGACAATCTTATTAAATAAAAATGAAAAGGGCAGGAGGAGGTCAAGAAAGTAAAAATCTGATTTAAGTTTATTTAAGTAGTCTTTTTTTCTCCCTCCAGATAACATGGCAAGGATTTTTAAAGGGATATATGCAAAAAATAGAAGCAGCAGAAATATTTCTTTGCATAGCTTCCAGCCAGCGTAGTATTCATATGTTGGTCAGAGGTGTATTTCAGTTGTTTACCTGCCATGTTACTTGATGCTGCTAAAGAGCCCTCTGTTAGAGGCTTTTGGATTCCCTGGGATCTTAACATTGTTAATGCTCCTCTCTCAATCTAGCATGAGGTGCCAGGCTCTAAATTATCCTTTGTAAAAACATGCCTCAAGCAGATTCTTCATGACCTGTATGTATTAATGCATTTAGTTATTGAAGAAAACGTACATCCTGCCACTCTGGATTTTTTATTTCTATTTTTTTAAGAAACATTCAAGAAAATAGTTTAAATGTAACATATCATCAAAGGATTTAAAACAACAACAATGAAACATGCAGCAGCAAAAGACTAAAATATCAGGATCAGCAAGGCAAATTTTAATCATGTTCTAATTCTAATCCTGTTTTCAAAGTTGCAGCTAAATAATGGAATACAGATAAAGGGAACCAACTGAATTGCCAGAAAGGATTTCCACAATTGGGTTAATGCCAGAGAGAAGGCTTTCTCAAGCATTCTGACCAATCCAGGCATAATAATCAATATTCTGCCCAAACCAGCCAGAATATAGTTGTAAAAATATTCTCACATTCATATTTTTGGGAGAGAGAAGGGTGGTAGACAAAAAGTCCTTACTTCTTAGTGCCCAACTGGTTGTTGCCAATTAATTACACATGTGAGGTAAAGCTATGGAGGAAGTAAACTTGCCCCTCAAAATAAGAATTCTGCACCCAAAGAATTCTTCCTTCTCTCCCCAAATTTTTAGCATTGCAAAGACTGAGTCAATGGAAGTCTGACATATCTGGAACTCTTCTGTCATGTCTAGAACTCTTCTATTTGCATTCCCTTTGGTAATGTTGCCTACCCCTATTCTTTGGATGCCTTCATTGGATCTGAAGTGAAATTTTAAGTTACTGCAATGCTAGAAATTTGGGGACAGAAGGATAATTTTATTTGGGAAGACAGAATTCTTATCTTGGTAGGTGATGTTCTCATTTTGCCCTCTCTTTCCTGTAATTACACCTCTCTCCTACACTGAGGCACAGTTGCCTAACCCTTGGTGGTTCAGTGAAGAGCATGCAAGAACAGCAACCCCTACGAGAGCAACTGGTCTGGGCTAGTGATTTGGCCAAAATAGCGCAATTGGCCCATGAATGACATACAATACTGAATCTAACCTAAAGGTGGATACCAATTTGAGATGGTAAATCCTGGTTTCCTTCTTCGTTATGCAATAAATGAGAACTGCTTGTTGAAAGCTACACCAAGATAACAAATGGTAGGGACGAGGGAGGTCTCAGAGGCAATTTGCTTATTTCTCCAAGTGATTTTCAATCTGCAAAATAGCAGTTGTAGTAGTAGCAGTAACAGTAGCACTGGATGGATTGCATGTGTCTTTGTGACCTGTCAGTCTAATATGTTGTTCTTGCTGTGTGAGCATTCCTAGCTTTGCAAAGGGAATAAGACATCAGTTTTTTTCATGGAAACAGGAGTTTTATGCAATGTATATTTCACATAAATTGAAGAAACTGTGACCACCACCACCATATGATGTCTCAGTCTAGCACTGGAGGCCAGTTCTTTTAAGGCACCTTAGGAAACTTCAAGGAGCTGTCCTGCTGTGCACTGTTATAGTGTTCACATGCACTGTTATAGTGTTATTATTCCACTTGCAATATTCTGTGGAATTCTGGGGTTTGTAGTTCACTGAGGTTCAAGAGCGTTCTGGTTGAGAATTCTAAATGCCCTTCTCTAAATTGCAAACCCCAGGATTCCATAGGATGTTGAAAGTGGAATAATAGCACTGTAATTGTGTAGTGTGGAAATGGCTTATGAGCAACTGTAAAGGCAAAAGAGGATAGGTTAGTCTGAATAGCCCTTTGGAACTCTATCCTTCCCTAGCATTAGCCCCAGAGCACTGTATTCAAATGTACACAAGAATTTCATACTCATCCCCCTTAGGCAGAGCTTTCCAAACTTTTCATGTTGGTGACACATTTTTTAGACATGCGTCATTTTGTGACACAGTAATTCGGTTTTACTAGCAAACTGGAGGTTAAACTAACCCGTTATAAGAGATAAAGACATATAAATAAATTGTAATAATTAAATGTATGGAGACACAATATATCTCATGAAAACCTTTCATATATTTTTTAAAATATATGATTTATAAATAATAACATACTTTTCCAAGATTGTAGGTGACACACCTACACACTTCATGCAACACACTAATATGTCACAGCACACCATTTGGAAAGCTCTGCCTTTAGGGATCACTCCCTTCAACTGTTATGTGTTAGTGGAAGTAGATTCAGGCTTCTCAGAATATTCCATTTCTCTAATCTTTACTTTCTCTCTCTTTCTCTGCTATTCTTTTGCTTGAAGGCAAATACCTTTTTATTTAAACAGACATATAATGGGTAGTCTTTTTATGGGAGATGTTTGCTGCCTTTTATCTTTATTGTTCTGTTTTTAAATGATTTTACACATTTTAAAATTAATGCCATTTCAATATGACAGGTTGTTTAATTTTTTATTCTCTGGTTTTTAAATCTATATTGTTTCCCCCTTATTGTAAGCCAACTTGAGTCCCATGTCAGCAGAAAGGGGAGGGAGAAATTAAATAAACTGATGGTAGTTTAATACAGAGGGACACACAGACACACCTAGCCGTAAGCATTCTGTGCCCACTGAGCATGTAAAAACCTCATACAGTTGTGCCCACTTAGCATACAGAAACCATTTCCTATACTTCCCTATCCTTCTGCAAGGCTTGGGATTCCCTCTGAGCTTGGTAAGACCTTCAGCTTTTCCAAGGTTCCTGCTGCTTTAGCTACCTACGGACTGCTGCTCAGAGGGCTGCATTCTCAGAGAACATATACCAGTAACAGAGATGGTAAGAAAGTAAAGTATCCCTTTAGCTGTGTCACCAAAACAGAAAAGTTCCACTACTATAAATCTGCAAATTCTATTGCCTGTAAAAATGATAGGTGCTGAGGTCATAACATGAAACTTATAGAACTGCAGGGTTGGAAGGGACCTCATAGATAATCTCATCCAGCACTTACAAAGCAGGAAAACCTCTGATATCCAGATGGCTCTCTAACCTCTGTTTAAAAGCTTCCAATGAAGGTGCATCTGTAACTCTCCATGGTTTGAGAGGAAAAAAAGAGATTGCAGGGAGAACAAGTGGATAATGTACCAGGTAGAGAAGAGAGAGGAGGAGAGAGGCACCCCCCAAATGTGTGGTTACACACATGTATGGTCATCCAACATCAGTAATGAGGCCAGATAGTGAGAAGATGAAATGTTGCACCTGACAGGCTTTAAAGAGGAGACTCTAATCTGTCATTGGGGATGGAAAATAGTGTTGTTGGATTTTAGAAACCCTGAGAGTAGCTTTTCTGTAACTCTCAAGTCTTTGTAAGAAGAAATCCACCGCATCACAAGAATTTGTGCATTTTCATACTTATGGACCATTTTAGAGGAATAATACCCAAGCTACATAGTTATTAAATGCATTTTTAACCTTGATGGACACATTTTTTTTAATCTTAAACAGTTTTATCAGCCACTGGAGGGTCACACATTCCTAATCCCTGGTTTACTGAGCCAATGATGTAGTTAGTTAATTCAAAATTTGTCCTTAATGGTCTTATGATGAGGGGTAAGAGTGTTTTAGTCTTTACATGATCGTGTGTCTTACATAACTCACTCCAAACTGGAGTAACCATGTCCTGCTGCAGCTTAAGGCCTTCCTGCTCATTTTCTTGTGTCACACCCTGGATCTCTGGCCATTTCCACGCTAGACTGTTATAGTGCCTCAAAGGCCCCTCCCTAAACTGCAAACCCCAGGTTTCCATAGGAAGTTGAAAGTGGAATAATAAACCTATAACAGTCTAGTGTGGAAATGGCCATAGTGCTATTATTCCACTTTCAACATCCTATGGAATCCTGAAGACTGCAATTTAGGGAGGGGCCTCAAAAAATGTTGAAAGTGGAATAATAGCACTGTTTAATGCAGAAATGGCCTCTGCCTCCAGTTACTGCCCTTATTGCCAGTTACAGCGGTCTTATTATTCAGTTTGGTTTTCTAGCAAGACCAAATATGGAAAGTCCACCTGTTGTTCACAGTGAAGTTGCTGTTAAAATTAAGTATTGCAAATGCTGTACAAGAATCTATTTCTATATCCTTTCAAGAGTCTATCAGATCTCAAAGGTCATTACTTGTGTTAAGATTGGGTGGATGGATACTGCCATGCTGTCTGTTATTTCTTTTCTTCAGCATCCTGCAAACAAATCTTTATATAGAAATAGTAATGATTCACCAATCCATTTTGTGCAGAACTGTTCTGCTTGATTTATGAGTTGGTAATCATTGTACACAAATGATAAGCATAACTGATGAATATGCAAACTAAGTACAGATTACCAAGCATAAAATCAGCCATTCAGGATACAGTTTTAATCTCTAACATTAAAACTCCATTGATAGGCACAATGGAATGTAAAATTTGGTTAAAACATTTGCCAGAATCATTCTGGTGCATAAATCGTGTGCAATGGTCCATTCTACCAGTGTGTAAGGAAGACAAATAAACTTTTTGTCCTTTCTAGAAAGTGGCAAAACTGCTAGCTCTCAAGCAGCCTGTTTCTGCAAGTCTCAACTTCTGGGAAAGGGCAGTTTTCCAGGCTAGCCTTCTCAGAACAACATGGTCTTAAAGTCCCACCTGGAAGCCAGACATTGCAGAAACAAGCTGCTTGTGAGCTGGTAAATATCTCTTGTGATAGCAGGGATGAAGACTTTCTCTGCTTACCCTCATCACTCCTGAACCCATGGCCTCTAGCTTATTATCATAATTGCTACTACTACCACTACTACCAATACCACTGCAACTATTTTACTACATGGAGCAAAATCCAAGGGCCAACTAAGGGTTAATGGTGCTAATCCTCCTGATTTTCTTTTCTGGCCTGTCAACCTGTTCCACTGCACTGAAAGCTGTTCTGTTCTAGATAAATTTCACAGAAAGTTTTTCATAAAAAGGAGCTGAAGTAGAAGAGAAATGTGGGGAAATCATTATGTACATGATATATGCACAGTTCTTGGATTCTATCCAGAGTTTGCAGCAAGGACTAATTCATAATATTGGAACTGTTTTTGTTGTACACATAACAATTTGTATACTTCACCTTCCATAGATTTCATCTGTGATCAGCTACCTTTCATTTTAATTAGCATAATCTTATCAAGTATTGAATTGAACCATAATGACCTTGTAAATCAAAAGGAAACTTGCACATCCTCACCAGCTTCAGCAGGTTTAGTAGGAGCAGGGTCTTAATTAATTTCTCTCATTACCAGGACAGCCAGAAGGACAAGCATGCAAAACTTCTTTAGGTTAAATGGGCCAAAACTTTATTATATGGCTTGCAATAGACAAATCTAACAGTGAAGAAATCAAATGCTTAATGAAGACATAACTGATAACCTTCCTTAGATGGCACTGTATTAGAGATGGAAAGAATATTCACTGCTATTCATTTTCTGGTCAAGATTTAAAAAAATGTGGTCAGGAAAAATAATACGGTAGCAAGAATTTGCCGTTCTCTCCCAGTATTCATGTATCCCAAAGTTTTTCAGGAGATAATTCTGTTTAATGTGAACATTATTCCCAGACATCCATGTGTAGTTTTTGTGCAACACTGAAATTTTCTACACAAAGCCAGCAATCTTGTAAACAAAAATCTTACAAACACACAAAAAAAATGTGCAGAAAACAGCAATCCTGCATAAAATAATAGCTACATTGTTTTGTTGTGGAAGACTCCTGTTTTCTGTGCAAGTTTATTTGTTGTCCAAGATTTTTGTTATTCAAGATTTTCACTGTGCATAGAAACCCATAATCTTGAAACAAAAAGGGATTGAAAAAACATACTTAGCTATTTGCAACCAAAAAAAAGTGTGTTTCTGCACATCAAAACCTTTTTTTGACATGTGATTATCAGGTAAGATCTGAGCAGAAATCTTTGTTTTCTCTGCAGTGAGCAGGAAACTGTGGCAATTATTTGTCTTCACTTGTGAGGGGGAAATGGTCAAATACTAACATCCCTACATCACATGCAAAGTTCTCTGGGTGAAAGAGCAGATTTTAAATTACCAGCCCTAAAATACCCTATTAGTTTCACCAGGAATAGTGACTTTAGATTATAGGCATCAGTTTATGGCACCTGCAAAGACCAGTCTTACTGAGCGCAAGGACTCCAGTGATAAAGCATCTCAACAGATGGGTAAAAGTGTCAGATAAAAGGAAATGAATGAACCAGTGTGGTGCAGTGGTTTGAGCACTGGACTATAACTCTGGGATCAGAGTTCAAATCCCCACTCAGCCATGGAAAACCACTGAGTGACCTTGGACAAATCACACTCTCTCCGCCTCAGAAGAAGGCAAAAGCAAAACCCATCTGAACAAAATTTGCCAAGAAAACTCTGTAATAAGCTCACCTTAGGGTTGAGTAAGAAGTCAGAAATGAGGACACAGAGCGACAACAAAAGTAAATGAAGCATATGTGCAAGTTAAGCACCAGTGTGAATTTAGAAACATGGTAAAGAGGACAGCCACGTGCATCTAATTAGCTCTCAGTGCTTTGGAGTCTACAGATGCAGTAGTTTATAAACGAATGCTAAAAAAAAAATCTGGAAAGAGGTGGGATTTGCTATAGTCCTTATTATAAAAACTATTCAATATTTAGGACTGATAATTCTAATGTTGCTAGTTTTAGTTCCAAGGCTTAAACAGTTAACTTAGATCAGTGGTTCTCAACCTGTGGGTCCCCAGATGTTCATGGACTTCAGCTCCCAGAAGCCCCAGCCACTATGGTCAATGCTCAGGGCTTCTGGGAGCTGAAGTCCAAAAACATCTGGGGACCCACAGGTTGAGAACCACTGACTTAGATCATTAAGAAGAATACTTGCTTCAGTTTTCGAACCCCTAACTGAACTTGAAATCAGTAATGGAAATTTGCGTCTTAACTCTTTTGGAAAAGAATGGACTTGAAGAGCCAAATCTTTAGCTATCTGTGGCTGTTTCTCAAACAGAGTTGAAGAGGCGGTTGCAGTTCAGAGTATTGATCTTCATCTCAGGAGATAGGAACAGCTGTTTAAGATTTCCCATGAGATAACAGGAAATCTAAGAGTGGAGTTAAGAAGGCAGACATTGAGGTAATCTAGTTTTCTAACATGTTCTTTCAGTCTTTCTATATTGTACTAAGTTTAGATATAATCTTGATACAAATATATGAGTAGGGTTTCCAGATCTCGGGGTCTGGCTCCTTTCCTTTGGTTCTCAGAGTAGAGAAGAGGAATCTCAGGGCATGAGCACTGTCATGAAATTTTTCCCATCTATGTAATTTCCTCCTTTGTGTTTTTTATTTGAACTGTGGTTGACACTTAACATGCCATGTTTGATAACATGAACAGGGGCTGCTCTTTGTAACATTGACCTTGTAACATCACCAGGACACACCTCCTGTGATATCACAATCTCAGGTTTTGGCTCTGAAGTCTCAGGGCTTGGGATAGTCTTGACCTATCAACTCTACACATGACAAGGGGGAAAAAAGTTAGAAAATAAAGCTATCATAGGTACACTATTGTTGCAAAACCACTAAGAGACTACTGACTGATCTTTTGGATTAAGGTCATTTCCACATGGGCTTAAAGAAACAGTGCAGAGCGTCCTCCAGAGAGGATGTCTGCACCTGGGAGCGGACTGGGTCAGACCTACTTACTGTAGATCCGCACCTCAGCCCGCTCCCGAACGACCCGAAGTGGTTGTCCAGCGTGCTTTTGAAAGACTGCTTGAAAGAGGTCTTTCAAAAGCACGGAGCGCGCCACACCATTCCCGCGCTCCAGTGCAGATTTGCAGGCTCACACCAGTGCGAGCCTGCGATCTGCCGGGGGTGGACTTTAGGCTGGCGAGCTTCAGTGGTTGGTGGAGAGCCTCCACCAACCGGAAGCTGCCATTTTCATCCCCAGAGCAGTGCGGAGCAGCTACCACGCACTACTCCAGACCAGCCTGGACCCAAGTGTCTAGCCCAAGTGTCGAGCCCAATTCCCCCGCCCCATGCGGAAATGGCCTAAGTCTCATTATAAATTGGGTAGATTCAGTTCTTTATTGTATGCAGTATTCTTTAAACCTCTGGATTGATGCACCCTCTGCTTTAACTGACAGAGAAAAGAACTGAATATAAGAAAAGTCATACTGGTTCAAAGTATAGGCCTACCTACTCACACATTTTTGTCACACAGTGGTCAGACAGTTGCCTGGGGGAAGCAGGACGTGTGTGCAGTCCTCTGTTGTGTGTTCCCAAGGAACAGTACCACACTGCCTGTTACACCAGTGGTGATATATAGCCATACTGACTGTATCTCCTTGAATATACCTAATCCTCTTTTAAAGTTGTCAGTTTTGGCAGCCACCATTATACTGCATGGTAGCAAACTCCGTAGTCTAACTAGGTGTTTCCCATATAAGAATAATCACATACAAGAGTCATGCTTCTAGGGTTTGAGAACTGTTTCCATTTCATCCACTGGCTATTCTGTTCCCCACCAATATTATCATAGCTATATAGACTCTCTTGCAATGTCCTCTTCCTTAAACTGAGCTTCTGCTTGCCATCCCAATTAGCTACTCCCTCACCCACCAAAAAAAAACATATAGGAGGAACTGCAAGCCTGACAGTAGCCATTTCCACACTAGACTTTTATAGCGCTATGATTCCACTTGCAACATCTTATGGAACCCTGGGGTTTGCAGTTTCAGGAGAGGCCAGCCGGCCCCTCCCGAAACTGCAAACCCCAGGATTCCATAGGACATTGCAAGTGGAATCATAGCGCTATAAAAGTCTAGTGCGGAAATGGCCAATGACCAGCATCCTGTTAGTGACTTAGCCACACATACATGGAGTTTACACCTGCATAAGTCGCTTTTGGGATGAAGCCCAAAGCTCCTTGTGCTCAGTTCAATAAACCTCCCATGCCCAGCAGTGTCAGCCCTGGGAGAGCCTGCTGGTGCTCCTTCTTACCATGGAGAAGAGAAGGACATTGAGATCATGAAATCCAGCTTCCTGGGGGAAGGAAAAGGTGGCTGCACCTTCATTTTTTTCCCTCCAAACAAGCTGAGACCAGCTGCTTCTTTATGGTCTGAGTAACTTCTCCTTCCCTCCATTCCCCACCAGTAAGCAACAACAGCATGTTCAACTCCTGCCAGGCAGCGGGAGGAAATGGTACTGCATATGCAGAGCTACACGTGCATCTTGGTTCTTGATCAATGCTTGCTGAAGTTCGAAACTAGGAATGAAGTATCTGCGCTTGAAATCAGTGAGACTGTAAATATTTGTTTATTAAATGTATAGATGTCAATGCAATTGCTGGCCCCAGTCCAAGGAGAGCCATTGAATCAATTGCTGAACGGTAAGTCAATGCTTGTGTGCAAATCCCATTGATCCAACGGATCTGTTGTAGCTGGGACTATTGATTGGATTAAGGCCCTCTCTCTCTTTCTTCAGATGTATTTAAGGCAAAAAAGAGAATTCTCAGATAATCTCCTTATCTAAGCAGTAACCATTCCAAGTCCTACTGAGCTTCAGCAAGATTGACACATCACACATTTTCATGGCCTTGACGTCATCTAGATTCACCATCATTTCCATTAAGAAAAGCTCAAATCAATTATCAATCTCTGTTGATCATGTAAAAAGTCCTTGATAAGAACATGATTTAATAATAATAAGGGGATTATAGTGCTTTCAGACCATGGTTGCTCAGTGTGCTTGTGGGCTAGAACAGATATTTTTGTTCCCTGCAGGAAGAGGCAGGGAGACTGGAGTTGTGATGTGACATAGCTTGAGCAGCACATCCCTCTATACTTCTGCGGCCTCTTTTCCATTTGCTCTGTTTGGCTCTCTTTTGTTAATGGTGTTTGCACAGTAGCGTATACTTACTAGCTTCTTTAGGGTAATTTTCTACTATGTAGCCAGCACACATAGGAGTAGTATAGTAGTTCTACATGTATCTCTAAAAAGGGTATGGCATAAGATGGGTCCGATCCATCATAACACTCCGACTGTAAATACATAATTCAAAATACCTTGCAAATATTTTTTAAAAAAAGAAAATTTTTAAGGAGAAATTTACAATTGGTACATGAACTGATTTATTTTTCTTCCCTGCATTTCTATACTTCCCAGTTGCCAAACCTACTTATATGTGACAGGTGGAAAGCAGCAGCTGAGCCAATAGCAGGAAGTCTGGTTTTTAACACTGGCCTATCAGCTTGTTCTTAATAAACCACTTCATTGGCTTTTAATCCACAGAATACCACAGAAAATGCATGATGATCTTGAACTACAGCTACTAAAATTGAATTGAATCTTTGTGGCGTAGATTCTGTATCCAAAACAGCATGCATCAAGGGGATGATGATGATTGTGATGATATTTATTTATATTCAACTTTTTTTCTGAAAATTGGGACTCCAAATGGCTCACAATTTAACATACAATACAGTTAAAAGCATACAAAAAGTGAATATTAAAGTAGAATTAAACTACTTATAGAATTAAAACAGTAACACTTCAAGAATAAAAATGCAATTAAAAAAAAGACAGAAAGCTCTTAAAAACAGAAATTAAAACAATACATTTTTATCATTGCCACTGCCTGGCTTTCTCTTCTTGGGGCACACCTGTCCCCCAAGAAGAGAAAGCCAGGCAGTGGCAATGATAAAAATGTGGCAAACCAGAAGTGGCTACTAAGCAAGGGAACAGTTTGGTTCAGCACACTCAACCAGGGAAACAGAATGACTTGGGATGAAACCAATTCCTCCCTTCACAGATGTGCCCATCACCCCAAAAGCAAATAGGATTAATTAACGAACCAGAAGCTTTTCAGAGATGTCTGTGTTATTAGTCACAGCAATCTGCATGCAGCAGAAATGTATTTACCTTTGTCCATTTATTCATTACTACTTACTCAATAACTACTTTGTATATAGTGTCCAACCTTTCTTCCAGTTCAAGTGATTTATGTGGCTCTCCTGAACTTTATCCTTACAACAACCCTGCGAGGAGAGTTAGGCTAAGTTCTATTCAGTAACTCCTGGAAGATGAGGGTTTGAACCAGGAGTATAGAGGGGGGCAAAACTGCTCTCCCAAATAAAACTCCCTCCCCCTTATGAAATTTTCCATCACTTACCAAATATCCACCAAATATTGTTCACATCCATTTTCTTTGTTTGCATTTCGTTTCACAACTTTGCTAATGTCGTCTAGTTCTTTTCTTTAGATGCTGAAATTGCATTTCCACATTCTCATCTGAAATTACTGCAGTGCTAGAAATTTGGGTACTGAAGGAAACATTAATTGAGGAGGGCAGAATTCTTAGTTGGGTGGGCAATGCTCTCATTTTGTCCCCCCTCCGATACACTTCTGGTTTGAATTTACACGAATAGTGGGATCCTATACTTCAGGACCATTTTCCTTCATACAGGAATTTCATGCTCCCCTTTGCACATCTTAAGAAATTTATCAGGCACAGGTGACAAAAATGCATTTTTTAAAGTGTTTCTTGAATTTTAGATTTGTTTCATTACACAGCTCCTGGTGATTAGAAGAAATTCTGGGCATGTGTGTTTTAAGCGTAGAATCGAAGAAGTAATAGAAATGCTGGAATTTCTAACAGACACAAATATTTATTGTTGTTTTTATTCCTTACAGCTTTGGCTTGCCATTTTAAATGTAATTTCTCTTTTCTGCATATTTTCTGTTGAAGTCAGGTATGAAAATGTTACATCTATGTACAGCTGTACCTGAAAAATTCTTGCAGAGAAAGATGTTTGAAAGCCCAAAACAAAAAAGAAACTTAAACAGGGCTAGCTAGGGTTCCTGTTCCAAGGTCACTCAATGGGTTTCATGGCTCAGTAGGAACAAGGACTTGATTCCCTAAGGCCTAGTCAAACTCTCTAACAATTTCTGCACACATGCTTCCCAACAAGCAATGGATATTTTATTTTCTTGGATGTATGTCTCTTGAAAGCTGATATTTCTCTTATGATTTGAAGTGGGAGGGTAAAGAATAATGTTTGCCACCTGTTCAAGGTAATGCTACATGCTCGACTTGCTTCACCATCTCATCATTGTTTTCTTTTCTTTCTTTCGCAAGACTATATGGTACAATAAATCACACCTAAAGGTGGTGGTGATTAATAATGAGACACTTCACAGCAAAAGCTGCGCCAAAAAAATAAAAAATAAAAAATAAAGTGGCTGCAGAAGAAGAAAAGGAAATTGAGCAAACAGGCAGGGTTATCTGTCACCAAATGACAAAGTTCAAGTTTAAGAAGCAGCTTGTCAAATACAATCGACTGAACGAGTGATGGATTAGATCTTAATAGCACTAAAAGTAAGCTATAAACCATAGCAGCCTCTCACAACAGAAAAGCCTCTCCTTTAAACACTTGATGATGAAATGCAGTAAAACAAAATAAAAAATGGTACCCGACAACTAGTGATGTTTCTTCTATACCTCCAGAACAGGAAACATGTTAGCATTGTGCAACGCCAAGGTCAATCTCATATTTTCTTTTGTTATGAGAAACTGACTGAGATCAATCTCACAGCTTTCCTAATTTTTTGAGTCTGTTAGAAACATCCCATGGATCTCTTTCCAATTTACAAGAGTCCTGATAAATAGGTTAATATCACACATCCTCTCCCCCTCCCACCCTCTCCAGGTGCCGTTCTATAAATCCTCCTGCTCATTTTTCTTTCTACATTAAACGTGTTTCTAAAAATATATTTCAGCAAAAATATGGATACCTTACATTGTCCTTTGTCCTTTTTCCTGAACATTGGAGTCACTACCATTTCAGCCTTTCACTTAGAATAAACAGTCTATAGCCACCTTTTCCACTCAGGATTCTTCTTGCTAAGAACTGATAGTTGTTAAGAATATTAGGCGTTTATGTTAGCCTAGTAGATTAGGCTAGTTGTGGGCTTAGGGCTATAAAAAGAAGAAACAACTCTGGATCTTTGTAGTTAGATGAGAAGAAAAAGGGTCCATTTGCCGTTTTAAGAAAACTATTCAAGGATAGCAGATGACAAAAACCTATGCTCACAGAAGTCAATAAAGGTGGCTTCTATGTATGCAGGTATGCTGGTACTCTCCATGCAAAGAAAACCCCATGTGAGACTATCCCTGTATCACAAAGAAACAACAAAGACCAGCTAGTTTTAGGAACAAAGAAGGAAATAAGCCTGAAATTGTGTGTGTGTGTGTGTGTAGTAACTGGTTATGTAGAAAGATCAAAAGGGGACAAGATACCCATGCCCACCTGAATATCTGTTCAACAACCCCAGCTGGTTCATGTTACTTGATATAGCATATACTTTAATTTTCAATAACAATTATACCCAGGGCAGAAGATAAACCTATCTGATAAGGAGAAAGATTTATGGCTCTCCTATATGGCTATTTCATTTCATTTTGTGGTGTGATTTTAAGCCTCCACAATCCTGCAAATGTCCTTTGTTTTTCATAAGCTTCTTGGGAGGCCTGAGGATCACAAAGTGGGATATTGTGCTCTAAACAAATTTAAACGATGCAAGATCACTTTAAGACATGCATGCATATCCCTGAGATGGATTTCAGCATTACAGAACTTACTCCATCCTTTTAAATGGAAATAAACCATATGCAATAGTGTAAAATGATCCCAAGCACGAATTTCTGAGTGATTATCAACATCAGCCTGTTCCAGTCTACTTCAATAAAATGCAATAAAAATATCTAGCTCTTCCTGCTAACCCTACTATCTCAGTTTTTGAGACTGAAAGACTGCAGTACTTCTTAAGGAACTGGATGTCCTTAGACTGAAACAAAAGGTATTGCCCAGTCCATTCCTTCTGTGGTGTGACAATCCAACTTGGGGCTTTTTGGCATCTGTGGTACTTTCCTGTTCTGATGGAAGAAGACGGAAAATTCTGAAAACTAGAAAACACACAAGCCTTTACATGTGGTGAGAAGCTGTGATCCCCCTCATTTTTTTTTCACTAAAATTTTAACCCCTCATTCCAGCCCTTGACCAGACTGGAGAAAACTACAGTCCAACATCAACGAGATAGCAATAGGTTCCCAATTGTTCTATCGCTGCTTAGAATTTACATAGAGTTGAGTATAAAGTATCTATCAAATAAAAATAAATTACATAATTCAAAAGGGAAAATTAAGTAATGGTTTGGGTGGATTTTGTTTAACCATGGACAGTATTTCTACTCAAATACCTGGAATCCTAGCATGAATTTACTGGTACTTATGTGCACAGCCTATTGAATCTCTTGGTGCAGATGACATAAGGAGTGCAATTATATTATATTATATTATATTATATTATATTATATTATATTATATTATATTATATCCCACCTTTCTTCCATCATGGGACTCAAGATGGTGTACAGCATCTAATAAAAATAGTACAGTTTAAAAAGTTCTTAATAACAAAAGGTTCATAACAATTAAATTAAATTTGATGTTTAAAAAAGTTAAAACACAAATTAGAAATAGCATTAAAAACATCAAAACAGCATTAAAACAGAACAAAATAAAAAATACTACACCCTTATTAAAAGCTCTATCTGCTGCTACATACCCATCATCATCATCATCATCATCATCATCATCATCATCATCATTTATACTCCCCTTTCTCCCAGCAATTGGGACTCAGAGTGACTAAGAGCATTACAACAATACAAATTGTTTTAAGGTTGAAAAAACGTTTTTTTAAAAAAACTTTATCAACGTTAAAAACATAACCAGCCAGCATTAAAAACCTAAACCTAGTTGGTTTAAAAGCCTGATGGCACACAAAAAATTAATCTCTCATCAGAAGGAGAGCAATGATAGGACCATCCTGGCCTCTCCAGGGAGGGAATTCCAAAGTCTGGGAGCAAGCACCAGGGAGCACTTCTCCCTTGTTCCCACCAAAACACACCTGAATGGGTGGTGAGGCAGAGAAAAAAGGCCCCTCCAGATTATCTCAGAGCTACACTGGCCTCATAAAGGGAGATATGGGGCTTTTCCGCACTTTGTGGGGGAAAAGGGGCAGTCCATTACTCACTGGACTGGCACACTCCCCCCCCCGACGATCCACGATGATCCGGAGCAGCGTGCGCCCGCACTACACACTCTCCAGAGACTAAAATGGAGGCTTCCGGTTGGCAGAGGCTCTCCACCAACCGGAGAAGCTCGCCAGCCAGAAGCCTGCCCCCGGACGATCTGCAGCCTCGCACTGGCGTGAGCCTGCAAATCTACACTTAGGGCAGCAACGGACTGGGGCACGTCTTCTTTTAATCAATCTTTCAATAGCATGGGGAACCACCAGTTCTGGGCGTTCTGGAGCGGGCTGAAGTCCAGACAAACATTAAGTAGTCCGGACCCAGTTTGCCCTCAAGTGTAAACGTCCTTGTTGGAGGATGTGCCGCCCCATTTTAAATATAAAATGCGGAAAAGGCCATGGTCCTTCAAATAACTTGGGTCCAAACCATATAGGGCTTTATAGATCAAAACCAGCACTCTGAATTGCGCTCAGAAATGGACTGTCAGCCAATGGAGCTTTTGCAACAAGGGATTTTTGTGTTCCCTGTAGGCAGCCCCAGTTAACAACCTGGCTACAGCTCTTTGGCTCAACTGAAGTTTCTAAGCACTTTTCAAAGGCAGCCCCACATAGAGCAGATTACTGTAATCCAAACATGATGTAACCAAGCTGTGTATCACTGTGGCCCGATCCAATTTCTCCAGAAATGAGTGCAGTTGGCACACTAGCTTTAGCTGTGCAAAAGCACTCTTGGTCACTGCTGAAATTTGAGCCTCCAGGCGCAGAGCTGAATCCAGGACCACTCCTAAACCTGCATTTTAAGAAGGAGCACAACCCAATTCTCACAAAAGCTGAATCCCTGTTCCCAGATCAGTTTTTCAACTGACCAGGGGCACCTCTGTCTTGTCTAGATTAAGTTTCAATTTTTCCCCCCATCCAGTCTGTTACAACTACCAGACATCAGTTTAGCACAGAAACAGCTCCCTTGGGATTAGGTAGAAAGGAGTAATAGAGCTGGGTGTTATTAGCATATTGGTGACAACTGACCCCAAAGCTCCAGACCACCTCTCCCAGAGGTTTCATGTAGATATTAAAGAGAATAGGGAGCATGATTTTATTTTATTTTATTTTAGTGCTTTCAACACAGAAATTAACTTTGTGCAAGGCTGTGGCTTACTGATCAAAAGTAACAGGTAACAGTGATTGCTGAATCAATGGTGTTAATCAAATATAGAGAGGAAAATACAAAACACTTAAAGTGTAAATGTATGTGTTATTAACACAGCAAATGCAGCAACATTTACAGTGTTTTCAATTGCTGATCATCACTGCCTTCCCACAAGAACGGATCGATATAGTTGTCTCATCAAGCATTCAGACCATGGACTTCACCTTTGCTTCTGAAGTCTGTTATTTGATAAGGAAAGTGCAAAGGTGCCCTTCTCCCTCCTATGATAATATCTTCCTAACATTTCTCTATCAAATTTACTTCTGTCAGAAGCCTAGAAAGCCATTGTCTGCTTGGAGACTACTATGAACTTGCACTGCTCCCATTCATTTCAAATGAGCTTGCACAGGAAAAAAAAAATCCCTTGTGTAGCTGGCAATGAAATTAGCTTGCCTGTGGAGCTGACAGAGAACAGGGGAAGAGATGGAGAACCAAGAGGAAGTACCGCAGCCACAAATATCACCCCTTTCTTTTTAGTTTAGTTGAGTGCCCCATTACTGTTTCTGTAAAGATTTCTTTGATAGCATTCATCCCCATGAGTTTCATCTTTTTTTAGGGATAAAAAATGGCAAAGGGATATTTGCTACTAAGAAACACAGAAAACTACTAGGCCAAATTGGTTGGTTCATCTAGCTGAGCATCATGTATACCATGACTGATAGCAGAGTGCTTTTCTATCACTTATTTGGTCCTTCTTAACTCAATGTACAAAGAGAAAGCTTAGAAATTGGTGCTACCTTGTTAACATTAAATTATTAAAGAAGTTTAAGTTGTTGGCACTGAAATGTTAAAAAAAGTTGCAAAATTTGCTTGTTGTTTAATTTCTCAGTTAATCTATGAAATCATTACATTCTTAAAATCATTAAATTCTTAATTTGTAAAATGAGTCTTGGAAAATATTAAAAACTGCCACATCAAATTAAAGTAATGACAGATGCTAATTGTTCTTTAAAAAATAGCATGTTTGGAATTTAATCATCAGAATAAGAAATTCAAAGATGTTGCTGAACACTTTAACAAGCTAGGGGTGACAAATTAATTTTTAACAATTTTTTCCAAGCTCTGTCCAAGGGACTATAATGTTAGAGACCATCCGGCAATGAAAAAAAAATTGCTATCCAGCAGCAGCTGTGGTTCCCATGTCAGTGGGGTCATGAATCCACTTTGGAATTTACTCTGAATTTTAAATAAGGTATCCAAAGTGCTGAACTTGTTTTTGGTAGATTTCTGCATGTTAGGTAGTTCAGATTAGCTGCCCCACTGACATCACAATTACAATCCACCACTTGCTCTGTCACTGAGCAATAGTCCCTTTCCCAACAGATATCATATGTGGAGGAGGGAATTTTCAAAGAAAAAAGTAAAATAAAATGTAATACAATTAAATAAAATAGCAAAATAATTAATTTAAAATAACAGTAAGCATTAAAATTTGAGTTTATAAAATACAGGTGGATACCCATTAATTCAACAGCAAGCTGAGATCTACAGATTTTAAAGCCCTGTTTAAAAACAGCAGGGAATAGCCACACAAACATCATACACTACACTTCTCCATTACAATGCAGCCATATAGAAGATCATAGCTCCTAAGTCCACCAGCCTGATAGAATATATCAGTGATCTCCTAAGGTTCAAACAGATGCAATGATGGTTTGATCTTTGTTTCTCTTCTGCAGTTAAAGTACTAAAGTGCCTTGTTTAAGTATCAGAATAGTGTAATATCTTGTTTATACACCATAGGGAAGATGCTGAAGGATACTAAAGCATCATTATTTTAAGTCTATAACAAAGTGGGAGAACCAAGGGTCCCTGTCACAACAGATTAAAATGCCTACGGAGATCCAGAACATTCATCACCAACCATTTTTGATTTTTCAGCTATAATATATGTGATTGATAATTAAAGCCTCTCCTAAATGAGTGACTATGTTCTTCTGGATCTATCACATTTCTCAAAGAAACCATTTGCAAACAATATTTTCATTTATTTAACTTTAAGACCATGACTAACTTGATCTGTAAAACATAATTATGTGTAACTGTTGTTCCTTGAATGGCTTCTCTGTTTAGTCACACATATGGGAAATGCTTCTGTTACAGACCCTATCATGTAAAAAGTTCTATATCAGAAGTAGGTAACTGGATAGGACAATTTTTTTCCCTCAAAGAACTTGCATAGGCCACACCAGCTTTCAAAACAAGCTGAAAACAGATGGAAAATGCACCCAGAATTTAAGGAAACTCTACATCTCATTGCAATTTAATGGCCTGGAGCTGGAAGAGTTTGGGGTGAGACTTTATGCTAAATCACCAGAGGTGTAATATTCCAGGGTCATCAATAACCATTTGGGACTTAGTTGGAAGGCTTTGGAAGTTCCAGGGTTAGCCTGAAAGGTACAAAAAAGGTCTTGAGGAAATTGTGTCTGTCTAATAGACTATACTTTGCCTGCTTTTGCACTGCAAAATTAGATCCATTGTCCTCCATTCCTCTTGTCCTTGACAAAACCAAAGCTTCCTTGGGGTAAGCAGACATAGACAGATACCCCCATCCATTGGAAATATCATAGCAGAAGACTCAGAAGGAATGTTCCAAAGCTGGACTGGACTTTCAGTTAGTCTTCTGCTGAAGAGGTTGATGAAGAAGAGGGTGAGGGTATCAAAAAGGAAGAGTATAGTTCTCTTTGTGATCTCTGTGTGGTCTTATATAAGAGAAATTAAACATTTATATAAGATAGTATTAGGGCTAGATGTTATCAAAGAGCCCATTTTCCATTTATACAACTCTGGCTTTTCCCAGGTCCCTTCTGCTCTCTCCTGCAAAAGGTAGAAAAGCTTATAAGCATACTAAGTAGGTAGAACATGGACAACAGTAGTTTACAAACAGAACTAGTAAAAGCAAGTAGAACAGATTAGTATAGTATCATGCAGCTTGGAGCAATTCTCTGCAGGTAATT
This sequence comes from Iguana delicatissima, assembly GCA_948472985.1. Lineage (NCBI taxonomy): Eukaryota > Metazoa > Chordata > Lepidosauria > Squamata > Iguanidae > Iguana > Iguana delicatissima. The sequence goes on along the minus strand of CAOKZL010000491.1, from coordinate 212,114 downwards.
AACCTGACAAATTGCAGAGTTTCAAATAAGTTACTTCTACTCACCTTTGGAACTGATAACTGGCTAGGAAACATAACAAGAAAGAAAGAAAGAAAGAAAGAAAGAAAGAAAGAAAGAAAGAAAGAAAGAAAGAAAGGAAGGAAGGAAGGACGGACGGACCTAAAAACTCCCCTAAGTAAAACAATTCCTTGCCTTTTGACACAGAAGTAGCCATTCTGTTCTTAAATCTTCCCAGGCTAAGGAAGCTGGACATCTGGCCCTTCTCTGACATTCCTTCTTGAAGATACGCCAACAACAAGTTCCAGAACAGGAATGGGAGAACATAAGACTCTCCTCTTACTCACATACAGCTTGACAAAGGGTCTGTCTTTTGATTTTATGTAATTCTGTATCTGAAGTACAACTTGGTCCATAGTCATTGGAAGGTGGCATGAGTGAGATCATCATACTAGTATTACAGAGTATGAAAACAGTACTTTTTGTTCTATAGCACCCAGAATCACCCAGATGACATGCTCAGGATCCATGGTGGATGGGAGATACTGCAAGTGGTACCCAATAATTTAATTTTTCCAGGTTCTGTTTTGCACTATCTGCCTCTCTGTTCTCCATACTCTCTCTTTCACTTACAAAATTACTGCACATTAGCTCAGGTGTCCATCATAATTCTGTAAATGTAATCTTATTAGAAAAGTGAAGAGGTCTCCTGTTCTTAAAATATGAATTTTCCAAACACTGATATTTCAAGAAACATGCTGGCCTATTAAAGCAGTCAGCACTGTCAAGCTGCAAGCAGAGTAAGACCAGCCTAATGGGTTCTGTGATTGGCACCATTAATGACTTCTACTCTCTGTTCTTGCTCGGTCTAGCATGAACTGCTATGCGGCAGACTCCATGATTCTTCTTTGTTGAAAAAAAAAATCTAATATGGCAAATCTCACTAATATTCTGCCTTGCTTGCACAGTAGGGTTCAAAATCCAGCAAGTATGTAGGTATGAACTGAATAAATATACATCCCTGATTCAATAAGTATATTCAGGGGGGAAAATAAAAATCACTAGGCACTACTCAAGGAAAAGCATTGTACTAGGGCATTTGAAGAAGGCTATTTGTTGCTATATTTTAATCTGTGGTTCTCTGCCTTAATCCATAGGGAAAGGAGGATAAGAAAATGAAGAAGGAGAAGGAGGAGGAGGAGGAGGAGCAGGAGGAGCAGGAGGAGGAGGGGGAGGGGGAGGGGGAGGGGAGGGGGAGGGGGAGGGGAGGGGGATGGGAGGAGGGAAGGGGGGAGGAGAAGGAGGATGTTTCTCTTAACTATTTTGAAAATATTATGTGGTCAAGAGAAAAAACATATGCAGAAGTGGCATTATCTGCTGCAGTCAAATCATGAGTCAAGTCTGTTCAAGGCAGACAAAGTCAACTCATAGTAGGTGAGCTAAGATGAGGGTGGGAAATTCCAGTCAAGATGGTTAAATATTAAAGAGGGACGTTTTCATACAGGTCACCCACATTTATTTGACAGATTAGGTACCGGAGCACTGTCAGAAAAAGGAAATGGTTGAAAACCAGAACCCATGTACTAATAATAATAATAATAATAATAATAATAATAATAATAATAAAATTTATTTCTATCCCGCCTCTCCACATGGATTGAGACCTGAGACTATACGTAGGGAGTGTGAAGGATTTACGGTAGCTCACTTAGCACTCCCTTTTCCCCTCTTAGCTTGCTTTGCAGTGGTTGTGAGCGGTTCTAAATGAGTGAGTGGTTCTAAGTGAGCCTCCATAGGCAAGAAGCACTGATGAAAAAGCAGAACCACTGTTGAATTAATAGAACTTGTCCTTAATTTGGAACTGTCAAAAGAACAAGTCATCTGATAACAGGACATCAAAAGATGAGAGCTTCCTGTATAGAGGCAAATGAACCTTGGACAGCTCCAAGTGAGCTCTTCTGGCTGAAACCATCTCCTGCTGGCAACAACATGGGATACTGTCTCAGCCCAGGGAAAAAGCCCCCTGAAACTTTATGTTGGCTGGTAAGTCCTATAGTGTGATTCGTTTGCCCATGGAAAAGTTTCTGACCAGTTTGTTAAATAAGCAGTCATTGACTTCCTCATGGTTGGAGATAGACGTTCTGGTGGGCTGACTCATAGGATGGTAGTAAGGCTTTATGTTCCAAACAAAAGGGTCCTAAATGCAGTAGTGATGAAGTACTCTACCATGCATTATAAGATTTTAGAGACAGTTAGTTGTTGCTGTTTGTATTGTTGTTAAACGAAAGAAATGTTTCAGAGAAGTCTAGAAATACAGGAAGGCAATGCAACATCAAAGGAAAATGAAAGAGAAAAATATAGGGAGAAGGATGGTAGCAGAAAGAGAAAGAGGTTAGAGGATGTCAAAAACTGTATAAAATTTTATTTGAATACTAATATAGTTGTGAAAAGATTTCAGGATAAGGACAGTGGTTGTACAAGATGTGGAAGGAAGGAGAGCAGAATGCTTGTACAGCCGGGTTGGTAGCAGTTCACACCCATCTATTTTGTTTTTTGTTTTTTGTTTTTACTTTTTCAAAATCAGTAAAACTTTATTCTATTTCCATTCTTTGCCATTAACAGAAAAATTGGAGAAAGCAATGTTTGTTTTACAAAGATTGTTTTACATCTCCAAGAGAAGAAAAACTCTAAAATGAGAATAAAGGTAACATGGGGAGAAAACAGTACAGTACATAGAAAATAACTCTTGATCTTTTTGGTTAAAGTAATACTTAGACCAATCATTCAGTATGCTTGTTTGATAAAGTGTGGCTGAGGGAAGGAAGAAGGCACCCGAAAGAAGAAGAAGAAGAAAAAGCACACAGACATCAACTATTTCACCTTGATGAAAGTCTCAATACAGCTATGGAAAGCCTAAGTATTCTTTTATAGTACACTGGGTGCTGACTGCAAAACAGAAAAAAAAATGTATTCACTTCAGGCGTAATTTTTTAAATCTATTATCAGTAAAATAAACTGGGTTTAGAAGCTGCAGTGTTCTAAGCAGCAGCAAATTTGTGTATTGTTTCAAATATCTTTAAGTTAACACACTGATGGCACACTTTATCCTCATGAAATTCTGCACTGGGCATGCTAATTGCAGATAATTACAAAAACTATAAGTCTACTGTGGAAGATAGCTTCAATGAGATCTATGTGATAAACTTTGCTTGCTATATGGACTTGAGTTTAAATGAGACTTAAAAAACATTTTAACATTTGGCCATCAACTTAGGGAACTGGTTTGAGTGCTCATACAAGTTTCTACATCTAGAGTATATCCATCCTTATATGGCCCTCAAAACTAGAGGAGAATGCACAGGAAGTAAACCTCCCCTGTCCTGGAGAGGGTAAAGCAACTGAGAGCTAAGAAATGAGAGCTAAGACATAGTAATACCTTGGCAGAAGTGAATTAAAGAAATATATATATATATATACACACACACACACACACACATACATATATATACACATACATACATGCATACATATATAATATACATACCCCTCTATTTTTGATAGGAGTTGGTGTGGAATATAGTTCTGGAGCTGGAATATAGTCAACAGATTCTTTTAAGCCACAGTCTTTCAGTCTCTCTAATTTCTCCCTTCTCCTTCCTCCTTTTATGAAGCAGGATTTGTAACATTTATTTTTGATTTCTCTGCTTTCATCCATTCCAAGGTTGGGGGCTTTTGTGACTAGCAGAAGTCTTTCTAAAGGACCTCCTTTTGCCCATTTGAGCAACTAAGCATTCAGCTTGTGAGTGGGAGATGGTGCAGTCAGACAGCAGAGGGAAAACGAGCAGAGGAGCACGACTGCATTTTTTATGTTTATCAGTTTTAGACTTGCAAAAATCTGGCATTTGGGATAATGTTATTATGCCTTACAATGTGCTTCTGCCACTTTTGAGGTCTTGTCCCATAATATTTCTTTTGGTCTTATCAAAAGTACCAAAAGTCAGTACAGAAAAAAAAGTTATTAGGTAGTTACTTGATGTTTCATTATCTACTGCCCACAACTTTATCTAAAATCATGAAATGTAATAGCCATAAGATCTGTGAGACATAGTTTTAATGATCACATTCTGATTTGGTGAATATTAGATAACATTTTGTATTTGTACATTGTAAATTTTTGATTGTAATAAAATTTGATTTTAAATTATAAAAAAATATAATTTATAAAAAAAATCTACTACTCACATAAATATACTCAACAATTCAATTTATACCAGTCTTAGACAATATCTGTGCTATAGCAAATAAGAAGCCATTGTGCTTTAAAGACAGAGACAGAGAGAAAAGAACATCAAGAGAGCCAATCTGTGTCATTGTGTTCTGAAAAATCTCTGAGACCAAGTGCTTAAAGGTTCCTCAGTGTACCCATTTCCAATGTTTCCATAGTTATTGAACCTCTCCTGGTTTAACCTGTACATACATGCCGGCTCTGAGTAAGCACTAGCATAACTATTGACCAAATTCAAAAATATATGCATAGCATTCTGTAGTTTTCCGGCATTGCCTGTTGATCAGGGGCCAGGATAAATTGTTCTTCAAGATGTACTGGTTCCTAATACAAGACAGCAAAATTGAAGGTAAGAGTTCAAGTGCTGCAATTTCAAACTATTGATCAGTTATCATTTTTGGCACCCTTGAGTTAGCCCTGTTGGCATATTGCAGGCAAGCAAACCACTAAGGTTAAGTATGAACTGTCAGTATCAATGCAACTCTCCTCTATTGGCAAACTCTTGCAGTTGTTTGCATGTGCTTTCTCCCAGCCTTGCTCTCTGCTGTTTCCTTGCTTGCTTTGTATCACAGTGAGACATATGACCAAAAGGGTGTGCTTGGATTGTTTGGACAATACAGATTTGCAGTGCTTAAAAGTCATTATGTAACTTGTTTTACAGACACTGATGCTTAAATAATTATTCAGATATTTGCTTTCTCCACAACTGGGGTGCTTCTCTTCATTGTTCATGCACACTGTTACCATTTTTCCGGTCTTCGGAGCTCCCAGAGCTGGTTGAATCAAAGGCTGCTACAGCAGTTCACTATAAGATTGTTTTAATGGTTGGCAAGAGAAAGGGCCTTCTCTATTGATTTTCCCAGACCCTGAAACTCACTCCATATGGAGGATCCCTCCTTGCTGTCTTTCCATGAGTAAAAGTGAAAACTTTCCTATTCTGGCAAGCTTTTGGGAAATGATTGCAGTGGAGTTTTAATGGCCTGTTGTTCTGCTGGGTTTTTTTTTTAATTCTGTATTTTAATAATTTTTTTAAAAAGAGGTTTAAGTCTTTGGCTATTTCCTCACTAGACTGTTATAGCACTATTATTCCACTTTCAACATCCTATGGAATCCTAAGGTCTGAAATTTCGGGAGGGGCCAGATGGCCCGCTGGCCCCTTCTGAAACTGCAAACCCCAGGATTCCATAGGATATTGAAAGTGGAATAATAGCACTATAACAATCTAGTGCGGAAATGGTCTTTGTCTTGTTTAGTTGCTTTTTAAAATCTGATAGCCAGACAGACAGACATATATGAATTTTTGTACGCTTTAAATTTTTTCTGGTTTTAAATTTTGTAAGTTGCCTTGTGGTTCAGTGGGGTAAAAAAATGGAATATAAACAGTGGCGGCAGTGATTCAGTGGCATATGTTTCCTTTAAGTTGTCCCTGTCCGCATTTTGGGTTCTACATATTGTTCTAGGTGCAGCTTCTGCCATCTTCCAGGGCATCCCCATACAAAGTGCATGCATTAGCTTAATGCAATAGTGCATACACTACTGTGGCCAGCTTATTACTAACAAGGGAAGGTCTCAGCTTAAATATGAGATGAATGAAATATGTTTGTTGTTTCTGAAATAGATGATAAGTTGGCATATACAGAGAAGGCTTGCAAAAAGAGCAAGTTTTCAGCTCATAACTGTCCATACCAATTGTTAGAGCACTTTAAATATCAGAAGGTAAAATATTCCACATATTAGATGTCATAACACTAAATTGTCTTGCTCCAAACAACCATGGAACCGGCCTCAGAAACATGTGGTACCATCAGACAACCCAAGGACTGAATAAGAAAAGGAATTTCTCAAGTTAACCAGAGTGCTAATGTCCACAGGTCAACCTGCTATTTAAAGTACAAGTTATAAACTGCTAGCAATGCTACTAATAGTATCGAAGAAGGCAGTTGATAACAGTTCACTGATCTATTAAAATAAATTACCTAAGTCAACATCAAATTTCATAGATCACTGGTAAATTCAAAGAGTAGCAAAAATACCTGGACTCTACAGAAATCTGAATGCAGGATTCTTGAGTGAGACCAAGTTTACATTAGAAACTGAAAATAAAAATGGAAAGCTCTTTTTATTTCAACTTAGTTGGTGGAATGTACAGCTTTGAACTACAAAGTAACACTGACAGGTTTAATATAAGTATAAGAGGGCTTCTGAGCTGCAGTTTATATTTCAAAGTCCCACTGGATGCTTCAGGGGCCTTTTTTATTGTTCCAGTTCTTTCTTCTTGTATTTCATATGACATCACAGGGGGATGTTTATTAGCCAGAACTGTAAGTCAGACATGTGCCAAAACTTTCAAGCACAAATGAAAAACAGAACATGTTGTTTTTACACTGGTAAAGACAGGTTGTCTTTGCACAGGTTCAACTACCTTCACAGCCCTGGGAATGGAGGAATGGTGGAAATAAACACTTTTTACACTGTCTTGAAGTCAACACTTCAATGCGCTACTACATCTCAATGCCAAAGAGGTACCTTCATAAGAAAGAGGTTTGATATCAAATCTCATGTCAAGACTTAGCAGTGTTGTTTCACACAACAGAAGAAAAATAAATCCTGTTATTTAACAGGAACATTAACTCCACACTCAATTTTGAGCACAGCTAAAACATAGTGCATTCTCTAACCCCCCAGCTTGAGTATTATTGGGTATTTTTCCCTCCTCTTTCTTCTTTCTATATCCCTTTGGCAGGAAACCTGGCAGATTTCTCAACAAGCATCCAAAGAGAAGGCAATACCTCTGGTTTCCTGCTGTAGCAGCTGCCTCCCTTCCATGGAGAAGTTGACTGATTTTCTCCCCAGGAATAGCAGCCTGCAGATGTGGAGAAAGGCTTGTTAACTGGGCCTCTCTCCCACAGATTTCAAAACCCCTTTCTTCATCTGTATCAGTTCTTTCTAGTGCTGCTGGCTCCGAAGGAAGTTGCACATCAAATATGTCCTTTTTCTGTATAATAGGAAGCCTCCTTTCCTGGGGTGTATTTTTTTTTTCCAAGTTGAAGAGAAGATAGAGTTTTCTTATGGGAAACAAGAATAGCCTGGTCTTATCATAAATCAACACACATCTTTTGTTGTTATGTTACTTTTAACACTGGCATACACAATATTAATTAAATAGTTGTGATTATGTCTGTGGCAAGGTATACACACAAATGCACACTCTGTCTGACATCCTGTTAGTAACTTTCATGCATGTAAATGCAGCTTATTCATGCACAAGTCTCTTTTTTAATGGGGTGCAGTGAGCTATTCTCTTGCCCTTGTGCACTGTCTAAAAACCTCACATGCCCAGAAGTATCAAGCTTTAGGAAGGGCTGCTGCTGTTCCTTCTTACCAGTGGAGAAGGGAGGGAAGTGGGGAGGCAATTCAGACCATGAAGATCCTGCTGGTCTGAGCTCCTTGAGGAAAGAAAATGCAAGTTAATTTGAAAGCACACTCTAATTTCTTCACCCACAAATTTGCTGAGACCAGCTGCTTCTCTATGGTGTGAATCAACTCCCACCTCTCATCTCTCTCTCTCTGCCCCCTCCCCAGTAAGTGACAGCAGCAGCCTCTGCCCTGGGCTTGACAGCTGCAGGGTGGTGGGAAGATGCAGAACTTTGTATATGATTTCAGGCATTGTGTATATGTAAAGCAAGGAAGCAATGTTGATTGCATATATCCATTTGGTCATGATAACACCAATACAGAATAAAACAGACCACAACCAATCAGAATCTGTAAGCCAGGGTCAAGATGATGACAAACAGCCTTTCAAACATTTGCATGTAATAACAACGTATAAAGATAAGAACTGGTGAATTTTGGTGAAAATTTAGACCAAATAAGTTTAGGATTTAAACTTCTTCTTTTTTTACTCTTTTATAGGATATGTTGTAGATCTGCAACTTAATGTAAATCTCAGTGATTAGTACAAATATATAGTTGTTAATGAAGAGAGAGGAAGATCCTATGTCTTCAAAAAGGAACACAAGGCAATATTGATCATACACTTTTTAAATAAACTAGAGCAGAGATGGGAAATTCAATTATGTGTGGGCTCAGATCCTGCCCTGCAGATAGGGCAAATGATGTAAGAGAATGTAACCAGACTTCCAGTGCTGTTATGTCTCTGACCAATTCCTGCTCCTCCTTTCCCAAAAAACACAACTGGCTTTGTTCCTCTTTTGCCATGCAAGGAAGGAGAAGTTGAAAATAAAAATGCTTTTATAACTAGTGTATATAGGTACCAACTGAGCTTCAGCTTGATCAGAGATCAGCCTGTAACTGCTAATGATAGCTGAGAACACAGCTTTGCTCCACTTCCCGCTCAGCACAGAGGAGGAGGCAGAGAGATGTCATGGCTGCTCTGATTGCTGATGGCTTTGATGCAAGTAGAATAGTGACTTTCCCAAAGCTTTAATCCAAACTTTTAAGGAATTATCATCAGGCTGAACCCTATCCACTCATATGTTTAGCACCTTGGGCAGCTCCTCTAAAACCCAGATTAAAATTTGGAACGGAGTAACCACCCCACTGGTATGAAAGCCACCTGCCACCACTAGTGACTGATAGCATTTGCAGACAGTGGATGACCTCTGAATAGATTGGGGCTCAGCTGGTACCTGCAACACTGAGCAAAAGTGTGACTGGTTTTGCTACTTGTCTTTCTTCTTCAGGACGAAAACCACTACTGCCTTCAAGTCCACTCAATGATCAAAGTTAAGAAAGATCTACATCAGCCAAGCTTCACAATTAAAGGAGGGAGGGGCTCAACAGGATAAATGGGAACACACATATGCATGAAGGTTACCTTCTCCTGAATTACAACAAAGATACTTTAGGATCCATCGTTTTAAAAATAAGCAATGTACAAATAGAGAATGCATTTCAGATGAAATAGTATGATTATTCAGGTGACTTCCAAATAGGAATGTAGATCTTCATTTATTTCATGGAATCACAGCATTGAAAGGGATCATAAGAGCCACCTAGTCGAATTCTCTTCCATGCAGGAAATCACAGCTAAGCCACTCCTGATAGGCAACCATCCAACTTCTTTTTAAATATCCAAAGAAAAGGAGTCCTCTACCTTCAGTGACAATCTATTCCACCACTAAACATACAGTAAATAAATTCTTTCTAATATTCAGGTGGAATATCTTTTCTTGTAATTGTCTCCATTGGTCCATGTTCTAGTCTCTTGAGCAGCAGAAAAGAAGCTCCATCTTCTACATGACATTGCTTCAGATATTTAGAGACAGCTATCATGTCATCTCACAGTCTTCTTTTTTCCAGGTTAAATATATTCAGCTATCCAAACCATTCCACATAGTGCCTGGTTTCCAGACCTTTTACATTTTAGTCACCCTTCTCTGGACACAATAGCAATAGCATGTGTATTTCTATACCTCTTATCAGCTAAGTGCTTTCTAAGCGGTTTACAATGTAATTGCCCCCACCAAACTGGGTACTTATTTTACTGATCTGCAGAAGGATGGAAGGCTGAGTCAACCTGGAGCCCGGTAGGATCGAACTCACAACCTCATGGCTGCAGTACTGGGATTTAACCACTGCACCACAAGGGCTCCACACAGCTTGTCAGTATCTTTTTTGGACTGTGGTGCCCAGAACTGGGCACAGCATTCCAGATGAGGTCTGACTAAAAGAAAACAGAGTGACACTACTACTTCCCTTGATCTGCATACTACACACTTGTTAATGCACCCTAGAATTGCATTGGCTTCTTGCCCTCTACTTCATGAACTCTTTCTCCCTGCTGGATGAGGAGGTAATAGTTCTTGGATTTTTCAAGATTTCAAGATTTTTTTTGCAGAAGCTTTGCAAAGATATTTTGTGTGAAAAAATGTGTTTTACACAAACTATATATTTTTGCAGAAAATCACACAAGACACCTTGAGGAACTGAAAACACTAAGCACAACAGCTAGAAAAAGGTCTTCAGGTAAGGACTGAGAGTTTCTTGAGTCAGCTGCCTTCAGGACAGGGTTACCAGAGTGGCAGCAGATTGCAGCAGACTTGAGACAGTAGTTATGGATGGACCAGATTTAAGGTTGAAAGTAAACTTCTGAGACAAGCCAGAAGGTATCCAAATGCAGTGAACTCCTTTCAGAGGAAAAATTGTAAATAATGCTGTCTGAACCAGCTTATCAGTTAACAGCAATGAAGCTTGTGTGGAAATTAAGTTGACGTTTAGGACAGAACAAGAGGGCAACTGTGCCCTTTCAGATATGCAACTCTCTTATGCTCTCACCATTGTCTATACAACATTGGGCTACTGAGAGTTGTAGGCCAAAAGCAACTTGGGTCCAGGCTTTCTAAAAGAGTCTGTTCTCTCATACCAACCTACCTGGATTTTGAGATCTGCAAAGGGTGAGATCTTATCCTACTATCTTCAGAGGTATATTTTCTACAGTCATAAAGAAGGGTCTTTTTGTGGCCACTTTCAGATTATGAAACTTCCTTCCAGGGGAGATTAGTATAGCCCTCTCCTTGTTGACTTTCCACCAGGAGACAGACAGGCAAGCCTTTGGCAATGGACTGTTTGTTGTGGCCAGATGTGTGTTGTTTTCAAAGTATTTTAATTGGAGTTTCAATAATAAAATTAATTTAATTTGGATCCTATCATGTACAGTGGTCTGTGGTTTTATTGAACCATGATATAATTGTATTGGAACCTACCTTCACCCTACTCCTGAATAAAAGGTGGGAGATTAGCAAGTAAATAAATAAAGCACATTTGGAGAGCCTCAGTTAATGATCACAAGGATGAAGAGCAGAACGAACAGATAATCAGTTTTTCAAACTTTCTTCCTAGTAAGAAAAGCAGTGGCATGTGATAATTAATGGTATTGTGAAACTTTATAATATGTCTTACATGTAAGGAAAGATATTTTGCTATTTTGATTTTTAAATGTATTTATAGTATCTTTGTCTTGTACATATCTCTGGTCTTTTGACATATTCTTGTACCCAACTAAATGATAACTAAACACAGTTATGGTGGCCTGGATAATGGACACTTAAGAACAGTGTTTTGTTTTGATAAAGCTTCTTTTTTAAAAAAGTGGTGTGATAGTAGGCAAACCCAGAACCAGTGAACATACAAATAGCTGTCAGACACAGCGGTAACACAGACTAAAATCTCACACCCATTGAATTAACTCCCTTGGAGGAAAAGCATAGCTCAGTAGCAGAAACATGCAGAAGGTCAGAGGTCCAATCCCAGTCTGTCCCAGTAGGGCAGGAAAAAGTCTACCTGGAACTAGGAAAGCTGCTTGTAGTCATCGTCAACATCACTGAGCTAGATGATCCAGTGGTCTGATTCCCTATAAGACAGCTTTCCAGCAGAACTTATTTCTGAACAAACATGCACAGGATTATGGTCTCAAATGCACAGCATACAGAACAAACATCACAAACAAACATAGGGCCTTGCCTGTTCCACCAGCAATTGTCATGATGGTGACGAAGGAAAAAAACAACAACATGGCAAGAAGCATCTAATCTCAGTTATTGTTACACACAGAAAGTGGGGGGGGGACCTATGCCACCTCTCACCACCTATACTTTGACTCCATTATTAGTGCCACTCTGCATAAGACTAATTTGGGAAGATGTCTCTTGGGGAAGGACAGTGTCATCTTCCTGTTAAGTGGGAGGAAAAATAAGGAACAGATTAATCATACAGGTGGACAGCCAAGATAATAGCAATAATCTCACACTCAGAAGGCTAACTGTGAGGCTAGGTTTTATTGTAGCTGTCTTACAACAGACTTTTGACTGCCCTGCAGTGAGCCAAACAGCTTCATCAAAAACCCAGTTTCTTGTTTTCTCACCCTCACACTAAGAAACAACTACAGTCAGCCATCATCAACTGTCCCTATCTGAAGCAATCAATAAAGAGAATTCAGCCATTAGTGTTGATTTCAACTGTTAGAATTCTATTTACATTAAATCTCAGTTGACAAGTGCTGGACACTGTAATCTGTAAAATAAATAACATTGTTTGATATTTCATGTTTATGTCTCAACAAAATATGGATGTAATCAATGTTTGAAACAAAATCTGTTTTTTTTTTCATTCTTGAACATGTAATAGTTTACATTAGAAGTAATGTGATGAACATTGTTAGAGATGACAGCCATCCAAAAAAGGGCAATAAAAGATAATGATGTAGTAGATAAAACAGCTATAATTTCCTTTGGACACTTTGAATCATTTAACCTGCATCATTGTTGAGAATATCAACAATGATATTCTCCAACTCTGAATTGTAATTATAATTGCAAAGGTCAGAACAAACACAAACTCTATTGGCAGTTGTGTAAAACCTAACATGAAGTGTTGATATTCAGGTAAAATTCAGAAGATTGCATTCTTCCTTACTGCAAACAAAACTAAAATGCAAGTGAAAGATGTTAAGATTCTTCCTGAACTGAAAGTGTTTTTCTTCCACATAGGAAAGACCATCACATATGTGTGTGGTTTCAATGCATGTGGATGATATGTTAGGAAAGTGTAATTCTAATTTACCACTACTTCATTAATTGTAAAAGTATAATTAGGAATTTGTCATCAATATTATGATATTCATAGTTTTATATTTTTTAAAATTCATTTCCAAATGATTCCAAACATATCATTTGTCTTTTTAACAGCAGTGATACATTGGGTGTGCCCTTTTTCATAGAACTGATTGCTCAAGAGAATGTTATCATCTTGAATACTGTGTCCAGTTCTGGGCACCCCAATTCAAGAAGGATATGGATAAGCTGGAGCAGGTCCAGAGGAGGGTAACCAAAATGGTGAGGGGCCTGGAAGCCATGCCCTATGAGGACAGACTTAGAGAGCTGGGTATGTTTAGTCTGCAGAAGAGAAGGTTGAGAGGGGACATGATAGCCATGTTTAAATATTTGAAGGGGTGTCATGTCGAGGAGGGAGTGGGCTTGTTTTCTCCTGCTCTTGAGACCAGGACAAGGAGCAATGGATGCAAGCTGCAGGAGGGGAGATTCCGCCTGAACCTCAGGAGGAATTTCCTGACAGTCAGGGCTGTCCGACAGTGGAATGTGCTGCCACAGAGTGTGGTGGAGTCTCCTTTTTTGGAGGTTTTTAAGCCGAGGCTGGATGGCCACTTGTCGGGAGTGCTTTGAGGGTTTTCCTGCATGGCAGGGGGTTGGACTGGATGGCCCTTGTGGTCTCTTCCAACTCTACATTTCTATGATTCTATGATTCTATGATTCTAATCATGGTTCAGAAGAACAAGAAATGGAAGAAACCTAGCAAGTTAAAGATTATACATTGAGTGCCTGTAAAAGCAGAAGCATGGTCAATGCAATCCAAGGTCTGCACATGACAAGCAGTTCTAGAAGGATCCCAAGCCGTTCAGGGGCCATTTCCACACTAGACTGTTATAGCACTATTATTTCACTTTCAACCATAGGATTTCATCCTATGGAATCCTGGGGTTTGCAGTTTAGGGAGGTGCCACACAGAATAGTCCAAGGAGAAAGCTGAAGTTCATGAACCAAGAGAACTTAACAGAATTAATGAAGCTTTTGGACCCTATCACACCACTCTGTTATAGTGCTATTATTCCATTTTAACTGCCCTGGCTGCACCCTGTGGAATTCTAGGGTTTGTAGTTTGGTGAGACACTGAAGCTCTCTGGCTGAGAATTCTAAATGCATCTCCCTAAACTGTAAATCCCATGATTCCATGTGATATTGCCAAGGCAGTAAAAGTGGAATAATAGCACTATAGTAGTGTAGTGTGATAAGGTACATGGTCTTTAAGTAAAGAGACACCCCTTGATACCCTAATTTATAACTGGCTGTAAATCAGCACAGTTGTCCCAAATATCTTGATGTTTTCCTTTTTAAAGCAGGCCAAGGTGCCTACCAGGTAAGACATGTCAGACATTTTTATGGAGCTACCCATCCTAATTCCCAGATTTTTATTGATCGCCCACCACCAGCTAAGTACCACATCCACATATATCTGAAGTTAGTGCTGCTTCACTATCCATGGATGTGATGTTAGTGTAAATTATGGCTCAGTGTGATGTGTGAATGTTTGTACACAGAGTGAAATGTCCAGAGGAACTTTCCCTTTCAGTAGCTCTGATCTCATGATGTTTTCCGCCTTTGATACATCCTTTATCGTTTCTCAATCTTCATACCTGGAGGTACCCTTGAAAAAGTATTCAGGTGTCAAGGAATCCCTGCATAAAAATTGTTACATCTAGAGCAATTTTTCACACAACCCCAGCAACCTCTTTTGGAACCCTGGGATTTTGAGGAACTCTGGTTTAGAAATCCTGCTCTACAGGCATCAAGTTTTCATCTAGCAGGATCAGATAACTGCCAAGTGTAACATTGTATTTAATGTCTTGCTTCTTTCCTTCCCCTCTTCATCACTCAATACACTATATAGAGCACCTGAAGGCATTTTGAAATGATTTCTCCCTAGCTCACCCACAGCCATTCTTCTTGCTTCTCATGAAGGGCTTTCAAAAAAATGTGAATGCACTTTTATTCTGCCTCTAATCCTTTATTAAAGCCAACTGCTTAATCTAGCCTTGTACGTAAGACAATATTTAGGGGAGTTTTCTCCTGTTTTCTTTATAGAACTGTTTAAAATGGGATGCATTAAATCAAGATCCATCTTGACCAGAAACCAGCTGGTCACCTATTCATTGATTCAAGAAGTCTATACCAGCTTAAACACTAGTAAGCGTTGAATGCCTCAGGGAAAGCTTGCCAAGCCAGTTGCATTTGGCAAGGTTTTGTGAAAGCCTGCCAAGCCTGAAGCAAATAAGCAAGAAAAGTGAACAGTAATCCTGTTTTTCCCTTAAGTGCTAAATAGATTTTTTTTTCTCTCTAGGAGGAGAAGAAATATTGTGAATTATGAACTCCTTATCTAGCATTTTCAAAATACACTCTCCACAGGAGATGCGTAGGTGGTCTGGAAAACACCCATTCAGTTTCCATTTGAGGGCAGTGAGAAAATCCTTTATTCATAAGTTTCAATAAGCTTACAGTTGGCACTATAAATAGGTACCAAATGGATTTTGTGGGATGATTTGATTTCCATTTGATTCCATTTCTGAATGTTAGCAGTCCTTGAGTTTCTTATTGTCACTTCCAACAAATAGTAGCTACTTTGAAACATAGACTTAGGATATTGGTGAACATAAAATGAGAAATTAGTCAAAGATGGTACCACAAAAGCAATTTTATAATTCCCCAACAACATGATCCAGTAACAATCATTTCAGCAACAAGTAATGTAATAACAAAAATGTGAATCTAGGCCCAGGAGTCAGTTTGACTGGAGGGTACGGGAAATATATCAAGCAGTTCTACTTGTCATTCAAAGAAACATAATGGAGGAAAGGTTTAATTATTCCCCACACCATCATTGTGCCCTTCTCAGTGATCTCTTCAATGCTATAAAGTACCATACAGTATGACCTAGTTGATATCCCTACAAGGTACCTACAGAACAGTGGAAGACAACAAAGGAAAATGTGAAGATCCAAAGACGCATGTGTGTGGGGCGTGATCAGACATTAAATAGCTCCAACTCCACCCCCATCACATGTAGCATCCTGTGCCAGATGCAAAGAACCCTGGTCTCCACCATGGAGGGTATCAGTGTATTTCACCATCAGAGTCCAAGTAGGTATAATAAAAGGGGAGAAAATGATAAATCAACATCTGGGATCAAATCCAAAGTTTACTAACAGTTCAGCATGCTATGAATCATATCCTGAATTTCCAGACTGTTGAGCTACAAGCCCTTTCAATAGTATGGATGTAATTCGCATTGATTCCAATGTGAATTAGGCCTTTGATAATGTTTCGGAAGGCATACATTCTCATCCATCATAAGGGACCTGCATACAGAAAAATATAAATAAGAGAACAGCAGTTTGTGTGAGGGTAAATGGAACGGCACCACTGATTTATAATACAATCAGCCCTCCACATTTGCAAGTTTGACTTTCAAGGATCTACTTATTTGGAAGTTCTTTCAACCCCTGCCCCCCACCTCAGGAGCTTCTTTTCCAGAAGAACTTTCCCTTTCAGTCGCTCTGATCAGGCCATACAGCCTTTTAAAAACCTGTCTCTCCTCCTCCTCCTTCTCCTCCTCCTGCAGCAGCCACTGCCTAGCCAGCTGAGAGTGGCTCACAGCCTGATTTCTCAGCACCACAGACCCTCTCCAGATACCCCACACACACACCCAAGGATATGAGTAATAGAAATGAAGCATAGGGCCACCCTGTTAACCCACTCCCTTCCTTCTTCTTTCCCTGACCTGGTTTGGACCATTGGTGCCTGTTCTCTCCACCATGCTTCAGTCCTCTTCCCACAGACACAGACACACATTTTGATATTTGTGATATTTCCACTTTTGCAAGGGTCCTGTGTCCCTAACCCTAGTGAACGCAGAGGATCATCAGTATATCATTTTATAAAATAAATTTAACAAAGAAGTTGGGGTGTAAATATTTTATCCTTGGAGAAACTTATTTCTCTTTTGTTTTTGTTGTGATTCTTAAGATAAATAAGTGTTCAGAATTCTATCACTGTTTTTAAAATGTAGGAGAGCCTTCGATCCTGAATGGGCAAGCATTAATTCTCTAGATGTTTTTGGACTGCAGCTTCCATTGTCACTGGCAAGCACAGTCAATGGTAAGCAATTATGGCAGCTAAAGTCCAACACAGTCTGGATGGCCAAAGGTTATCCACCCTTGCCTTAGACAGTACAAATTGTTGTCAACCGCAAGAAAAATGTTGAGAACTTTAGATTACAGGATATTATTTTCACAGTTTGTAGAGGGTCCAAATGCCATCACTCTGGTGTAAATTTTCTGATATATTTTGCTACCATGAAACAAATAAACAAAAAATATTATGGTGGTGTATAGTGTGATACTACTCTGTTTTTCCCCTCTTCAAGAAAAGCAGGCAGAAGCATAAAAATGATGGAGATTTTATATATATATAGAGAGAGAGAGAGAGAGAGAGAGAGAGAGAGAGAGAGAGAGATGCAAGCATTTGATTGTTTTACATATATATGGTTATACACACACACATGCAGACAAACATGGTCTTTTCTCTTGGTTATTTGTAAAGGAAATATATCTACCAAATATATTTATCAATGTGTGTGTCTATATATGTCTGTGTGTGTATAGAGATAGGTATATAGACATTTGTAATTGAATAATGCATTTCCTTTACAAATAAGCAAGAGAAAAGACTATGGGTCTCATGGTACTGGATCACTGAAAATACCTGAAAATATGTGTATATTATTACCATACAATAATTGAATACATATGTATCAAAGGGGATCATATTTTTCTCTATCACTAAGCAGGCTTTACCAGATTTACCTATTTATTTACTATCCTTTTTCTCTCTCTCATAATATAGAACCTGGAGAGATTGACATTTCATTATAGGGCTGTACCCCTATAACAAAGTTAAAGGTTCCTTTTTCATACAGCTCTCATCACATCATGCTCTAGAAGATTAAATCACCACTTGGGGATTAAAAGTAGTTTTTTGGGTTTTTTTTAGCACTGGCAGTCAATCAATATTGACACTAAAATGATGATACAGGAGAGAGCTTCTATGGGCAACTGTGGTAGAGGCTAGTTTTTGCCCCCACAAGCAGTCACAGTGGCACATTTTCAGACAAAATGTGAAATCTACATTATGAATTCACTTCAAATTCTGACTTCAGCACTTGTTCTAGGGGTTTGAAGGAGCAAGGTGGTATTCCAATGAATCTGATACTCCTGTAGGTTGTCAAGGAGACTATGAATGAAAATGTACAATTGTAGCTCTGTGGTTCCACTTTAACTACCATTATTCCATCCAATGGATTCTTGGCATTTGGAATTTGGTGAAGCACTAGAGCTCCCTAGTTGAGAATTCTAAACATCCCTCCTTAAACTACAAATCCCAGGATTCCATAGGATATTGTCATGGCCATTCAGTATTGTGAAAGCATCCCTGGACTGGCAACTGACACTTTTTCAGTATTTCCTTAAAAAAAGGGAGCAGGGATATGAATTTGGTCGTCAGGAGTTTGGGAGCTGAATGCAGCTGTGGGCTACAGTTTTTCCATCCCTCTCCTACATGCTTCCTTTCCCTTGGAAAAAAAGGAGGGGCTATGGTGCCTGATGTTAATCTGCATTTCTTAAGAACATAACAACCATGCTCGATGAAACCAAAGAATGATGTAATTCACTGTTATGTTCCTGCAGTGGTCAACCAGATGACTATGAGAAGTCTGGAAATGGGATGTAAGTACAACAGTATTCCTGCTTCCACATGATCCCCAGCAATAGATTATTGTGTATGTATACGTTGCATCTTGGAGCGGCAGCTTTTGCGCCCAGTGTTTCTTACATGGTGTGGAAGACAGAGCATATCAAAGTTTCACAGATTGTTGTTTCATACATTAATTAAACTCCTACTAGGGTGTGAAGAACATATTGTTATAAATTTAATTTTAGTACAAGTGGTTGGACTCAAAATGGTGTGTCAGAATTGAATTTTGACAGCTGTAGCACCTTGTGGAACACTGTTAATTTTTCTATTTTAAGGATAGGTGGTCTGTTTTTATAAACACAAAATGTTACTCAAAAGTTCCAAAGTATATATCAGTAAAGAGAATGTGTTATCCATGCAAAAGAATTTACATAAACATGCATCAATATGAGTATAGTGTCTAGATCAAGGGAGATACTGGTACCACTCTACTCTGCTTTGGTTAGACCTCATCTTGAATACTGTGTCCAGTTCTGGGCACCCCAATTCAAGAAGGACATGGTCAAGCTGGAGCAAGTCCAGAGGAGGGCGACCAAAATGGTGAGGGGCCTGGAAGCCATGCCCTATGAGGATAGACTTAGAGAGCTAGGTATGTTTAGTCTGCAGAAGAGAAGGTTAAGAGGGGACATGATAGCCATGTTTGAATGTCTGAAGGGATGCCATATAGAGGAGGGAGAGGGCTTGTTTACCGCTGCTCCAGAGACCAGGACAAGGAGCAATGAATTCAAGCTGCAGGAAAGGAGATTCCACCTGAACCTCAGGAAGAACTTCCTGACAGTCAGGGCTGTTCAGCAGTGGAATATGCTGCCTCGGAGTGTGGTGGAATCTCCTTCTTTGGAGGTTTTTAAGCAGAGGCTGGATGGTCATCTTTTGGGAGTGCATTGAGGGTGTTCCTGCATGGCAAGGAGTTGGACTGGATGGCCCGTGTGGTCTCTTCCAACTCTATACTTCTATGATACACTTCTATGATTCTATGATTATTTACAATAAACTGTTCTTGTCCTTTGGCTAAATCTGCATGAGTGGATAAGATGGGACCAAAGTGTGGTTACACACCAAAGTGTGATTACACAGGCAAAATCTAGCTTGCCAGATTATTGGAGTGACACTGATGTGAATTAATGCCCATGTTTCCGTACTGGAAGTCACTTGAGTTGAATTGTGTAAGACTTCCCTCATAACAGACTCACAAGAAAAATGAAGTAGTCAGTTTCTTTAGTCAAAAGAAGTTGGTTTTTTAACCTTAGTATAGAATCATGATTGCTGTTTATACCAATGTTATTCTGTGCCCTAAAATGTTAGTAGTAAAGTTAGGTACTGTCTTCAAAACAGAGCCCAAATGTGCAGACCTGAATTGTTGATGTCACAAACAACAGGCTGGATCCAAAGCTGAAGTGAGCAGAACTCTGCAAACTGAATGATCCCATCAACGGAAGGGGGATTTTTTTTTATTTTTTAATTTATTTTTTTATTATTATTATTATTTTTGCCAATTTCTCTCCCTCTGGAAGCTCATTTTGCCCATGAAAATCTGCTCTGAAAGCTTGGGAGACCCTCCAAACTGCACATGGAGTGCTACTGAAGTCTGAAGCAGGAAAGAGGAATATGGAGAATTATCATCATAATTTGTCCAGTGGGGAATCTCCGCAAGATCCAAGTTCACATCCTCAATGAAAGGAACCCTTTCATTCATGGAGGGTCAACAATCATGCAGCCATACAACTACCACACAACACAGCACATAATTACTTCCTCATATATAAGAGTTTTTTGTGTTGTTTCTATCACTCCTCTCTCCCAAGTGGAATATATCATGTAAGAGTATGCTTGCACAAGGATTTAAAATTAAACAGCAAGCAAGCATAAGCTTCAGACACACAAACATAACTCTTTATTTTATACATTAGAGGAAACCAGGCTCTTCAGTAGTAACACTGCATGTCAAACACTGAAAGAAAAGGGCTAGACCTCTGACCATTGAGTACCAATTCCAGGGCCAGAAAACACCTCTCTACATGAGGATAACATAAGGGCATGCCACAAAAGATTGTCCTCACATAGCAGCAGATCATATGCTCATAGACATTTGCTCTCCATTCAGCAGAAAGTAGCTGGAAATCATCAGATCAACACACATAACCATAAGGGTTACATAACATACATATTGAATGACCACAAACTAAGGAGAAATACAGATGGTAAAGTAATGTTAGAAGAACTCTTATCATGGATATAAAAAGTGAAAAATAGATAAGATACAACCACCTTCCAATTACCCTGCCATGCGAACATAATAACATCAAAGGTCATGTACAAGATAATTCTGTGCATATATATCCAGGAGAAAATACCCATAAGTTTCATTCTCAAGTAAATGCATGTATCCTTAGAGCCTTAATAGTGACAAAAATGAATTTCTAGATCAGCCAATATTATCACCACAGTACATACTAGAAGCACACTTCATCGACATTTCAGAGGTTATGTTATGATAAATCTTATGCCCTGTTTGCTAAGAGGAGATGGAATGGCACATAATATCATCTATTTGTTCCACCAGTGTGTACCTTACCCATAACAAAGAAAGAAACAAGCAGGACTTGTCAAACAAATGTTTACAAAGTATGGATACTGGAATGTTTACATCTTCCTCCTGCATAATGTACCATGGATATTAATAGAACAGCACATTGCTGGATTTGTATAATATGAAAGAGGATGGAATGGCTTAAGACTGAATAAAAGATAACTAGAGAAAATATTCTGGGAGAAGAAAAAAACTTGAAATTAATATCTGATGCAATACATTTGCTACAGTAGTGTTTTGTGAGACTATTTCTGCACTAGACTATTAAAGCGCTTTTATTCCACTTTCAACATTCTATGAACCCTGGAGTTTGCAGTTTCGGGAGGGGCCGGCCAGCCGCTTCCTAAACTGCAAACCCCAGGATTCCACAGGATGTTGAAAGGGGAATAATAGTGCTATAACAGTCTAGTGAGGAAATGGCTTGAGTTAGGGAAAGGAGCACCCTAGTGAGGAGAGGCACACATTTTTGAGCCAGCAGATGAGAAAGCAAAGCTCTGGGAGTGTAGCAGCCCATCAGCACTTCTTCCCATCTGCCTTTGCTGAAGTTTCTGTGAGCTAAAAAGCAGCCACACTGCCAAGAACATTGCACTGCCACAAACACCTTGAGCAGATCACCACTGACTATGAGACTTTGGTCAGGATCCTGAAGGGGTTTGAGGCACAAGTGGTCTCATCAATTCTGTCAGGACGTATAGAGGATTACAAAGCAACAAGGAGATACTAAAAGTGAATGACTGGCTACATAGATGGTGTAAATGGGAGACGTTTGGCTTCTGGGACCATGGTCTTCAGTTTTTAGACAATGACTACTAGCTGCAGATGGGCTGCACCTCATGGAGACTGGAAAGAATATCTTTGGTAGTAGCATGGCAAGTCTGATCAAGAGGGCTTTAAACTAAATCCTTGAAAGGTTAGAGATTATAGCTCAAACTTCAGCTCAAAGGTAAGTTCTAACACAAAGTGAAGCTGAGAGAGAGAATGAGATACATAGGAAAACTGACAGTAAATTAATAGATGAAGATAAGAAGCTTCACATTTCTACACACCTATGCACAGAGTTTGGGAAACAAATGTGTTGAGTTTGATGCCCTAGTGCAGGAAATTAAATATTACTCTATAGGCATAACAGAGACCTGGTGGGATGACTCCCATGATCAGAATATTAGAGTTCAAGAGTATAAGCTATTCCAATATATATATATATACACACACACACACACACACACACATATACATACATACATACACACACACACACGATAGAAAAGGATGTGGAGTAGCATTATATGGCAAAGACAAATTCACTTGTACAAAAGAATTAATTCTAGGATTAGAATTAATTGTATTAAGAATTAATAGTTATAGGGGATTTCAATTATCCTGATATCTTCTGAGAGATTTTACTAAGTGTAATATTTTGATTAGCAAACTGATTAAATGTGGAATAGCTGGGAACACTGTCAGACGGATCCATAATTGTTTGGAAAACCATGCTCATAGAGTTGTCATCAATGGCTATGCTTCAGACTTGAAGGAGATCTTGAGTGGAGTGCCTCAGAGTTCCATCCTCGGGCCATTACTCTTCCACATTTTTATCAGTGACTTTGATCCACCCTATCACCCCATTGAATGCAATACAAAGGGGGACGCTAACACATTGGAAGATAGAAACAGAATATGAAAGGATATAGAAAATCTAAAAAAAAACAGGAGAAATTAATAAAATGAAATTTAATAGAGACAAATGCAAAACTTGTATTTAGGCCACATAAACCAAATAGGGAATACATGGCTCAGCAGTATTACATGCAAAACAGACCTTGGAATTATTGTTGATCATAAATTTAACATGAATTGCTAATTCAATGCTACAGCAAAGAAGGTGAATGCTATTTTAGCCTGCATTAATAGAATTAATAGAAACATGGTTTCCAAGCTAAAGTAAGTAATAGTCCCACTATAATCTATACTGCTGGTCAGGGCTGATCTAGAATACTACATTCTCTTCTGGGTGCAAGACAAGCAAGACAGCAGATTCAGAAAAGGGAAATAAGGATGATAAAAGGTATTGAAAACAAAATATAGGAGGAAAGGTCAAAAGAGCATATTCAGCATATTCAGCTTGGTGAAGAGAAGACTGAGGAGTGACATGACAAGGTATGTCACAGAGAGAAGATGACATGCCTGTTATCTGCTGCCACAGATGGCAGGACCAGGTCTAATAGTTTGAAGTTACAGGAAAGTTTATTTCAGTTGAACATTAGAAGGAACTTTTTGACAGTAAGAGTGGTTTGACAATGGTACTAATTGCTGAGAGAGTTGGTAGGATTTCTTTCTCTGGCCAGCTTCAAAACAAGGTGTACAGAGAATATTTTAGTTAGAGATACTGCACTGAGAAGGTGGTTGGACTCAGTGGCCCATGGGGCCCCTTCTAATTCTGTTTCTATGATTCTATAATCGATAACTAGACTAATCTTACCATTGCAGAAATAAGGAACTTCAAGATATGTACTGAACTGTCCCCATCCTACTGCAGCTATGCCTTCGATTAACTAAAATATTAAACATGAGAATCTTATGTCATGGTACAACTTTCCTTCGAATATACCATCATTCATGTTGGTAGATGAATTGCTGATTTTTTTCCCCATAATATTAGGATTTTTTACAAAAACATAAGCTCATTCTATTCCCAGTGTGCAAGTCTGGGCCTCTAGTCTTAGAACCTGGGAGTCAGCTGTGAAACCCAGCTGTGAACCTAGTTAAACCCATCTTTGTACCAGGGCTCATTCTTTCCTAGTGGGGCAGTAATTGAGACTAATACTGGGATTATGTGCTGAGGAGAGACTGGAAACAGTTGTATACGATATCTGTTGCTCCACAGTCTTGCTGAGGCATGAGGATGAGACTGTGGAGGATTTAAAGGCCTGCTCTACCACCACCTCCAACTCTGTCTTTGTTTAGCTTGAGTATTTTGGCTCTGAGCAATTCAGATTTTGTACATTAGTATTAACACCATATATGGGGCCTGGTAGGTCACTCTTGGTGCAGAGATTTATGGTTTATGTTTATAATAAGTTGATCTGTTACTGATCTTGTTGCTCACATGTATCAGTATAATGTATGAACTATCATTAAGAGAAACCCCACATAGACACTCTGCAAAATCTTATTAAGGCCATTTCCTCAGTAGACTGTTATAGCACTATTATACCACTTTCAACATCTTATGGAATCCTGAGATTTTCAATTTAGGGAGGGGCTGGTTGGCCTAAGAAATGGTCTAAGAAATTATTAAACATGGAGTACTCTTGCCAGATTAAAGTGGTTCAGGAATGACCATAACTGGCAAGCAAGCCATAACTGTCCATAGGCATTCCTACTCCATCAGTGACAAGTTTTGGATTAAAGAGCACAGACTACACCATCAAGTAAAGTATATCTCATCCAAAACCAGGGTATCTATGTAACTCCTGAATCTAGAAACTGATCGTTCACAGATCACCACTGCTTCCAGAAACCAGTCCAACACCTGCATAATGTCTCCTGCGTAAAGAGAGTTGAGTGAAGGTAGAATGGAACAGAGACAAAGATCTGAGCGTCATCTATATGTTGGTGGCACAGCCAAGTACTTGATTCCAAACTGTGTGCATTGAATGATTATTTAGAATAATCAGTCTTTATTCAGATGGTGCTTTCAATGAAGCAATTCATAATTTGTGTTTGACGACCAAAACAAAAATTTTATATTGAGAAAGAGGAAAAGTATATTCCCAATATTGCTGAAATATTTAAAGCAATAAAAAAGCTACATTATCTGAATCTTTTTCAGAGTAGTGCCTTAGTAGAAATTAACAGCTGGTTTTCCGAGAAATAGATTTTCCAACTTGGAAAAAAAAAGAGTTCTAAACATTGCAACTGGGGAAAAAGTGGAAATGATGTAATAGTTAAAGTCACATTTCCCTAGAATTTTCCACATACACCATTATGGCTTTCTCCGCATGAGGCATACTATAAAAAAGAAAACATACTGCACTGCAAGTGGATTACTTTTAAAAATTTATCCAAAATCCAAAATGACAACACAATTATAAAAACACAAGAAGAACTAAAAGAAGACAGTATAAATTGCCATTGGTTGTTATACAGGCAACTGCGGGAGAAATGGAAAGTAGAACAAAAAATCAGTAGATTTCAAAAAGACAGATCAGAACTAGATCTAATATTAACAAAGAACCAACCAAAATAAGCAGCGAAAATATATAAGATTCTTTTGAAATTGGAAACAGTAGACGAGACTATTAAAAATTGTATAATAAAATGGGCCCAAAATATAGGCCATCTAATAGATTTAGAACAATGGGAAATGACATGGAATAAAAGAGTGAAATATGCAGCCAACCAAAAGATAAAAGAAAATATATATAAAATGCATCACAGATGGTGTATCACCCCGATAAAGTTTTCTAAGATCTTCAAGAAGCATGATTCGAAGTGTTGGAAATGTAACAAAGACACAGGTACTTTATATCATATGTGGTGGACATGCCACACAACAAAAAAATACTGGAAAAAAATCCACCAAAATGTTGAAAAAATATTAGACAATCAATTTAAGATGACACCTGAAATATACTTATTGGGAATGACAGAAGAGAAAATGGAAAATAAACACGGGAAACTTATGTTTTATATGACCGCAGCCACCCGCCTTATATTTGCCAAGTATTGGAAAACAACTAAACTACCAAACATCAATGAACAGACATTTAAGTTGATAGAAACGGCAACTATGGATAAACTTACAAATTTAATAAGACAAAAACCAATGGAATCGTATGTTAAGGACCGGTCACCTGTTATTAATCATTTAAAAAATAACCAGGGCCAATTGGTGATAGCCAGCTTTTTAGATTAAAAAGAGAAAAATATACCTGGATAAAATGTAACAAAAGTACAACAATTAGACAGAAAAATTTTTTTGACTACGAATAGTTAGAATCCTACAAATATACTGAAATAAACAGATCCTACAAGAAAATTATCTAATCAACAATTATGATATGCCAATGTTATCCCCCATCCCCCACCCTCCCCTTTCCTTTACCCTACTTACTTCCTTTTCTTTTTTCCCTTTACTTTTTCTTTTTTTTCTTTTCTAGCTATTTTTAGAAAATAAGAAAGGAAAAAAAGTAAAGTAATAATATTTAGATCCTTTAGTTCAACATATCAATTATTAGCACCTGCTAACATTTCAAGTTATATGGATTATTCTCTTTGTAGTTTTATATTTCTTTTTCTGTATTGGAATGCTTCAGTATTGGAATGTTTCATTAACCTTCCTATAGTAAAAATATGATTTTTTAAAAAAGTCACATTTCATTTTACTCCTGTTTTAGCCTAAAATATTCTTCTATATTAATTTTCCCTGAAGTATATTAAATGTTGCCTATTTTCAGAGGTGTTGTGAAACAGGTGTGGTTCTCCCATTCCATTTCTTTGTAGAGGGACTGAAGGTTCTTCGCCTTATGCTTATCTATCATTATCTAGATAAATCTCTCTAGAATTTACCATTTTGGTAAACTGAGCTCCAAAGCATGTAAAAAAAATATTTAGTAAACAGATTAATATTAGCTTTCCCCTTAAGAGTAACCCAACCTTTGGACTTACACGAAGTTTATCTTGTCAGAGAATAAACTTGCAGCTTTAAAATTCTTGTTATGCACCTGTTACATAAGAATTAGCTTATGCAGTTATAGTCTTTGTGAAGGTTCATGATATCCCACAGACCTTTCTAAACTACATTTTATTTCATAGGCATTACATAGTCTATGTATATTACTTTCTCTGTAGATTTTCTTATGGCACTTATAATGCCTGAACATGGTATCTGTATCATATTACAATGGTAAGGAACATCTTCACAAATTCAAATTGTTTTCAGCCATTCTATAGGATATAAACAGTGCAGAAGATAGCATCTTTTACATTTGGCTCAGGACCTGCAGTTGATTGACTTCTAACTACTGCAGTTTGGCTGCTTTTATAGCTGTTACAGAAATTTGCTTATCTGATTCTCGACCAGTTATAACATAGAAACTTCTCCTTTGAAAACAGACGGTTTAGGAAAACCAAAAATGCCTAGTCTGGCCTCTTGCCCAGATTTTCTGCTACCTTTGTATGGTACTTCTCCCATTACTACATTTATCTAGCTGTGAGGCTCACAAATATCTTCTACTAGACAACCTACCTCTGCTGAATTTCAGTACGTCACTGTCAGGTTACCTTGTTTTGTTTTGTTTAGCTATACCTAGAAGCAAGATTCAAACCTAAACATTTAATATTGTTCTGTCTTTCACACAGGCAAGTACCTTTTGGAACATTTGATTTCTACAATGCAGAACATGAAATGACAATGACTTGGAAGGGCAGCCATTGTTATTATTTTTTGGTCATGAAAGAACCAGATAAGATCCTCAAGTATAAAAGCATATTAAATATCCAAGTCAGAATCATCCAGGTTGTAATGTTTCTGATTTCTGTGTCTGGTTGTGAAAGCTGGACAGTGAAGAATGCTGACAGGAAGAAAATCAACTCCTTTGAAATGTGCTGATGGAGAGTTCTGTTGATACCAGGGACCACCAAAAAAAGAAATAAATGAGCCTGAGAAAGTATCAATCCTGAACTCTTCCTAAAAACAAAATGACTTAAATGATACATTGGACATATCACGGGACAACATGGCATACTGAAAAAAATTATAATGCTTGGGAAATTTGAAAGCAGTAGGAAAAGAGGAACACTACATTACAGGATAGACTTCATCTATAGCCTAAGGATCTCAGCAGAGCTATGAATAACAGTGTGTCTTGGAAGTCTCTCATTCATAGGGGATCTATCAGTGATGTATTTAAGTTTTTTTTTTCTCCAAATCTCAAGTCAAGTCTTGAGTCCTTGAAGATACTTTCAAGTCAAGTCTCAAGTCAAGTTTCAAGCCTGGGAGTCAACTTTATACCCCAACCCATATTCCAGAATTTCTGGGCAGAGTCAAAAAAAGTCAATTTTAAGAATTTAAGCAGAGTTGGTCCTCTACTTTCGTGATTTTGCCATCTTGCAGCTTCAGAAGTGGGGAATAGGATCCTTCTTATTCCCCATTATTGAAACTTCAAGAATTTTAGAAAGAAGGATCCTTTCTCCTCAAGATCACTGCCTAACACATTTTCTGTTCGCCTCTGAGATACATGCCCTGCACTCTAGGCATGATTCTTGCCTTCTGCTTTAGGAAAAGTTTTAGAAAGCTCCTCTGATATGTAGCAGCGACAGGCTGCTGAACAGACCTCAACCCCACCTCAAGCCTATTGCCAAACCCATTTGCTGTTCCCTCTGAGAAATGTGTCCACACTTGAGGCTTGAGACAGATCATCATGTGACTAGTAAGTTGTAAGGTTTCTAGATGAATTTGTTATGTTACTGAGCCAAGGGCAGCAAGTCAGTCACTAAAAACATGCAACTGTGCAATTTTTGCCAAGTCAAGTCTGAGTTGAGGCACTGAAATGACTTAAGTCTGACTTGAGTCCAAGTCTATCGACTCGAGTTTATATCACTGGTATCCATAAGTTTGAACTGAGTTGACAACAATTAATAACAAACAAGTCTCTGGTCCGCAAATGTTTCCACATGTGGCTGTAATCTGCTAACAGGTCAGCACTAGAGCTTGGAAAGTAATTTTTAAAAGTATTTGGTATAGTTACAGGTCTAAGTGTACTGTTCTCTCTAAAGTACCTCTACTGGCATCCATGGAACTTGTTAATCACAAATAACTTAAGTCCATTTATGTCAATGAATCTACCTTCAATAGACTTATCGCTAGATCTAACCTGAAGTGCAAATCATGCAATTGTCTGGAAGCTTACAGTCCAACAACCCTAGCCAGCATAACTAATGTTGTGAATAGCCATCCAACAGGAGTACATAATTCCCACCTCACTTAGCCCATAATATAAAAGCCCAAAGTAGTTCTTCATATTTGCAGTTAAAAATTTAAAATTAACCGATTGTTTTTGCATTTCTCTAACTATTTCTAATATTAAAATCACCAGAATGCAGCAACATTGGAATCAACACAAGCCACCACTTGAACCCTGTGATATTTTTCCTCCACAATTTAATAAGGTCACACACAATGATACAATTATAAGAGTAACTCAAAAGTTGCAGTTCTACTACAAGAAAAGGGAACTTATCTCTCATTAAGTTATAGTTGTGATGTAATATAGTTAAACATTGGTCATTGGGAAAGTTAATTAATTGAAACAAACTAATTATTTTGAAGTAGTTACTTCCAAACTCTGATCAGCATAGAATGTCATACTCAGACTTGCATTTCTGTACCGGGGTGTTTTTCTGTAAGAGAGAAAGCACACAAAGCAAAAGAAAAGTGATTAAATTGGTCATGTTCAACACAACTCTGTGTTTTATCTTTTACACATAGCCTCTTGATCAAGAAAACGAGATCTTTTTCCCCCTTAAATGATGTCATTATTCTAATAGCTTCCATTTACATTCTGAGTTTTCATTGTACCAGTTATCCAGTTCCATTTAAATAGTGAAATATGTGGGCCGTCTGGCTATTTTAATGTGATGCCTTTTCATACTGTAATTGAGAAGAGTCTCCAATGAATCAAATGAATGCTTTCAGAGGAATCTCAAGCCCCCAACAGACATCAACTAAAATGTTAAGAGTACCTCAGAGTCCCACTGGAGCTATATTTTTTAACCATGAAAGAAATGCCATTATTGTAAATTCTCTGCCTTTGTCTAAAAAATCTTGTACAAGTTCCCTAGAGTGTCAGTTCAGTTAATTAATTCAAACAATTTCCTTTCTAATCTTTAAAACATTTTCATATTTAAAACAATAAATGAGACACTTAAGGGGGTTCACTCATTGCTGTCAATTAATATGCCAAAGAATTAGGAGAATTATAGCTGTCCTTCATTGAAAGGAATAATTTTCCAATAGCTCTGACCTGTGCAAGGTTAAAATTATGACCTCTCAAATGCTCAGAGCAAGCAGATACAATAAAATCAGATGGCTAACATGATCTCAGATTAATATATTCTTTCCTCTTCATCCCACCCCTCCCTCAATTTTGTCATCCCCCTTTTCCTGATAACCAATTTGATATGTAGTTCTCCTGCTTAACACCACTTTGGGGGGTTCAAGTTATTTAATGATAATGTTAAAATTAGCAATTAGGGTAGAAGTGGATTGATTGCATTTCCCTTGGATCAGGCCATGAGGTTAATGCAATTGGAAACTGATGGGTCTGGTAACTTTGACACTAATTGGTGATTGGGTTACATGTTGAGATAAGAAGTCAGCATGAGTGAATTCCCAGGACACTTGTACTGATGCATGGCTGTATATTTGCAAATCTTCCCTTCTCTTCTCAAACAGTTTAGATTTTTAAAAACTGCTTTCTTTCTTCAATTTAGCCCAGTTCAATGCATAATATCAAAAGGTGGTCATGAACAAAATCATTTTTATATTTTAGTCATTTGCATACATTCATTAATGTGTACAATGTTCACTGAGTGAAACAAGCCCTTCCAGACACCTCAGTCCCTCCCTAAGGTACCTTCAATTTAAACAACAGTATGTAAGAGGCAAAACAAGAGTTGAGGCAAGAGAAGAGTAGAATTGAAGTCCAATGATGGGTGGGGATCAGGGAAGGATCCTAATTCAGTGGAGAGCTCCTGGAAAGTAAAACTGGAAATTACTTCCAGTTATTTCTGACTAAGTTTTGGTGTTTCTCCTGTTGACAGATGCCTGAGGCTTCAGGCTACAGTGGATCTCATGGAATGGATGGAGAATTAGCTCCTGAATCCACCACATTTGCCCAACCATGTGTACACAATGCAGAGCAAGATGAATAGTGTGGCCTGGTATGAGGCTGCTTCCTTGAATCCCAAATATAGTGATATATAATTCAGCAATTTCAGTTTGAAACAAGGATTAAGGCAGAGCTTTCCAAACTTTTCATGTTGGTGACACACTTTTTAAGACATGCATCATTTCGCTACGCAGTAATTTCGGTTTTACTAGCAAACTGGAGGATAAACTAACACTTTATAAGAGATACAAACACATACATAAATTGTAGGCCCCTTTGGCATGGCATTTGCCATTTGAAAGGGCCCCTCGAGTGTTATGCAAATGTGAGGAGCGGTCCACATGACGCACTCACAATCGCGCGATGCTCCAGGGTCTAGCAGACACTGCTCGTGCACTTTTTCATTTTCGGCTTTAAACTGAAAATAGCGCATGATCGTGCATTGCTCCGGGGCCCCCCACACACTTGCCGTGCGTGCAGAGCTCCAGAGCCACGGCACTCACACTTCCTGCCCCAGGCTGCACTGCGGAAGGAAGAGGTGGGGCTCCCATGTGAGCAGCTGGCAGCTGCGGAGCTGAAGCAATGGGGACGTGAGAGCGTCTTGCTGGAGGCTGCTCGTGCGATCCCCACACCCCAGTGCCAAGAAAAGGTGAGCTGTGGAAAAGGCCGTTGTAACAAAATGTATGGTGATACTACATATCTCATTAAAACCTTTCATATATTTTTAAAAATATATCATTTATAAATAATAACATACATTTCCAAGATTGTAGGCAACACATCTACACACTTCAGGTGACACACTAATGTGTTGTGATACACTGTTTGGAAAGCCCTGGATTAAGGAATGATTAAGACATACCCAGTCTACATAAAAGATAGGTTTTGAAGAAAAGCTAAAGGAAAAGAAGGGAAAAGTAACCCTATTCATTTTTTTTATTTTGATTTTTGATGAAAAAAGTACCATGATAGAGGATTGTGGTTTACTCAATGCTTAAATGTAATGAAATTTATGAATCTTTTGAAACTGAAAGTTCTATGACTGGACACAAAGGACTAGGATGGGAGAAAATGTGCCACTTGATTCTGTCCTAGTTGGTTTGCTGTTCTAACGAAGCAAGAAAATTGTAAGGTCTTACCTGAAATGGAGGACTGGAAGGTGTGGAGTCATGAGGATGATTTGTTTCCTCAGCAAGAAACCCTCAGGTAGCCATGATTTTTTCAGAAGATCAAACCATTTAATGCTTAAGGTTTGAGTTTCCCCTCACCTCTGCCTATTGGCCTCTGGGGGAAAATGACTGATAGGCCTTTCCACATGACGATCCTGAGCTGCTTCTGCCATGGAATGGCAGCAGTAGACAGGTTGTGCTTCTGCATGACATTGCTGCCGTCCTGTTGCCATCCAGTCACGAAGCATCACACTCACATGGTATTTGAAAAATGGAAAAATCCATTTTATACTGCACATCACATGGTGCTCCTGTACTTACTGTCATTCAGAAGACATGGCTACACAACTAAAACACTTCCTGCCTCAGCGCAGCAATGAAAAGTGTCCAGCTGTGCTGTGGAAGGAAGGAAGGAAGGAAGGAAGGAAGGAAGGAAGGAAGGAAGGAAGGAAGGAAGGAAGGAAGGAAGGAAGGAAGGGGCTATCCTGTTCTCTTCTGCAGGGCGCGAGCAGGTGTGGAGGGAAGCACTGCTGATGTGCTCCTGTCTGAACTGGATTTACAGCATAATGTCATGCAGAAAGGGCCTTAGTCCCCACTTTTTGATAAGTGAACAGATGTCCAACTATGATTTACGGGAAAGTTTAAAAACAGTTTGGAGAAGGAGCAATAGGTTTCCACATTCTGGAACACCATTCCTAGAGAAGCTAGGCTTATTCTTTACTTGTTATTCTTCTTTTGGACAGTGAGGACTTTTTCAGCTCAAAAGCATTCAGGAATTGACTCTTATGGAGAAAGGGGTTTTAATAGTATGCTATGCTTGTTGCTTTTAATTTTAAAATTGCTTTTAATTTTAGTGATAGTGTAAATTATATGTTAACTTTTTGTGTTTTTATTGCAGGGAGCTTTTACTAGTATCAATTTTAATTTTTGCAAGTTACCTTCAGTCCTGGGGCCTGTGAAAAAGGCAGGATAGTCAAATCTCTATCAGATCATAATCCAGTGCTGTTAACTCTTAAATAGAAAAAGACCCAATGAATCTAGAGATTGAATGAACCTTTACTTAAAAATGAAATCACATTGAGCAAAGCTTTAAAAAACCCTTAAAGAACTATTTCAAGGATAATATTAATAAAGGTACAGATATGCGAACAGTATGGAATGTGAGTAAACCTATTATAAGAGAGTTCTTTATACAACAAGATGCAGAACTTAAAAGGAAGACAGAATTGAAGAACCCAAATGTTTGGGGCAAGATTAAGACAAAAGAGAATAAGCTTAAAAATCCATCCAAACCATCAATATTTGGACTTGCTGAATTTCCTTTCAGTTTCAGAAAATCAGAGATTAACCGGAAATACTTCTATAACCATAGCACAAGCTACGCAACCATTTAAGCAGTTGAAGGTGGGGAAGGCTCTAGGACCAGACGGTCTCCCCACAATTTATTAAAAAAGTTTGGAAGACCAATTGTGAACTCAATTACTACGACAGGTAAATTACCAAATAGCTGGCATCAAGCAAATATTACATTGATTCCAAAGGATGAATGACATATGACAGATCCTAAGAATTATAGATCTATTACACTTCTGAATAATGGTTATAATATGTTTACATTAATTCCTGCTGAAAATATGAAGAAGATGTTATGAGATATAATGCATGAAGAACAGCATGGATTGTTGCCAAAGAGACATATGTAAGATAATGCAATATGTGTGACAGATATTTTGGAATATCTTGATTGTCATAATGAGTAACAAGCAGCCTTACTATTTTTCAGTGCACAGAAGGCCTTTGATAATGTCTATCCAATATTTATGCTAGATACTCTGAAGAAGAAGAGATTTGGTCATAATTTTATCCAATGGCTTGAAGTAATATATTATTTCCAAAATGCCAAAATCTCAATAAATGGTGATATAACCAAAGGGGGATGAGACAAGGTTGTGTTCTCTCACTGTTACTTTTTATTTTGACTTTAGAAGTTTTGAATAGAGCCTTTAGACAAGGAGAAAAGATAAAAGGTGTGACCATAAAATAACAGATTTTAGACGTTTGGCAGGGTTTAAAACAAAGAGTAATAGTCAGAATGGGAAAAAGGAGGTATCCTGCATTTGTTTATCAGATGTGCTGCATGCAGCTGTGCTAACCTATACTGCATGAATATTTGTGGATGTTCATCAAAGGTGCATAGTTATCAGCCCAATAACCTGTTAAAGCTGAAATAGTATAATCGATCACTTCCTTTTAGCTTTCAGAGTATAAGGCCCTTTTCTCACTTTACCTGTTCCTAGCAGCATCCTGTAGGGATCCTGGCAGCGGGTCTGCCAGGGAGAGTGTGATGGAAGCATTCCCCTCTGCACCGGCTGCCTCCCAGATCCAGGAAATATGATGGCCCTGTGCTTCATTCCACAACACAGCCAGTTACTATCCAAGGCTGTGCTGGGGCAGGAAGCACAGCCATTGTACTTCCGGACCCTCCACACACCAGGTAAGTGCAGGATGGCAGTGCAGTCATGGGTTATTGATGGGGAAAACTCATTTACTCCATGATTGCACTGCCTGGGGACTAGAGAAAGACGGGACCAGGATGATGTCACGCAGAACCATTGTTGCAGTCCCATCCTTCTCCCATCCCTATGGTAGGTTGGGAGCATGGAGTGGAAAGGTCTTTAGAATGCATAATTCAAGGGCACCACTTTGCTTTAAGGCCAAACTGCATGTGGCATTATTCATAGATTTAAAAGAGATACTGAAACTAATCACAATCATTTTGAAGAAAAAGAAAGATGCAAATCTTCAGAGTGGAACATGTTTCATCCAAACTACAGGACCACACCAGTTTCATGCTCTAAATTACCTCCCTTACTATTACCTCAAGATACCTTTTATTGCAAACAGACATTTGAGATGCAAATAACAGCAAGAGGGAAAGAAGAATCCCAGACAGGAATGTTTGTTTGTTTTCTGAATAAAGTAGATTATTTAAGGATGCTTTTAAAGAACATTAAAAGCCATAAAAAGCAAAAAAGAGATCCAGTATTTATTTTATTTAATTAATTTATATTCTGCCTTTCTCCCAGTACAGAACCCAAAGCAGCCAGCAGCACCTTTGAGACTAAGGCCATTTCCACACTAGACTGTTAGTTTAAGGAAAGGCCTAAACTGCAAACCTCAGGATTCCATAGGATGTTGAAAGTGTAATAATGGCACTATAGTGCATAAATGGCCTAACTCGGAAGAAGAAATTTCTGAGAATAACTGGGAAGAAGAAATTTCTCCTATATGCTTTTGTGCACTACAGTCTGCTTCTTCAGATGTAGATATAGTCTGCTGGGAAAACTTATTTTCCCCATTTAATCTCAAAAGTACTGTTGGATTCCTTTGTCTTTAGCTGTTTGAAAAGAGACTAGCATAGTTATCCCTTTGACTATTTTGTATACTCTTGAAACTCATTTCTCATCAAGGATGATGAAATTAGTAAATATACTATGTTCCCATACAGAGTTGTCAGCTGTCCAGTTGTGGCTGGACTAAAATTCCCTTCATCCTTTACCTTTCATCATACCAGGTAAGGCTGATGAGAGCTGATGTCTAAGAACAAATAGAGGGCTGTGTGTTCTTCTTCTCTGTCTTAACAAAGGGTTTAGGTCTAAGTATGAACAATTGCAACTAAAGAAAAGAATGACATAGAGGTAGCAGTTATGAAAAGAAGGAAATGGTTCAAAATTTTCCAGAGCTACTAGTTGAGGATCCTGTTACCCTGATTTCTGGGGTCCCTTGGGGAACACCTCAATGTGCTTCATGTGATGGGGAATGGAAACTAGCCAGAGCACAAGCAATAGCAATGCGAGAGGCAGAGTAACCTAGCGGGGTCATTTTACCCAATTTTTACTGGGTCAGGCCAAGCCAAAAACTAAACAAAAATGTCCAACAAATGATTTTATTGAATGCGAGTCTCATGCACCAATGCAATCATGCACACATGCACCCAAGAGCTATTAAGAAACAAAAGAGAGGAAACAGGATAGGGGAGTCCTGCAGCTCAAGAGCTCCCCCTGCTGCCATGGACTGAGTAGGCTCGGACGTTCCTCTGCCTGCTCCTTTAGGGCAACAAGGATCCAGCTGTGATCCCAAGGATGCCCTGGAGCCTGCATCAATCAGCCCACAAACAAGGCAGAGACTCAAGAGAGCTGAGCAAAGGGAGGCTTCCTTGATGAAGTTCAAGAAGCGGTGACCGGCCACATCTGTGTCTGGGCTATATAACTGCCTGCCTGGAAGCTTTCCTTTGCTTGTGGCAAACTTTCTACAAGCTCTCTCCTTGCTTGTTCCTTGCTTCCAGCACCTGGCTCCTGATACCTTGGATTGATCTCTTGGCTTCTGACCCCTGGATTTTGGACTCTGACTGTGGCTTTCACTTGTCACTCAGGCTTAGGTAAATGGACTCCCTATGAGTAATTGCTTCCTTTGACTTCTCCTGGCAGGACTCCGCTATCTCTCCCTCTCCCTTCTCCAAGCTGGCTCACTGTCCGGGTCTCTGACTTTGACACAGAGAGGGCTGAGGGGATCACTCAATGGACGGAGCAACAGTCTGCTAGGGTGACCGGGAGTGATCGAAAGAACCACTCAAAAACTGAGACTATTTGTAGGGGGGAAAGTACCTGGAGGACTAATCCTTTCCCAGGGAGAACAATGGGTATTGGAGTGATAACGAAACTCCACCATGGTAATTTCCTTTGTGTGATGGGATTGCAAGGTGTTGCCAAAGTCTCAGGATCTTCAGCTGTGTTAGTTTGTGGTGAGACTTCACGTAAATGGTCCTCGCCTGATAGAATATTTGCTCAACTTAGAGCAGAAACGCTAATCCCCTCAAGTCGGCATCTCAGGGCTGAGGACCCTTTATTTATTGTGGGTTTACACATCTTGAGGTCTTCTGGGGCTACATGACTGGGAATTTTACTGGCCTGACCTGGTTTTTGATCTTTGACCGTTGCTGCCTACGTGCCCATCCGGGTGACCTCTCAGGCACATTGAATCATATTTTAATAAAAATTGTAGACCCCAGGACAGGGTTTTCCAGTGAGATAACAATCTCTTATCCAGAATTCTGAAATCTGATGTGCTTCAAAATCCAAAACTTTGGAGCTACTGTACTGTATTTGCAAGGTTGGAAATTCCTTCCTGAAGTTTTGCCAAGAACACTTCACAAATGTCATGCAAAACAGTGACAGACAATAAAATGAATGATAATGAATGAAACTGCCAATTTTTATCATTTAATATTGACAAATTCAGTTACAAACTAAAGGTTCCAAACTCTATTCAAATAGTTTATGGGGTTGCACATA
This sequence comes from Iguana delicatissima, assembly GCA_948472985.1. Lineage (NCBI taxonomy): Eukaryota > Metazoa > Chordata > Lepidosauria > Squamata > Iguanidae > Iguana > Iguana delicatissima. Next base: position 174,433 of record CAOKZL010000491.1, on the reverse strand, counting down.
ATACTTTAGGCCACAGAATGTGCATTCTTGTATCACATGCAAAAAAACAAATCAAATAACAAGAACAACAAAAACCCTTCTATGTCTCTGTTCTAAAGCAACCTAGAAAAACTGTTTCTGAGTAGGAAATTAATGTGAGTGTGTGCATTACCCAATGACATGATTGCATAATGATCACATAAATTATATAATATACAAATATAGCCTAATGATCACATAATTTACATCATATACAAATATGGCCAAATAGTTTTTGGGAACTAGAATATGGTAACCCTAAGACAGGAAGAGAGGAAACTCCTGATGTGTATAAGAGTGGGAAGGATAGTTAGGACATGAAAAGGCTGAAACAGCACCAGATTGGAGAGAGACAAGGGCCAGAAAAAAAGAAAAATAATGGATAAATAAGCAGAGGCCATTTCTGCACTAGACTGTTATACCACTATTATTCCACTTTCAAACCCCTATGGAATCCTGAGGTTTGCAGTTCCGAGAGAGTGTCTTGAAGGCACATACATACACAAAGGAGGAACAGAAAAAAAAGTGCAAGGAGGTAGAGTGTTGGAACTGATGGTGTAGCCAGATACATTTGACATTACAGCGTTAGGCCTATTTCTGGCCATATGATTTACCCATGCCGTCAGTGACAAATCAGTTCTATATTGTTTCTCCATTAATCCATAATCTTCATGCAAATTCACATGTGGCAATTTAAATGACAGTTTAGCGCATTCCTGCTCAAAACACACATTTCTAAATATTTTCTCTTTATATAATTGTATTGCTAGACTATCTGTTGTCAAAAATTTCTTATTTTCTCTCAAAATATGGATTTTATATCCATTTTAACATATGCTTAAAACCTAGAGCTATGTTGGAATATTCAAGTAGTACAATATTGCCTTGGTCTGATCTACACATCAACCTAGGTGATGGTGATCAACTCAGAGTTTGTTTGTTTTTTCCAAAAATTGTGGTCTTCAAGCAACTGTGGATGAAATGGCAAGTCAATGAAGGGCTTTGATGATAAGGATAAGAAGAAATCTGTACTGGTCATATGATACTGGAAGCAGGAAACTAGTATTGCCATTTGAAGAAAAAAACTGGGATATAAATGATGAGAGAAATGAATGATTTTGGCACAAGATGTCTGACATATGTGTTGCTTTGTTTATGTCTGTATTTATTTCCCCAATAGTTTTAATCCAAGGTATGCTTACATTTGCCAGATTTGTAGTGGGAATAAACTTTGCTAGGCTGTGGCCACTTTCACTGTATTTATTTTTTGATTTACAGGCCAATGTTTCATTTATTAATTCACTGCCACTCTTTGCACAGTGCTATTTTCAGTGATTTCTCCTCAGATCTACTTCACCAAAAGTGGAGGGGGGAATGGAATTCAACTTTATCACTAAGAAGCCCTGTAGTCAGAGGTGTTATGCAAATTGAATCAATGTATGCAATAATAATTCACAAGAACATGTTTTAATAAGAAGAATTTTTAGCAAGATAAATAATGTTATACCTGATGTTTTTCTTGGCATCTTTTTTTCCTTAAAGCAAATTTTAGATAAAGCATTGAGGGGGGAAAGCAGGATTTTAACTGCATGATGATAAAAGAATGCAATATGACTTCTCTTCTCTCTCTCTCTCTCTGCTCAGCATGTATATTTCATGATATGTTAGTTCATCTTTGTAGAAACACTTTTGCATATTTAGTCCTCCAGGGTGACACATTTATTCAGGTTAAAAATGACAACAGCTTGAAATATTTCTGTTATCTAAATAAATATAAAGCAGGAAGATAATGCTGTGCATTTGTAATGATTAAATAATGGTTCTGCAGTTTCCTTTATTTGCATTCCTTTGGGACATCTTTGAAATTAACCCTATACTATAAAACGAAACTGAAAATGTGGAAAATTCATTCCATATCAATGTATTCTTTCCATGGATGGTAAAGAAAGTGTTTCATGTTGTAGCATCATTCTGCAGTGAAGTGTGGGTCTCGCTGTTTGGAAATGAACTTAATTCAGTGGTTAAAAAGCTGCTGTAGGGGAACATTTTTATTTATATGAATGTCTGTCTAATTGGGAATTAAGTTCCTATAAATCATTTTAATTCATCTTTGTTTCATCACCACCACCACTAACATCATCTATCTATCTTCTGTGGTAACTTATGTTACAGCAAGAACTGGAATTGTGTGGCTCTCCAGATGTTGTTGAATTGTAACAGCCCCCTCCATTCCTTTCAGCTACATTTGCTAGAGCTGCTGGAAGTTGCAGTTCAACAATATTTGGAACACTTCACATTTCCAACGCCTGCATTATAAAGCAGGTAAGATGTTCATCATAGCATACCATCAATGGAATCTCTCAGATGAGAATAACTCTATCTGAGGCATCCCTATATATCACTTTCTCTCAAAACTGAACGCCATAATTTCATAAATTTCAGAATCTCATTGGTTAGGACTCTTCCCGTTTGTAGACTGTTGGCTGGCTATACAAAGTTTCAGAATTTCTCAGTATAATTCATCTTTGGCCTTGTTAGTCTTCAGATTCTTCAGTAACTCTTTTTACATGCTTGCCATTTATTCCTCATTTCCTCATCTTCTCCAAAAGGCTAGTCATACATAGCTATTTTAACCTGTGTCCTACCAAGTTTATATACGTATTAAATGCAAGTACCAAAAAAGGAGATCTGGGCATGGACAGGAAATAGGTTAGGCTGAAGATACCATTTGCTTTGTGATCCTCACCAGAATCTCATGCATATCTTAATAGTGGTGTAGGTATATATCCCATCTGCAAACCACTGCTACTTGTAATCCCTTTGACATCAGCTGAGCTGGAGCAACAGGTCTGCCTCAAAGCCCCAACTCTAAAGACCTGAGTTGCAAGTTCATAATATATAAAATTAACGACATCAGTGGAAATTTAGAAGGTGATGCGTTTGCCTCTAGAAAGCATTCTAAATCTTCCAGTAGAACTATATTCAGCAGCCAGACTAGATTATGGTATCTGAATCTTATTGCTTTAGCTTACTTAACATTTATATTTGGTTCCAATTAATTTCCGTGAGCATTTAAAAATATAAGTGACAATTATTTACTTTAGGAAGTTCTAATTAATGGAAGCACAGGTCATTAGAAAGTCTATTTCTGGTTGCATAACTTGCAGTGATCCCACATTGTGTTGGTCATCTTAGACATTGCTCTACACTCCATTGTGACATACGATTCAGTGAGAAGAAGGACTAAGGGCCTTCTTAACTGTGGTACTGCAACACTGGAATTCTCTCCATAGAGAGACTGAGCTGGCTCTCTTACCTTTCAGTTTTAGGAGAATAGTAAAGATCTTTTGTTTTGACTTGCTTTTAATGTTTTCTGAATGCTTTACATCTCTGCACTATTTCTATATTAGATTAAACTGATCTGTTTTCATGCTTTCTTCTTCCAGAAATTGTTTTATGGCCTGAGCTATTCTTAAAAGACTGACTGTGTCATTTTTTAACAATTGGATTTCTGCACTTTAACTTGGAAACCACTTTGTGGACCTTTTTAGAGCTGAAAGGTGAGTTGGGAATATTTAAAATAAATTTCAAATTGATGTCCCAGCAAAGCTATAGTGAGGTGTTGCGAATATAGCAATGTATGTAACCCATACTGTACCCATATCTATGCTATAAAGAAAAAACAGTTTCGAGGTGGTTTGCCCATCAAGTTACATTTGCCCACACCTGCATAACTTGGGAACTTGTAATTCTTTTTCTCACTATCTATTCTGCAGTTTCTCCAAGAGGAATTTTGTCAGTTAAATTAGTCTATAATTCTCTTGCATTGGTAATGGTGATATAAGATATATAGAAACATCCACCTCCTAAAAGAGATGTGATCATACACATTTTTATTTGACAGAAAAATAGTAATCATCATCATCATCATTATTTATACCTTGCCTTTTCCTTAGGATTGGAAATCAAGACAGCTTACAAATTAATATGATTACAATATAGTTAAAACATTCAGAAAGCCAGTGTCAAAACAGAATTAAACTATCAGACAGTTTTCAGAACTATGCCACACAGCATTGTGAGAAGGAACTGAATTTGCTGGGCCCAAGTGGGAGGAGACCTGAGAAAAGTTTGCAGGGCATAGCACTATAATGTTAAATCAAAGCCAAGACCAAAGTTCTAATACATGGTTGCTAATAAAGTAACTGTAACTTCTGGTTAACAATCAACAATGAATCCTGAATCACACATGTATTTGCTCAGCAGTGAAGCAATGAAGTATAAGAAATATTGTCACAGAGAATAACAGAGCACTGGGAACTGATGCTGACAGCCTAGGACAAGGGGTTGACAACACCAACAACCTTTAAGGTGACTAGCATTCAAAATGGAGGAACTTTAGTTAAGCAAATGCAGAGAAACAGAAACAGAATTGCTTTAATTTGGACGTTTAAGCAGGCAATACCCTTTGTGAATTGAACTGTCCAGGCCACTGAATCTCTAGCAGCCCTGCAGAGTAGACCAGGGAAAAGCTAGGGAAGTACCATCTATTTTGTTTAAACTGTTTTACTGCTTACAGCCTCATAGGCCCCCATTAGGCCTCTGCATGCCTCATAGTTTGATTAGACCTCCATTGATATCATAGCCCCTTCCATTAGGCTTCTATAAGCCTTGTACATCCCAATTAGGTCTCTGCATGCCTTGTAGGCTCTGGTATGACCACAGCGGTCCTTGTTCATCACAGTTGTGCTCCACAGACCTTGTAGACCCCCATTAGACTTCCAGAGGCCTCATAGGCCCCAGTTGGGCCTTTGCAGACCTCATACACCCCTTTATAGACCTCTACATGTCATGTGGGCTCCATTTAGGACTCCACAGGCTGTATAGGCTTTGCTTTGGCTTCTGCAGACTATGTAGGCTCCATCTGGGCCTCTGAAGGCATTTCTAGCCCCAATAGGGTCCCTGTAGGCCAGCGGTTCTCAACCTGTGGGTCGCGACCCCTTTGGGGGTCGAACGACCCTTTCACAGGGGTCACCTAAGACCATCGGAAAATACATATTTCCGATGGTCTTAGGCTGCATTCCCTCCTCAGTGGTGGTGCGCAAGTGCGAGCCATGTGCTCGTGTCCTCCTGCCCCCTTTGGCAGTAGCACGTGTGGCTGCACATGCTCCCTCCAAAGGGGGCAGGAGGACCCGAGCACATGGCTCGCGCTTGCACACCACCACTCCTGAGCCTTTTCCACACGTTACCTTATCGCGGAGGTGGGGATGCCCTCTCTTCGCTGCTCCTTCGTCCCACAGCTGGCTTCCTGGTCGCGTGACCGCCCCGCTCCTTCCTTCCACAGCGCAGCCTGGGAGCTGTAGGCTGCGCTGGTGGAGGAAGGGGCGGGGCAGTCGTGCGACCAGGAAGCCAGCTGAGGGATGAAAGAGCAGCAAAGAGAGGACAACCCTCACCTCCGCGATAAGGTAATGTGCGGAAAAGGTTCAGGAGTGGTGGTGCGCAAGTGCGAGCCACGTGCTCAGGTCCTCCTGCCCCCTGTTCAGAAGGAACTGAAATCGCTCCCCTTCTACGCTACCAGGAGAACCTCACATCTGACGGGCCAGCTTGGGGCGGCGGCAGCAGCACGAGGGGTAGGCCCCCTCCTCGCCATGGCCCCTGCCCCACTCGCCATGGAGGGGGGCGCTGCAGAAGGGCTGGGAGATTGCAAGGCGGCGCTTTTCCAGGGAGACGAGCTGCACCCTGCACAGAAAGGCACTGAGACTCCTCCCCGGCCAGGGTCAACACTCTGGAAACTTTTCCCGCATTGCCCCCCCAGCGGAAACGAGTGCGAAGCAGAAGCAGAGCCAGGGGGGTTCTCGGAGTTTTTCCCTGGGGAAGATGCACGGCTCCTCTTTCCCTCCCTGCCCACCCCCCTCCTGTTCCTGGCTGGTGAGGCGGTCTTTGCCGGGGGGAGGGAGGCATTGTAAATAATAAATAAATAATTTTATGGTTGGGGGTCACCACAACATGAGGAACTGTATTAAAGGGTCGCGGCATTAGGAAGGTTGAGAACCACTGCTGTAGGCATTGTTAGGCCCAGTTGGGCTTTTGCAGACCCTTTGAGCTCCAGTTCTACCATTTCAGTTTGCATAAGCACCAATTAGGTGGTTAAATTTGTATTCATGTTTGGATGTTAGCATAGGGCTACTATCCTGGTTAGGGACAATATGGATCCTAAACGGGTCACTGAGAGTTCAAGGGTTAAGGGGCCAGCTAGGCAGCCACCTGCAAAACACTCAACATTTGCCTTCATCCTCTGATGATGAGGAAGAAGAGTGGGATGGCTGCAGTTTTGTCTAGACAATGCCTTGGAGAGGGCCAGGTTCAGCCCATGCTAGCACCCCCTCTAGCCAGAAAGAAAAATAAGAATAAAGGGAAGTCAAAGATAACTGATTAAATCCCTTCTCATCTAGATGCCCTTGAGCGCTGCTTCCAAAGGGAAGAGATGTTAATATTCAGAGAAGAATGTTAAGAAGATCCAGGAGGCTGAAGCACCTTTGGAGGTACCCCCAAAAAAAACTGAGGAGGGAGTCTGGGCATGATCTCATGCCTCAGTTGTTCCCTTACCAGATTACCCCCCCCCCGCCAATGCTTCTCATAGAATTTAAATTTGTTTGATAGATTAACAGGTCAATAAACCAGCCCTTATTCAACCCACTCACTTGTGTCTGGTCTCTTCATTCTCATTGTGGGTCACCAAACAACATTAAAACAATTTAAAATATACACTTACAATGATAAAAAGCTGTTAAAAGCCCTTTTCTTAATACTCTTTAGTTCTAAAAGTGTGTCTGATATAGATAGGTAGATAGATAGATAGATAGATAGATAGATAGATAGATAGATAGATAGCGTGGTGACTATTTATGAATAAACCAGTATTGACAACTGTGTTTGGAAAGGACCATAGCTGATTATGTGGGGCAAATTAATCCACACTTTCTGAATTAATATGCAGATTGGAACACAATCATGCTTCAGGTTACACAGTTCCACAGTTGTTACAATAATGGCTGAGTTGTGTTCTCAGTTCAAAAATATATAAATATAAACTCAAACATGGCTGAGTTCTCAATTCAAAAATTGTATGAAAATATAAATATTACAGAAGAGTACACAACAAAGGTATGAATACAATGAAAAGATGCATAGAAAAGTAAATGATAATTCATTTGAGCCTGTTTTAAAATCAAAGACATACACATAAATTGAGGCAAACTAACTTATATTTGAATATGTGCAGAAATATTAAAAACTGGATTTGTCCATCCTTTATCTGTTCATGATGTCCTTGACTGCACATGAGTCCAATCAGTTGTTGGTAGACAAAAGTTTATAAACTCCTTTAATAGCTTTTCATACCTGTTCATCATGGAAGGCTTATAATGAACAGTTTTCCAATACTGATTCTGTTTCTGCTAAAGACCCTCTATGAACATTAAACAGTTAATTGTTAGCAGGCAATTGATTAGACAGAGTGAGCATATTAATCAACAATTGCATTCTATTGATGGGTTTTTGCATTTATGAGAGGATCAATACAAAAATACAATGAACGTCTAGAATACCCATTACAGACCTTATAATTATACATTCACATATCTCAACAGCACTCCTGTTAATTGAATCATAGCTCTCCATAAATGCAAATGCAAATACAGGCCATTAAAAGAGGGCTAATGCTATGAGAGGTTTGCTGCTATCTTTGTTTAGTTAACCTTGCTACTTTTCCTCCAGAACTCACTCCATCAGATATGTAAATAGGCTGGACTGGGGAGGGAGAGGCTCCTGGACTGAAAATCAGAGCCACTAGAAATCACCCTTACGCGCGCACACACACACACACACACACACACACACAAACACTTTTTGCTGTGTCCTTCAAATCATTTCTGAGTTGTGGTGACCTTCAGGTGAATCTATCATGGGGTTTTCTTGGCAAGATTTGTTCAGAGGAGGTTTGCTTTTTCCTTCCTCTGAAGCTGAATGTGACTTGCCCAAGGTCACCTAGTTAGTTTCCATGTCTGAGTGGGGATTTGAACCCTATTATCCAGAGAGATAGTTCAATGCTCAAACCACTACACCATACTTGGTCTCTCTCTCACACACACATACACTTTCCATGGCAGGAGGAAGAGAGGAGAACAAAGACAACAGAAACTCTAGCAGCCCTTGTGTTTTTAAGGAGAAGGACTTGGCCACTGCTACCATCTTTCCCTTTCTTCTCCCATGGAAAAGAAGGTGCACAGACAGAAGGTTAGCCTGTGTATGTCTGTGAATATACCTATCATCCCAGGGGACCTAACAACACTGGACATTGGTTTTATATGTTCTTTTTAAAAAAGCAAGGCCTCCTTGAGTGCTGCTGGTAGCACCAAGGTGTTTGGAAGCCATTTTTGTTTTTTGTTTCTGGACCACTTGCCATAACTTTTTTCAATGTGCCCCATAGGGACTCTACCAGCCACAGTTTGTAATCCTGGATCTTCTAAAAACTGTATGCAGAAACTACCTAAGTGATGCCAAGATCTGTTCACTGAACAGAGCAAATTTTGTTTTCCTGGCAGGAGAAATAAACAGTTTTTATTAAAGCTATCCAGTATTTCTTTCACATTTTTTCTGTTATCAAAAGGAAAGATGTACAAAATCAAAAGAAAGTGAGTCTTCCTTATCCTTCTAAGCCATTATGAAAGTGTAATACTCATATTTGAAAGTGTAACATTTTTATGTCTGTTCAAAAGTAAACCCCACTGTTCAAAAATGGTGGAACTAGATAAAATAATGATTTCTGTGATGGATAGGCCTGTGAACCAATTTTAAAATGCATGGAATATGGTATCATCTTTATGAGAATCTTATTAGGTTAAGATTCTCCCACATTCCCACATTCTTATTGAGTTTTCTGCATTTTGGTCGATTGAGAAATACAGCCTCATGCCTCTCATTCCTCAGCTGAATGATGTGGAAAAGGACTAGATGGAGATCTGAGAAATATACTTAGGCTTCCTAACAATACTCTCATTGTAATAGCCTGTCATGCTGAACATTCTCGCATACAGGACAAAGAAGAAACAACAGAGCCATTTCACATAAAGCCAATTTGAAAAAAACTAAGGCTCATGAATAGAGCCCAAAAGTGGGTTGAACTCAGCTGTTTATTTAATGACACAATGCCACTAGACTTTGATTTGGTAGCCCAGGGGTCTACCTGAAACAAGCAATTAAACCAGCTTTACATAGAATTCTTACAAAAACATGCAGTGTCAGTAATTGAGCAACAAGAAGCTATGACATACAAACAAACTCACTGACAAGAAGCAAGCACTGTTTGCAAACTACACTTGTTCTTTGTATATTATTTAGATATTCTTCCTGGTATCATATCAGCAAAGCGTGTCAAGCTATTTTGGAACACAACTCAGAATGTTTTGTACATGTTTAACTTCACTTGAAGTCACTAGGAACTTACCACATTTTCTATGGCCCTTTTCGCACAGCATTTCTGAAGCAAAAGGTCCCCTTGAGCATCGCGTAAATGTGAGGAGCGGTCCACACGACGCACTTCCATTTGCACGATGCTCAAGAGCCTGACGCAGACCGTGCACACATTTTTTTATTTTCGGCTTAAAGCTGAAAATGCTGTGCAGTCGTGCATCGCTCTGGGGCCCCACGTGCACTTACCTGGCGTGCGGAACCTCGGGAGCCGGGCCGGTTGTGCATCCTCTCCTCAGTGCAGCCTGGGAGGTCCCAGACTGCACTGTGAATGGAAGAGGTGGGGCGCTCGTGTGACCAGGAAGCAGCTGCGGAGCCCAAGCAGGAAGGATGCGGGAGCGTTCCTCCAAAGTCTTCCTGCGCGAGCCCTGCCGCCCAGCACTGGGAAAAGGTAAGGTGCGAAAAGGGCCTATGTCTAAGCAAACGGCTTTCTTCAACATGGCGGTGACATCATTTAGATCTTATTATCACTTTTTGACTTTCTGTTTTCAACACCACACAATGATAGTACTACAATTCCACTTTAACTACCATACGGAATCTTGAGATTTGCAGTCTAGGAAAGGTGGATGTTTGTTTGTTTTTAAGAATTTTCAGCTAAAAAGAATTCCTGCAAATCCTGGGATTCCATCGGATACAGCCATGGCAATCAAAGTAGAATTAGAGTGTTACAACTGTGTACTGTGAAAGGACCCCAAGTTTTGCTAGGAAGGAGTTTTCATACAGGGCACTGCATGCATGGAATCTCAAGTATAAATTTTTTCTATCCTTGTTTAATTTATTGAGCAAGATTTGAAAGCCCAATCATTCCTTAAAACAGGTGAGTATCCCTGCTTCTGGTCCTTAACACTCCAAAAACACAGTGAAATGAAGATAAAACACAAATCAGTAGGCAAGGAAACAAACAACTGGGTGGAAGAGTTTAAGTCTCTCTTACTCAAAGGTGTGTTCCTTATCAGGATGGATCCACATGTGCTTAAGAATGTAGCATACTATGTGCTTAACATAGCACATTGCCTACCTCTCAGTCATACCTCTCAGACCAGAGACTGATATGTTTTAAGGTTCCTAGCTGCTTGTGCTTACTGTAGAATCATCCTTCATGAGGCTATAAATACAAGACAGGATATATTGCATGGATAACACTAAAAACATGGCTTAATTCTGTGGCTTAATTCATACCTCATTTTTCACTTATGCATGATATACCCTGTGCTTTCCATAGAATCCTGAGCTACAGATCAAATAGGGCATGTAATATTTTTTAGAAAACCCATTAGAAAGATAATTAGCAGCTTGTTAAAACACAGTGCACTAAAAATCCAATTTGGTTTGCAGCTTTTACCCTATAAAAGTGATATTTAAGTCACCTTAAATACATTGATTTGTATGCTTTTTCGAACCATAATAATAAAACCAAGAATTCAATTTAATAAATATCACTGGGTTTACTGGTTGGAGGAAGAGGGAAGCAACTAAGAGAAATGTTTCACAGAGCATTTCATTTCATTTACAAGGATAACAAAACATCAATAAATGTTAATTTAAGAACTCCCAATGATATAGAATCTCATAATCATCTTATGAAATGATCTATTGATTTTTCAAGGTTATCTAGATTTTATATCAAGTAACGAACAACCTCTTTTTCCTGTAGGTAGGTATTTAATATATATTCAGCTTTTTCTTCTGACCTGCTAAGCACTTCAAATTGTGTCAAAAATGAAACATCCTTACAGGTTGTTGACAAATATTTGCTACAACCTCGTACCCAGTGGGTTTAATGTCAGGGACATCTAATTCCAAAATTGAAAAAAAAACAGCAACAACAACAACTATGCATTGAAGCAAACAGCAATCACTGCAGTCCACTGTTAGTATTCTGTAGCTGGCAGGGCTAAGGTTAGGATAACACATCAGTTCAGTAAATGTCTCTCTCCAAGCCCACTTTTTCTCAGGTATGTGAATGGAAGGGGAACAAAGTGATTGTCTAAGAAGGACTTTGACATCAACAGATTCTCCCCTTAAAATTAGGGATGTACACTTGTATGTATTTAATTACATACAATAATTTCACATGCAAGCAAAAGGGTACCCAGAGATCTCTCTCCCTGAAGGACTTCAGGTCTAAGTGGCACACTATCTTAGAAAACTAATGCATGAGTAACAGTGTCGTCTTTATCACATGCTTGATTTGTTGCACAGTTACACAGACTTAAGCCATTTCCACCCTACACTGTTATAATGCTATTATTCCACGTTCAACATCCTATGGAATCCTGGGGTTTGCAGCTTAGGGACAGTCATTTAGAATTCTCAGCCAGAGAGGTCTTTAGTCTCAGGAGAATATAAACCTCAGAATTCCACAGGATGTAGGAGAGGAATGATAGCACTGTAACAGTGTGCTGCGGAAACAGCCTTAGTTCCATGTTTGATATTTCCTTCTCACATGATGTCATCAGTCTCTGATTGATGGACTGGATTCCCATCATTACTGGGTCATCTCTTTTCATTCATGGGAAATGCCTTTTAGCACTCCAGTAATGCTGTTTATCTACTATTGCCTATTCATGCAATCCTTTCATTCCACTGCAATTCTGATATTGCAGTAGTCATGTGGTGTCAGTAGATGTTGTTTTTGTTTACTTTTGGTGTAATTGTGACTCTGGAACAGCGTAATGCCAAAACAGCAGCAGGACAGGAAAACTGTGACTCCAAAAGAACATAATGCCAAAATGGCGGCACAACGGGGAAAAACAATGGCCATTTCCACACCAGACTGTTATAGCGCTATCATTCCACTTTCAACATCCTATGGAATCCTGGGGTTTGCAGGCTGGCCCCTCCCTGAACTGCAAACCCCAGGATTCCACAGGATGTTGAAAGTGGAATGATAGCGCTGTAACAGTCTAGTGCGGAAATGGCCATGGTCTAAATGACACAAGGAAGTCTCATGACATGCCAAAACTGTGCTGTTTAGGCAAAGGGGGGGGGATGAAATACAGCACATGTGCTAGGCATGGACCCAGGAAGAGAGGTAGGATCAGTGAAATGGTGCAAAAAACTGTTCATGGGAACTTGCGTCAACAAATTGGCAGCATGGCTTTATTGTACAAATGGTGTAATAGTGATTGTTTCTATACCGGTATGTTTCCATTTCCATAAACAACACAATTGCTGTGAGACAGCAGGCTGGTGTGATAAAGCTCTGCATTTACTGAGCTCTGTTGTTGTTTCCTTTTTCTATCTTTCCTGACAGTCTTATAAGACAGCTTTATTTATTTTTATCCTCTCAGCCTCCCTCCCACACTGACATGGAAATAGATTTGGTTGGGCTGGTTTGACTTCTCACTTGGAACCTGGAAAATACACTTTCTGTAATAGTTGCTGTTTTAGAAGATTAAATGGGACAAAGGGGCCTCTGAGCTTTGGGCTCTTTCTTTCTGTCTGGATTGTGACAAGATGGAACTTCCACCTGAATTACGACAAATTCTATCAAACTGCTTCTGGACGTCATAGAAGCTAAAAACAAGTGAAAAATTAAAACCGAATACAGATTTTCTATGACAGGGAAATATTCTCTGGACCAGAGTAAATAATTAAGTTGATGCAACCATGTGGAGGAACAGAAGAGTGGAGCCTAGACTTCAATCTCTGTCACAGAACAAATAATGGAAATAAGAATGCAGAAGCTTTATCCTTCCAGCTGAAAGCCTCGCTCTTAAACAAGAGAGAGGAATCTATCTCAAGGGGGAATCAATGTGGGATCACAAATGTGGCTCACTCCTGAATCAAGGATGTTTTCACAATGGCTCTTGAAGGAAGAAAGGGCCCACTGGAGCACTGCTACAGTATTGCCACGTTACTGCTACAGCAGTGCATACAGTTTTTATTTGTAGAAAGAAAAACTGCTACCTTTTTCTAAATATCATGTCAGAATACACTAGAATTCGTAGTTAAGAAAAAGACCAGGGAATTTCTCATCACACTTTTTCTACCAAACTGTAGCATCCTCCCTGTTATCATACAGTTACTTGCTATATGGAGAAAGGAGGAAAGTGAATTCTGCTGGTGGTTTTGGACAAGGATAAGGAGAAACAATTTGATATTGTTAAATATTGGCCTAAAATATGTTTCTGATCAATTAATTTATTTTTAACCATTGGACTATAATGATAGGCTCCTAATTGCTGGATCATTTCTATTGTTATTGCAATGCTTATTATTGTAAAACTTGCCATTCTAACATTTTATAAGTTTAGAACAATTGTGATAATATGTATATTTTAAGATAAATCAAATGAACTAGCAGACCTGGAGACTATGATCTTTTATCCACCTATAAAGACAGGAAGACAGTAAGTTCCATTTCACCATTGGTGAACGTAATAAGTTAAAGTAGCATTTCCACAAGAACATTTCAGTAAGATGATGGTCCAGAATCCTCAGTACCAAATGCAGAGGAGAGAGAATAGGCTACAAATATGCCTCCTGAGAAGTGTAATCCTACGAAGGTGCAAAAATTTGGAGATGACACTTCAAAATTTGAAGACGCCCTCATAGAAGAACAAATTAGTGCTATAACTTTCTAACATACTTTGCTGTTGTTGTGTGCATTCAAGTCGTGTGTGACTTATGGTGACCATAAGGTGAACCTATCATGAGGCTTTCCTGGCAAGATTTGTTCAGAAGTAGTTTGCCTTTGCCTTTCTCTGAGGCTAAGAGAATTTGATTTTCCCGAAATCACCCAGCAGTTTCCTCATCTAATTCAAACTCTGGTCTCCCAGGGCCTTTCCGCCCTACACTTTTATAATGCTATTATTTCACTTTCAACATCCTGTGGAATTCTGGGATTTGTAGTTTCCTGAGGCCAAAGAGCTCTCTGACTGAGAATTCTAAATGCCCCTCCATAAACTGCAAACCCCAGGATTCCATAGGATGTTGGAGGTGGAATAATAGCACTCTAATAGTGTAGTGTGGAAAGGCCCCCACTGTCCTAGTTCAACAGTCAAACCAGTACACCACACTGGTTCTTCCCAACATATTTACCATCAGTGAGATCAAATAGGAGACAAAGTTGAGAATCTGATTCTATGGCTCAAACCCTCTGAAAAATAAATTTAAAAAATACAGTACACCACTGTAAGGAATTCAAATCATCTGGGAGGAAAATCAAAGCTAAAATACATCAATCACAGCAGCTATGTGAGGCAGGGAAGCTTAAGAAGTTACTCTACTCACCCAAGAGTCTATAGCATAATTTGATATTGCAGGCCCCCAAATTGATTTCAATCGCTTTCTCTTATTACGGGAATATTCCATACTTGGGAGTCAAGGAGTGGGGCACTGAATATAGAAGATATCTTCTCAAGATACCAAAACACAAAACAGATCTCATTAAAACAAGGAATCTACAGAGCAAAGCCTCTGGAAAGAAATACTACTTGTCTTTTAAAACAATAAAGTCTCAACTTTAATTCTTACCCCCCAAAAATAGAGTATATATTAAATCATCTTGGGGTGGTTATATCACAAGTCTTCTTTGGTAGTATAAAGATACACGTCCTAAGTGACAAGAAGTTTACCTGTCCAAATACTCATCCCAAAACATTAAAGTTCAGTCACCTCTGCAAACAGTAAGTGAATCTTTGAAGGATTTAATTAAATGAGATATCCCAGCAGTTACTCTCTCAGCTAGAAACTTTTTAAAATCCATAAAAAGATTAGTCTTCATGGCAGACTAAAATGAAAGACCATGAGTCTGTACAAACTGACCATCCTATAGGGAAAATGCTGTTGATTTTTAATGAAGAATTTTCATTAAATGAACAGAGAGATATTTGGCATAGATCACCAGCTTTAGAGAGTAAGCTCCAAACTGTAC
This sequence comes from Iguana delicatissima, assembly GCA_948472985.1. Lineage (NCBI taxonomy): Eukaryota > Metazoa > Chordata > Lepidosauria > Squamata > Iguanidae > Iguana > Iguana delicatissima. Next base: position 159,003 of record CAOKZL010000491.1, on the reverse strand, counting down.
ATCTCAATCTGTTCCAAAACTCTAAGCAAGCTATATGATACCCAAGACCAGAGAACTTTTCAATCTTCTAAAGAGATAGTCTGGAATTGTCTGCCTACTGCGCCCCAAAGGAGCAATCTTTTCCTTTGTTATTGCCAAAACAATCAAAAGCAATAGGCAGCTTCTAAGATTTCTAAACTCAAATGAGCAGAGCAATCCAGAATCAAGTACTATAGCATAGAACTGTAGAAAAGTGGGATGGATTCACCCACTGAAGTCCAGGAATAGAACTCCTTATATGTAGATTTCAATACTAGACAAGTGCAAGCAGAAAATAAACCAAGGATCCCTAAAAAGGAACTAAATTCAAGAAAGAAATACCATTAGGATTGTAATGGGCCAATTGGAATTATAATCTTCAACTCTAAAAACAGTGTGTCAGCTTTGTCTTTTTAAGGACTTTGATGCACTGTGGATTAATTGCCTGGTTTCCTACTTAGTAACATGCAACCTTTCCATTCTTTACATATAAACAATGCATAGCTTGAAATAATTTTCTATAATCCAAATGGTTTAAAACTCATATTAAATGTTACAAAGTTTGAAATGTCTAAAAAAAGAAATCCCTCAGAAGAGACACATTCTTTCTAAAGGAGACCCACATATGATCAAGTGTGACATTTTCATTAAACTTCCTTCATTCAAGAAGAATATCTGTGAACGTGGATCCAGTAAGAGTAATGCGTAACTATTTTGGTGCAAGAGTCATGTCCTCTTTTAACAGACAATGATTTAAAAGATAGTGATGGAATATTTATATTTGTCAAGAGAAAAAATAAGGGAAAAGAAAATCACTTTCTGTACCTATTACACCCTTAATGACTATTAAAATCCAAGGGTTTTTCCACAAAGATTGAGTACACTGAAAAAAAATTCACAGTGGGTGAATTGATTATAGGAGGTGATATATTTATTATCCTTTACATTAAATAGGTCACATGTGGCAAATAGTTCTTGCCACTCAACAAATACCTTCTCTAAAATATTATTGAAAAATTGTTTGGTAGATATTTTGTATTTCCTGCATCCACATAAACAATAACATTATTTTTTTCCTTCAGAAGACCGCACATATTCTCATATTCACAACTTCTACAGCTCTCAAGCACACTACTAAATATAATTAAACATAATTAAATTGGTAAAATTAGAACTCATAATTAATGCAGACAAAGGTCTGTAGGTTAGGAAACTTAATATAACATTCCTAAGCAAACAGCACATCATAGTCAGAGTGACAGAAGCATTGAATCATTTCTGTGGAGAAAATGAAAACTCCTGAGTGCAAAATTACTCCTACAGGATACATTCTAATCTGTTTTATGGGGTACTTTTATTAAAGAACGTACATCTTTTGATAAGATGAAAAACAAAGAGAGAGAATTGCCTTTACATTGTATTAAAACTCTCACTCAAGCATAAGCAAACATGGAATAGCAAAGCCATCTTATCACACAAACATGCTGAGCTGGGAACCATAGATTTAGATAAGACTCAAACTGTCCCTTTATATTGCTGGAAAAAAAAGTGATATGAACATGACAATAAAAGCTCAAACTATTAGCTATGGCTTTAATCGGAAAAAAAATGCAAGAAATTGCAGGTGTTACAAATAAGCAAAGTATTCTCTTAACTTCCCCAAATGAAAATAATAATGAGCTGTAACTTTTGCTTTAATTTATGTCATCCAAAACTCAAATCTGCCCCAACTTCAAGAAAATCTTTAGTTCTTTTGGTAGGCATCATAAGTCCTATTTAAATAGCCAAACCTTAGCTGAAGAAAAACAAGATGTTATTAAATCTCTAAAAAAAGGCAAATCCCCAGGCCTGGATGGTTACCTAGGGGAATTCTATAAAATGTTTAAATCATAAGTCTTCCTCTTTAGTTATGTACTTCAGGGAGGCATGTACACCAAAAGCTGGAAAAACTCATGGATAACAGCTATTTCAAAATGGAAGCGGGGAGGAAGATCCCGTAATAATTCAGTTTATAGATCTAGAAACCTTTTAAATTAAGATTTGAACATCTTATTTGCATTGTTAGTGAAATGTCTAAGCTTATTTATAACTAAAAATATTGAAGCAGATCATATCGGCTTTATGCCAAAACACTGGCTATCTGAGGCAATAGGATGTGCTTTGTGTATTATCCATTATGGCTGCACCATTAAAGAGCCATTAGCGAGCTATCACCAGATGCTTTTAAAGCCTTTGATAGAGTTGAATGGTCTTATGTTTTTGACTTCTTAAAAGATCAAATTATGGTAAACTCATTAATTACAGTTATATCTCTCCCAAGACAAGTAGATGTACAAACAATATTATCTTCCTAGTCTTACCCAGGGAACTAAACAAGGCCTTCCCTACTCTGTATTGCTTTTTGCAGTGTCAATAGATTTCGAAATGTACTTAGGTGCAAAACTGAAATCAGACCTGTTGTGATTCACACTCTCATGTTATTAATTTATTGGTATATCATGTCCTACTATTTTTATCACCTATCCATCAAAACTCACTACTTTTCTTTCAGAACTTCTCTAGCTTTAAAATTAATTATGATAACTTTAAATGTTTGTGCTGTGATGAAAGAAGGACAGCATCACCTTTGAGTTCAAATTCGAGTAAATTTAAAATTTCTTATCTAAGATAGCTTGAAATCATCTTAACTAAAGACTACCAACAACACATCTACTATAGTTACACAACAATAGTAAAATGGTTGCTCCAAAGACTTACAAACTGGTCAGCTATGGGATTGTCCACACTGGTAAAAATTGCCACAGTTAAAATTCAAATACGCCTGCATTTTTTATATTTGTTCCAAACCATCCTCCTGCTACCAGACACTAGAAAAATGACTAAGTGGCTGGAAATTCCATAATGGAAAGAGGGGGAACAAAATTTTTGAAAGCTATCCAGTTTAGTTTATCTGAAAGAGGCAGATTGAATGTCCCCAAACTCAGAGGTGTAATTGATTCAGAACAACTAAAAGTGAAAAGATTTTTCAGTGGTGCTTGCCTCTTCCAAAAGTTTATAACAGTACAGTTGGCCCTCCACATTCACTAGGGTTAGGAGTTCAGGAGCCCTTCAGAAGTAGAAAAATCACAAATGTCAAAATGTGTTTATGCCTTTGTGGGAAAGGTGGGAAAACAAACACCCAGGTGTTACTGCAGTCTAGGCCTACCCGGAGGTAGCACCCGATATAATTTTTGATATCAAACAATTCGGCTTTCCACTGCTACCCCGCTCCACGTGTTTGCGAGGCCACCGGACAAGCACGTAAACAGGCATGGCTGATAATTGCTGGACATTCCATTCCCCACCCAGGCAGGCCAGACATAGCCAGTTCGTCGCTTCAGGGACCTCTCCGGCAAACACCACGTTACATATGCGCGATACTAACAAAGGCTTCCTGCCCCGAGCAGGCTACTGGACAAAGGTTGTGCTATCCACTGGTAAGCGCTGTACATCTGCATACTGGCCACACTATTGTTGATTCGGATCTGATTCCATCATGCAAAGTTGTGACCTTTCCGAGACATTGTCTTGCACCCAAAACTTGTTGTTCTCCCCAAGTAAGGCATAGCCTGCAGTCCCCAATTCACCCTATAAAAACCCCTGATTCCGAGACCTTCCTTGGATCGCTCCTGAGTTTCATTCCGTCTTGCTGCTGCTTTGCTTGGCGAGCTCCCCTCAGCTAATCGAGCTGAGCTTCTTCTCTCTGCACCCCCGGCTTCTCTCCTGAGGTCCAGGACAATGAGACACATGTCGTATCACCCATTTTTCCCTGAAAGTCTCTATCCTTAATTCAACCTCTAATCTCTTAGTTAGCTATGTGACTATGGTGTTTGTATTCAATAAAACATCATTTGATTACTTTAAACCCGTCTGACTGCTTGACTGACCTGACCCCGTAGACGCTGGGTTGCAAGATCCTGCTAAGTTACCCTGCCTCTCACTAGCTTAAGTGAGTGCTCCAGCTAATTTTCCCCAAAATTGTGTTTTATAGTCTGGTTATTTAGGTGTCCCTCCTGGGACCCTCAGTAAACAGGGTAACACAGGGTCCAAACCAGCTCAGAGAAAGGAGAGGAAAAGGGGTGATTGGTATGATTGCCCCATACTTCCTCTCTCACACACCTATTTCCTTCTGTGGGTGTGGGGGTACATTGAGAGAGGGTTTGTGGTGCTGGGAAATCAGGCTGCGAGCCATCCTTAGCCAGCTGGGGAGCAGCTGTTGGAGGAGAAGGAAGATCAGAGGCATTTTTTTGTTTTGTTTTTAAATGTCTGCACAACCTGATCAGAGCTGCTGGAAAAGATTCCTCCATAAAAGAAGCACTTGGGGTGGGGGGCAGGGGTTGGAGAAACTTACAAATAATCAAATCCATGAAAACCAAACCCACAAAAGTGGAGGGCTGATTGTACTCAGAATGCCATTTGAGGTCAACTCTCACTGCCTGGATGCAGCCAGCTAAATGTTTAACATCTAGTCCCTCTTCTCTTTGCCCCTTGGTTGAGCATCTAGAGTTTGCATCTGAAGACAGGACAAAATAGTTTAAGGAATAGGCAGAAGCTGGTCTACACAGAGTTAGAAATATGTTTTCAGGGAACTCTCCATACTTTTGGGAGATTGAGGATTTCACAATTAGTTGGCTTCAAAAAACTACAGTGTATAGCTTTCAAAAACATTGATGTCCCGCCAAGTCCTCTCAGAGAGACAACTAGCATTGAAGACCCATGTATTTTGCATGAGGGACAATCCAAAGGAGTGGTTTCTAAAATATATAAAAAATTCATAGTCTATACCAATATGTTAATTGATGGTATCAAAGCCTCATGGGAGATGGTCTTGAGCATAACTATTGGTGAGGCACAATGGAATAAAATTTGGGTGGCATTCCCATTTAAAGCAACCAGACAGTCAATGTATAAAGCCCTCCACAGATGATATCAGACGCCATATAAATTACCAGAGATAAATAATTGTCCTACAAAGCTCATATGATTGCAGAGATCAAGGTTCATACATACATGTGTCACTGTGATGCTGAAGTATATAGGAATTTTTGAGGAAAGTGCAATTTTTCTATCTGGAATGACTGGCAGCAGTTTGCTCCTTTTGTTGTTAATATTTAAAGGAGCTAAAAATCGCCTACCTAATAAAGATCTCCTCACACTGTCACTGAGGGCAGGTAGATTAGAAATAACCAACCAGAGGAAGAATGCAGATGTACTTCCTTTTTCAGGTTCGTGATATAGGGTTTGGTTGATAGCAGTTATGGCAAAGCTAAGATACTAAATGAAAGTTTCAAATAATCACCACAGTAAAGACAAGTTATTGTAGTTTGGGGTCTGCTTATTTCATTTGTGAGTCAAGAAATTTCATTTGCCCTCTCCTCATTTCACAGATGAAATTATGGTGGAACTAGTTTTAATGTGTGCAGACTTTATTAATGCCTAATAAGTTATCCCTGCTGTGTTATTACTATTGTGTTGTGAGTTCTCTATATTGATATCATTGATTACTATTTATTAATTATGATATGCTTGGTATTTTAATACATGTATTGTTTTACAAAATAAAATACAAGAAAGGAAGACATCCCCTGTGAAGTAGATGATATTCTGATAGAACACAGAAACCTCCTTTATTCCTCCTCAGCCTAAATTGCACAGACAACTCAGATTCTTCCTATTGCCTGACCAAGCATTCAAGAGCAAAACATTCAGACTAGGAGGAGCACCTCATCCACTCACTGTCAAAAGCAGATGAGAGAGCAGTGAGAGGAAAGTACAAGCCTCTCTTCTATAAAACCTTGCCAGGCTGACCCATATTCTTCCTGTAATGTTGTTGTATCACATGGAAGAAATTGTGAGGGAAAGGAAAATGTGGCTTCATCATTGCTAGGGATGCAGGGATGCTTAAGGATCAGCATCCGAAAATTCAATATGAACTGCCACTTCTTGATAAAGGCCACTCCCAGACCTTCTGACACCCTTCTCAATTTTGTTTTCAGGTTCATTGACACAGTTACGAATGCTATCCTATTGATGGTCAATGTGTGCTTCTACGATTCAAAGAACGTACATTCCCTATAAGTATTCCCTGGAAATGAAAACTTTCTTTTCTGCTCATAATGTGTTAAATAACTTACAGACCTTCTTAAGTCAATTACATGAGCAATATTGAGATGTGTCAAAAGTCTGTTCAGAAATCAGATTGAATTGTGCTGGTCATAAACATATTTTATGTCTGTAATCCCATGTCCAGAAATTCTGTTTTGCTAAAGAAAGATGTAGCACAGAATAATGCATGGATTTTTTTCCATGCTGAATGTTAGGTACAACACTGTCTTAAAAAAAATCTTTTCACTTTCAAAAAGTACTAGCAAGTGCTGAAAAAGAGCTGTGTCAAGTCAGTGAACATTTCCAATTAGCAGTAGAAACAATATAATCCATACCCCTACCTCAAGTATTAATGGCAACTAATTCTTTGGCTGAATATTAACAATCAAGTGGCAAGCATTACATATTCTCATTTGAAAATCAAACATAAGGTATACCATTAATATTTGACCTAGATCAAGCTGGATTATAGTTCATCTCCTTAGTTTGGTGACTGAATAATCCAATCTATCCTTGTTCCTCCATCTAAATTTCATCAGATTTTCATCAGACTAAAACCAAATAATGTGCTAAATGGGACAAATAATAATAGTAGCTCTCTTTTTAAATTTATCTCACGATTCTAAGCAATGGATAGAGAAAGTGGGAGCAGCAGGTGGCCTTCAGCCACTTCTTATATGCCTCTACGCATCTCTTGAGTCCCCAAAAGGTCTCAATCCCCTAATTGTTTTAAATTGGGGAGGACTGTCCACAAAATGTTTCAAAATGTCACCTGGAGCCATATTATACCTGTAAATACTCACAACATTGCTTAACTTCAAAACTTGTTTTAATTGGTGAAAAGAAAGGCCCAAATGCCCCCCCACCAAAGAAATAAAAAGTAAAAGGGACTTCCGAGTAACATTTTCTATTAATTTTCAATTGAAAATGTGATTATCCATCCTGTCTGTGAATTAGAGGGCATAAGACAGGTTCCACCTCTACTGCAGTTGTCCACCACACTTTCTTGTTGTTGTGTATCTTCAAGTCATTTCTGACTTATGGCAACCCTAAGCAAGGCCATTTCCGCACTAGACTGTTATAGAGCTATTATTCCACTTTCAACATCCTATGGAATCCTGGGGTTTGCAGTTCAGGGAGGGGCCAACTGGCTGGCCCCTCCCTAACCTGCAAATCCTAGGATTCCATAGGACGTTGAAAGTGGAATAATAGCACTTTAACAGTCTAGTGCAGAAATGGCCCAAAGCTGTCATGGGGTTTTCTTGTCAGAATTTATTCAGAGGAGGTTTTCCCTTTCCCTCCTCTTAGGCTGAGAGAGTGTAACTTGCCCAAAGTAACTCAGTGAGTTTCCATGGCTGAGTAGAGATTCAAACCTGGCTGTCCCAGTGTCCTAGTCCAATGTTTGGACTACTGCACCACATAGGCTCCCACCACAGTTTCTGGCTTTCTAATAGCAATATTGGTGCTGAAAATATTACTAAATTCTGTGAAAAAAAAATTGCATCCCAGAACCACTAGAATCCACTGCACATTAGTAAATTTGAACACAACTCTGAAATCTGAAAAAGAATCCAGAAGAAAGAGTAGGGAATTCATCAGTCATTTTGATGAACAATTAGTTTTCATAGTTTGTTTTCTGGACCTGAATTGGTTCCACCCATATGAATCCTTGAACTCCAACTGATGACTAAACAGTAGTTTAGCCTCTAATTGAGGACTAAATATTAAAGTCCTACAATGAAGCTAGTTGGGCATCTTTATCATCTTCTTAAGGTGTCAGAAGGTATGGATGTGCAGTCAGAATTATAGTACAAGCGCTAACATATACATACATGCAACATGCTGATGCTGATACCATCTATCTGCTGCAATTATAAAAATACTGGATATGCACATTGAATTCCACAGGTCATGGATAGCACTAAAGTCTTTTCTGTTGAGCCATTATGTAAGTTCCATATGCAACAGCATCCCAAATCACACTGTCAAGCTGTTGTACTGTCTCAAAAGAATATTTTCCCAACAATGTACTCACAGTTTAGCTCCAGACTTTCAAGCATTACTGTGCCTTTGGAGAGGGTGTGCCTTCACTGGTCCAGAGAGGAAAGAGGTCAACAGGAAGTGAGAGCTTCCTGGTACTATGTACCATGATGCAGAGGCTGGCCTGGAGCAATAACACTTATTTAAGCTCTGGACACTTCCACTCTGACTTCTTATACTTGGCCCACCCATTTGTATCTTGATGAATGTAATGTTTTCATGGTTATATCTGGAAAAGTTAGGAATTTTCTTCCTGTTTCCTTTATTTTTTTGGGGGGGACTATGCAATCTTGGCTTTGGATGCTAATGTAAATATATTGTCATCTTGCAGATAGAGGGTAGGAAAAGAAAATGTTGTATGTTGAGCACTCATAGGAACCTATCGGTTGCCCCTTAAGGTGATGGTGAAGGAGACTGAACTTGGGTCATCCCCTTTAAATCATGGGTCTTGAAGAGGAGTGTTCTTAGTAGGGATGGGCCAACCGAATCCTCGAATCCTTGAATCCTTGAATCTTTGAAAGGGATTCAAGTTTCGGGAATCCGAATCCCTGTGCCAAAATAGGCAAACAGAATCTTTCAAATCTGCCAGTCAAACAGTTTGTTGGAGACTGGGACTCCTGAAAACTTGGGAGACCAGGACGCCTGAAAACTTGGGACCAGGATGGGATCCCGCTCCTTATGTGTTTCCCCACCCAATGTGGGCATGGGTGATTGGCCAGCAGACCGGCATAAAGCCTCGCATGCCCTGGAGGCCACCATTTCTCCCTCCTGCTGCCTGTGCCCCTAGTGCTGCCTCTCCCTGCTGCTGCCTCCCTCTGCAAGGTAATTTTGGGATAGAGATTGGGAGGTAAGGGACAGAGAAGCAAAACTGAGTTTGTGTGGAGGTCTAGGAGCTTGTGGGAATGTCCCAGGGGGTTCCAAAGAATGTGAAAAGGGGTTCAGGGGTTCCATGCAAGCCATGCCAGCCATACTTTCCCCTTCACCAGCTTTCTTTGGTCAGTTCTGCAACTAAGATTGTCATGATGCCACTTCCTCTCTTAGTTTCTGTGTCTTGAATACATGAATACTTCAGTTAACCCGTTTTGAAACTCCCTTTTAGAAACTATTTTTATGCTTCTCAACCCCTTTTCCTCTTTTCCTCTGTCTACCTGCAAATTTATAAGCAGCATTGCCACTGGAAAGGTTGCAAAGGAGGGCTGGAGAAACACAGACTTTTGGTCTTGTGTTGCAGCAGCATGTCTGTGGTAAACAGTGAATGCCAAAAACTTGAGCTGAGAAAGAATGGGATTCTACTCTAGCTGATTCTATAGATGTACATGCACGAGAGAAACATGTTGCCTACAACAAACAAGGTGAACAGTAGCTGTCTCCAGAATCGTTTATTGAGCATGCATTAATCTGTATTATTTTTTGATTTGAAACTGGAGGGTAGGGATTGGGGATTGTTGAGACAGGCCTAGAGATTTGACTTGAGTGTCCCTTGCAGGATTTGAGGGTGGAGAATTGACTGGACTAGAGGCTTGTTTGTGTGTATCTGTGTGTGCTTTTAAGTGCTTTCTTTGTTGCAGGACTTGAGACTTGGATCTTGAGACTGCAGAACTGAGATTGGACTAGAGGCTGTTTGTTTGTTTGTGTGCTTTAAGTGCCTTCCTTGTTACAGGACTTGAGACTTGACTGGAAGGTACAGTCTTCTTGAGATTTCAAGGACAGCTGAACATTTCTTTGCATCGCTCCCTTGCAAAGCTCTTTCAGACACAATTCTGGGGTTTGCAGTTTTACAAGGTGTCACAGCCTTCTCTGCCAAAGTGTGCTGGCACATCATCAAACTACAAACCCCAGGATGCCAGACAGAGCTATGCAAAGAAAAGCTAGTTTTGACCTGGATTATCTCTGTACTGTAATATGTGGCCCTATTTACACAGGCAGGAAAATGTGGGATTAATCCATATTTTTCTGCCCGTGTAGAAAGGGCCTCCATGTCATTTTCAATCTGGGGAGATCCTGAGGCGAAACTATGACAATTGTCCTGGCCAGATTTCTTCAGAGGGAAGTTTGCCTTTGCCTAGGTTTTTGCTAAGGCTGAGAGAGTGTGTCTTGCCCAAGATTATCCTTCTTTCCCTTGCTTTTTAAACCCTTTTTTAAAAAAGGATTCAAAAGATTCAAGATTCATGAGATTCGTGGATTCCCAGAATCTTCCAGGGATTCGGATCCGGATTTGGATTCAGAAAATTCTGGATTCGTCCCATCCTAGTTCTTAGGAAGGAATCTCAGAAAAAAAGGGGTGGCTGGGTAGAAACTTAGTTAACTGGATTGCTCCTGAGGCTGAAATGCTTTGCCCAGGGGTGGTTGAGGAAAAGGTTGAGAAGGGACCTCTGCCTCAGAATCCTGCACTAAGTACCTTCCCACCCCTGCCACAACAGTTCACACTTTAAACAGTTAAATTGTTACAATAAAGTGGCCCTATTCAACCCAAAACCTTATATCTGGACTCCTTTCTTGCAGAGTGGGCCAGTAATACTATACTGAAGGATGATCATTTGATGGCTATCTATATGCATTACACTGAGTTGTATACTTCAGGATCTCTTTATACTAACTGGTACCCTGAAAATGCAAAAAGATCAGATGAACATAGGGAAGCAAGGGGGAGGTCAGTGGGCTCAAGCCTCCTGTACCCTACTTTTATAAGATCATTGCAGCTCTGAATAAGATCTATATGCATAAAGCTACATGTGCACAAAACCTATGTAAAGCACAAAGATAAGATTGATATGAGACACTATTTGCTCACAGATGTTTTGTTGTCAGTTCAGAAGTATCTATTTCATTGTTATAGAGCCATATAATTAAACAGCAGGCTGTTGAACATAGTTCTATGCCATTCTTAAATAATGATTCTCTAAGACTACTCAGCAATGTATAATGAGTGGTAGTTAGTAAATAAAATGCAAGTAAATAAAATATTAATATACAAAACCATCTGCAACCTAATTTTTTTCCTCTCTGAATGTAATGTCTGATAGTTGGCATTACCTGCATTGTTCATCCCTTTTTGCTAAATATAGATCACAACCAACCTTGTTTAAACTGCAAGTAGTTTGAAATTATGTTGACATAAGCCTGCAGGATGGAAGCAACATGAAATTGACATGCTTCACATAAACAATATAAGGGCTTGATGTCCATATATAAATTGTGGAAATGCTAGAATTATAGTCTGGGAAAGTGCCAGCTGAATGAACCCACATTTCCACATGGAAGGTGTACTGATGCTGCTTCTACAAACAATCTCAGCCAAACCATCTGGGTGCTACTAGATGTACATGCATGGTTTGGGAGTCTCAGAATGAGGATGATGAGGATGATTAAGAGTACTACTGTACTAACAGTCCAGTTAGGGTATAATAATCAACCCACTCACTGATCAATAATCATGGATATTCCAAACCCAACCATGGAAGAACAACCTTGACATTTAAGGGAAACTTAGATTATATTTTAAAACAATTTTACACATGAAGTAGCTGAATCAAAACAAGGTTTCCAAGCAAAAGCCCTTAACAATGTTTTAAGAATAAAATCTAGATAGAATTCTGATTAATAATTTAAAAAGTCCATTTTCTTACTCTCGGTAAACATGGTTTACATGGCATTATCTTGTTTCTGTTCTGCGTTACACACAACTCAGCTAACAAGGCTAACATTGTATGATGACTGCTTTTCCATTCTCCTTGTGTCTTTCTTCCCCTTGTGTTCTCCATAACACTTGTCATCACACTTCTATTTCTAGTTATGCCTTACTTCCAGGGTGGCAATGAAGGCAAAGTTTACCAATGAGGATTAAAATTTGTGCCATTAAGTTTTCATATTTATCTGTATAGCTGGGGACTGGTAAGACTGGTAAGATTGGGAAGTTCTTTTAAAAAAATTAAACTTGAGGTTATGATTCTAGAAGTTAGACTTCTTCTCTTTATAATGGGCCACCAAAGCTTCAACAGTGTTTGTGTAAATGACACATGTTCACCAGTACATAAGACAAATGAGATCTGCCCCAAAAGGTTGCAGAGTTGACTGCTGCTGCTGCATAGTGTTCCAGACAGCCTGGCAACAACGTCTCTTCTAGAAGACTCCATTCTATTCTGATCTTGGTTTTCCACTTCCCACTTTGAAATACACAAGCAGCTTTCCAGGGCTACTGAGAATTCCCGAAACTCTGTAAAAGGGATGTAAATGTAGATCTCTTTCATTCCAGCAAAAATGAATAATTTAACCATTTCCTCCCCTGCTGCAAGAAAGTTTATAATTTATTCTGGAAAAAAAATCCATACAAATGTGTGTGTGTGTGTGATGTGGGCAGAACATAGTAGTATCTTTTCAGAAGTGTTGTTTAATGCCTTGGACTTAAAGTATAACTAGAAAAGCATGTTTTCCACACAAGAGACTCACTTTCTGCACAGAAAATAACATTTCTATGTGAATAATGCCATTTTCTGCTCACCCCTTTCCCCACATATGGAATTATTTGCAGAATAAATCTCAGACTGCAAAGATTCTCATCTGTTCAGGACTTTCCTCACCAGGGTTTCCCAACACTCAAGGAACCCATTTTCATCTGGAATTTGAATATTTACCATTTTTTCCCCATGTCTACTGTCTAACTTCATTCAAGTACAGTACTCTTCCCTATCAACAGTGACAAAACAGAGATAGAACACACCCCTCTCATGTGCATACTTTCAAAACCGAACCCAACTCTTGAAGTTGACTCTTATCACATACATGTATAGAGGCACTATCCTTTAAATTACCATGCATTAGAGTTAGTGTCAGACAGAATATTAACATTCTAGAAACATAATGCTGCAACGCACCACAATGACCATCTTGTCCAAATCTCTGCCATGCAAGAATACATAGCTAAGGCAGTCTCAAAAGGTTGCCATCCAACCTCTTTTTAAAGATCTCCAGAGAAGTCCACCACTCCCCAAAGCACTGTATTCTATTGTAGAATATCTCCTACACTCAAGGTGTTCTTCCTATTGTTTAAGTGAGATATCTTTTCTTATAACTTGAGTGCAATGGTTTGTGTTTTAGTCTCTGGAGTAGTAGAAAACAAGCTTGCTTCATCTTCAGTATGATATCCTTTCGGGTATTTGAATATGGCCAGCATATCACCTCTCAGTCTTTTATTCGTCCAAAAAAAAATACAGCTTGATTTTACTATTGATTTTACTATTTTACATTTACTATCCTAGTCACCCTTCTCTGAACATGTTCCAGCTTCGCAACTGGAAACAGTAGTCCAGGTAACACTGACTAAAGCAGAATAGAGTGGTACTATTACTTCCCTTGTTCTGAATATTGTTAACCGCATCACACTAACAATCCATGTTTAGCTTGTGGTCTACTAAGAACCCTAGATCTTTTTCAAATGTACTGTTCACTATATTCCTACAGATTTTGTAATAGCTGTATTTCTTTTGCACTGGAGTATTGTGTTGACTCTTACCCTGCCACTTTTCTTTAGAATAAATAAATCCAATTTTGAATGTTGAGTGACTCCTATGCTCTGAACGCAGAGATGTCTTCCCTGTGGACCTCTCATATGACATTTTATTCTTAATCCAACCTGCTTGGGTTTTGTTGTTCAAAATCAAATGTGCTTTTCTACATCCAGAGAAATGTAGCAAATGAAACAAACACTATCTGGACAGACATGGGGTGTAATTACTCTTTAATACTGCAGAGCAATAATGGGCAGAATAATGTCCACAGGACTGTCCTCAATCTAAAGAAAACCAGGTCCCCTCAAAATTGTGGCAAAATTGCCTCCTTTGGGCCCTGCAAGGAAGTGGGCTTTTTCAGCAATTTTTTAATGAAACAAAATTGAGTAGGTGGTAGATAAACCCCCATAGGCCTAACAGAAGCATGCTTTGTCAGGGGTAGTTGTTCATCTTTGCTCATACCAGGGGTACCTGCTCAAAGAATCCTGAAGGTGGAAACATTTGTTTGTTTGTCTGCTTGTTTTTTATTCTTGTCATTTTCTCATTATCGTTTACTACACAATGTCTCCTTATTCAAAGAATCAATTTGTCTTATTTCACTGACACCGAAATCTTACGTATTTATTTATGTGACACTAAAAGCACTTAGAAAACTAATGCTATGCAAAGATCTACTGGCCAATGAGCATCCATAGAACCGCACTGATAAATAAAAACTAACAGTTGTCCTAGGAAAAGAAGCAAATATTTTAGAGCAAGTAGTTGTGGTTTTGAAGAACTATGTATATTTACAGCATCATATAAACTGCTTTATTAATAGCAGTAATTGATAATAAATTATTTTTATTGAATAAATAATGACTCATTGGAGTAGTGATTATAGGAGGTATAATGAGCAGCTGGAAGGCCCAATTTGTAATAACAGGAGACATTAAACCGGCATAAAGGCATTATGTCTTTGATTGCACATGCAAATTTTCACAGTCATTGGCCTGGAATTGCCCACACAAGTAGCTTATTGAATCTTGCTTCTCTCACATGCTCAAACCACGGCTAATAGGAATACTATAAAAGTTTGACTGATGAGACTTAAGACTAGAATTCTGGCAGTGTCCACATATATTTATAAGTAACTCTGACTATTCCTAGAAAAGAAAAATGTGTGCCCTAACAGTTCATTTTGGCCTCTCAGCTTACCAAAGGCCAGTTTATTAATTTCAGCAGTGCTGTTGGACTCACTTCAGTGATCCAGCCGCTGACACATTGGACCCAAGGAGGGACCATAATTCTGAGGCAGAGGACATATATTACATACTAGTATATTTACCTGGTGTTGCCTGGGATTTAATTTTCTTCTTAAGAACTCACCCAGCTGTCTTCTCCAGTACCTGTAACTTTGCTCCATATTTCCCAATGCAATCTGTATTCAGAGCTATTCACATACACAGTTTGGGTTCCTGAGGAAGAACATTGTTTTCCTCCTTGTTGCTAGGCCTCCTGTCAATAGCAACCAGCCTATTCCTGTACCTGTAAATTTTCTCCATATTCCCCAATCCCATCTTTATTCACAGTTGTTAACATTCAGAGGTTGGATTCCTAAGGGAATACACTGTCTTGCTCTTTGCTGCTAGGCCTCATCTCCATAGAAACCAGCCTATTCCAGTACCTGTAGCTTTTCTCCATAGTCCCTAATCCAGTCTGTGTTGTCTGGTGACATTGATGTACTGGCTTTTGATTTTTCTGTTTTCTGTTGAATTCATGCAATGGCTTTACATTTTTCTGGAAGCACTTTTTGTTTTGAATTTCAGCTTTAAGATTCCTCACATATGGAATCCATGCAATCTACTGTGTGAGGTGAGAAGACCTTGTAGCTATGTTGTGTATGTCACTTTAATTTTTCTCACATATGCCTCCCAAATGTTTTCTGGCATCCTTATAGATAGTAGGCCTCATCTCCATAGCAACTGGCCTGAGGCCCAAGAGCTCTCTGGTTGAGAATTCTAAAGGCCCTTCCCTAAACTGCCAACCCCAGGATTCCATAGAATCTTCATATCCAGCCAATCATATGAGGTCTTCTCACCTCACACAGCCAATCGTATGAGGTCTTCACCTGTCTGATGAAGACAAACAGACAAACTCACAAACAAACATTGACTTTTATATAGTAGATGGATGGTCTCAGGTTCTATCCATGGCTCCTTTACTAAAAGGGACAGATAGGTAACTATGAGAAATATCTCTACCTAAAAAGCAGTCAGAGAGGGCCAGCCCTACCATTAGGCAAAATGAGGCAGTTATCTCAGCAGCAGATTTAGATATCAATAAAAGGGAGTAAAATTTTAGCTATTTCTTCATTTTGTTTTTTACTACCAGGAATGAGGAACGGTGTTGGGGGAATCTTCTGTCTCATGTGCCAAAATGTCTTCTTTGGCTTTGTGTATTGTCCGATATGACCTGTGGAAGAAAGAATCACCATTTTCTATTCTGCATCAGACAGCAAGACACTTTGAGCTAGCTTTGTAGACAACATTGGGCTGAAAGGACAAATAGGCTGAGACAATTTCCTATACTCCTATGGGAGGGAAAAAAATGTTTGCCCCATACAGTATCTAGCCACACTAATAGGATTCACCTCACAGCACTGTCTGGTCTGAACTGAACAAAAAAATCCTTGATTCATTGGCTAATGTCCATGCTGACTGGAAGAATCTAAGACATATAATCCACAAAAGTAACAGTTCTAAACTCTGTCCTTTAATTCCATCAGTATATTTCCAGGACACTTCAGGTTAATAGGACTGAGTCATTGTCATGTGCTGGCTACTCTTTTATTTTCAAGGAAAACACTTGAGTTCAGCAGTAGTATTTTAATGAAATAAAGGCATAGCAGTTAAGATCATTGCTAGAATTAATGTATAACAATACAAACTCAGTTTATATAAAGGCACCTACTTTTATGCATGAACAGTTTTGATTGGTGGATCCCCAGGTGTCTTCCCAATTCCCAAACTTTGAGCTGTTCCCAGTGGAAATCAATTGTGTTCACATATTTTGATCTTGAAAACCTCAAACCTTCCCAGATTTTATTATCTGCCCTGCAAGTTGTTTAAACATGTCTCCTTGGGGTCGCTCTGCCTCTGTCCTTGATGTTCTGTCTAAGAACTGACCAGATGCCCTTGGGTATGCATCTTCCCAACTGAATCCTTTGATCCCCAAGATGGATGTTCCCCCTTATTGAAATGCAATACATAGTTACTGGTCTTTTGCTAGACCATACATTGTCGCAAGCAGTATCTAACATTGGTTATATTGTAAGTAAAAAATGTGCTATTGCTAAAGCATAGTAAATCAACTGACAAACCACTTTCAAGGCAAAGCAATGGATACAACACTTTCATGAGCCCCTGATAGTCAGAGAAGACCACCAGTGGAAATGGTGGAGAAAGTCCATTCCTCCTGTAAGTAACAATATTCTGGGGGAGGGGACTTTAATATAGATTACCCTGCACTTGGACCCACATGTGTTCATCTTAACAAATTGTGGTTCCCACTCTAGCTTAAAAATATTTTCAATAGAAAGTAAGGCCATTTCCACACGGGCATATTGCCCACGCTAGAGCGACCTCTCCTGGAAGTCTTCTTCACCGGGGTCTGCGCTAGAGCAGTTAAAAAAAATGAGGTTCTAGACCTCAAACTGCTCTAGCACAGCCCCGGGGGTGGCGCTGTGAGTTTTATAAAAACCACCTGCCCCGTAGCAGCCCCCAGTCAAGAACTGCAGAGACGCGGTAGCACATCCCTGCAGATCTGCCTGGGGGCGGGCTTCCGGCTGGCGCACTGTCCTATTTGGCGGAGCGCCGCTGGAAGCCGCTGGCCGCCATTTTGGGCGCCGCCAAGCGCTGCCGAGTGCCGCCGAAATTCGGCGGCGTTTGGAACAGCAGATCCGCGCTCTCCGCAGGGATGCACCAACCCGTTCGTGGGTAAGTTCTGCCCCTGCATGCGCGGCCCCGTTTCACCCCCCCCCCCCCGTGAGGAAAGGGCCTAAGAGATGGATATGATCATTAGAGAAAGAAAAGGGTGATTAAATTCCTTCTTGGAGAATGGTCCAAAGACAGTGATTTCCTCCCCTTGTCAAAAAAAAAATTAGGAAGGCAGTAAAATTGTTTGATAATAATAAATCACACTCTGCTGTATTCAAATAGTGCCTTCCTACTTTTGCCAATGCAGTGCTGTATTTGTGCTCATGCAATGTAATGCAGAGAGACTTTTATTTCAATCAGTGAAAGGAAGGAGATGAAAAAAAAAGGAAACAAAACCATGAGAGAGTGGTTATTATGGATTTGTTGCTACAAAACAAGTTATTCACATGCTAATGGACCATTACACTAAGACATTTCTGATGGCATCAGTAGGGTTAAGGAGGCCATTTAAAAGTGTTCACTAATGTAATGGCTTTTGGTTTGGAAAAATTGCAGAGATGTGATCTCTTTTTGCTATAGGCAGAACATGGGTAATATACTCTGAAGAAGTATAATTTTATTCTGTATAAGCTTAAAAAAATAAAAGGTTACTTGCAGCTATCCTGGAAATGATACTGAATATTCATTATTTCATAGTTGGGCAATATAACTCAAATCACACTTTACACATTCTCTTATACTGTAAAATGCCTATTTCTTGATAAATCTCTCTCTGTGTGTCTCTCTCTTTGCTTATGCAGATGATAATGACTTTTTCCCTTAGGAAAAGATCAAATTATTAAATGTCTCTTGACACCATTCAAGACAAATTAAATAAAATTTAAACAAATTTAGATGCCTGTCTCTTTATAATCCCATTTTTTAAAAAAAAAAAATCTGACAAGAAAGAACCATTATCTAGTATGGCCAATTAGGAGAACTATAGGTTTTAAGCCTGATTTCTTATGACACTGCTATACTTGCTGATCCAGCATCTACTCTTATGCAGTGCTGAAAATACACTTCCTGCTCTTTCCCAAGCCATTAGGAAGGCATAATGATTGGGCAGCATTTTCGATTATTTCCTCATATGTAGGCAAAAATCAATTGATTTTTAGGGGTTCTAACTTGTCATAATAATAATTGGTAGTAGAGAATAGTTTTCTGCCCTTCCCTCCTTTCAACTTTAACCATCCTCAAACAGTGAAAGAGTTTTAATATGCAGCCTGGGATATTCCTGTTTCCCTATGGTTCAATAGGACATAGTTCACAATGGTGTTGTTCAAGGTGGTGGTGGTTCCTGGACCAGTGGACGGTGGAACCTGGCAAGTTTCCAGGTAAGAAAGAAATAATTGTATCCAACAGGTATACATTTCATGCCAGTCTCCTGGCACACCAGAATATAATAATTGATAGTCCAAGAAGCAGTGGTCTACAGTCAACCCTCCACATTCACTAGAATTAGGGGCACAGGACTCCCGCCAAAGTGGAAATATCACAAACATCAAAATGTGTGTGTGTGTGTGTGTGTGTGTATGCCTGTGGGGACACACAGGATGATGGGGAGAACAGGCACCAAGGGTCCAAACCATGTCAGGGAAAGGAAAGGGAAAGGGGGTGGGTAGCATAGTGACCTATACATCTCCTTCCTTGGGTGTAGGGGTACAAGGGCAGGGTTTCTGGTGCTGAAAAATCAGGCCACAAACCATACTTAGTAGGTCAGGCAGCTGCTGGTTGAGGAGGAGGAGGATCAGAGGTGGGTTTTTAAAGTGCTGCACAGCCTGACCAGAGCCAGGGAGAATGAAGGTTCCCCCAGAAAAGAAGCTTCTGAAGTCAGAGGGGCAGGGGTTGGAGAAACTCACATATAATCAAATTTGTGAAAGTCAAACCTGCAAATGTGGAGGGCCAACTGTATTTTATATTGTAGTATCATAGAATCACAGTGATGTAAGAGACCACAACGGCCATTGAGTCCAACCTCCTGCCATGCACAAACACACACTCAAAGCACCCCCAGCAAATGGCCATCCAGGCTCAGTTTAAAAACCTATAACGAAAGTGACTCCACCACATTCTGAGGCAGCATATTCCACTGTCAAACAGCCTTACCACCAGAAAGTTCTTCCTAATATTTAAGTGAAATCTCTTTTCTTGTAGTTTGAATCCATTGCTCCGTGTCCTAGGCCCTTTCCGCAGCTTACCTTTTTGCAGAGGTGGGATGCGGGGATCGCGCTAGCAGCCTCCAGCGAGAGGCTCTTGCTTCCCAGTTGCTTCAGCTCCGCACAAGCTGCCTGATCCCGAGCAGGCAGCACAAGAGCCCTGCCTCTTCCTTCCGCAGCACAGCCTGGGAGTTTCCCAGGCTGCGCTGGGGCAGGAAACGCGACCGCCATGGCTCTGGAGGCTCCACACACACACACAGCAAGTGTGCACGGGGCCCTGGAGCAATGAGTGATCATGCACCATTTTCCGCTGAAAGCCGAAAATGAAAAAGTGCGCGAGCTACACCTGCCCTACCCTGGAGCATCACACGATTGTGAGTGCATCGTGCAGATTGCTTCTCACACTCGTGCGATGCTCCAGGCGCCCTTTCGCATGGCAAATGCCATGCAAAAAGGGCCCTAGTCTCTGGAGCATCAGGAAACAAACTTGCTCCATCTTCAACATGAAATCCCTTCAAATATTTAAACATGGCTATCCTGTCACCTCTTAACCTTCTTTTCATGAAGCTAAACATACCTGGCTCCCTAAGCTGCTCCTCATAAGGCATGGTTTCCAGACCTTTCCCCATATTGGTCACCCTCCTCTGAACATGTTCCAGCTTGTCAATATCCCTCTTGAATTGTGGTGCCCAGAACTGGACACACTATTCCAGATGAGATTTAACCAAAGCAGAATACAGTGGTATTATTACTTCCCTTGATCTCGACACTGTACTCCTATTGATGCAACATGTAGAGTGTGATATAGGAATGTACCAGAATGCTACTTAGTGTTCTGCTGCAGACTGCAGCACCAGGAAGGTTCTTATAAGGAAAAGAAGAACAGAACAAAACTCTCTGTTTCTACTTTTATCATTGCAACTTCCCACCGCCACCAAAACCACCACCCAACAAAAGTTTATTGGAAAAGATGTCAGACAAAAATGTTGACTCTGATGTAATCCCAGCTTTCTCCTTTTTTAAAAAAGGTGCAATGCTAGTAATACAATTCATATACTTTATCTTACGAGCTGTACTATAAACACCCACCATACCCTCAAGACTTTCTGATATAAAAACAACTTAAAGAGTGAAATAAGACACAATAACAATGCAACATAAAATTAGCTTGTTTTGGGTGGGATATCACTCTGCCGAATCTTCAGTCATGCAGCTTCCTAATGCTTTTGAATTCAGTGCTTTCTATTGATTTTGGGGAGAAATAAGTTTTTGAATAATCCTAGAACTGCACTGTTACTACAGGGGCTATCTGAGGTTTTTTAGATGTGTTATGCTTTATGTTAAGACTTTCAATTTTGTGCTTTAATATGCTGTGAGCCACCTTGGAAGGAATAAACCTGAAAAGTGAGCAATAAATAAATACACAGCAACATCCAGATCTCCAAGGTAACATTAAAACTAATGCAAAAGGATGGAAGTGATGGGCCTACATGAATCTGTGCGACTCCCCCTGGACTAGAAACCCACAAACAAAGGGACATGCTCAAAAGGCCCTGTTACTCAGGGTAACAACTTAATTGCTCTCATTAGTATGCACACAGCAACAATCTCCAAAGAGGACCTTTAACTGATTGAAGGGTGATATTACCAGTGCAATCCTTCAAATAGCCTGTTTTCAAACTATTTTGACCTTTAAAAGTTATAAAGATTCATTGGAATTAGGCCTGAAAAAACACTGGCAACCAGAACAACGCAGTTCAATCTTAGTTTTACATGCTCTTACCAACCTCTCCTTTCATGCAACACCTTTTATACCTTGTCCTCAGATGTGACAATGAGAAACTGTACAGTTCTCACCTGAGATAAGAAGAGATTTTTCTACCTTTTTTGGCAAGAGTTACCACTAATTGCACAATTGCACAGAGCCACAAAACTACAACAGCAATGTAAAAAACACATTTGTTGCAAGGACTTTCAAAAGTTAGAAGCTTTGAATGATTTGTGTATTTTTTCATCCATCATCCTGACCTTCTCTGCTTGATGTATGACGTTAGGCTGCCTCATGAGGGACCAAGTAGTTTTGTGGAGATACAATTTTGTGCAAATGACAGAACCTCAACAACACAAAGAAGTGCTATTTTTTCTCATTCTTATACTGGAGATGGGAACTCTCACAGGGTCTGACAATTTCTCAGCAGCTGTTTCTTGACATCTTTCATCAAGAACCAGAAATTTTAGAATAATCCTTCACATTCCTCACCGACATCAAGGTGGCTGCATTTCTGCAGCAGTTTAAATTTCTGCAGCAGTTTAAATTCCTGGGCAGCCCAACACAGAACATATTACAGATATCTAACCTGGTTACTGGAAATGTGATTTCATTCTTGAAGAAAGCAACAAGTAATTTTAGTAATTTCCTTCCCGCAACAAGACCATCTTCAGAAAACACTACTTTTGAAAACTTCATAGTTCAGGAGGTATTCTGCACAAAAACCACATGTGTTTGTATGTATGTAGAAAACAGCATTTTTTATGCAGGAAATGCCATTTTCAAAAAAAATGATGTTTCCCGCACATATAACTGTGCTTTGTGTGCAAAAACAAACAAACAAAAATGTGCAACTTTTGAACAGAGTAAGTCCTTAACTTAAAAAGTTGCCCTCAGTCCAGGATTCTCCTTATCAGAGTTTTCTAATACTTGAGAACGTTTTTTTTCAATCAGTTTTAATATGTTGTTGAATATTCTTTCCATCCATAATCACAACTAATGTTTGCATGGACATCTCAGCAGGAGAACCCTATAAAAATAGATATCTACATTGTTCTTTTACTTGAAAGTAAATAGACGGGACCCCATCTAGACTGCAACCTTACCTTTGGTGATTACTGTTGGCAAAGGTGAGTGACAGCACTCACAATCAGAAAGTATTCATAAGCAGAAATTGAGTAGCGAACAGTCCCTCACCATTAAGCCCCCACCCAGTGTCTAGAAAAAAAATAAATCAAGCTTAGTCTTTTTTTTTCCCTTAAAGGTTGACTTGCACATACTAATTGTGTCAGAACTCCTGATGAGAGGTTCTGTCAAATGTGATCTTCAAACATGGAGAAAAAAAGACTACAGAATGAAAGGGGGAAATGCAGACTACAAAATTAAGGAAGAAACAGACTTGGACATACTGATGCATGAAAGGAGAAGATGTGGCTAAGACCAAGAAACAGGAGATGACATCAATACATGCTATTCCTAAACTCTCCAAGAGAAATCCAAACAAGCAACTATGGAGTCCAGGTATGCTAATATTACTACTTTATAACTATTACTGACAGCTTTGATCCTATGCTTCACAACATGGGACAAGGCATTCACTTCTTTTGTTTCTTTCAGACATAGGCCCTTTTCACATGGCATTCACCATACGAAAGGGCCTCTGGAGCGTTGTGCAAGTGCGAGGAGCCGTCCACATGATGTCCTCGCAATTGTGTGATGCTGCTGGGGCCAGCAGGTGCTGATCACGCACTATTTCATTTTCAGCTTGTAGACAAAAATGGTGCATGATCGTGCATTGCTCCAAGGCCCTGCATGCACTTACCATGCGTGTGGAGCCTCCAGAGCCACAGCGCTCACACTTCCTGCTCCAGTACAGCCTGGGAAAATCCCAGGCTGTGCTGTGGAAGGAAGAGGGAGAGCTCTCACACTGCCTGCTCATTAGCAGGCAGCGGCTGTGGAGGTGAAGCAGTGGGGACGCGAGAGCCTCTTGCAAGAGGCTGCTCGTGCGATCCCCGCACCCCAGCGCCAAGAAAAGGTAAGTTGCAAAAAGGGCCATAGTTTTGCTGCTGGCAAAAGCAACAGCAGAGATCCATTCAGTAACCTTATGGGCAATTTTTTTTCTTATAATACTCAGAGGATGCCCTTTGTTACCCCATCCAACTACAGAACACTGTCCCTTCAAGCCAAGGAGTCCTGTTCAGTTCTCTTTTATTGCTAGGCAAATCTTCTTCCAAGTTCCTTTAACTCAGCTGAAGCTGATGTTAGGGCTAATACAAGCTGTTGCTAGGCCTAATACAATTAGGCGAGAATAATACCCTTGAGGCCATATTAAAAGTGAGGCCATCAGTGGCCCTTCACTGTCTTACTTTTTCAATTCAATCATAATACTGAGTATTTCATTCCAGAATGATAAAACCCATCAATTTTTAGAAAAATAAAAAGTGTTTCAGCAACAGCTAGTTCCTCCTAGTGCAAGCTAGCAACCTAGCAAAAATAAAAGAGCTGTAAAGCAAAGCTGCAGTAGAATGAAGAAAATTGTTGGGAATTCATCACTTCACTTTTGTGATATTTAGATCCTGAAAGACAAAAAGCAGGATTTGCTATTGCCTTATTTTAGAAATCTAGCAAGCACACACAGTCTTTGGAGATTACCACAAATCCCTATTGGAAACATAACACTCTTGTAGACAAGAAAGTAACTGCAATGAGGTCATTAGCAGCACAAGAAATACTACAAGCCACTTGCAAGTAGAAATAGAAATACAGTTTGAACAATTTGCCTAATCGTAACATTTCTCTGGAACAAAGTTCTGATCATGCTGCATGTTGTTCCTGAGGGAGTTGCAACAGGCCATGTTGGTCAGCCTGGTGGGGAAAAGGGACTAAGTGGATTCTTGTCTCTTGTCCATGAAAAGTAGTGGAAGGAGAATAGTGTACATTTTTGGCATCCTTTTGGTGTAGAGTAGGGCTCTGAAGCTTTCTCTTTAAGGTCCCATGACCACAGATGTCAGGAAAAAGGCTGTTTGAGGCTAACCTGGAATTCAGCCTCTCACTTGTAGAATTCTGCAGTTGGGGCAGGAGTCCCCCGGGCTACCTTCCAGTTGTGGCCACGGGGGAGCAACCCAGTTCTTGGATTTCTCTTGTGGCTCAGTTGTTTCACCCAAGGGAAGGTTATGACAGTAGTCAAGGGGTGACACCTGACCTTAGCAGGACCCACATCAGGTTGTTTCCCCCTTGCTCCATTTCCAAGCCAATACAACTTGAATAGGTTAGAGCAAATATTCTGTGTCTGATCTCATTATTGGTCATCAAAAAAAAAAAGCTACAATAAGGTCATTAGTAGCACAAGAAATAGATGTTCCTAGAAGCAACATGGTTGGACTTGATAATAAAATGGTTAATAAATGTTCAATAGCTGTTCAATGGCTCAAACAAGAACATTTCAAGTGGCTTCAAGCTTTTAAACATGGAATATACCCTGAAAACATGGTATCTGCCTAGGACCCAGGTATCATACCCACCTCCAATATAGGCAGTGGTTTTATCCAAAAAGATCTTTGATACTTTTTGATTTTACGTTACAATAACACTTGTTTAACAGCAATTCTTGTTAAGTTTCTAAAAACAAACCAGTTATACAAATGTAACTTCCTTAAAGAAAACCCTGTGAACCCTGTCAGCAATCTATAACCCTCCATTGTTCAAGAAAGGAGAACACAAAATGACATAATTATTGTGTTGGTATATGCCTGCTCTTTGGCTGTTTCTGGGACACAACCACCATTAATTACAACTGTAGAAAAAAATACGCTCTGTGCTACACACTGCTCAAACAGCATTGCATCTGGCAAAGGTTATCCCAGTTCTCTTTAGAGAACTGTTTAATTCCTTTTAAGAGACAAACCTTTCATACTAATATAAAATGTATTTTAGAGAACCAGAAGCAGAGCTTGGAAAAGTTACTTTTTGGTAACTGGATTCTAGGAGTTATTGCCTGAAAAGCAACATTTCTAGGCTGTGCAACCTGACCATCAAAACAACAATCTGCCAACAATCTCTCTCATGTAGGTTCCCAGCAGCTTTAGCAACTGTACTCCTAATCTCTGTGTTACACAGATGCCTTTGTAACATATTCCCTGAGTCACATGTGCCTACGTAACTCTATGTTACACTGTTGTTGTTGTTTCATTTATACCCCACTTTTGTCCCATAACTGGAGTTCAAGACATTATACAAATATTAAAATAAATGCAGCTAAAACCATTTACACAAGTATAAATGAAAACTATGCTAGAAGTTATTGTTAAAATGCAATTAAACACACCTTAAAACAAATCCATTAATAGATCACAGATAAAAATCAGCAAAACCTCACACCATTTTAAAAGTATACAGTGAAAAACCCATTGCAGTCAATTTCTAAAAGCCATTCAGAATGCGAAAGTTTTCAGTTGCCAACAAAAGGGTGGCAAGGAGGGAACCATCCTAGCCTGCTTAGGGAGGGAGTTCCAAAGCCTGCTAGCAGCTACTGAGAAAGTCCTCTCCTGTGTTCCCACTGATGTTCCCACTAAATTCCTATTTTGGTAAGATTTCTTTTTCTTCAAAATGGTTTTTCTCCCCTACTACCCCAGCAGAGCTTGCTAAAATTACCCTATTTTTCATCCCCTTCTTAAGCAATAATTTCTCATTGTATACTTCTAGAAGCAGTGGTGGTTATCATGATGACCATGGTGGCCTCTATTTTGTATTATTAAGAGTAAGAAATATAACAAATATAACAGGAACAAGGAGCAAATGGAAGATCCTTCCATCTTTGGATATAGCAATAATACCTACACCTTCCTTGTACAAGTGTCAGGAGATCAACAGGATAAAATATATGAAGCACTTTGAACAGTCAAAAAAACTATATAAATAGATGAGAACGTATGAGTGCTCTTATCAAGATCCTGGGAAGTATAACCATCATTGGCCCATATAATGAAGATTCAGAAGCAGAAAAGATGAACATTTGTCCTAATCTATCTACAGTAAATATATTTGTGTGAGCCATTTGCTAGATACATGGCCCATCTAAGATTAAATATACTGGTGTGAACCCATCACAGGAAGCATTTCATGTCATCTGTGGAGAGCAGTGCAGAAAAGTCAGCATTGGTGATGCCCTAAATCATCTCAAGTTAATAGCAAATTTTATAGTGTCATTTAAATGCAGGCATTGAATCAAATCCTAATGCTTTAATCAAAAATTAAAATATATTTCATCACCATAGGAAGAAATTCAGCATCCATGACATCCATGTGACAAAAGCAGATTTTGTCATGTAGCACAGTGTTGGCTATTGACTCCCATATCAATGGAATGGCCCACTCTTGGCTTTAGTCCAACTTCAAAGGCACTATCCAAGTTGCTAAAAGTATTTTTGGGCTAGGACTCAGCACCTCAGGTTGTTCTTTAGAAGGTTAAACTAAAACCCAGATAAGATTCACTGCCTTCACAACATGGGGAACACCAGCCACCACTGCACAAAAGTTGTTATTTCAAAGGAGATGAGGCATCCACTGACAGGGTACCACCAACTAGAAAACAAAAAAGAACAGAATGCTTTTTGTACTGAACAGTGGAGAGCATAGTTCCTTCCCTTATCTTATCAAGTGATTTTTCTAGAGACGAGAATCAACCTGGTTGTGCATTGTTCAGTACATGACCTCTAATGGGTGTCCTGAATAGCAACTGCTCCATTGAAGAAGATGTTTGGTGACATGGCCTGTGTTTCTCTCCCTTTCTGGGAAGTGGCATTAGGCACACAATATCCATTGAAAAAACCCCACAAATACTTGCAGTTTGTATGAATGAATGTGCATTGTGACAAACCAGTGTGGTTGCCTTTCTTGTTCTGTGAGGCAGGACCAAGGCCTTCTTTGGGGCTACAGCTGTCAGAATCTCTCGGCCAGCAGAGACCCTTGTTACCACACCTATATACTATGTCCTGAGGAGCATAATTATTTTATATCAAACATAGTGAGCCATAGAGATCTACTGGAAGGACATGTAGGCAAGTAGAGCTATGGATATAGATCAAAGAATAGCCCTGTTTTCTGTCACACATCCTAGGTGAATCTTGGAAATTGTTCTCACAGACCATTTGAATGGATTTTCAACAATAATAGGACCAAGAGGAGACAAGAGGTCTCTGGGATCAAATTAAAATTTCAAACAGCCAGGAATGTGACACATTGGAGGCATGCATCCCTGGATGAGATAGTCATCGTGCAAGAAACTACAAGGACACCTGGCTGTATTTTCTTTGAACTACAAAGCTGAGATCCATCTTCATAAAAATTTAGCCATCTGGTCCCTAGGACATGTTCAGCACTATATTAGAACCCCTTTTTCTCTTCCATTTCGGAGTTCTCCCAGACTTATAAGCAATCCCTCTGCCAAGGAAAAAGTTCCTCTCAGCCCCACACTTAGGCTGAGTTGGGCTCTCTGCTTGTCTTTTCCTAGCTGAAGACTTCTGGAATGATACAGTATTACCCAAAACCCCTATCTCTCTCTTTCTCTTAATTTTCACCTCTTTCTAATTTCTGTAGCATCTGGCATGATTGTGTGAGTGAGTGCAGCAGAATGACTGTATGGATTTTGACATATTTTCCAATAAAATACTTAAATTTGAACAGTCATCTTGATTCTCTGTGATCCAACTCCGTAAAGCTGGGCTCAAGATCCTTAATTACTCTGCCCTCTTTGCATTGCTACAGCAGTGTTCATAGCTAATTTTCCCCACAAATGATAATTCTTGCAGGCATTGGGAATTCCCTAAGAGACTCCCAGCAAGCAGGTAACACCCTGGCCATGCTTGTTGTGGGATTCTGAAAGATGTTAGTAAAAGTGTAACATTTCGAAGTTTTGGAACAAATTATCAATCTCTCTTTATTCCTCAGAAGAAGTGTTGTGGTTATGCTTATTTTTTTAATAGCTTATATCCTAGATATCCAGGTCTGAGGCCTTACACACTTATTAAGAGAAATAGACTGACTTTAAGCTTATGTAAGCCAACTATGTTAGCATGGGCACCACATGGGTGAAGCCTGCCCTCAGACTACACAAGAGATTAAAATCCACCAATTTTACAAATCAATTTCTTTATTAAAGAACAAAACAGAGAGAAGTTCTGAGTGAAATGAACAGCTAGTTAACTAAATGTATTGCTACCTTAGTTGCTTTCTTGAGATGAAGATCCCAGGCCTTTCTGCTGTATGTTTAAGCCATTCTTACCTACTTATTCTTTATGTAAAGACAAAGGTCTTTTTGCAACCAAAAAGATTTCTCAAATTCCTTGAGGAATCATTCCTTGATTCCTAGTCTCTAACAAAGACTAGGCAGTCTCAGAGACAAAAAAATCACAGTGGTGAAAAAAAGTCTGGTCATACATCCAACATGTGACTTCTGTGGGGATGAAGCCATTTCCATACTACATTGTTATGGTGCTATTATTCCACTTTCCTGTGGAATCCTGAGGTTTGCAGTTTAGGGAGTGAATTCTACTCAGCCAGAGAACTCTTTGGTCTCTGTAAATGACAAACCCCAGAAATCCACAGAATGTGGAAAGTGGAATAATAGCACCATAACAGTGTGGTATGGAAATGGCCTGAGTTAATCAGGAATTTGCATGGAAGTGCAACCTTCAGCTACTCGATCATTTAGATATATTTTCAGAGTGGAGGAGGAAAGGATAATGGATTTTCTACATGTGTGCAAATCACAAATCCTCTATACATGTTAGCAGTCTAAGACCATTTCTGCACTACACTATTATAGTGCTATTATTCCACTTTCAGCATCCGGTGGAATTCTGGAGTTTGTAGTCTACTGAGGCCAATGAGGTCCCTGGTTGAGAATTCTAAATGCCCCTCCCTAAACTACAAACCCCAGGGTTCCATAGGATGTTGCAAGTGGAATAATAGCACTATAACAGTGTAGTGCACAAATAATATGGAGAACACTATCCGTAAAGGAACTTTCCATAAGGCATGAATAAGATACAGAAGTCGCGACTCACAACTGAGGCCCTTTTCACATGGCATTTTCCATGCGAAAGGGCACCTGGAGCGTTGCGTGATTGTGAGGAGTGATCTGCATGATGCACTCACAATCGCGCAATGCTCCAGGGGCCGGCAGGCACCGATTGCTCACCTTTTCATTTTCGGCTAGAAGCTGAAAATGGTGCGCGATCATGCATTGCTCCTGGGTTCTGTGCGAACTTAACTGGCGTGCAGAGCCTCCAGAGCCACACCGGTCATGCTTCCTGCCCCAGCGCAACCCGGGAAGGTTCCAGGCTGCACTGCAGAAGGAAGAGGCGAGGCTCTCATGCAAGCAGGCAGCTCATGCGGAGCCAAAGGACCCCAGATGCAAGAGCCTCTCTCCCGAGGCTGCTCACGTGATCCCCACACCCCAGCACTGGAAGAAGGTAAGGTGCATAAAGGGCCTGAATCTCCATTGTCTTTTGTTAAGTGCTTTTTTCCCCTGTTACACTTTTAATATACACTATTGCCCATGCATCTTGGGAGGTCATAATTATTTTAAGCAGAGCATAATACTTAATTTTTAAAAAGAAAGCAACCTAGCTTTCTGCTCTCCCACTTCTCCCTTATCATCATTTACATTTATTCAGTACTATATGCAGCATGAGATCTATGCTATACCACCCTCTTCAACCTCCCAGATCAAATAATAAGTAAGAATGTAAGACAGTTAAATGAATTTACAATGTTATTAATCCCCCTTACTCTCTCATCTTCTCCAAACTCATTTTAGCCTTATTTTATTCATTCTGGGCATGAGTGTCATTCTCAATGCCTCCTGGTGATCTCTGGAAGATTAGTTTTAGAACGGTAGCAGAGTTACCCTCAAGTGACTCCTGAGCATATGCCAAAGACACATGTGCAAATCAACCAATTTGGAATTTATGAGGACATGGACACAAAGGGTAGCAGCAACAGAAATGACAAAGCAGAAGTGTCCCATGCCTTGCTATTGTGATTTACTGTCAAATCAGCTAATCCAGTGATAAACTAAACCCAATCTGATGGTCATCAAACCCCTGTTAATCAATGGCCATGCTCAGGTCTTGCAAACTCAGGGCCATGGCTTCCCTAATTGAGTCATTCCATCTGTTGTGTGGTCTCACTGTTTTCCTACAACCTTTCACTTTAGCCAGCACTTTTTTTTCTTTTCCAATGAATCATCTCAGGATGTGCCCAAAATTAGATAGCCTTTGTTGGTTTCTAGTGAAAAGTCAAATATCTTGAGCATATAATATGTGGGAAACTTGCACACATCCTGGAAACACTCCCATTTGGGTAAGTTTCCAACTCCCTCCCCTAAGCAGCTCAGAATGCACAGAGAACAGTGACAGGAGTATGGCACATTTGCACCATTGTAGAGTTTTGGAACCAGGTGTCTGATAACAAATGAACTGGGGAACAATGTATGTCCACATTCTGCTGCTACATTCTGCTCACCTAAGGGAGCACGGAGAGCCTCAGCACGTACTGCCATGTTTGGCCAGCTCTGGTTCTTCTGCAACTACTGCTATTGCCTTGATCCTCAGACCTAATCCAGGAAGAAAGAGAGTGACATAGAAAGATAAAGGATGTGTCCACACTGCACTATTATAGCACTTTGATATGGCTTATATTCCATAGTTTCATGCTATGGCATGCTGGGATTTGTAGTTTGGTAATATTCTTTCATGCCCTCCCCTGAACTACAGTATTAGTGCCCTTGAAATGCCACTTGAAACTACAGATCTCAGAACTCTATAAGATCAAGCCATGGTAGTTAAAGTTATATTAGTGCTATAATTGTATAGCATGGATACACTCAGAGAGAAAGTGTTCTTTTTCTTTTCTTTTCTTTTCTTTTTTACAACTTTCTCTGTTGCTCTGATCATGGCCAAGATGCCAAGGTGAACCAGAGATAGAGTGATAAAAAGAGAAGAAAAGTTTTTGATTTTTTTAAAAAGATAAGCTTTGCCATAAACATTTTAATTATGCAGAACCCATTTTCAAGTGAGAATTTCTTCTCCTGCTGGGGCCACTTGTGTTGCTAAATGACAAAGGGCTACTGTTCTTCACTTTCTGGTGACCATTCTATTGGACTATTGCATTGTGGTATCTACAAGATGACATGAGGGACAGTTCTTAAACTTTATATTGTACCATCTGTGCTTTTCTCAAGCTAGTTGCAGAAACAATGGTGCATATTCTTGATACCTTCTTTGGATACCAGTTTTCAAGGCCAAGTGCAAGAAGTGGGTTTTGACTTTGATACCATTAAATGGTTAGGATCTCTGATATCACCAAAGGATATTCCACTGAATTCATAGAACTTCGTTTCCACTTCAGTGCATGAGCGTAGGATTGCGGTCTTAGCAAACTGGAAATACTGTATGTTAAAAAAAACCCTATCCTGTTCAGTTTATATGCATATTGGGGAATCTAACAGATGGAAAACAAGAGCTACTTAGGATGCCAATGGCAACAATTGTTCTCTTTTAGAAAGAGAGAGAAAGAGATGACACACTGATAACTCCATAAATTGAATGGGATACTATCTGTCGGAAGCTTTATACTAAATGTCAGGTGCCACTATTAAACAAAGGCTGCCCTTTATGGGTTTTATAACAGGGCAGGAGCAGGGAAACTGGGCTCTGTGCCTTTAGGCAATCTCTGAGATGATTAGTAACACACTCTTTTTTCTGTTACTTTTCAGTTTTGATTATTAGGGTGTTTTCACTTTTCTTCTAATTTCTCTCTCTTCAAGTTTATAGGCCAGCAAACCTTTAAATATCACACAAAGGATTTGAGCATAAATTGGACAAATTTCAACACAACACAGTCTGAAAGTCTTGACTGTTTCTTTTGAGAAAGGGAGGGAATGACAAAAGCAACACAGGAAGAATACTCTTAATACTCTGTGCCTGATTTTGTGGTTCTTTGCAAGGCGTGCCAGTGGTTATGTATACTAAACTCAGACTGTAATATCTAGACCATAGATTTCAGTATGTGCAAGAAGGCAATAAGAACTGCTAACAAGTGCATTATTTCCATGGACTGTATATAATGTAGATTTGGACTTGGAAGTCCAGGGTTCAAAGTTCTCAGCCGTGACACCTTAGATAAGCGAGTATTTCTTACCCTAATCTACTGTACAGCATTGGGAAGATGAATGAGGGAATTAATTAATGGGTAAACCAATGGGAGATGAGAAGTTTTTGAAAGATGTAAAAATTTTAAGCCAACAGAGAAAACATAGAGCCTAGAACAAAATGTTTATGGGGTTTGGAACATCAAATATTCCCCTGCCAACATGTCCAGTGTCCTTGGTGATACTGACTGAGGAATGCTGTGTGTAGATTCATGGTTTTCTTGAAGAACAGTGTTAAATCTATATATTTGTCTCTGCCCCACAAAATTACTTTTGAGCAAGACATCACTGCAGCCTATCTTGGTAGATCAGTGGTTCTTAACCTAGGGTCCAGGGACCCTTGGGGTAGTGGTAATTGTGGTAACAAATCCAAGGTTCAAGGCAGCTTATAAACTAAAGCCATTTCCGCACTAACCTGTTACAGCGCTATGATTCCACTTTCAACATCCTATGGAACCCTGGGGTTTGCAGTTTTGGGAGGGGCCAGACAGCCCCTCCCGAAACTGCAAACCCCAGGATTCATAGGATGTTGAAAGTGGAATCATTTTCAACAGGCTAGTGCGGAAATGACCTAAGTCAGGTATAATATAGTTAATACTTACAAAAGATCAACATTAAAATGGAATTAAGATGGAATGTTAGCGACAATGAAAACAATCCATAAAATACAATTTAAATATTAAAAGTCATTTTTAAAAAACAATACAATTAAAACAATACAGTGCACTCTCAGCAGCCCTTTCTTTAAAAAATTACTGTCGATGAAAGGGCTAAAACGAAGGGTTATTCTAGCCTCCCTAGGAAGGAAGCTCCAGAGCCTAGGGGCAGCTAAGTAAAAGGCCCTGACCTTGGTTCTGTGTTGCACTGTCAGGAAAGATACATGGCTTCTATCACCTCATAAGTCAAACCTAGCAAGACCATTACTCAAAGGCAGGAAATACATTCTCTGCAATGAATTTGGTATAATTAAAATGCCTCACACAAAGTACATAAAGGTCTCATGATGGCGTATGATGAAATCAGTTTGATCAATTTAAAACAATGTAAGCAACAAAAATTATTTTAAAAAGCTAAAAACATATTAAACAATTTAACTAGTTAAAAGATAACAGATCAAAATTGTTATAATAGTTTAAAACAGTTTTAAAGTATGCACATGTGGGTTTGTGCAAAAGCAATTAAGCCCAAAAACTTTAGTAAATAATCAGGTTTACACTAGGTGCCAGTATGATAGCAACATTGGTGCCCCTTGGCCTCTAAGGGGAGGGTATTCCATAAATGAGGTTCCACAGCAAGGAAAGCCTTCACACGCACGCACGCGCACACATGCATGCACACACACAGCATAATGCCCTGAGTGATGGGAACATCCATCAGATTTCAAACCTTGGTCAGGTGTATAGAAGGAGATGGACTGCTTCAAATAAAGTATCCAGATCCCAACTAGCAATTGGATTTAAACTATTGAATTGTTTTTCTCTCCTAAACTCAACTATGCATTCAACAGAGTTGTCTGATACTAGACTATAAACATGTCAGATCAACTTTCATGGCATTGTTAGTCTCATAAAATTGTTTTACTGTTCCTGTTTCCCCAAACAGCACAGCATTGCATCTCGTGATATTGTTTTGCTTACCACAGGCATGATGCTCTGATGCAGCTTGTGCCCTAGGAAACGTGCCAATAAAGAAGTAATCTAATACATCTAAAACTCTTGTCCATATTTCTCAAGATTTTTTCCCCTTGTCCATTTGTTCTTAGATGACATGGTTTCATTTTGGGCCATTTTTGGGGAGGAGGGTTGAGTTCTCATGGCCTTTATGATTCTCCAGGTAAATCATAACTGGGCCTGCAATACTTTGAAATGGAAGGAGAGGAATGTAGTGCATGAAATGTCACTTCCCCCACTCCAAAAACAAACAAACAAACTTTAAATTCCTGACTTCCTTGAGTGTTTACATACCTAATAGCCATAAAAAAAAATTCAGCACAACATAGAAAGAAAACGGTGTTACCACAGTTTTCTGGCCCGAGCTTGGGGGATATTAGATATCATTTGATATCAATAATTTGGCCTTCACCTATTCCTCTCCACATACTTGCAAGGCCCCTGGACAAGCACGCATACAGGCACGGCTGCAAATCGCTGAAATATTCCAAACTAATACAGGCAAGCCAGAAATAGCCAGACTGCCTCTTTAGGAGACCTCAAGGCAAGTACCACATTATGCATGCACCCTACTTACAAAGAACTCCCTGCCCCGAGCAGGCAGCTTGACTAGCCAAATACTCAATTGCCAAGCGCTCTGCGTTTGCGTACTGGCTACTCTATTGACAACTCTGTCATAACCCAATCATGTAAATCACTGACTTTTCGGAGGCTTTGTCTCCAGCCCGAAACTCATTGTTATCCCCAAGAACGGACCAGCCTGCGACCACATTTTCCCCTATAAAATCCTCTGACTTTGAGTGCTTCCTCAGATCACTCTTGGCTTCCATCCCGCCTTGCTGTCACTTCGGCAGACGAGCCTTCCCCTCAGCTCCTCGTGCTGAGAATCCCTGCTCCCACAAACTTCTTCTACAGACTACCCGGACTTCAGGATAGGTGTAGTATTTCCCATACAAAACATCCTCTTAAAAACCCTCTATCCCACTCCAACCTTTATTTCTATAGTTCTCTGTGTGAGTGTGTTGCATACATGTGTTTGACTGTATATCAATAAAAACAACAATTATTATTTACTTCTGTTTGCTCCTTGACTCAGCCTGACCCCGTAGATGCTGGGTAAAAGATCTCGCTGCGTTGCCCTGCCTCTCATAGTGCTAGCTTGTGCTCTTCGCTAATTCTCAACTTTGTAATATTTGGAGGGCACTTAGGTGTCCCTCATGGGACCACCAGAAATCAGGGTAACAATGGAATAAGATACTGCAATAGGACAACTCTTCTTGCACTGTGCTGAATGTCAAATCAATCACAGCATGGGGCTGGAGGACAGCAGTGTAAGATAGTCATGGCATCAGCAAAATGGATGAACTTAGGTCCTCTTCAAAGTCAGGCATCCCAAACATGGGGTCATAGGGAAAGGTCCATCAATGAGGCTGAAAAAACAGGGCTGAAGATCTGGTTCAGAATTCTTTGTGGTTCCAGATAGAGAACATCTCATAAATATATGGTGAGAGATCTAAAGTGCAAGGGCTGCTGAAGACCTGAATCCATTTTTAAGAAAGAACTGTAACAGAAAGAGATCATTCATATGCAAGGCTATTATCTTGAGAGGAATAAAAATTCACTGGGATTTAATTTGAGAAATGTATGCTGACATTTATTTAAATCTGATTTTCCCATTTTTCCCTGTCCTGAACATCAGCTCTGGATGTCAGTCTTTAATTCTTGCATGTGAAAATGAAAAATTTCAAAAGTTTTCTTCCCTTTGGGTACAATTACAAGAGTTTTTGTGAGTGTTTTTGACATTTGGGGAGTTTTTTCATAAATTTTGATAAGGTTTTTTTTATGGAATTAACTTCATAATTCGTACAAACTGCAATACATTTACAACAAAAGACTTTCTTGTAGAAAAAGAAAAAGAAAGCAATGGTCTTGTCACTCTTGTGAAGGAATGAGAAGCCTTGCAGAGAATGGCAGTTTCTAATAGGATGTCTCAACTTCCATATTAAAGATGAGAAATTTTGTGAACATTCTTTACATCCCTACTTTCACCATGGACACAGTTTATTGCTGTTCCCAACCCTTGCCAAAATCTATCCAGAGTCTACATGTACCTCACTCTTTCCATTGCCATTCGATTATCTCAATCTTTGTCAAAAGGAAGGTAGTCACGAGATGACAGCTATTAGAATGTTACTTCAGGTTCTCATGCCCGCAACAGTAGTGTTATGAGTGGGAAATGTTCAGCTCTATTTTTGTATACTACCACACCTATTACTTGCACATGAGAATAAAAGCATGCTATACTAACTGCTTGTTTGCGTGTTCCTTTATAGGAGTTTATGCACAGCATATATTGATGATTACTTCCTGCTTGTTCACCATACCCTCTCCCTTTCTGCTTCACTCTAACTTGCAGTCATGTTTCTCTTCTCTCTTTCTGCTCCATTAGACCATGTATTTGATTTTGCGCCATTCTGTGTAAGTACAGTTGCTTCTTTCTTTCTCTCCTGAGGGCTGTTGTAGGACATGGTTGTTCAGCTTTTGCCTTGCCAGTAACTCTGCCTTGCCAGTTACTCTTCTTAAGAGATCCAGTATTATCCTCACACTTTCCAACAAAACAGTAGAGCAATTTTAGCCTTTTCTCCTCCTTCACACCATCAGCTTCCATCATGATGGCAAGAAGTTTTGAACCAAATGAGTACTCTGGTTGAGTATTCTAAATGTCTCTCCCAAAATTACAAACCCTAGGATTCCATCAGACAGAACCATGATAGTTAAGACAGAATAATAACACTATAAATGTGCAGCATGAATGGTCTATGGATATAAAAACTTGCCTATGAGCTAGTACTAATTAGGAAAGGGATGAAATGGGTCCATAGTCATTGCCTCTTGGAGTACTGTGGACAATTGGATTCTACCAGAGCTACCATATTGCTTTTGGGCCTACCTCTCAAGCCATTATTTTGGATCCCATTCTTGCTTATGGATTTCAGTGTTCTAGTGATACATACACACACATGCACACACCATACTACAGGGTGAGAGAAGCTGCATGTCTAATTTGTGTGTATGTGTGTGTCATGCTGAGAACCTAAGAAGAATAACACTGTAATTATAGTGATCCTTCTGTAGCCAACATTCAGGCAAATGATAGTAAGACCAGAAGGAGAAAGAGAGAGGAAGAGAGCAACCCAATAGATGAATTCCAAATCAAAATTTATTTGTGCCTGTTTATATTCTTGTTAAGGTAATTTCCTAGTAGTGGGATGTAAGAGGGTTAGCTTTATAGCTTTTACTCCACCTCATGTTTATCCTGCTCTCCAAGGAAAATATAAACATTTTGCAAAAATAAAAAAAAGAAGGAAGAAAGAAAGAAAGAAGGAAACCACCAATTTGCTTTCCATTTGGCAAATGAAAGCTCATTCCCCTTGTGTTTAGCTGGAGATTAAAATTAAAATACAAGTTTGTGTTTAACGACAACTTCAAATTATATAGCTTCTTATGCCAAAGCATTTTTGAGTAATGACAGTTGAACACACTGACTTCAACACAGCTGTGGGGATGCTGTGTTGTTAGATAACCAGAAGCTTTTGTGCTGTTGAAAGAGATCAAGTACAGGGCATACATGAAACCAGTGCAGCAATGTGTGTACGTGTGTGTGTGTGTGTGTGTGTGTGTGGCAAACATTATCACTAATTTGCCAGTTATAGTCCTTCATTTTCCTTCATTTCTTTTTTCAAGAAATCAAGGACACATAAACTCAAAGTGCTTGGCTGATCTCCTCATTTGGATGAGATATAGCATGCTTTGCAGAATTTGGAAGGAGGACGAGTGATATGGAAAGTGATACATTAAATCATTGCTTTAAAAAACTAGTGCTAAAAAATAGCGGCAGTGAAAAAGTTCAATAAGTAAAAACACAGCTCCATTGATGTTGAACTGTTATTATGTATTGTTTTATTTATAAACCATCTAATATAATTATCTAGACAATATACAAATAGAAAATGAAATAAAAAAAACACTGTTCACTTTTAAAATCCTTAAAAAGTACAAAAAGAAAACTGAAATCAATATATGCTAATCAGTTAAGTAACATCAGTCATATCAAAAGTTAAAGTCATTTTTACATTAAGTCATTTAACTACCATCATTGCTCTGGGGAAAGAACTAGGCTAAAAAATGCGATTAAAAAGACTAAAAAGGTACTTCTTGGACTACAGCTCCCAGAATCCCACAGACAGCTTGGCCAGTTGGTATTTTAAGAGTTATAGCGTCCAAAGGTAATTTTTCCAAGCTCTGAGTTAAATCAAAAATGAAAAGATTGGTGCAGATGGAATGCCACGTATGATGAGCCAGCTGCATAACTGTGACCTTTGAGTTCATGGTACAACTTTCAATTCACTGTGACAAAGCCAAATTTAATGAAAAACCTGCAAACCTTTAGAGAAGGATGGGGAACTACTTTCTATAAGTTGGAATTGACTCATGGAGGGGTAGAGAAATATTAGGAAGAACAAAAAATGGATGGGTCCTTAAGAAGAATGTAAGGACCCAAAGAAAACAGGTAAGACAAAGAGAAATATAAAATAGACTCAGAATACATCCTATATAAAAGTTTTCTTCCATTCAACTTTTACTTTCTCTTTCATGAGCACCTACACTTAGCATTCTTTGGCTACAGAACCAAATATGCTTAATACAGGTTGCAAGTGTGGATTATCTCCTAAATTTACTTCAGTTTTTGCCTGCCCTGAGGCCATATGCTTTCCCCAGAAACTCCAGTGGTTCTGTGTTCATAGAATCATACAGCTGCAGGCGGTCTCATAGGTCATCAAGTCCAACCACGCAGTCAATGTCAGAAATCCAGCTAGAGCATCTCCAGCAGGTAGCTATGTAGCTTCTTCTTCTTCTTCTTTTTGAAAACATCCAAAGAACGAGGCCCCACTGCTTCTCTAGGTAATCAGTTCCATTGTCAAACAGCTCTTATTGTAAAGAAATTCCTTTTAATTCAGTTGAAATCTACAATCCTGTAACTTAAACCATTAGACTTGGTTCTGGGCCAGCAAAGAACAAACCTCTACCCTTCTATCTCTAAAGGGCTGTCTACAGCCTTTTAGATGTTTAAAGACCCTTTCCACACGGGGTAAGTAGTACGGTGTGGTGCGACCTCTGACGGAGGTCATCTGCACCGTGGGAGCGGACTGGGTCAGACTACTTGTCGCAGTTCCGCACCTCAGCCCGCTCTGGAGTGACCCAAAGTGGCCGCGCAGCGTGCTTTTAAAAACCTGTTTTTACAGGTTTTTCAAAAGCATGGAGCATGCCACTCTGTGCCACTCCATTCCCGCGCTCCGGTGCAGATCTGCAGGCGCACACCAGTGCGTGCCTGCAGATCTGCCGGGGGCAGGCTTCTGGCTAGTGAGCTCCTCCAGTTGGTGGAGAGCCTCAACCAACCGGAAGCCGCCATTTTGGATGCCAGAGCCACCATTTTGGATGCTGGGGACTGTGGAACAGCAAGCTCGCGCTGCTCCACATGGGGACGGACTTACCTGGCTGCCGGTAAGCTCCATTTCAGCATGGTTTTCCCCGTTTCTCCCTCCACGTGCAGAAAGGGCGAAAGACTACAATTATGTCACCCTTCAGTCTTCTCTTTACCAGGCTGAATATGCCCAACTCTCTCAACTTTTCCTCATACTTTTCTTCTTCAGACTTCTTATCATCCTTGCTGCCTTTCTCTCAACCTGTACTATCTTCTCTATATCCTTCCTAAAATGAGGTGCCCAAAACTGAATGCACTGTTGGTTCCCACTACTCTGTTAGTGTAAGGGAAAAGATATTGTCCATATTCATAGAGACTGTTAAAGAATGCTGGGTCAGACAGTCCAGGTCTGCAGTAGGAAAGAGTTAACTGGTTCACTGAGCTGCTATAGCAACTCAAGTTGTAAATAACTCTGCCTCTGTCCCAGCGCCGCCAAGGTCAGCAACTGTGGCTGAGGCTGAGAAGTGTATGTCTGCTTCCACTGGCCTTGTAGATATGAGTTTGTTATGTCTTTGCCTGTCGTCTGGTTCACACAGGAACACAGCTGTGTTCTCACATGATTATGCCATGTATTTTGCCTACATAATATGCTGTCTGAGAATGCCTTGTGTACTTTGTGCCTTGCTAGCTGAACCTTTGACATGACTTGATTTGTCTTGTAGTGTTCCTGCTGTCTCTGCATTTTGAGACACACTTCCAATAAAGCTTTTTAGTACTTAGACCCTGGAAGCTGTGTGGCTGGCTTTATTTTTCCTGGCAACAAGATGGGGCTTTGCAGTGCCTTGCAACTCAGCCTGTTTGTGGATTCAGCTTCTTTTTCAGCTGAGACCCCAGTTTCTTTTGACGGAGACAATTCTTATTTAATAATAACAATGTGACACATACATGATCATGCCAAAGGCCAGGAACAGTCCAAGCAATATTTACATGGAACATCTAACCACATGGGAAAGAATTACTATACTTTTTGGATGTCAGCTTCCAGAACTCACTTGGCTGTGACTCCTCCTTGGTGTTTTTAAGTAACATGTTTAATTCTAGGATCATCAGAGTGCTTCTTAAGTTCCACTGATACCAACAGCATCAGAAGCATGAAACAGAAAGCTATCTTCGCTCACATGTTGTATTTTTAGAAATCCAGCCATGGGCTGGATGAAATTGTGTGACAGGCCCAGTTGTATAAGGGCAGGATATTTAAGATGCGGCATACAAAATGAACACTAATCTCAAGATTTTGGCAAATACAGACTACAAAATACACATTTTTTTTTCTTTGAGGGGCACCAGTGCAATTATTAGGGCCAGCCCTACCCTTAGGCACAGACAGATGGTCATCTCAAGCAGCAAATTTTAGGACTCATGAAATGAAGAACATTGTTAGTCATTAAAAAAAAACAACTTTATTTCTAAGTAAAGAGAATGTGAATCCATTCAGAGATTAAAGTGAATGCAGTAATTTATGCTTCATGTGTCAATAACATGGCTGCCTGTACTATCATTCAACTTGAAAGTGGAGGTACCATTTGCTACTCTACTCTGGGCAGCAAAAAAAAACAACAACAACAACCTTGGGCTCACCATGCAATTATTTTTTAGGGCTGGGATGAGAATCCTATGATCCTTCAGAAATTGTTGCACAACATGTCCGAGAAGCAGTATCCATTGACCCACTGGTACAGAATGCTGGCAGTTACAATCCAACAAAATCTGGAGGGCTGCATGATTCCCACTCTTCACTTAGGGTATCACAACAAATTACAAAACTTTTACTCAATTAATTAATCCTTACAAGGCTGATAATTAATCAACTCTATTTGCATACTAACAAAACCTGAATGTCAACGTCCTTTTGAGATACTGAAGGGAATATGAGATGCTATGGTCCTGATCCTGGTTGTTCCTCCTTCAACCTGATATTTTTAAAGTAAAATTAATCATCTTCTATCCTGGCTTTTAGTTGTGTTTTGTGTGCCTGCACTGTCTGTGTGTTGATCAATTTTTATTGCTTTATTGTTGTTTTGACATTGAATACATGACTCAGAGAGTTTATAAATACATGAATAAATCTCAATGGATTATATTTTCTCTTCCTAATTAAAACTGGCTTCCTTCCACTGATTAATCAATTAAAGCTTTTCACTTGCAAATCAAAAGATGAGCTTTGTGGAAAACAAAAGAAACCTCAACCATTTCAGAAGAACTTCTAAACAGTT
The DNA here is from genome assembly GCA_948472985.1 of Iguana delicatissima. Classification (NCBI taxonomy): domain Eukaryota; kingdom Metazoa; phylum Chordata; class Lepidosauria; order Squamata; family Iguanidae; genus Iguana; species Iguana delicatissima. The sequence goes on along the minus strand of CAOKZL010000491.1, from coordinate 116,777 downwards.
CTGTTTCATATGTGCCAGCCTGAACTCTGCCATCAAGTTTCCAATTGTTTCCTCAGTCATAGAACAAGTGATGTGAAACCAATTGAAGGCCACTGAACCACAAGAAGAGCATGTTTTCCTCATCAGTGTAGCTTTAGAGACACCTAGAAACTAAGCAAGAATGAAGTGCACTTGACTCTTCCGCAAACTATGTTAGCAATCCAATTTGCTACTACAAGAACTTTATCACCAAAAATATGTGATAACAATCTGTGGGAAAATATTGGGGAAGGAGACACTTTAACTTCCAGACTAGCAGGGGTGTATGGTGTGGGTGAGTGCCCTAGAAGTCTTCTGAACCAAAGAAAACCATAGCAGCTGCCATTGAATTTTGGCAACAACAGCAATGGCAGGAACCATGGAGACATCCACTGAATTTTGGTGTCAAGAGCAAGCAGGTCACAGGGCAGTTAGAGAGGTAGACAATGTGGCTTCCCACATTAAGTAAATTGCCCACTTTGAAACCAGTATTATAGGTTTCTAGAAGAACCAGTTTCCAAAGAAACCTGAACCCTAGCACCTCTTTTTCTGGAAATTAAATACAGATTTTTGAACTAGTTAACATTCAGAGCCCCTTCAGACTACACAGTTATAGCGACAAGATTCTACTTTAACTGTTTTGGCAATACCCTATGGAATCCTGGGATGTGCAGTTTAAGGAAAAGCATTCTTAGCAAGAGTGGTCTTTCAGTGCCTCACCAAACTACAATGCCAATAGAATGCAGCCATGAAATTAGACTGGAATCCTAGTGCCGCAACTGTGTAGTATGAAAGTGCCCTCCATCAGCTGACATGCAGGAATCTGTATGCACAGTGAAGTACAGGAAAAATTTTGCTATCGTTCTTTAGCTAGCAACTGCTTTGTGCTGCATGCATCACACAGAAGAGTTATATATTTTTCAGCAATGAATATTTTATTCCAACTTAATTGTATTAAACCTTTATGAGAATTGCAGCCTGAAACAACTTGCAATGATTTAGCCTAAGGCAAAATGAAATGACAGTCTCAAAATGTCTTTTTAAAATGAGCTTGAAAATGGAAATGAAGAAAATAGAACTCAAATTAACTTCATGGTAATGAAAACTGACCACTGATTTTGTCCAGTTTTGTGTTCAGCTATTTATGTGAACCACCCAAGCCACGTGCATCACTCCAAAACACCAACATGCATATATGAGCACAGAGGGAGGGACAGAGAATGAACAAATTTCATTATTTTGTTAGAAAGAACACATGTTGAGAAAGAGTTCTCTGTTGACAGAAGGTATTATTCCATTTCTATTAGCTGTATCCCTTCACAAGCATATTTGTTCAAAAGGCTATATTTGGTTAGGATAGGTGGGCTGATAGGGGGGGAAACCAGCAAAAAGTGTATCTGAAGCTGCTACCAACCCTTCATTGAAATGGATAAGGGATTGTGCACACATTCAAATTGTCCTTTCAACAAATTGTCCTTTCAAACATGGGTCCTTCAAGTTGTTGTCAGATATCTATTTTGGCATCACCAAACCCCTGAACTTCAGATTACATGAGAAAAGAGTTTCCCTCTGTATGGAATCCTTGCTCTTGGTGCCCTTTTTCTGCATCCTTACTTTCAGTGGACTCCCTGGGAATCACAGAAGACAGAAGTCTCTTCTTTTTTTTTTAACCTTTAGATTGTGTTTTTTGTTCTGTTTTTTTTTTGAAGCTAAAAACCCCACCCAGAGCCATCCCACCCTCCTTGACTCAGATAACACATGCTCCAGATGTTACACAATTGAAATTCTCATACCATAAATCACTATTGGCTATACCAGGTAGGATGACAAAAGCTGAAATCTAACATTGTTTGGAGGGCCACCATTCCCCTGCCTTCTAGACAAAATAGAGAATGAACGGTATAATCCATATATTTTCTCCTGTCAGCTTTGTTGTTCTTGCTGCGTTTCCCCATCCTTCTTGTCAGAATCTTTATTTTATTTTATTTTATTTTATTTTATTTTATTTTATTTTATCCCACCTTTCTCTGGAACTTGGTTTTTCAAATGTCTACCAAACACCTTGTGAATTAGATATTTGCATTTGTTCTACTGACCATCCACATTTTGTATCACAGAGTTGCTCTCCATTTATAAAATGATCTGCATGAAACAGGGCTTGCCTGTTTTCCTGCCTGAAGCAAAGCAAAAGCTGGCACCCATCTCCATACTAAGCAGTGTATGTGTGTGCGTACCCTCAAGTCACCTGTCACCTTATGATGACCCATGAATTTCATAGTTGTTTCTTAGGTGAGTAATACTCGGAGGTGGTTTTGCCAGTTCCTTCCTCTGAAATATAGCCTACAGCACCTGGTGTTCATTAGTGCTTTCCCATCCAAGTACTGACCAGGGTGGACCCTGCTCAGCTTCCAAGATCAGACAGATCTGGTGCATTTATGGCATTTAGGCCCTCATATTCTGACCAGACTAACAGATTAAACTTTGTCAGCGTGGCTAACACACTGGGAGCCAGGGCTGTTCTTAAGTCTCCAGAAATGCATGGTACTTCCTCACAAGACACAGTGGCATTCTCCTGACAATAGTCCAAGGGTTAAACCAGCTGGCTGCTATTGCAGAAATTAACAGGTACAGCACCCCTAAAAGATAGCCATCCAACTTATATTGAAACAAACTCTAAGAGACAGAGATCCCACTGTTAAAGAGCACTTGTTGCCAGGAAATTCCTCCTTATGCTTAGTCAGAATCTCTTTCCATTTCTATTTACCATTCCCTATTAAATTACTCTTAGTTTCGAATTGTCCTTTTACTTTTAAATTAGGAAAGATCCTCTATCCTACAACTGGAAGAGAAGACTATCATCATTCACATTTGACAATAAAATCAAGCTGTCGACTAGAGCCTAAAGAACAAGCCATCCTTAAGCAGGAAGTGTTATGGACATATGACAGAACATGCAAATAATTGCACAGTTTCTTGTTCATGAACACTCTCACTGAAACATTGCTGGGTTGGCAGTCCAATAACCCAAGATCTTCCAGTTGCCTAGTCTAGCCTGTAAGAGTAGTTTGTGGTCAAGAAATAGGTTGCTTAACACATAGCTTCACAACACTGGTATGTATGTTACCCATTTTGAAGAGAGAGAAAAGAAAAAAAACTGTGTTTTATTTCATTTTATGTAATCAACATATTTCTGATCCCACAAAATACTGGAGAAAAGCTTTTTTCTCCTTCACATTGTCATATTTTCTTTCCAATTATTCCTGTTTGTTATTTGAGCTACTTTTGTTCTCCCTTTGCCTGTTTATTCTATTTTAGAAAAAATATGAATACATTTAACTGTCCATCCACTCTAAAGATGAAAAAGCACATAAAAGCAGTTAAGAATACATTTCATCATGTGTTTTTTTACTCTTATTTTTAAGCTACTTTCCTGTGGCATGCTTAGCTGTTTTTCTTTTCCTCTTTTGCAAAATAATCATACAATATGAAAATCTCCACAATTTTTGTTCTGGTTTTCATTGTTACTTGTATTTGTCCCTTTTGTTCATTGTGAAACATAGGATGAGTCTGTAATATTTTAGAATGTTTCTGTTTCAACAACTCAAAAAACTATACTTTTTATTCTGAATTTTTTTCAGGGACCCTCAAGCAGTCAGTGAAAAAAAGTAATTCTTCACTGCTCTATTACTATTCAGTTTGTTTCATTTTGGTGGCATTTTCATACAACACTAACTTTTATCTTGTCTATGGTATGGAGTGCAAGTCACTTCAGAAGAAGGCTGGACAAATTTCACCAGTGATTTCTTGGAGAGCTAGCTGGCATGGAGGTCCTTGGCTTTTCAAAGGCTTTAAAATCTCTAAAAGAAACAAGGCAGAGAAACATCACAGGAACATATAACATAAACTCAATTGCGAAACAGCAACTGTATCTAAATTATTCTTTCAGAACATCCTGGAAGCAATTATAGAGGTACAATTATTTTGAGAGAAGTACTAGGTATGTCATTAGGCAGCATTTCATTCTCTTGTTCAGACAAAAGGTCAGTGATGACAGATTTTAAACTGCAGCATCTTTTTTTCCTCTCCCTTTGCTGATCTTAGAATCAAAATGAATGCCAGTGCCTGTGAAGAGGATGAAGCTCGATAGGATCAGGAGCAAATGCTGGTTATCACTGGTGTGTCCATCTAATACAATGCAGAGATCAGACATAGAATCATAGAATCATAGAATCATAGAAATGTAGAGTTGGAAGAGACCACAAGGGCCATCCAGTCCAACCCCCTGCCATGCAGGAAAACCCTAAAAGCACTCCCGACAAGTGGCCATCCAGCCTCCGCTTAAAAACCTCCAAAGAAGGGGACTCCACCACACTCTGTGGCAGCACATTCCACTGTCGGACAGCCCTGACTGTCAGGAAATTCCTCCTGAGGTTCAAGCGGAATCTCCCCTCCTGCAGCTTGCATCCATTGCTCCTTGTCCTGGTCTCAAGAGCAGGAGAAAACAAGCCCACTCCCTCCTCGACATGACACCCCTTCAAATATTTAAACATGGCTATCATTTCCCCTCTCAACCTTCTCTTCTGCAGACTAAACATACCCAGCTCTCTAAGTCTGTCCTCATAAGGCATGGCTTCCAGGCCCCTCACGGCCTGGAAGCACACGACCAGCGCAAGCAAAAAACCCAAAAAAAACCACACAGAGAAAATAAGCAAACAAACTCAGTCCCACAGTCCTGCAAAAACACCTATCAAAGTTGTCTTCACAGAGCCAGCTTACCTTCTGCTCTCTCCTCTGGAAGTCATAAACATCTTCACAAAATATTTGTGAAGGGGACATTTCTAGACAAGACACTGTTGGGGAAACTTATTGTAACTTATTGTTGGGGAAATTCCTCAAACTCTTGCTCTTCAAGCTTTGTATTTCATTCTGTCATCTTCCACACTAGCAAGTCCTCATCTTCTCTGGAGGTTAGTGTGACCTTCTTTTAGGGAAGAAAACAAAATTAACTCAATTTTCTTTTTGTTGATCTGCAAGGTGCTATTTTCCCTACAGCATTCTTGAACTGAGCTGCTTCACTCATTCAAAAATTATCAACAGAATAATTCTTTTTTTTATGTCATCTAAAAATGCCTGCCTCCCTTTCCTGTTCCCCATCTTTCTTGGAACAGCAAACATAAAATGCATAAAATGGTATTGATAGTCCAGGGCAGATTATAGCATACTTACTATATAGGAGTCTAGTGTCCATGTTGATTCTTAGGCCCTTTCCACACGGGGGAAAACATGGGGTAACACGGGGTAGGACAACCTCACCTGGAAGTCGTCTACACCGTGGTATGCGCTAGGGTGGTTAGAAATGTGGAGTTTTCCCACCTCAAACCACCCTCGCGCGGCCGCAGGGGTGGCGCCGCATATTTTATATTTCATGTGGTCTTTATGAAACACGTGCGTGCTAGCCCGTCGCAGCGCCCCATGGGGAATTGCAGGGGCATGCAAGCATGTTCCTGCAGAGCTGCCCGGGGGCAGGCTTCCAGCTGGTGTGCTTCTCCAATTGGCGGAGAGCCGCTGGAAGCTGCCAGCTGCCATTTTGGCCGCCGCCAGGCGCCGCCGGACACTGCCGCCATGTGGAGCAGCAAACGCGCGCTGCTCCCCGCAGCGACGGATCGACGTAAGCTCCGTTCCCACGTGCGCCACCCCGTTTTCCTGTGTTTCAGACCCCCCCGTGTGGAAAGGGCCTTAAATACAATCTGGACCCTCAGTTGCCTGGAGCATTTTGATTGCATTCAAATGAATGTGCATATTGCCACTCAATACAAGGCTAAAGGCCCTTTTCGCATGCAGTTTCTTTTGAGAGAGGGCCCCTTGAGCGTCACATAAATGAGAGCAGCAGTCCATATGATGCACTCCCATTTATGCACTCACAAGCCTAACGCATGCATTTTTTTATTTTTGGCTTCAAACCAAAAATGCTGTGCGGTCATGCAAGGCTCCCGGGGCCCTCGTGCACTCACCTGCCCTGTGGTGCATTGGACGAGCAGGCTGGTCGCACTTCCTGCCTCAGTGCTAGCCTGCAATTCCCAGGTTGCGCTGCGGTAGGAAGGGGCGGGGCGTTCGTGAGGTGCTCACACAACCGGCAAGCCAGCTGCGGGAGGAAGGACCAGCGAAGTGAGTGCCCTGCACAAGAGGCTGCTCACGCGAAAGCCATCCCCCACCTCTGCGAAAAAGTAAGATGCAGAAAGGGCCAAAGAATTGCCCAGTGTACTAATGTAGAGGTGGTATAGTACGTACAGCCCTACCTCCATGCACTTGCACCAATAGCCTCTTAATTATGCAATGCAATGCTTTCTCCAGGGCTATTTCTCCTAAGAGTACCAGATCAAGACTACTTCTCTTAAGACTACCAGATCCACTTCATTGGCCAAGCTGACTTTCTCACTCCTAAACTTTCTAAAGGACCACTGAGAAAGATGCTGAACTGCATCTAGCATCTGTATCTGGACTGCAGAATGAAGACAACATCAGCTCACATCATGGATTTGTCTTCCATTTGTAAAATAATCTATATCTAAAAGGGCTGGCCTCAGACATTTTTCTGTGTGGGGCAAAGAAAGACCCAATGCCCCTTCCATTCTGACCATCCTAAAATAGTACATTTTGGGCTTTTCCAGATTCATGCAAAGAAGGAAGAGCACCCACAACAGATCTCTTTACTTATTGTGGTTGGTACCTCTTTGTGTTACTCCCATATTGACAGAGGCTCTCCAATCTTTTTTTATTTCCTGTAAAAGGCAATGGAGGAAAGAGCTATATGATATCATGGGCAGTTTGGCCAATCACCATGCAACTCTCTTCAGTGCCTTTGCTCAGTGTTAGCTCTGGATGTTGAACCCCAATATGGGCATGACATTAAAAGGAACAGTATTCTGAAAATAAAAAATGTAAACTGCAAGAAGTGACTGTCTCCTCCCTCTTTTGCTCCCAGAAACAAGGAGGAGGAAAAGCCAAGGAACCCAATATAAACCACAAGTATAGCATTATATATTCCTTTGTGCTTTTTGTTTGTTTTTTGCAATTATTCTAGATTTGCTTTTTCAAAAAAATCCCTCTTAATGGGAATAAAAGATTACTGCTAGTGCTGGGAATTGCCACTGAATAGTGTAGGACAATAGAAGTATTGCTTGCTTATTTAAAAAAAAAAACAACTATAAAAACAAATACAGCAGCCAACAGCAACATTTTTCAGTGACCTTTGTTCAGCTCTGACAAAAAAAGAGCAACATTTTCCACCACAGTTGAAGGCAACTGGCTAGCTTGGAGGTTGCTGATAGGCCTGATGGGTACTGAGCTGTCATTGCTACTTTTTCCTATCATCTGGTCCCTGAAGTGAGCAGCTTCCTCTTCCTAATGGTGGGAATTGCACTGACATAGAAAATCTGTGTGCTCTAGCTGAAGGTGTTCTCCCTAGTTTTCTTCATTTAGGATTCCACTGAATAGAGGGGACATTTCTTTGCACCTTTAAGTATTACAGACCAAATACTGGTTTACCAGCTCAAGCTCCAGTTTCTAAAAACTAAGCCTTACAAATGTACATTGCATTACCTCTCAAGCTAACTTTCAGTTAACATATAAATAAATAATAATCCTATTACCAGTCAATTCAGCACTAGCACTGGATCCCACTTTATGAAGAAAATCCTTGCATTTTTCTCTCATTAGATGTATGAGCGTGGATTGCAGCACCTACTTTTACAATGCCAGAGTTTTATTTTAGGCAAACCGAACACAGGGATTTTTCCTGATATGTCTTATGAAAGCGACACACTTGGAATAAATTATTCTAAATAGTAAACAGTATTAAAATATTGCTTTTCCAGCACAGTTTGGAACCAAGATTTTTTTAAAAGAAAAATATCTTAATGATCTTAAATTTATTTTTGTTTGAGGTTGAACTATAGCCTTTCACATGCAAGCACAGTTTTAGAATGATTTACAATAAATAAACGTCATTTAATATGTCACAAGGTAAGGTAAGAAAAGGGTCATATGCAACTTTTATTTGAGTTCATGTCTTGCCTTGTTAGCTACAACCCCTTCCAGAATTCTCAGCTTTCTTATGATTGTTTGACAAGGCTTCAATTAAACCAGCACGATTAATTTCCCTGTTTTCAGTAGACCAATCCGTGTATTATGGACCATGCACACCACACAGACACAATTCAAGACATTGGTGATAAGACTGTGAGAGCGAAACTAAGATTCAGAGGCCTATTCCTACTTCAGATTATCTTTGTGAGGAAGGCTTTTGCAGAGCACTTTGTACTTTATGGACCATAAACCATGAAATGAAGAGTCTCTATCTCAAGGTCAATAATCAATAATGAACAAGAAGTTCCACATATTACTTTGTGGTGGGAGTGAGGTGAAAGACGCATCTCTGACTTCTTTATTTTGCACTTTTCAGGGTAATGTCTGAAGCAGTCAGTCAGTCATTTGTGTTTTCCTAATGGGATGCATGATATGCATCTAAGAGCACACACATCTCACTCCTAATTTCTCTCCTCTCCATTTCTACATAATGTGAAATCTGCCCTAGTACCTCATACCATGCTTACTGCTCTATGTCAATGTTTTTCCTTCACAAACACAATGGGTTTCTTTTAACCTGTAGTTTCCGTTTTATGTATCCATAATGGCAGCTCACCTCTCTAAGAATCCATACAAATAGTATTAAGGAAATCATGCTCTAATCTGTAGTTTGGCTTTACTCATACAAATAACTTATGTAGACCTCACTGTCTTTTGAAGCGAAAACAGTTGTGTGTAATGCCTAGAAACTACACAAATGGAGTACTATTTTCTCTCATTCATAACACCACAGACAAGTAGTAGGAAGGAACAAACCAAGACAAAAGCATGCTTTATGTTTGTAATCCTCCTCAGATTTATAGATCCAGAATGTTACTTAGAAAGGCCTTGAGCTTGTTTGAGGTTCTAGCAGGGAAGCGCAGCTATCATATACCCTTGACCAAAGAATGGTACACTCCTATCTTCTATTGTCCTCTTCCACCGAGCGTGCAGCTTCAAGAGGGACACACATGGAGCGCTGAGGAAGGAAGGGGACGCCCGCCCAGCCAGCCAGATCAGCCGAATCAACCCTGGTGATCAATGAGGTAATAGATGTCGCAGCCAGGTCACCCTCACATCATGCTCGCTTCAGCAGCACATATACTAAAATTGGAACGATACAGAGAAGATTAGCATGGCCCCTGTGCAAGGATGACACACAAATTCGTGAAGCGTTCCATATTTACAAAAAAAAAAAAAAAAGGCCATGAATCCTGTTGTAAAGTGGTAGTTTAAAAGAACTGGAATTCACAACATGTACCGGTATAATTCAGTTAACAAAGTAGTTGTGTTCCTGGGTATTATTTCTTTAACAGAACATTTGGTATCAGAGGCAATTACATGGAATGAATAGGGTTAAGTTCGTACACCACACAAATGTCAGGGATTCAGAGCATGGAACCCTGGGAAAATGTTCAGCGCACTGCAAGATGTTGCATCATGCTCCAGCTGTGTGTGATTGCAGTACATTGCATCAGAAAATGGAGTGGAGTGCAAAAGGTACAGGGTGGTGTGCAGACCCTTTACCTGATTGGTTGTAAATATGTACATAAGGAAGCAATGTCCAGACCTAATTGTCCGTTGACCAAACCCAGTGCCTGGCATAAGATTTTGTCCATCTGTTCTGTGTTTTGTATATACAGAACCTTGATACAAAGATAACGTGCCTCCTGCTTGGAAGCAAGCTTTCCCGTGTGAGTATCTTTATTGGGGAACAACGTTGCTGCTGTTGGTTTGCTGTGAAACCTCTTTTTTGTTGTGTCTCCGTGGGGCTGAAACTCCCATCATTCCCCCGAAAAAGAAGAGGAGTTTGATATGTTTTAGCAAATTTTGCATCCAAAATTAACCACATTGATATGTGAAACGATCACTGAAATCTTGATTGTGGTTTGCAGTTTTTGCATTTCAGATTTCTTGTATTTCTTTCCCACCTGAGCATTTGTATAACTATCCACCAATTAAAGAAACACTCTATGCATCTGATGAGGTGGGCTGCTGGTCACAAAACCTTCAGCCAAATAAAACATATTAGACTGCATGGTGCCTTTTTTTTTTCTGCAGCAGACTAAAACAACTTAATATCTCTGGGAAAGTATCATTAAGTTATTATTTGCATGTGAAAGGTGCTTTTTCTTGCAGTAACTACAAAGGTCAGCAGTTAGAGAGAGTGAGGGAAAACTACATATCTAGGGTCATTGCCCCCTTCTCATTCCACCCTTTTGGTTGCTGCCTGTGCCAACATTATACTGCATGAGTGGTTGCTTTTTTTCCTTTAAACAATCAACGTCAAAAGGCTTAAAGGAACTTACCTTCCTTCAAGAGATAAAAATTGTCATAATTATAGTGGAATTACTGTAGCTCTGTTTAAGTATTCATTCTGGTACATGAGCTATTTGTGAAATAGCACAGTAAATTGCCCATAAACCCATGGTCATAAAAACAAGAAAGTGTGAGAAGATGTAAAGATTGATGTCTACTATCCGTATGTATATGGATGTCATGCATATATATAGATATTTTTTATATTATTATCCCAAACAAACACAGCAGGACTTAAGTGACAGACAAGGACTAACAAATAGCACAAATTGTCTGAATCCAAAAATTGTTGATTGAATTTTGATTAATGTTGACAAGAATCAAAAACTGACGACTGAATAATGAAATGTGTTGTTTTGAAATAACTTGCAGACTAAAATATATGACAATTGAAATCCTCCTGGAATTCAGCCAAATCGGCATTATACATGTCCTGGAGCAGAGTATTCCAATGTTACAGTGCCATCACAGAAAAGGCCCTGTCTTTAGAACGCAAAGAATTCATAGTTCTTTGTCAACCAGGGGGCTGGATTCAGATGTCAATCTTAAATTTTCCCTCAAAGTCTAGCATCCATGAAAAATTGCATTTGCATTTTAAAATTATCCTGAGATGAATTCTCATATTATACAGTAAAATTTGTGAAATTCTCTGTCCAGTATATGTTCAATATCCAGAGATGCCTCCTACAGAGAGTTCCACATATTTCCTAGTATGGTGCTTGTCTCTGGCCCTTTCCACAACTTACCTATTCGTGGCGCTGGGGCACGGAGATCACGCAAGCAGCCTCTTGCAAGAGGCTTTCGCGTCCCCACTGCTTCGGCTTCACAGCCACTGCCTGCTGGCAAGCAGGCAGCATGAAGGCTCCTCCTCTTCCTTCCGCAGCGCAGCCTGGGATTTTCCCAGGCTGTGCTGGGGCAGAAAGCATGAGCACCATGGTTTTGGAGGCTCCACATACATGGTAAGTGTGCGCGGGGTCCACATGCCATGCAAAAAGGGCCTCTGCCTTACCTTGCCTTGCCTTGCCTTGCCTTACCTTACCTTACCTTACCTTACCTTACCTTACATTTGGATAGCCTAATCTTGGCCGGAACTATGCTTGATCCTAAAAGAAGGAGCTTTTCTTCCTGCAGCATGAAACAATTACATTCACATATGTAACATTGGCTCAAAGGGAGAAAGATCACCTTCCCATTGCCTTCAGCAACCATGTTAGTCCCTGGTACAACTCAGGATCACCCACACAGTGGCACCTTTGAATGAGTATCTAGATGGCTAATGAACTCCTATTTATGGGCCATGTCAGGAGAATGTGCATTCCCTTTGACTTTCCTTCAAGAATAAGGTTTCTTCAGATGTATGTCTCAGTAACCATACTTGAAATTAAGCTCCTATTTACCTCCCAATGACCAATTACAAAACAGTATGGTTAACACAAAATATAAAGGTGAAAAAAAACTGCATGCTATGAGAAACACACATCTTTCCTGCTTGTTGGAACACCTCTTCTAAAGACCTACCACCTACAGTAGTTTGACTCACAAAAAGGAGCTCTCAGCTAACAGGCAAGGCCAATAAACATTTTGCATGGTGGAAGAAACAGCATAAGGTGGACTTCTGCCTGTTGGGTTAAATCTCCTCAGCCCCGGAGAGTCTTTTGTGGGAGTTTTGGGCCTTTCCACATTACACTGTTATAGTGCTATTATTCCACTTTCAACATCCTGTGGAATTTTGGAGTGTGTAGTTTACTGAGGTCAAAGAGCTCTCTGGCTGAGAATTCTAAATGCCCCTCCCTAAACTGCAAACTCCAGGATTCCACAGGATGTTGAAAGTGGAATAAAAGCACTATCACAATGTAGTGTGGAAAGCCCCTACATTGGGATCAGGCTGTTGTGTCTGTTAGGGTAAGGCTGCTTGTTTGTGTGAGCTGGGAAGAGGTTTGCTTGTGTGCTTGTTAGCACTGTATTGTTCCATTCTGTTTTGGTGAGCTTGTGTCTGGTGGATTAAGCCTGATTGTGTGAGCTGAGTGGAGGCTTCCATGTTTGCTTGTTAGTGGTCTATTGTTCTGTTGTGTATGGGCCCAGATCTTCTACTTGAGCACATGGTTAGAGAAGGAGGAAGCATCTACTAAGAGAAGTGAGTCAAGACTTGGTTGGAGGAGGAGCTACCAGCCATTAGCTCCCTATGTAGCTGCAGCCTCATGCCCTGGAACTTGACAAACAGGAGTTCTTGGCTAACAGGCACGGCCAACACACATTTCATGTGGATGTTTAGCATGGGAATGTTCAGAGGAAGACTCAGAATTCTATTTATTTGCCTACTTAATACTACTGAATATGCCTGGTGAGGGAGCTGCTGCAGTCACATGCAACATCTGTGATGAGTTTGTGTTCTTGCTGGAGGATGTGGGTAGCTACACTTGACAAAAGTTGGTTGCCCAGCTGGAAGAGAAGGTCTACCAGTTTGAGGCCTATGTTTTTACTTTTCAGCATATTAGGGAAGCATAAAGTCTTCTTGGCCAGAGTAGCAGACACTGTCCTGAAAGAGAAATGTACAAGGGATGTCTCTGAGAAGAAGGTCAATTTAGCAAACATAGGAGGTAGACATTTGACACATAAAAGCAGAAGGACGGGGGATCATTCTGTGAGCTTGGAGCTACAGAATTAATTAAGACTCCCTCCTTTATCAGTGATGATGAGGAAGAGAAACAAAAACAAAATGCCCTATGAGGAGTGACTAAGGGAGTTGGATTTGTTTAGCCTGGAGAAGAGAATGTTAAGAGGTGATGTAATAGCTGTCTTTAAATGTTTGAAAAGATGTCATATGAAAGATAGGGCATGCTTATTTTCTGCTGCTGTAGAGACCAGGACATGAAGCAGTGGCTTCAAACGAGAGGAAAAGAGATTCCACCTAAACATTAGGAAGAACCTCTGGACGGTAAAAGCAGTTCAACAGTGATGTACACTGCCTCAGAGTGTGATGGAGTTGCTTTCTTTGGAGGTTTTTAAACAGAGGCTGGTTGGCCATCTGTCAGGAGTGCTTTGATTGTGTCTTCATGCATGGCAGGAGGTTGGACTGGATGGCCCTTGTGGTTTCTTCCAAATCTACGATTCTATGACTGCCACTCTCCCTTCTTCTTACCCTAACTTTCTTCTCCCTATCCTATGCAAATCTCCAAAGTACCAGTTTCCTCCACATCTTAGGAGCATAGCTATCAGATTCTTCTCATTTGTCTCACCAAGTGGAAGGAGACCTCCTAATTGTTAACTATTTGTAATGTAATACATCCTGAATGCTAAGCTGAACACTAAGGATTCTATTTGATTAAAGGCAGAAACATAATTCAATAATACTTTGTAAGATCATACCAATTCAAGTAAATAGTGTGGCTGAATTCACAATAGTACAGTACAATGGTATGGAGTTTTGGGGGTGCTTTGGGGTGTGAGAGGTATTTTTATAGTGTTTTCACATTTAGGGTATTTCTGCATGGCTTAGGGGTAAAAACTATACCTACTTTTTCCAAATTGCTTGTTTTTAAACCAAATGGTCCCAAGGGCTTTGGGGACTGGTGAAGGCTTCAGGAACTACAAATCCAAGGTCCTTGGACCAAATATGGCCCACAGGCCAAAATTTGCCCACTTTTACTCCAGAATGACATTTTTCTTCTGGTGTGGTGTTAGGGTGTAGGTTGTGTCCACAGGGGACGGAATACAAGTACTATTAAAATATCGAAAGTCCCAAGCACAAGAATGTCACATTCATGTACATTGAATGACCTGGTCTGTGTAAATAATGTTCCTTAATCAATACAATCTGTTTGCCACTTGTTGGGCCCCCAACTCCATAAATGCACTACACCAGTTTTAACAGCTTGCCTATAAATCAAAATGGAAAGAAACAGAATATTAACTAGCCTATGTCCTAATTAAACAGTAGTCAGATGTTGATGAAAGCTTTACCTTCAGCTGTTTGGCAGGCTGTCAGGAGCATAACCATGCTGAAGAAGACAGCGTGCTGGGGCGAATCTTCTTGTATGCAGCAGTAGAAGCAGTAGATTTGCAGAAGGGAAACAGGGAGGAGAGCAACAACTGCAGTAATCTTCCTGAGGACCTTTCTAGGATGCATACTGCCCATGGGTCAACAGAGTGCCTATAAGTCCTCCAAATGGTCCTGAAGGGATTTTGTACAGTTTCCAAACCATTTTTGTACCTTCCTATAAATAAGCAAAAATTAAAATGTTTGAATGTTGCTGTGTTGCATAAATCATAAAAAGTATTAGTGCTGAATGGATTGGTAGCATCTTCTTGATCAGTCAGCCTGTTCTTTGCTATTTGCTCTGAGTGTGAGAGGCCGAAGAAAGGAAGAGACACTTTTAATTCAGTACATAAAGTTTTAGCACAAAATGCAGAAAATATGGAGTGAGATCCTACATCTGGAGATGTAACTACATCTCATAACCATTAAGATTAATTTCTTCACTAAGGGCCTTTCCTCCCTACATTGTTATAGTGCTCTTATTCTACTTTCAACATCCTATGGAATCCTGGGGTTTGCAGTTTAGGAAGGAGTATTTAGAATTCTCAGCCAGAGAGCTCTTTGGCCCCAGTAAACTACAAACCCCAGAATTCCATGGTATGTTGAAAGTGGAATAATAGCACTATAACAGTGTAGTGCAGAAAGGCCCTAAGTTTCTTCTCAAAGGTAGCAATGAGTAATTTCAGCAGTTTTCCTCGCACTGCAAGAAAGTCTTTGAAATCTATGCAGTTTTTAAAGGTTATTTGCAATTCAGGACTTAGTTTTCCTCGCACTGCAAGAAAGTCTTTGAAATCTATGCAGTTTTTGAAGGTTATTTGCAATTCAGAATGAGGGAAAAAACACATAGTTGTTTTGTACAGAAAGCAGAATGTCTGTGCAGGAAACAGCCTTTGATTGGTGGAAAATAATGCTTCGATGCAGAAATCATAGAATCATAGAAATGTAGAGTTGGAAGAGACCACACGGGCCATCCAGTCCAACCCCCTGCCATGCAGAAAATATTAATTCCTGCACAGAAAATGTTGTGGTTCATTCTGTATAAAATTCACACATGGTTGATTTACATAGAAAGCAGCATTTTGTGTGCAGAAAGGTGTTTTTCTGTGAAGGAATTAATATTTCTGCATTGAAATATTGTTTTCCATGCAGCAAAGGCTGTACACTGTGCAGAAAATGCTGGTTTCTGTGCAAAATAGCCACACGGGAATTTTGCACAGAGAGTAAGTCCTAAACTATAAAGATTCTTACGCAGTTTCTCAAGACTCAAAAAGCATGGGACATTTTTTATCGTTCTTTGAATATGTTCAAATTTTCTTTCTATCCCTAGTAGTCACACAGTGGCGTAGGGACGGGATGGCAAGGGAGGTGGTGCGCCCTGGACAGGATTTTGCGGGGGCACTGCTGCTACGTGCGTGCCCTCCTGTGAGCCGTTGTCCTGCCCTTGCACACCATCACTCCACCCCTGCCCCACTCCATGCACCATCTCCCTGCCCCACCCCTCCACCCCAACCACCCCTGCCCCACCTCGCTCACTCCAAGCTATGCCATTGTATCCACATCTCCTGATTCTATCCTTCCAAAAGCCTACCCCTTAAGCCATGAAGCCCCACCAATGTGACAATTTCCAAAATTCTGGAGAGTGGAAGGGGTAAGTGATGATGCAAATGTTTCATGCTTCATTCTCACCCTAGAGGTAAGAACTCTGATTGAAAATAGTCAACACTGCACTGAGGCCATTTCCGCGCTACACTCCTATAGCGCAATTATTCCACTTTCAAAATCCTATGGAATCCTTAGGTTTGCAGTTTAGGGAGGGACATTTAGAATTCTCAGCCAGAGAGCTCTTTGGCCTTAGTAAACTACAAGCCCCAGAATTCCACAGGATGTTGAAAGTGGAATAATAGCACTATAACAGTGTGGGGCGGAAATGGCCTGAGACGCAGAAAGAAAAAAATAGATTTTACAATCTACATGTAAAATGGATATCATCTATTTATGTGTTTTCCTGTTGACTCCCTGAAAAAGGTCCTAACAATAGTTAGAGGATGAAAGGCTTTTCATCCTGAGGGTGAGGTCTCCTTTTTTCTTGATTGATTCCATTGGATGCACTCCATTTTTTTTTTGTCTTATCACTATGCTGAGATGCCTTTCTTGCAAAAAAAATTTCCCTAACTAGATTTTTTTTCCAGATCCCTAAAAACAAGCAACAGGCCTATTCAGCTTCCTAACTGTATGAAGTCAATCAAGGTCTTATTTCTAGGTCTGAGTAAAGACCTACTGCGTGGAGATCTACATGAAAATCCACCAATGGGAAAAAAGCTTTGCTTTTTGTTTTCTGCTGTACCAGGGGAGAAGTATCAGAAGAGCCAGGGGTGTTATTCTGTGGTGATGGTTTGTTAGTAGTAGTAGCTAATGCCTGCAGTGTCAGCGAGGAGGTAAATCCACTGCAAATTTCAGTTTGAACTTAAAGGAATAATCCAACGAGTTGAACTCTATCCTAAAAATACATTCAGCACTTTATATCTCTCCTTTAAAGTCTGGACTAAATGCACTGCCTTACTGATATTAAAGCCACCTGAAACTGCAAATCCTTCCATTGGCGACTATAAACCAAGCTTGGAAGGGATGAGCTATAAATAATGTAACTACCTGCAACGAAAAACCTTTTTTTTTTTTTTTTTTTTGTGGGAAGGGGAGAAATGAAGGTCCAATAAATTCCCATTCTAAAAGTCTTATAACAAATGGAACCATAGTTAGTCTATTGGTACAATGACTAATACTTTAGAGAGAGAGAGAAAGAAATCAGTCTCTTTTTTAAGAGCATTTAATACATTTGTAGAAGTATTACACCAGGAATTTTTCAAGTTTTATGCTATTCTCTTAAATTCCCCCACCCACCCCCCAAAAAGAGAAATTTGTAATGCACAAGTAAAATGAGTCCAGTTTTTAAACAACATAATGTATAAATGACACTATAATGAATACTGCAGATGAATTACTCTCAAAAGGTAACTTCCCAGCCTTTGCTTACAGCCACGTAGGTGAATATGTAATGCGAAACAATGAAAATCTTGCATGCAAGTGTATCATTATTAGGACTAATTGCCTTTTCACACTGGACAATTATAGAGCTATGGTTCTACTTTAATTTCCAGTGTTCCATCTTAAGGAATCCTGGGATTTATAGTTTAGAGAGGGACATTCAGAATTCTCAGCCAGAGAGATTTGGTGTTTCATCAAACTACAAACCCCAGGATTCCATGAGATGCAGTCATGGCAGTTAAAGTGGAATGACAGCACTTTATTTTTGTAGTGTGAAAGGGCCCTAAATTACACACACACACACACACACACACACAAATTCACAAATCATGTGCATGGTGTAGTAGATATAGCACCATTCCAGATTATGGTCCTCCTGTGAGCTTTGCAGATATGTTCTAGAATATGCTCAGATTTTACAAGGGAAAGGAGATGGAACAACGAGATGCAAGGAGAGAAAGTATGTAGGTAGAAGGAGGACGGAAGCAAAATGGAACCAGTGCATTCTACAAATTCAGCCTAAAACTGTAGACCTGAAAATTATGCCCTCTTCTCCCTGTATTTTTTCAGTTAGAAAACTTCTCAGTTTTTAGGAACCCGGTGTGAATTCTTTCTTGCAAAAAAAAAAAAAAAAACAGCATTAAGGGCTAGAAATTCAAAATTTAAAAGCTATTGCACATGAAGTTATATAAGAGTAAAGATCCATGGGACTTCAAACATCAGTGTAAAATAGAGTATGTGCTTAGGTGACCTGATAAACCTTAACTTAAAGCAATTCTTTAATAAGTAAAAGGTAAAAGAAACCATGTCATTGAATAACCATCTGCAAAACAATAACATATGTGCAAAAAGGGACAGGTTCATTCATGTTCCTGAAAAAAGAACAAGTTAGCCATATTGTATGCACGGCTGATATGAAGATGAAACAAGATGCCAAACTTGCATCTGTATCTTTGAGTTTGCACAGAAGTCATTTGAAACTAATCTTTTGCCATCATACAAAATTTACAAGCCCAGATATAATGAGTAGCCAGTGATTTAATGCAAGTCATTTATTCCATTAATTTTATTGGAATGATGCATAGGCCTCATCCTGTATGAGTGCATGTGAGACAGAATATAATGTTCATTAGACAACTTTGGACAAGATTATTAAAAGGCTGAGCATTTTATGATGCCTATCACAGAGGTATCTATCCTTTACCCAGGGCAATTAATGTAAGGTGCTGTATTTTAATAATGCAAATGGCTGAAGGCTCAAGAGGGAAATGAAGGGGAGTCTGACCTCTGATAAAACTTCAAAAAGTAACTTTTTCACTGTGAAGGCAAAATATTCCACAGAGTGTGACTTCTGTTTCATGAGGACAGAGAGTACTTAATATTCTTTCACTTACCCTTATGATTTATAGACAAGCTGTTAAACCAGTTTAGTGCATTTATGTAGTTGTTGCTCAGTGGGAGCCAAACAGATTACACTAATTAAGTAACATTCTTTATGCAGCAAAACATAGTTTGATGTATATGAGAAAAAAATGCCTTTTTGCATTACTTCAACAGAATATATATTTTCATCACACACATACACTGTAAGGAAGCAATGAGAGGTAGGTCAAACATTTTAGGAGCTTTGAGTAGGGTACCTCTGTCCATCTGTTGCAGTAGAAACAGAAAAGAGTCTTGTGGAAATGTAAAGGTTAACACATTTTACTTGCCATAAGTTTCATGGACTGTAAGCCTACATTACCATTTCTGAGTAACATCTTGCTCGGACAATCAAACATACAACCTCACAACAAAGGTGTGTGTGTGTGCGTGCCTGTGTGCATGCATGCATACATGTGCACATGCCTTGCCTTCAAGTTGCCTGTCAAATTTATGGCAACCCTATGAATTTTACAGGGTTTTCTTAGGCAAGGAATAAGAGGTGGTTTTGCCAATTCCTGCATCTGAAATATAGCCTGCAGCACCTGGTATTCACTGGTGGCCTTCCATCCAAGTATTAACTAGAACTTGACCCTCCTTAGCTTCCAAGATCATATGGGATCTGGTGCCTTAAGCAATTGTAGATGAATTGAATAGGATCCCTATAAGACAGTGATTCTTGCCCCTGGTAGCTGGTAGCTCTGATGTCTGAATTTCAAAAGAACTATCCAAGGTACTGAAACCCAGCCCCAAAATAAGTTCAGCTCTTGGAAGTTCAGACTAAACCCATGAGTAGATTCAGCACTCCATTGACTTTGGAGCTACCAGAGACGTTTCCTTTGTTTCTCTATGTACCCTATTTAGTTGTAGCACTGTTGGCAACTTTACTAAAACCAAAGCCAACTACTGAGGGGGTTCAGAAGTGGGAGGAAAAGGACACAACTCCAAAATAGCAGTGGTTGGAGGATGTTTTACCCTAACCCACAGTCACATTATGCCAGTGGAAGCAGGGGCAAACCTGGTCTGTAGAATGCAGATCTGTTGCAAGTCAATGAAACAGAATGGGAAAATGCCATATTATTACTATCTCAGGAAGCTCACAAATAAGTGGGGACACATTCCAATCTCTGGTCATTATTTGTTTATTCTAGTAATTGCAATGTTATTTACTACCTACATTTACATCATACCTTTCCTCCAATGAATACAAGGCATCATGCACAGTCTCATCCACTCTTTAACACATACAGATATCACAATAAAGTAAGACATTCATGACAAAGGTAATGCAGTCTTAAACAAAGTTTCATTGTCTTTTTAAAGAATTTTTCAAATATGACTAGGCAGGCACCATTGGAAACTACATACAGAACAACCTGCATACAGCGCACACTTTGATAGGATGCATAGGAGCATGTTTTCAGATACCTAGAGTTAATTTAACAAGAAAACATTTAATTGATTTTAGCCTCAAAGAGATTTTATGAATTGCAGTAAATGAATGGTGAAATTATAATGTAACTTTGATTTAACAGAGAGATGAACAGTATAAACTTATTTGTGGTCCTGCTTTACCATTCTTTTGACTGGATGAGAGAATTACAGCACTGTGTTTATACAGTGCATTTGTTCAAGAGGACTACTCCAGCCCAGTTTGAGCCACTGGTAACTTATGGAAGTACTGTAGCTGCTGTGAACTTGGAATCCAGAAGAATATTTAGGCCTCTCTGGACCAGACACTTGGCTGTCTGAGACACAGCGGTAAATAGTTTCCTCCACACAGAGAGAGACACATTCATCCACTACAGGAGACATGCTACTCAAAGCCCAAGCCAGCCATGTTACTTTTGCATATGTGGCAGAAAACCACACACTTCTCCCATCCCACCAATAAAGTAACAAAATAATCAACTAAAAATTCACAAGTCTCTCATGATTCTCAAAATATACTATTTGTATAATAGTAGGGCTGTCTCTAATCTAATTTCTAGATTTTCTACCAGTGGAATATACTCCTCATAGCAGTGGTGGGCACGTGCTACAGGTCAAAGGATCATTTTCATTTCTTCTAGAATTTGGTGTGCCACACCATCATGTTCATGAGTAACAAGCAGTGCTTGGTTATGTGACTAGAAATAACTTTGGGTGACTTTTACATCAATTGTTTTGCTGTTGGGGGGTGGGACTTCTGAAACAGCACTTGTGGGTCAAATCAAAATGAGGGCCCCTGGAGTTCATTTTAGGCCAAAAAAAAAAAAAGGAACTTTATGTGAAGAAGATCCATCAACTACATCTTGTCTAATAAGCAGTCATGTAGGAATGTGGGGGTGGGGGGACAATTTGCCCCAGGCGGCAATGTTTCTGGGACGTTCCAGCCCATAGCCACACCCCCGTGCGCCCTGACCACACACCCCACACAGTGGCCATGCCTCTCGTGCCATAGCCCCACCCCTCCCATCCCCGCTCCACACACTCCAAGCTCCACCACTGCTAATAAGTACAGTGTTGCAAGTCACCAAATCTTTCACATCAGACATAAAAGGCACTAATTTATGAACAGAATAGGATATAGAACCCACAATTCCCCTGCTTCACAGCATAATTAGGGGCAATGAAACAGTCTGGACAATGGCTAGAGTACTGGCAGCCTAAGTCATGGAATGTCTCTTATAGTAGATCGGTAAGGAGTCTTTGTTGCACCATTTTATAGCAAATTAAAGTCATACTATGGCTCTAGTATTACATCTTCAATGTGATGCCCAGCAGAATGATTCCTAGCAACAAGGACCCTATTGGATCTCTGAAAGGCAAGAAGAAGAACCTTCAGTTACCTACTGTGACAAATTTGTGAGGCACTTTGAAAAGAAAGTCATTTTATTCAGTCAGAACTTAATGCCACAGTCATTCCAGAGTCTGAGAAGTATTCAGTGCACTATAAGATCAGAATGGCTTGTTGTGGCTTGATGTGGTTCCACTCTTATCTACAAGCTAGTTGCATTGCGGGATTTCTTTTCATTCCCATTCTATTAAGCTATTGGATGCCACAGCATTTCCTCTGATCCCCTATGTTTTTCAATTTTTATAAGAAGTTATGTGACCCAGTAGTTTGTTTTGGAGCTGGATGCTATCATTATTCAGGTCTATTCCTGCTTGTTGCTGGCCCAGTACTTGGATGCTGTAATAGGCTGGATGAGGGCCAAGAAACTGAATCCTGATAAGACAGTAGATCTGTAGATTGGTGATTCCCAGTTTAAAAAACCATATATACATTTCCATTGTAGCTCACTTCAGATGGATTGTAAAAGGGTCTTTTTAGTGGCACATTTACAAGATTCAAATGAGCGTAGCTTTAATTAAAGTTCAACATCAAACTTTACTGTCTTGAAGTAATTTAAATCTCTGTCTTTATAGCAGTGAGTCTGATACTTACTTCAATAAATTGGTTTGGAGATGTCTCTGAAGAAAGTTGATGCCCTCTTTATGATCCCATACATAGCAGTCAGAGCTAAAGAAAATAGCCGCACATGAAGATTATACTGCAAGTTATAGCATGGCACCACATTATGTAAAAGGCATGCCTCTTCAATCTAATAATGTAAAACCCAAGCTTGTATCCCGTTCCCTTCTCTAGCTGTCCTATGCAAAGAAATATACATCCATATCTTAAATAAATAGTGTAAGCGAGAGTCAGTATAAGCATTTTAGCTTGACTATCTATCTGTGCTTCATCTATTTGCTGTTTTATTAATTATGGCTTTTAACAGCTTTTAGTTTTATTGATTGTTTAAAAATAGTTTTAAAATTTGTATCTTATTTATCTTTATGTCTCTTTTAACTGTTGAAAGTGCCTTGAGCCCCAAGCAGAGCAAAGGCAAGATATTATAATAACAACAGTAGCAGCAGCATTAACAACAATAACCTTAGACCTTAGAAAGTTACTCTTTAAAAGTAATAAATTACTATTACTCATCATAGTGCCTTTAAAGGAATTCATTTTTGTTACCTAGTACAATATTTAAAAATTACTTGTTGCACAACTTTTTATTTTGCTTGTTTTATTTTTTTTTTTAGAATTAATAGAATTAATAACAGGTTGGCACAAAAGTTGAAAAAAATGCTAACAAATGCCTCAAAAATGCTATATTAGTATTATTAGTGCTGACAGGAAATGTGGCTTCCCTCTAACATGGACAAGGAAAACACGGCTTTTATTCTCAAACTGATGATCAGAGATAAGAGCAGTAGCTCCTTCTGATCATTAAAACAAGGCAAATTTCTTTAACTCTATTTTTTCAGTATTAGGCAATGGCAGTTCCTTTTTTTTTTTTAAGGAAAAAGAAGTATTTTTTAGAAAGCTGTCTGTTTGAAGAAAGGTATATGCTGATTTCAAGGGAAGAGGAGTATTCTAAAACCTCATTTGATACCAAAGAAATGTCCCAGAACACAATCCACCTCTTAGTTCCTCATCCCTCATTTGTAAATAAGAAATAATGAGTATTGACCACAGATTTAATTGTAAACTCCTAAAGAAACTCAGCAAAATATCACATAATCACAATGTCTAATATTTATTTCTCAGAGGTTAGATTCATTTTAGGCATTTAAAAAAAAAGGAAACATAAAGAATGCAAGAAACCACACACTCACGCACACACAGGTATTTTTATAAGAAAGGAAATGTTTTCAAAGCATTAAAAAGGAAGGCATGTACTGAAAATCTGCTCATGTGTAACAGGATTTGTTCTAATGCCTCCTACACACCACTTTGAAAATTTACCCCCTCTGCTTTTTAATAGTGTGTAACTTTGAAAGGGTTGTGACTTGGGAGAGGCTGACATTTCTAAAACAAAGATATGTTTAAGGAAACAACAAGCCTGATAAAATTTAAAATAAAACATATAGAGTAGTAATATTGTAATGGTTTTTGCACGGCAGGGAAGCAGACGCCTGCAAGCTGTGAAACACAGCACTTCAACTAGATGACTGAAAATTATAACTCCTTTTTAACAAATGAAAAGCCAGTATGAGACTGCAACATTTGACATCCTGATTTTGTACAGTAAATGCCTTCCAGAAATCAAAAGAACTATATACATTTTATCTAGGGGTACACTTGAAATATATGCCATTAATGAACCTGAACAGATTGCTAAGAACATAGGAATTCACACAACACAATCCTATGCATAAGCCCCACTGAGTTCAATGGGGCTGGTTCCCAGACATGTGTGGACCGGATGAAGGCCAAACATAGCTAGCGGCTGTGTCTGTCTTAAACCTCATTCTGGAATAATCATAGGGCACTCATCAAGGATCAGGGGCCTGGAATGAGTAGGTAAAACTTTACTACTTTTTCCAACACTGGGATTTCAATACAGATTGGCGATTGCATGGCAACAATTTATATTGCAAAATATAACTGCATCAGGGTTATGTGCTATATTAAAAATATATTGCTGAGACTCTGCATCATTTCATTTCCTGATCTGAGCCCTGATACCCATCCTAAAAGTCAGTCAGCTGTCATGAATTCTGCAGCACTGGTGAGTGGGGCAGTTCAGGATGATATGACCAAGCCCTCCTGATAGAGAGTGAAAGTGCTAGAATGTATTGTGACAGGACCCTACAGGGGTCCCTGCTTCTGCTTCTTGCACTTCATGGTAGCAGGAGGCTGGTCGTATTATCCAACAGTGTTGTGAAGACAGCTGTGCACTGGGTTTACAAATTTGGGGAAAAGCTCTCCCAGGCACTAACTCTCTGTTTCTCTCTCTCTCTGTAGGACCTTAGAGGCTATAGGTTTTAAAAATGAACACTTAACCAGAGTAGCTTCAAAAACAAGGAATGAAAAAGAAATCAGGATGAAGACAAGCTGATTTTGAAATAGAAATAATTATCTCTTTAGTAAAAGACAGAAAAACATAGCAGCAGAAGCCAACAGAACAATCTGTGTTCAATACAAGCTGTTTCTCAAAAGAAAAGAGGGGGAGAATGGCACAGGTGCTAAAAACTCTACTCCTGACCAAACTAAGGACTTTTTCACACTTGGCGAAGAAATCACCCCATTCTGGTACTCACCGGACTGGCATGCTCCCTCGGAGGATCAAGGCTGATCCGGAGCAGTGTGTGGCCGTGCTACACACTGCTCCAGGGACAAAAATGGCGGCTTCCGGTTGGTGGAGGCTCTCCACCAACTGGTGAAGCTCGCCAGCCTAAAGCCCGCCCCCAGAAGATCTGCAGGCTCGTGCTGGTGCGAGCCTGCAAATCTACACCGGAGTGCAGCCATGGAGTGGGGCGCGCCACACTGTTGAAGGACCTGTTTTAAGCAGTCTTTCAATAGCATGGTGAGTGACCACTTCTGCTCTTTCCGGAGCAGGCTGAAGTCCAGAACTACAGAAAGTAGTCCGGACCCAGTCCGCCCCCAAGTGCAAACTTCCTCACGAGAGGACGCTCTGCCCCATTGCAAAAACAAAGTGTGGAAAAGGCCTAAGAGGGCAAAAGGTGTGTAGCCAAGCTCAAGAGATTGCAGGCAAAGACACACACATGGATTCTCTCAGCCTCCAGTGGGAATCAGAGTTCAGTTGGCTATGTGACTGAAGATCAGAATATTAGCTGCCTCTCCTGGGGGACTCTCTGTGATCTTTCCAGGCTTGTTCTGGTCTGTCTCCATGAAGTCTCTCCTCTGGCTCCTTTTTGAGCCTTTTTCTATCTAGTGTGCAGGACTGCAAGTCTGTGTCTGCAAGCAGGTTTTTTTCTTTCCTTAGTGGAAGCAGACGCCTTCTCCAAGTCTCTGTGTGTCTGCATTTAAGCCTTTCCTAATTTGGGGGATGTCACCTGGATTTGAGGAGATGCTTTGTGGGATGGGCTAACATGACCTTAATGTTATACTCTGGAGATTCAAAGGTTTAGATTTGAATATCACCTCTGCTCATACCCCTCTAGGTACTGGGAATTACTCTTAAGTAGTCTGAGGAGATGCAAACAATAGACTTTGCACACATAGGACAAAACCAGTCCAATACTGCCCATTTGCTCTCTTTCAAATCTGGATGGGATTTTCCAACATCTCTGGACAATGAACATAACTTACAATGGGAGTAATACCAGTCTGAACCAGTTTTGTTGGGCTTCCATTCAGTGGAAGTGAACAAGTCAATTAAGTACTGATTGTTCTCCCACAACACATCAAAGAGCCATTTCCTTATAAACAGGAGTGAGGGGTTTTTTGGTGGGAAAGTTGTAGTTTTTATTTTAAGATGAGGTTTGACTTCTCCAAGATGGACATGGGGTCCAGGCAAGTGCACATTGCCCTACCCTGTAAGTATGCAGGCTATAGCAAGAGGAGACTCCCTTCCTGATGCATTGAAGTCTACTTGTAATAAATATTTACCAAACATAATTCATAACCATGCCACTTGCTAGTGCTATAGAATCCATTGCTTGGGATGGATGACTAGCTTTTAAAGTCGGTTTTGGGAGCATTTATTACCATGGCAACAGTACCATGATTGTAAATGTGAATAGGAAAAATTTATGTGGTTACAAGTCTAACTTGCTATATCTTAACTAACAGAATGCCAGCCATATATAATTGCACCAGGTTTATATTGCACTAGGGTTTAAGCCCCTCTTCTCCATGCCAAAATTAGGCTCTAACTGATATCAGGCCTCCTGTAGTTATTCTAGGTTATGATATAAGAACGGGATGACATTAAAAGTGACAATGTCATCCATTATTGTCAAGTGTGCTGTTCTGTTTCTCATTTCAGTAATTTTAAAATGGAATGTTTCGTCCATATATTTCACCCATATAAGTCTGAAGCTGTACTGGGAATTCTGATCCAAAGTAGATGATTTTGTTGTTCCTAACTGCTGTCAAGGCAACTTTAATTTATGGCAACCCTATGGATGAGAGAACTCCAAGTCACTCTATCATCAACCCCCCTACTCAGGTCTTGCAGATTCAGGATCATGGCTTCCTTGATTGAGTTTATCCATCTGTAATGCAGTCTTCTCTTTTCCTACTGCCTTCTGCCATACCAAGCACTATCAAAATCTAAAAAGAAAGCAAGTTTACATGAAGGACATAAAATAACTGGGACCATTACAGAGGTGCAGGTTAGAATAAGGCATATACAGAAGTCTGCTAATTATTTATGGCAAGATCTCAGAAAGCAAACTGTGATGTCACTAGGTGGAAACAAAGTAACACTGGTACAATTCGTTCAGTTCTCAGTACCACATAATTTCTTAAATTATTGGCCAAGAAATGACTGCAATTTTTCTGCACCCTACCAATCAGTGTATAGGGAATTAATTATCATATAGTTTTATAAGTTAAGGATACCTTTCTTTTGGCACAACTGATCTTTGGTCTATTCCAAATTTTTAAAAGCAATTACCCAAACAAATCAAACAAGACTGCAAAAATTTCTGCTTATTAACCATTAGGTCATTTCTGCACAAGAAGGGAAGAGTAGTTCACCACATGTCAAGAGCGGTGTTTTATACACCGATTCAGAAACTGTGCTGTCTAAGCACACACACACACACACACACACACTCACACACACCAATTTACATTGTATTATGGCGGAGAACAGCAGTTGCTGCATCCGCAACAGCAAATCTCTGGCTACTCCCATTCTCCTCCCTCACCCTGCCCTGCCATCACTGATTCGTCTGTTTTTGTTTGTTTTTTTTAAAAAAAAACATTTTAAACTCATTTCTGCACTGCTATGTTTGTGCATAGGTAGGTATGCTCATCCATACATGGAAAAAATGTCTTAATGGTCCATTACCAGACCTTCTCTCTTCCCACTGTCTGTTTAATGCATGAAGACAATAATGACAGCAGCCTATCCTTTGATGGGTAGAGAGAGATAAGGATAGAAGTGACGGAAGGGACAGCCTGGGAACGCCCATAGCTGGCCACTTCTGCACTGTGAATTGACGATACACTTCCGCATGTAAGCAAAAAATGAAGCAGAACTGGTCTGGGAGATTTACATCGGAATTTTTCTGGTTTTTACATGGAGCAGTTTCTCATCTCAGTGAACCATGCTAGGAGCCGAAAATGTGCAGAACCACAAGGAAAGCTACGACACTAAAATGCTACAACATGCAGACAAGAGAGTAAGAATTCGACGCTACTACGATGTATCAACCTTGTGCAGAAATGGCCTTAGATCAGGAACATGAAACAGCAGAAAAGAAAAGGAGCTAAAATTGAAGCATAATTTAAATCTGCTGCAGTTTCCAAATCAAAACCATGGAGTTTAACGATTATTACCCAAATCCAAAGAAACGCATGCCACACAAAAAGGGGTAAAAGTTCATATCTTTAATGTTAGAGATATCAGTTTCATTTCTCCCTATATCTGAATGGGGTTTTTTTACCAAAAAAAAAATCTTTCCAATCCATTCATGAATCATGATGAATTTTGAAAATACTGTTAAATTCTTTTTAAAAAATTGAATTGAATTGCACTGCCAAAATGAATCAGTGCATAGCGGATGTTGCCATGCTGTGGGCATGTATCTTGTTATAGCCGAGGATCCTGTCAGGAAAAGAGAGATGACAGCCCTAATTCAGCATCACAAGCATTATTTGAATATACAGGAGCTCAAGCCAACATTTTAAAAGTTAAACCCTAAAAACTCTCTACAGATGTTTGTATCCATCCATTTAGCTGTTTTGCATATTTAGCTATTTTTCTACCTCTGTAGTTCTTTCTGTTATATTTGTGAAGAATCTGGAAGCTCTTAGAACATACATATTACAAAAACAAAATGAAAAGCTGACCATCCCTAATTAAAACACACATCAGGAAAGCAGGAAGAGGAACAGCAACCTGGGCTCAGGGCATCAGGGCCATTCAGATATAAAACAAATCACAACTGGAGGGAAAACTGGAAAGTCAGACTAGAAAACAAGCCAGGGCCACCAAGCAAGAACAAAAATACAAAACAATAAAAGTCCCAGTTAAACCTTGCTGCTTAAGCAAAGTTTTGCTGAGACAGGAAAGCTGTCTTGTAATCCTTCCTGCCTAAGGATGAGCCAGTGATCAGCCAAGTGTGGCCTTCTAGAGGCTTTTGGAATGCAATTGCCATGTTTTCTCACACTTGGCTATGCTGACTGGGGCTACAGGGAACTATAATTTCTTTCTAACCTTGAGTGATGCATTGCTTCTCTCTGCACAAATCTTTTTACTACTTACCAACATTCACATCACAGGTAGCAATCAGCAGGTGACACAGAACCACAGATGTGATGCATTCCTAATGGAAACAAGTCACTGTCAGAAGAAAGCATCACACCTCACAGGAATAAAATGCTACAGCTGTGTGGGAGCAGTGGCTGTCATTACTACTTCTGCCTGCTCCTACTTTTTTTATTGGGGTAAGGGAACACGACTGAATCTTTCTGCACCATTTTATCCCCTTCCTCTTGGGCAGGCAGGAGGTATAGATGCAGCTGTTTCTCCCTAAAAAGGGGGGGGAGATCTAGGAGATTTGAGGACTTCTTACCTGTTTTTGAGGAGTAAAACTGTACTTGTGAGCAAGGCCCTCTTCATGAGGAAGACATCTAATAAAACGTCTGTAACTGAAGCCTGTGTGAAGCTCTGTGTGCTCAGTTCTGGACAAGCAGTGATACTGGGGACAATGTTATATAGTAGTTCTGTCTCTTGTCTTCCCTTCCTTGACCTTCCTTGACCTACAGATTGCCCAGAGGCTCTTTTTCATCAGGGAGTTGAATCCATACTGACTTTTATCTCCGCTACTCATAGTTTTACAGGACAAATAAAATATTCAACCTTATTTCCACAGGTTCAGCACCTTGAAAAGATCCAGTAAAAGCATGACTAGGTTTCATTAAGCCCAGCATGGATTTGGTGACCCCCTAACAGCATGGACTCACAGTGCCCTATTTATTGGAGAACAATGGGACCTTGATAATTATGGATGAATGCAACCTCCTCCATATTAGAATGAAAACCACTTAATTAGCAGATGAATTAATACTTCTGTTTTGCTGGAAAGGAGTCTCATCTTATTGGACTTCATCTAGTCTACAGTATAACTTCATCCATGCACTGAATCAGAATGACCACTGACTATCTGAGGATTTCATGAGCAAAAGAGGAAAATCATGAGTGTTAGCTACATAGTGATGGCCCTTCACTCTAAATCTTTGGATAATCTCAGCCAGAGGTTTCATGGATGGGCAACTGGGGGTTTCATAGACTGCTTAAAAAAGCTAAAACACAAACATACACAAGCCAACATATAAGTGGCCAGAAATCCATTTCTAGTTTTGGAAAGCAAATATTTGTTGCTATATTAAAGAGGAGGAGAAGTAGGCCCTGCAAACTATTTAAAAGGTGATTTGCCACTCCTAGTGGCTTTCAAGGGAGGCAACTCACTCTTTTTTGCCAGTAAAAGGGCTGTCTTAAGAAGTTGGAAGATTACAGCACCACAGAAAGAATCTGGAGGTTTCACAGTATCTACCAGTAGAGAAGATGATAAATAGTATGAGGGAGCAGAGGCATCCCTGGTGGATCTGAAAATACTCCAAGAGTAATCTTTTGGAACCAGCCATACAAACAGGAGTGAAGCCAGTGCAAAGCAATGCATCCAATCCATTCCCCTTCCCACCACCCCTAGTAAGCTTTTCAGAATGATATCGTGGTCAACTTTACTGGGAACAGCTTAGAAATTCAACAGGGTTGAACCCTCCTTGTTTTTCTCTCAACAAACCTCATTGCACAGGGCAACCATTCCAAAGTCTTCACTCCGAAGTAGAAACTAGACCAGGTTAACATGGAGCTGAGAAATTCAGTTTTCAAACAGGAGTAACTGGAGTTGGCCAACAACCATCTTTCTGAACACTAACTAGAAAAAGGCTACCATTATTCACAACTTAAGGGTCCAGTGTGAGGGGCATTAATTAATTAATTTAAGGTTTTATATAAAACACATAATGTGTAATTTATATTAACTTTGTGAAGAAATAATATTACCCCACTAACCTGCTAACCTATGAACTGAAGGGAGATGAATTGGATGCACAGAAAGATTAGCTCCTGGACTTTCTCCAATATGTCCCATTCTACTTCACCCAAAGTGTGTACGTGCAGAATTTTCACAATATGACAATGGAAAGGAAAAAGGCATACACAGAATTTTAAAAAGTATTTAGTAGAGGTAAACCAATAAAACTAGACAAATTAAAATAACAACTATCTAGTTTCATAGCTACAGATTATGCAAATATTAACTTTTGCCAATTATATTTATAGTAATAGTATAGTATAGTATAGTAATTGTTATGAACAATTGTTTTTAAAAGATAAAATAATAAGGAAGATATTGTTTTGGTTTATTCAAAATGGATCTTATCACCATATCTGTTTAAGAGACTGACATCAACCCCTTACCTCAAGCAGCAATTCACAAGAAGTAAGGAATTTACACAGAAATCAGTCCTAGTGGTGACTGCAAATAGGAATGCAAATAGATATTGGGAAATATGAGAGATAATACTCAGTCTCACAATTGACAAGGCAGAAGCTGAACAATAATACGTTCCATTGCCACCCAAACATGCACTGGGTCTAGCAGAGAAAAAAAATAAGCTTAGTCTACTTTGTAAAACAGCTTTACTTACAAATTTTTTGCACATAATCAAATATATGGTGTAATGGGGCGGAAAGAGAAAAGAAGAAACAAAATGGCTACACTTTACAGTGATGGAGGAAAGAGAGAGACAGCTAAAGAACAAACAAAAAGGAAGTCTCTAAATATGAAAACCAGAAATTAGTGAATATAGGCATGCCAACATTGCTGATTCTAGGAACAAGATTAGGGAAGAGTGTTCTCAAGGCACTGGCTAGCATCAACACTTTGAGTCCCATTCTATTATCGTAAGAAAGACTGCAGGTCTAACTTCTGGGTACAGTATAGTTACAAAATGCAATGGATTACAAGTAGATTCAATGATACTTCTAATATCACTTGTCATTGTGCGAGTGGAATATGAACTTTATATAGCTTTCAGTATCCAGATAGGATGTGAGTTCTAGATCAATGTAAAGCTCTGTCTTGAATGAAACATTTGGGGAAGAATTAGTATATTATGCCAAAACACATAGCCTTCATATCAGAAAATGTGCTGAAGTACTACTATATATCCTGATATGCATACTCTAATGTACATATGAGAGGTTTCTTTCATTGCAGAGAAGAGGAATGACACACTTCAGACCTATGCCTGTTAAACTTCCAGCATCTAAGACTCATCACTTGTTTATGTTGAGCAATGACTAGAGCCTGCCTTAGGGAACTATTAAAGTAATTCTTCTAATAAAACGTTTTTGTCTTTTTTTAACAAAAAAAAAGCTATATACATTTTAAAACCTTTTTTGCTGTTCAGTTAATAAAGCTTTTACACTCAGATCAGCTGTAAACTCAGCCAAGCCTATATTTTCCTTCAGGACAAAAGCTCTAGATGTTTTTCTTTATGCCTCTCTTTTATTTTCTGCACATTTGTTGTTTTATTTCTCCTGACATCCTATACCTAGTCTGTCTACCAGTGGTTTATTTTCAGTAACTTGGTGAAATTTTACTCATCCTTTATTGTACATCTGTAGTGCTGGTACTAAAACCATTCTTTGTCATTG
This sequence comes from Iguana delicatissima, assembly GCA_948472985.1. Lineage (NCBI taxonomy): Eukaryota > Metazoa > Chordata > Lepidosauria > Squamata > Iguanidae > Iguana > Iguana delicatissima. The sequence continues at coordinate 84,137 of CAOKZL010000491.1, read as the reverse complement.
CTTTGCATAACAATCCTGTGGAACTGGTTTTTTAACTGAAGCGTTGCTCTGAAACTACACACACATGTACACATTTTTAAAAATGCTTAATAGATTCCAGGAAAGAGAAACCTCATTCCCAATTCCCACTCCTTCAGCCCTCACAGGGCAAATGCACATACAAGGAAATTGCAACAGAGGCAAGAGTTAAAAGAAACACCCTTCATGGCGCAAAGCAGAAATCTGAAGATAAAAACTGTGAACAACTGTGGGAATTGCTGTTGAAAAGGTTTGAAGTAATCAGGGCAGACCATCCATCTTGCTATGTTCTCTTCAGTTGCTCTCTCTCCCACTTCAGATCAGAGCTTTTAATCCCAATCAGATTCTGAAAGGGACATACATGGATGGCAAGTATCCCAGAAGATTTTCTCCTTCCTACAGGGAAGGTAGTAAAAATGCCATGCCAAAACAAGCATAGCTCTGCTGAATTATACCTCACACTTTCTTTTACTATTCTTGCATGAATTTCTCTTGCCTCATTAAAACCAGAAGTCTCCTCTTAACCAATATTTGAAACATGGATCTTGTTTCATATTTTAAAGTTTAACATAAATGTTGTTCATGTTAACTGTGGTTAAGGTAATTATTGATAAAACCCAAAAATTATACTTGAGGCTTGTGGGAGAACGGTGTATTCATGGATGTATTTAAGTCTTTTACTTCAAGTCTCAGGTCAAGTCTCAAGTCGATTCTCAAGTCCTTGCAAGATAATACAATTCAAGTCTGGGAGCCAAATTTAACAGAAGAAAGAAGGTGGTGGAGGTGGGGTTTAAGTTTCAATAATTAGAAAATCAAGGCCCCATACTGTCAGTCTCTTTCGCACCTTGCTTTAGCAATGCTTCAGACAGACTTAACATTTCCTTTAAGGGTGTAAACTTTAAGAGAATACAGCATATCCATTCTGGTGGCTTCCTCATGAGTAATCAGGATTTGATTTAAACCTCCAAACCCATAGATTCTGGCCTTTCACTTATTTGCCTTCCAAGCCTCCTTTACTTCCGCGTTGCTTCAACTAGATTTTACACCCTCCAGATCCATGAATTCCTGCCAGATTTTAAACACCTTCAGTTCCATTGATTTCTGCCTTTCACTCCCTCTGCCTTCCAAGCTTTCTTTACTCTTCTGTCACTTCAACCAGATTATAAACCCTTTATATCCATGGATTCCTGCCAGATTTTAAACTGCCTCCAGCTCCATTGATTCCTGCATTCCAAGTAGGGATGGGCCAACCAAATCCTCAAATCCTCGAATCCTTGGCAGAAATTCGAGAATCCGAATCCCTGTACCAAAATAGGCAAACCGAATATTTTGAATCCACCACCCAAACAGTTTGTTGAAGACTGGGACGCCTGAAAATCTGGGAGACCAGGACACCTGAAAACCTGGGAGACCAGGATGCCTAAAAATTTGGGAGACCAGGACGCCTGAAAACTTGGAAGACTAGACACACAAGGGAAGATGGCAAGTAGGTGAATTTTTCCCTTGCAGTAATAATGGCCTTTGCTAAGAATTTCACAAATTACATCTAGGGTTGTGTTCTAAGATATTTAAAGTGAACATTTCATATTTAAGTTCAGCACTTGACTGGAAAATACAGGCTTGACATTTCAAGGACAGCTGAAACATTCCTTTGCATAGCTTCCTTGCAAAGCTCTTTCAGACACAATTCTGGGGTTTCTAGTTTTACAAGGTGTCACAACCTTATCTGCCAAAGTGTGCTGGTGCATCATCAAACTACAAACCCCAGGATGCCAGAAGGAGCTATGCAAAGAAAATCCAGTTTTGACCTGGATTATCTCTGTACTGTAGTGGTCCTGTTTGCACAGGCAGGAAAAGGTGGGATTAATCCACATTTTCCTGCCTGTGTACAAAGGGCCTTCATGACATTTTTCAGTCTGGGGAGATCCTGAGGCAAATCTATGGCAATTGTCCTGGCCAGATTTCTTCAGAGGGAGGTTTGCCTTTGCCTAGGCTTTTGCTAAGGCTGAGAGAGCATGTCTTGCCCAAGATTATCCTTCTTTCTCTTGCTTTTTAAACCCTTTTTTTAAAAAAAAAAGTATTCAAAAGATTCAAGATTCATGAGATTTGTGGATTCCCAGAACCTTCCAGGGATTCGGATCTGGATTCAGATCCAGAAAATTCTGGATTCGTCCCATCCCTACTTCCAAGCCTCCTTTACTCCCCGGTTGCTTCAACCAGATTTTAAAACCTCCAGATCCATTGATTCCTGCCAGATTTTAAACCCCTCCAGTTCCATTGATTCCTGTCTTTCACTCGCTCTGCCTTCCAAGCCTCCTTTACTCTAAAGCAAGTCCTTTACTAAAAAAGGACAAGTCTCAAGTCTAGTCAAGTTGATTCATGATTTGACTAGTCGAGTCAAAGTCAAGTCATTGAAGCAACTTGAGTCAGATTCGAGTTCGAGTCAGTTGACTCAAATCTATATCACTGGGTGTATTCATGAAACAGAGACAGCAGTTTCTTCCACTAGTCTGAATTATGCAGGGAATTGGCTCTGATCCTCTTGCCCTCTTTTCCCAATTTCCATCTCTTTGGGGGCTCTTTTTCATTCCCGTTTGCTACAACGCCTGCTTTTTTAAAAAAAAAATCTTCCCTTCCTTTTCTTTCCTTCTCTTTTTTTTTTTTGCGAGTAGGGGGTGCTTGGAATCTTTTGCTACTTCTGTTCCACGTCTGTGACTGTTGCAAGTCATACAGCTGCTGCCCCTGTTGTTACACTAGCCTATCTATCCTTAACTGCAAAGTCTCACAGGCAAATTCTTCAGTAAGAAATGTTGGAGAAAGAGGGAGGACGGCCCTTTTGCTGGTGTATTCTTCCTAATGGCAAATGAAAGAGCTTCTCATTCTCCAATCAGGCAAGAGATCTCTCATGCCCTATGTTCTTTTTCACTGCCCCCTTAGCAAAGTTACCTCAGGTCAGCACTAACCAGGCCAAGAGCATTATGTAAGGATCTAGTTACCCCCTTCTGCTTTGTCTCTCTTCATCGTGGTGAAGATAGGTTTTTCTCCTGAAAGTTGAGGAAGTAGCAACAAGCAGCAGTGAGCAGATAGCAATGATAACAAAGTAAAGGCAGCCTATTCAAAGTGTACCCCTTTTAATTCCATTCAGTCCAGTAAGAGCTGGCACCTTCCATGTCAACGAGATAGTGAATTAACTCCAGGTTTTAGGCCAGAGCTATCCAAGGTGCTGAACCACATCTTTAAAATAAGTTCAGCACTTTGAATAGCTTCTTGGAAATTCATACTAAAAAAACCCACAGCAGATTCACCACTCTTCTGTAAAGCCACCAGGCATCACTGGCTTGAGGAGTTTGTGCCATTGAATTCTCCCTGCACTACTGCAAAGGTCTGAATAATAGACAGCCATACTCAAAGCTTTCAACATAGATGTAAGCTATTTCATAAAAATGAACTTCAGTGATTTTTTTTTAAGACAAGTAGAGCCAACTTTAATGGAAGAAAACAATACAGTACCAATAGAAGCAAAGCAGTGCATTTGTTCAGGAAACAATTTCAGATGCAAGACTGATAGATACTATTACTATTCCAGACAGGTCAAACCACTTTCTGGATTTCCCCAGATAAATTTAGATAAATTCAGATACCCTAAGGACTAAAGCACCTGACATAATTATTTCATGAACTAATGTGGTTAAAGAAAATATGGTGGTCAATATCACTGAGAAGAAGCACACTGGCAGGTTATGCAGGGAGGACAGAAAGATATCCATTGAAAAGTCTGAACAATTATTTCTTTTATGCTTCAGTCTGTTCTCCTAACTTGTACAGAGTTTTAATAACTTTCTCCTATTCTACTTGTTTCAAGTTTGATATGTTCAAGTTATCAGCAAGTTGTCAGTAAAACCAAGTGCAGTGTGAATAACAAGAAATCACAATTTGCCCAAACCGTTTCCTCTCTTAGAACTACTTAATCTAAACTGTGGCAGTCTTGTAGATCTGTGCTTAAGCATGCCAGAGCATATGGTAAAACCCCCAAAGGTATCAGTTAAACATTTTGGCTCACAACAGGCTTTTCTTAAGTCAGTCTTCAGAGATAAGCATGACAGCTGATATGACAGTATCATTCCACTTTAAGACATGCTGTTCTATTTCTACCCAAATTCTCTAAGGAGGATTATGATAATATACTTAATGTAATTTAGAAACATGATTTGGCACTGCTACAGCCCAATTTTATGGCCAAGAATTTGCATTGCTTTCTTTATCAGCTTTGTATATCTGCTTAACTAGTCCATTTAAGTGAATCTTTCCAAACCTCTTCAAGTTTTAGTTATTCTGCCAGATAGCTTACTTCTTGCCATCTGATTCTGTAATTTGTTCACAAATTGTCTTACCTCAGATTCTTAAGAAAATTTCAAGACATTGCCCACCCATCCAAATAAGGATGCTGACCAGTGTTATGGGGTAAAAGGGCCACAACCTTATAAAAGTACGAATCTGCAATAGACAGCAAATGGGAAGTGAGAGCACTAGCCAAAAGTCTAGTCAGGTCAAACCTCTCTTGGAAGAAAGGTTTCCTAGCTCAGAACCAAGACTGAGTTCAAAGTACAAAAAGAATTTATATTCAATTAACTCAACTGAGGGTGGGAAGATGAGAAGAGGGGATGGAATCTTGACTTCCATGTAGACTTAGGCCCTTTCTGCACGAGGCGAGTGAATCACTCCGTGCCTTTACTTACCAGCTCTTCTTGGGTCCAAAGTAATGCAGGCTTTCCCTTGAGCCCTTCTGCAGGGCTCCTCCATTAGTGCAGGGCAAACCGGAGCAGTGCGAGGTCTATAGATCCGCACTGCTCTGGCTCAAAATGGCAGCTTCCTGTGGCTTCTGGCTCAAAATGGCAGTTTTCTGTGGCTTCCGGCTCAAAATGGCGGCTTCCAGTGTCTTCGTGGGAGTGGACCAACCGCTGACACAGGCCATGCCTACAGCCCACCCTCCACTGATTGCAGGCTCGCATTGGTGCTAACCTGCGCATCTGCACAGGGAAGTAGGAATGCAATGGCGCATTCCAGAAAATGTAAAGACCTGATTTTTCCGGTCTTTACTTAGCGCGGGGGAGGACCACTTGGGGGCGGGTTGGATCGGACTGAGGTGCAGAACTAAGTTAAACATCAGCAGCTAGTCCAATCCAAGGTGCGGACAACCTCCATGCCAGGACGCCTTGGCCCGTTTTAACTGCCTGTGCGGAAAGGGCCTTAGACAAAAGCTAACAGCTGCAGCTTGTTTGTTCTTCCTCATACACTCTGATGTTGTTTGGCCACATGTGTCCCAGTTTTTATTTGTGAAATGTTGCTGAGTAAGCCATTGGAGGGGTAAGAGGGTCTTTGCTCTTTTTTCAGGAGCAAATAACTCTTTTTCCAAGACTAGAACTTTGTGTCTGACTTTGGAAGGGTATTTCTAATGTGTCTTGGGACCCCAGGACATTGTCAAAAGAATGTTAGAATTGCACTGTAAATTCCTTACAGTGAATCCTCTGCCTTTCTTTAACAATGCTGAGGAAACTTTAGTCCTGCAAATGTTTTGGACTACAAATCCCTTTCCTTAACCCATACAGCATGGGCATGATGTGATCTGTAGGCCAAAATATCTGAAAAGCTAAAGTTTTTCCATCATTCTCTCCTTCACTGCTGTGAACCACAGGACCAAGCTACAATAAGCATCCAAGCAGCTCCCCTCATTTTTGGTCTAGTTACTGAAAGCTAATTATAGCTTGAGGCTTGTTTTTAAGGCTCCAAAGGAAGTTTGTCTATTAGTATGTTCAACCAGTTCCCCAAACCACCAATAGCAGGATTCATACTATGAGCTGAAATATCAAGTTTCATTTTCCAAGTTGGTCTGTTTTTATTCATTCATTTGCTTAAAGTTTGTCCTAACTCTCATTTATGTGATGCATTTAAGCATCCACCGTGTTTGACATGGATATCAGTATTGCTTTCACTATAATAATGGTGCACTGAAGAATTGCTAAAGGTATCAATTGATGTCATGGCTGTCAAGTCTTTTTAATATGACCCATTTTAAATTTACAGAGGTTTGGAAGAAACCCCAGAGGCCTCAGACTATTCCATTTGCATTGATTTACAAACAAAATATTGATGGATGGCATCTTTTGAAATGTAACCCACCCCAGCACTGAGAAGCACACTTCGGATAAAGGAAGGCTTGTGGGGTAGGAATCCTACTGGTATGTAATTTGAACTTAGGAGAGAAAGAGTTTATTTAGTCATTCAGGCATGCATTGATTTTTACAACAATGTTATCCTAACTTGTCTACAAAACTGATGGTGTTTCTACAGAACTATCAACTCTAGGACTACTATCCATAGTGTGTACAGAATACTGCTGTTTAACATGACATAATGCAACATGCAGCCTAAAAGTTTATCCCCCCCCCAAATGTCCACCCACATCTACCTTCTACTCAAGCACACCAGTTTTCACTTGCAGACTGACCAGTTCATTGTGTAATATTGGTCATTTCCATCCTACACTGTTATAGCGCTATCATTCCACTTTCAACATCCTATGAAGTCCTGGGGTTTGAGGTTTAGGGAGGGGCATTTAGAATTCTCAGCCAGAGAGCTCTTTGGACTCAGTAAACTACAAACCCCAGAATTCCACAGGAGGTTGAAAGTGGAATAATAGCTGTATAGCAGGGTAGTGCAGAAATGGCCAATAGCTAGGAATGCATCATGATCCATATACAATCTCCATCTTAGAACTAAAATATTTTGTTTTAACGAAGTTGTGTAGCATAGTCTAGCTGAAAGCATCTAGCTTTGAATAGGGATGGAAATAATATTCCAGAATATCCCAAAAATGTTTTAAAATAGGTTCTTCTGTTATTGAGAAACCCTACAGAAGAACCCTGCCCTGACAAGAATCTTCACAGTTCAGGGCTTATTCAATGCAAAATTTACACGTGGTTATTTTATGAAGAAAACAGCATTTTTTTCTGCACAGGTAATAGCATATTCAGCATGGAAAATAATATTTTAATGCAGGAATGTTAATTCCTGCACAGAAAATGATGTTTTCTGGACAGAAAGAGCTGTAATTGGGATTTGTTTTGTATAAAATCTTCATGTGGTTAACTTGCATAGAAAACATTTTCTGCACAGAGAACAGTATTTTCTGCGCCGGAATTAATATTCCTGCATTGAATTTTTTTTCATGCAGAAATTATTGTCTCCTGTGCAGAAGATGCTGATTTCTATGCAAAAAAAGTGTGAATTTTGCACAGAATAAGTCCAAAATTGCAAATAGCCTTCAAAAACTGCACAAAAGAAAATCGCTGAAATTATTTACTACCCTCAAGAAGAAATTTAGTGGAGAATTACATCTCTAGCATACAGCCTTTTCACGTTACACAATTTCAGCAGTTTGATTCCATTTTAACTGCCATAGCTACCTCCAATGGAATCCTGGAATATGTAGTTTGGGGCAGTACTAGAGCTCTCTGGCAATACCTCATGAAACAACAAATCCTAGAATTCCAAGGATGGGACCACTGCAATTAAAGTGGAATCAAAGTGCTCTAATATAATGTGAAAAGGCCACAGCTATCTCTTCCTTGTCTGACCTCTTTTCATCAGACTTCTGCTATAGAAACAACTGCTATAAAGAGGTGGCAGCAGCAGTAGATGTTCCCAAAGATAGCAAGAGACTATGGACCAGTCTTTTTAGAGTTTGTGGTGGAGGCGAAGGCAGCAAATGGATCTGCTATGACAGACCCAATGAACCCACTTTGATTTTACCACTTCCCCATCCATTTTAGCTGCTCCAAGTTGAACCAAGCTCAAAGTAAAGCTAATCCACCAGTCATTTTGTTGTTGCTGGGTGCCTTCAAGTTGACTCTGATTTGTAGCAATCCTTTAATCCAGTTTTCTTGGCCAAATTTATTCAGAGGTGACTTGCTATTGCTCTCCTCTCAGGCTGAGAAAGCTGCACTTGCCCATGGCAACATAGTGGGTTTCCATACCTAAGCTGGAATTTGAACCTTGGTCTTTCATACACTTAGTCCAACACTCAAACCTGTCATAACTCATCCTCTGGAGTCAGAAGATTCAGATGCAGAGTTGGAATACCAGGAATTTACAAGTCCTGCTGCCCCTGGTCTCTCTGAGTCAGAGGTACCAGGGGCTATGGTAGAGAAGGATTACTCCCCAGCAGGAGCTTAAAGAGATGGTGCAGCCATCTCCAAGTGTAGGAGGGAAAAACAGAAGCTATGTACCAGAGACTCTATAGTAAGAGATGTTGACTAATTAAAGCACTTGGTGTCTTGAGACAGCTGGCTATAAAGTCTCTAGCAAATCGCTGAAGACTTTGTTGCTTACAACAGCCTATCTTGGTCACTGGCAGTACTCTTTGACATTTTGTGTTCCTTAGACTTTGGACTGGCTACTATTTATGACTCTGTTTCAGTCCTTGCTGGCTTTATTTGTTTGGACCTCTGACTTGCTATGCGAATTCTGAACTGGCTGTGACCACCCTCTTGTTTCTCCCTTCATTCTGATGGATAACCTGTGACTGAACTCTGGACTAGCATAACTAGCTGACAGATCATGTATTCCAACCACCTGCTTCCTGGGACACTTTTTGACTGGAGAATAGGACATACCACATTTGCTCACAAGGCAACTTCTGGATCAGTGATATTATTTTTACTACTGTTAAACTTTCATTAGTCCTTCTTATCAGCAGGTTCTTTATCTTAATGTGTTTTTATTAGTGTGAGTTGCTGAGACTATTTTTATGATTATTTAGATCTTGCTGTGACTTAAAATTTTTTTAGCAAATTATATGAAAATGTTTTGGTATTTTGTGTTAATTTTTTTTTCCTGAAGTTGCTGTGGGAAAGTGGGATACCAATAAACAGATCATGACAAGAACCTAACAGATCTAGTTACTAACACAATGTGACATTTTGCAAGGATGAGAAGTTGATCTCTATGACATGTTTCATATAACCATAGGCCTGTTCCATGAAAACTCTTCTCAGTTCACAAATACAAAATACAGCTTATTGGCACGCTTTAGCTTTTTAGGAAACAAATCTCATTTTTCTTCTCACATCTTGAAGTGTTTCTTCTTTTCCTTCAGAGAAAACATAACAACTTCTATCCCATTATTCCTGTTCATGTATTCAGTTACATGGCATGGGAGCTCTCTGGCTGAGAATTATAAATCTCCCTATGAAAACAGTCAGTTCCAAGATTCCACAGGATGTTGTCATACCAGTTAAAATGGAATTATGGTGTTACAACACTGTAATGTGAAAAGGCCTGTAAACTCATGACTATCAAGTTGAAATAGTAAGAATATTTTCAATAAGAAATAAGATCAGATATGCAGGGGGACCAGTGAATCCATTGCCAGCTCTCTGTTTTATGGCTGCTCCTCCCATAACTTCTCTGTACTGTACAGGAATCTTCTAGGTGGTGAATTCTAGTCTTGGCAGACATTTGGCACAGGGTTCATTTTCCCTGCATCAACAGATCTGCCAGCAGTCTATCATCACCGCACCATCACCTTTATTTATCATCTCTCCCTTTTCCCAGTGTGGGGCTCAAGGCAGGTTACAAAGGTTAAAACAGATACTGTTTTAAGATTCCTTTATACAAAACTGAGAAATATAATTGTTGTTGCTGTTTTTGTTTGCCTTGAAGTCATTCCTGACTTAGGGTGACCCTAAGGTGAACCTTCACAGGATTTTGTTTTGTTTTGTTTTGCAAAATTTGGTCAGAGGAGATTTGTCCTTCCCTTCCCTTGAAGGTGAGAAAGTGTGACTTCCCTGAGGTCAACAATGGGTTTCCTGGCCAATGGAATGATTCAGACCCCGGTCTCCCAGTATCCTAGTTCAACACTCGAACCACTATACCACACTCACTCTAAAAATATATACAATTAAAAGAATTTAATAGCAAGACTGTTGAAAACAACAATAATGCCAAAATAATAATGATAATAAATCTGCTATTGAAAAAAAGAAAAGAAAACAACAAATCTTCAACACAGCATATTCTGAAAGAATCTTTCCCCCTGAGCAACCAGACAGCGAAGGCCTGCAGAAACAAAAAGATCTTCATCTGCCTTTGAAAGGAAAGCAGGAAGGCAACAGTATAGCTTCTATAAGAGAAACTTAAGCTTCCAGACACAGGATTGTATTCAGGAGCACATCCAAGCTGTGAGCCTGCATCTTCAAGGGAAGAGTAACCCCACCCAACTATTCCATGATCTACCTTTTGACTGATCAGGAACACTCTGTCTTGCCTGGATTTAAGTTTCAATTTGTTCAGCCTTATCCAGTCCATTCTTGATGACAGTCACCGATTTAGAACCAGGACAGCTTACTTGGATAGTAGTGAAAAGGAATAATAGAACTAGGTATCATCCCCATGCTGATAGCACCAGGCCACAAAACTCTGAATAACCTCTCTCAGTGGTTTCATCTAGATATTGAATAGTTTGGGAGACAAAACTAATCTCCGAGAGACTCTACAGGTCAATGATCAAGCAGGAGTCCCCCACATAACCTTTGAGGTTTCCCCTCCTGAAATGACTGAAATGCCACTGAAATGGCCCAGAAGAATAGCATGCTCAATGGTATTGAAAAATGCTGAAATGTGTAGCAAAACCAATAGGGACACACTCTCCCTGTCCAGGTCTGGTATAGGTCTTTCACAGAAGCAACCAAAGCTGTCTCTGCCCTATAACCAGGTCTGAAACCAGGTCGAAAAGGATCTAGAAAATCTGTCTCATTAAGAAAGCTCTGGAAGTGGATGGACATGTACTTAAGCATGTCTTTAAACCATTTAGATATTTAAAGTATTTTCACTTTGGTCTTCACCTAAACAGCCTCTGGAGAGCAGCATACAAGTACCAGAAATAAGGCAACCTTTGTGTGAGGCTCACACTCTAAGGCAAAGAAAAGAGGAAGGATGAAACTAAATGAACAAATCACGCACTTGATTCTTGGTTCAAAAGTTCATCATCTATTAGGTTCCATAAGTTATAAGTGTAGTTCAGCTTTCCATGGTTTTTCTCAGAGAAGTAAATTGGAAGCGTGATCTACAAAGTGGCTATAGCTGTGATTTAATCAAATCAAATAGCAATCTATAAGACAAGCTTCCATTCCAGCAATACAACACACAAGAATGTATGCTCAGATTCCATTGATTTCTATGGGCCTTCAGTTAGTGCTTCAAGTCCCACTGCCCAAAACACTGCTATCTAGAACATACCTAAAAATATTTTCAGGCAATTCCTAGCAATGGGTAATCAGACATACACCAATTAATTTCAATGGCATTCATTTCCAAGTAACTATGGTTAGGATTTTTAATTATGAAGCGAAATAACAGAAAATCCTATAAGCTAATGTTCAGCATTTTTAACTTTAAAGTCTATACTGGGAAAATGAATGGAGCAAATTGGGCAAGTGAAGTGGCATCTTGGAAGACAGTGATCACAAGCTTCCTATAACTGAACTGAACTGAACAACATTGCTGTTCATGAACAATATGCATTACAAAGTATCACTAGCTATAAATCCATTTTCAGATACAAGGCATTGCTCAGTCATTACCCAGAAGGGGAACAATGCTGACAGCTGTAAAGTCTTATAATTTTGAACGTTTTAAGTCCTAACTGAAGAAGAGCTTCCTTTCATATCCACCTGCCCAGAACCAAAGGTCATATCCTGAGGATCTGCTCCAGATGCTTCCACAAGAGGAAGTGAGACAGGTAACTACAAGAGAGAGGAAGGGCCTTTCTGCAATACACTGTTATAGTGCTATTATTGCACTTTGAACATCCTATGGAATCCTGAAGTTTGTAGGTAAGGGAGGGGCATTTAGAATTCTCGGCCAGAGAGCTCTTTGGCCTCAATGAACTACAAACCCCAGATTTCCACAGGATGTTGAAAATGGAATAATAGCAATATAACAGTGCAGAGCAGAAAGATCTGAAGTTTTCAGTTATGGCACCTTATCTGTGAAATGACTACATCAGATTGAGTCCACCTGAAACCTGGTTTGCTGCCCACTTATAACTTGGATTAATTATGTATACTTTCTGGTCATTATCTTGTTGGTTTGCATTTTATATTTTTTAATGTACTATGCACTGCCCTGAGAATTCCAATTGTCTAAAAGTACAGCTCATATAGTCCACGAGAGCTTAGATAGGAGCCATTTGCCAGTACTAGCTTGGGAAAAGTTTCTCTGTCCGTGTGATCCTATGACTTATACTATTGTTCACATGAGCCAGGGTTTCAGTACAAAAGCTAATCAGGTAAAAAATGTTACATTTATAAGAGAGACAGTACAGAAAGAGCAGTGAAAACTAGCACTGTAAATAAACCATTAGACAATGGGCAATTAGCAGCAAAGAGAAGGCATTTCAAATCATTTAAATTGTTTGTCCTACCAGTCATGTTTCAGTTGTGAAATGCTCTAGCTAAGGAAGGGGAGCCATAAGTACCTCTTTCACATCTATTTTACTCATTTACAAAGTCAATTAATATGGTTACAGGACAAGCTTCTCCTCCTACTGTGAATTTTGATTTGTGCTTTGAAACTGTCCCTGCTTCATCCAGACAGAATGCATTTCCCTTGTGAATCCACACTGTATGTGAGGAAAGCCATTTAAATAGCTCCTAGTCTGGGCTAGAATCCCTAAAGAGAAAAGCAGTTACTACAAAAAGATTGGATGAGTCATTTAGGATATGTGACCTGTTCAACTGACATTTTATCTATTTTTCATTTCAAATATGAAACTTGAAGAAGCTGTATAGGACATCTATAATCCTATTTGGGTGCTCATGGAGGGGTTAACCTGATTGCATGAGAAGAGTGTCCAGACTAGCCCCTGTATCATTGCTTTGTTCATATGGAGAGGAATTATTGGAGGAAAACAGCATGTGTGTGTGTGTGTGTGTGTGTGTGTGTGTGTGCATGTGCTTGTAACCACTTCAAGAAATCAAAACTGCAGAATTTTGGATTCCCTGAAGGATTTCTATGATTAGTATTGATTTTCCTTTTTAGACTATCACACTCCATGTGAAGAAGGTGGAGAGAGTAACAACAGAAGCGGTGAGGGCTAGCTTACTCATTGTACTCACACATTTCACATAGTTGTGAGTAGGCATGTAGATTACTTGATTCATCCTCACCTAGTTAATAAGAAATCCCCCCCTGCAAAAAAAAAAAAAAAACCTTTGTGAGGTTTTTGTTTGATTTATTTGGGGTTTGGGTTTCCTGTTTGTTTGTTTGTTTTTTAAGCTATAGATAGCATCCTCTTAATGACATATGGGCGGTTTACACATGTGTAAGTCTGTTATACATGAGTAAAGATACATATCATTGTTTATTTCTTCTTATCTAAAAGAATAATTTGCAAAGTTTTCTCACTGCAGCCAAGATTGTGAGAATTTTTTGTACATTTTTTATGATTATTCAGATTTTCTGCAAAAACTTCATTTTGTGCAAACCCCCTGAGTTTTTAGAAGGGGAAAAGCCAGAGGGTGTTTTTTGTTTGTTTGTTTTTGATACAGAGAGCATTGCTTTATGCACAAAAACAATTTTCTGCAAACAAATTTTTCACAAGAAGTGCTAGGAGGTGAATATTCTCATGTCAATTGATCATTTTCACAACAGATTGTCTCCTTGTTCAGCATGAGACAATATTTGAATATTCTTTACATCTCTGTGAGTAAGTTAAAAAAAATGGTTAACACAAAGTTACTGGACATCTTTTCTTTTGCTCTGAAAAAGTACAGAACTGATAAAAATTAAACTAGATTTAGGAAAGTGGAAAAACCTTCATGCCAAAGGCTTGCCTACTGTTGAAAAGAAGAATGCAGTAGCAAAAGTGTTGCATAGTTTTCCCCAAAACTTTCTGGGTTTGGTCCCCTTCATTTCTTCTTGGATTTCATTCATGTGTATTTCCCTTAAAATGTTTCACACTTTTCAATGCATTATATCCATTGACCAAAATGTAAGTATTTGTATTTCTTAAATGTATACATTTTTAGCAAGTTTTAAAAGTATGTATGTTTCTCTACATGTTCTGTTTTTCTAAATTCCCTCAAAAATTCACCAAAAAAAATCCATGCACTTCCTGGGCAAGGTGTGTTTTGTTTCCTAACAAGTGTTGGGAAGTATGAAATTGATACTTTCACCAAGAATCTTGATTCCAAAGAAATTCTCTTCCATCTCTAGCTTGGTTAAAGCATTCTGAAAAATAAAAGCATTTGGATGAACAAGAATTGTTTTGTTTTGTGAAGAATTTTAGCCCTAAATCTTCTTAAATCCTAAGCTTCAGTGCAACATGGCATGTCTAACATTGGTCTAGTTGAGCTACTTTTTTTATACTATTAATTCCACTCCTAACGCCCTACCACCACCCCATGCCCCAAATCAGACATTCATAGCAACTGGGAAAATGGATTATTTTTCATCATGGCTTACTTCCATGTGAGAGCTTTATAGAAGAAGTAAATATGCCTTTAATGGAGTCAACAGAGGGTGCATTAAATAAAATGGAGGGAATATTTATGAATAAACTTCTTGAGGCTACCAATTCATCACTTTTCTAGCTTGCGCCAAAATCCACCAAAGAGTATCGCAATTTACAAGCTGGGAAGTAATTTATTTATTGTTGACAGCTCGACCCTGAACAAAAAAACAGGACAAATAACAACTCTAACCAGCACTAAATAAAGATTACAAGGATATTATGTCTTCTTTCAGGATATTTCAGGGTGACTAGTCACAAAACTGACTGGTATTAATGTTTTGTATTGGATGAGCCTGCCAGGGACATGGAGTATAATGAGTTTCCTAAAGGTTTTAACATAGCCTTGACTTTTTGACAAGAAATAACAAGCGCTAGTTGTGTTGTTGCTGTTTTTTTAACATATAAACCTGTGGTAGCTGGCAGGAGGCAAATGACTCTGTGGGAATGAAGGAGAAAAATGTCAAGAAGGTTGACACAATTAGAACACAATGGAGAGTTAACCTACATAGAGAAAACAAAAAAAATGCCTCTAATGGCATTTAAAATGTTTTCTCTTGCCACCACACACTCATCATGAGATGCATCTGAAATTTAAAACATGCTTCCCATGTAACAAGGTCAAGCCTTTTTGACATAATGACACTGACGGACAATTGGCAATGAGGTCTACCTCAGATTATCCATTTTAAATTGGGTATGGAAACTTTTCAGGAGGAAAATAGAATATAGTTTCTTCATATTTTTTGGAGAGAAAATCTCTCCCCACCCCTTCAACCATTATCAGGACTCCCACACATGCTACATTCTATTCATCAAATCCAGCCTTCTCCTACTTCCAGTTTCTTCTGAAATTAATTTCTCAACATACCGTAGCAGTTTAAAAGCTGCCTTTTGTAGAAGCAACAATAGTACAATCCTAGTCATGTCTACTCAGAAGTAATTCCGTGTGAATTCAAGGGAGGTCAGTTCAATGTAAGGTGGTATAGGCCTGCAGCCTAACATTGTAAAGGTTTAGTTACTTTCCAATCAAACACAGAATATATTGTTTTCTGTAATCTCTCTCTCTCTCTCTCTCTCCCTCCCTCCCTTCATTATCTCTCATATAAATATGGTGCAGCATGGCTGCTTTTCTTTTTGGACTGTCTTTGAGGACTTTGATTTGGGCCCCATCACAAAGAGGTGTGCTGATCAGCTTCAAAACTGATCGCTATACTGCTGTCAGTTTCTCTCTCTTTCTCTTTCTTTTTTTTCCTTTTAATTTATAACGTTTTTATATCATTGTACAGCTTGGAAACATTACTGCTTTTGGACTACAACTCCGGGAGTATAGTCCAAAAAAAAAAAGGTTCTGGGCATGTTTTCTTCTTTTTGCTTGTATATTTTAAATTTTATTTCAAAATAAAATCCCATGATTGTAAAAACAAGATGATGAGTTTAGCAATAGTCCCATGGGCCCCCATCCAGTAACAGCTGATAAGTTTCCTCCAAAAATTTTAGATGCTACCAATGATTCTGACATCAGTGAGGCAGTCAATTCTATTCCATGTTTTTAGTCCAGACTTTAAAGACACTGATCCACTATGGGTTTTAGTTTGAACTTTAATTTACTCCATACTTCACCAAAGCTTCAAAGTACCGGCAAGTATCAGTAGTAGCAACCAGTGGAGGCTATTGGCCCCAATGTCAGTAGGGCAATAAGTCCACACTGGGCTTTAGTCTGAACTTAAATGGAGTAAATTAAAGTTCAAACTAAAACCCATAGTGGATTTATCATTGTACTGACACTGGAGCCAATAGCTTCCACTGGTTGCTACTACAGATATGTGTCAATATTGTGAAGCTTCAGCGAAGTCTGGGGTAAATTCTAGACTGTGTTCTCAGTTCACATAAGTCAGCAGAGTCTGAAAGCTTTGGCTTAACCATGAAGACAGAGAACCTGCCCTAGAACAAGCTCCAGAATGGTCATCATTTCTATGTGGAAATCGTTTAAGTTGAACATAAAAGTACAGCTCTCTCTCCACATTCTCAGGTTTGACTCTCACAAATTTGATTATTCATGAGGTTCCTGTGCCTCCCCCATTCTCCTCCCATTCCCCTGTGTTAGTGCAAATAAAGGCAAGTGTGTAAGGCAATGAGGTAGAACATGTGGGTGTTTTCCTTGTGCCATCTGGTGCTCTCCTTTCCCATTCACTTGCCTCTGCCCCAGCACTGAAAAGTCATGCCAAGGCAAAAGCTTAGGCAATGGCGGTGAGGGGAGAGACATGCATACTTTCCTTACCCCTCCAGAGCTCTTCCCTCCCATTCCTTTGCCGCTGCCGCAGTGCTAAGAACTTACAGTTTTGTCAGCCTCTCTGTTACATCACAGGTTTTTGCCCCAAGGAGACAGCACACCTCTCAAAACATCCTGTCATGTCTGCAAACCACTGCTTCTGTCCCCCTCAGCAGGGAGTTCCCTGTGACCATCATGCATCTCCCTTGGGGACTGACAGGGCTATTCCACAGGCTGAATCCTCCAGTTCTATATTTTTATTGAGATTTTTTCCACATACAATTAAAATGTAAACAGAGAAGCAAACATAAAAGAAAAAGGAATAAAGAAAAGAAAGTGGGTTAATGTTTTTGTTTGTTTGCAATTCCCCAAACAGAACATAACTTATGAATTTCCATAGGACCTGGGGAGGAAAAACCCTTCCATAAAACACCCTCCTATTGAACTTTGTCCTGCTCTTTCTCCCCCTCTAGCATTCTAGCTGAAAAATGCTTTACTCTCAATGTCTTTCTAGAAGTCCCCCACAGTGGCACTGTTCTCTCTGATAACTTTATTGTGGATCTCAGCTTTCTTCCTTCTAACATACTGAATGTCTTTCAGGAAAGAAATCTAACTTCTCTTCTCCTTTTCCATACCTCTCATTTTATTCCTCTTTCCATTATTTGGAATGTGTCCAATGCTCTCCTCTAACTTCTCTGGGATCACCTCTAAATTTCCAAAATAATCTTGGTCTGGCTGCACATCACCATCCATAATTTTCTCTCTATAATCCAATATCTCCTCTTTGTCTGACTATCTGATTTCCATCCATCATCATATAATCCAAATCTCTTAAGATAATTTTTCAGCAATTCAAATTCCTCCAAAATCTCCTGCCAAATAGCTAGACCACAGTCATTTTCTAGGGGTTGTATTATTGCCATTCCTCTATTAAGCAAAGCTTGACACACATAGTCTTAATAGTTTGTCTCCACAGTGACTTCTCCATTGTAGTGTTGCAACAACATAGCCTAGCTATTTAGCTTATCTTGTTATTCATAGTGTAATTCATATTGCTTTCAATGGGAAAGCTTTACAGGACAAAAAAAAATCCACTTTCCCATAATAAACCAATCCCTTAGTCTTTTTTATTACAGAGCACTTTTTTATTCCAGCTTTAAAAAGTACCTTTTCAGCCTTTAATTTCATTATACTCTTTGTCCACTTAATTGTTTTTATTTCACACTCTTATTAAACTTTCTGCATTCAATACATGATCTTAAAAACAGTTCTCAAAGTCATTCATATTAGTACAAAAAAAAAACCAAGAAATTCACCAAGGTCTCCACTGAATCAAAGCTCTCTTTATGCTTTAAAAATTCCCAGTAGTGTAAAAGAAATAGTTTAGAAAGTCTGATGCAGTGTTAGTACCCTTTATAGGCTCACATACAATGGCATGAGTTTGATAGAACTTACCCATGGTCACCCTCTTCCCCACTTCTTTTGCATTTAACTCCTAACCTTAGTGAGGTTCCTGGACCTTTATGGGTGATCCTATGCTCTTCCCTTCTTCAGGGAAAGAATTTCCAGCAGAACTTGCCTCAGAACTGTGAACTATTGCAGCTTTTCCTCTCATGGAACTCCATGGAGGGATGTCAGCTCAAAGTCCATGTGCTGATTCTTCCAAGGTCACCAGCATATTCTCTGAGGACTGACACTGTTGCTCTAGTTTCTATTCCTCATCATCACTGATAAAGGAGAGAGCTTTCAATTGATTCTGTAGCTCCAAACTCATAGAATTATCCCTGGTCCTTCTACTTCTATGTGTCACATTCCTCCAAATGTCTATCACCTATGTTTAGGGACTGACCTCCTCAGAGGCAAGCCCTATGTGCTCCTCCTCCAGGACATTCTGCTCCACTTTGTCCAAGAAAATGCTCCCTAATACACTGAAGAATAGATACAGGGGCCTCAAGTTGCTGGACTTTCTCTTCTAACAAGGCAACCAACTCTCACCTATTGGAGGTGCCCCTACCCACATCTTCTGGCAGAAACACAAACATACTACAACTGTTGCAGGTGACTGCAGCAGCTCCCTCACCATAAGTAAGCAATAAAACAGAATTCCAGGCCTCTCTCTCAAAACTCCCCCATTAAATGCCCATACAAAACACTTGTTGGTCTTGACTCTTGGCAAGAGTGGCACATGCTGTATGGAATAGTAAGAATACACCAGCTGCGCCCTTTTCTGGAGCTGGAACACCTAAAAACAGTGGTGCACGTGCTGGTAACTTCACGGCTCGACTTCTGCAATGCGCTTTATATAGGGCTACCCATGTGCTTAGTCTGGAAACTTCAATTAGTTCAGAATATGGCAGCCAGGTTGGTCACCGGTAGACCTAAAACTGACCATATAACACCAATTTTAAAGTCCCTTCATTGGCTGCCTATTAGTTTCTGTGCACAGTACAAGGTGTTGGTTATTACCTTTAAAGCTCTTCATGGCTTGGGGCCAGCCTACCTGCGGGATCGCCTTCTCCCATATAATCCACCACGCACATTAAGGTCCTCTGGGAGGAATTTACTGCAGCCAGTCAGAACTAGGTTGTCTGCAGTTACTCAGAGGACCTTTTCTTCTATCGCTCCCAAGTTATGGAATGGCCTGCCGGAGGAGACCCACCATATTACCAGTCTTGACAGCTTTAAAAAAGCAGTCAAGACTGATCTCTTCCATCAGGCCTTCCAAGACTAGCATTTTCATCACCTCCCATCAATTGTTTTACTGCTTTGCTAATAGTAATTGGTGGACTGTTGATTGCTGTGTGTTTTAAGGGGTTGGTTTAAGTGGGTTGGTGGGTGGGGAGGATTGGGTATGTTTTTAATGTCTTTTAATGTATAATGTATTTTGTGTTGTTCACCACCTTGATCCATGTGGAGAGGCAGGATAGAAATAAATTTTATTATTATTTTATTATTAATATGGTCACTTAAATATCATGGATTATGGAGACATCAGATTCAAGCTCCAATACTTGATGGATGAAACTGGATTAAAGGTTAAGAACTAATGAACTTGAACATGTTAGAGCAGATCTTCATGTCTTGCACAGACTTTCTCTTGCCTTTCATCCATAATTCAGAACACTGGTTCTGACCTATAAAGCTGGGCACTGCACAGCTATGAAAATCTCTTCAAGCTCTGAAATCAACTGACAATCCAACTTTTCGTTATCATGCTTTCACTTAACCTTGTCTCATCTTCAGGTTGACTTATAGTTTATCTACTTGAATGGAATAACTGTCCATCTGTCCTTTAAAAGAAAACAGAGCTTGGAAAATGATTGTTTAAAAGTAATAAGCTACATTTATAGTTTGAAGTCCCCTAAAAGTTACTTTGAATTATAGTTACACTATTTCAAAAGCAATTCATTACTAAATCTTTTCTTTAAAAAATACAATAGTTCCATTTCAATTACTTTAAAAGCTACAAGCCACATGGTGACACAAAACGCACTTCTCTCATCCACCTCACAGTTTCTCAACACTCTCAAAAGAGCACAAAACATTATCATGCAAGAGGCACAAGCCAGTGCTTAAATCAGGTAACATTCTACCTCCATTGTATGGTAAGGCCATAGCTTGTGACCATAAAAGTAACTTAAAAGTTAATTACACCACAAAAGAGCAAAATTGTCTCTTATTAAGTTAAAATTATAATGTCGTAAGGTTGAACATTTGTAATTGGAAAAGAGAGTTAATTACCTGTAACTGGTTGTAACTAGTAATTTCCAAGTTCTGCCCAAACTCAATGGTTTGTAAAATATTTTGACATCAGAGTATCTGACCCTGAAAACTCATTTCAAACTTGACACAGCAGGCTTGTCTAAACCAATTTTCTGTAATTGCTGCTGGACAAGAAAGCTCACATTCTCACAGGTGCTGCTCCACATATAATACTTTCTGAAAAGGAGTACCTTTAGCACAATACGCTGGCCACCTCCAATGTGAGAAAAATGACAGTGATGTTATTGAACTGCATCAAGGTCATCCTCTGAGTGAGCTACTGTGAGGCTAAAGGTTTATAATACACATTAGGAAAAAATGGATTCTTATCTGTTTAAACATCTCATTCCTCCTTCTCTATAAATCTTCTTTGAGAAATGCCAAGTGATAGGCTCTTCAATGATAGATTTATACCCGTCTCCTAGCTAGATAATTAAAAGTTAATTCTAAAAGGCAACAGATATTTGTTTGCTTTGGAACACTCTGATGCTTAATTTCCAGCTATCTTATCTGTCTCCCCTGGCATGCTACGGAACCATTTCTCTTTTAAATAGAAGTTTTAACAATGGCATGCACATTATTGCCCTCACAGAACAGTTGAGAGACCAAGGCCATGATATTTTTACTTGCTATGTTAGCTTCTTTCCTACTTCTGGCTGTTTTTAACACCAACAGCTTCCAAAATAATTATTTTATTATATTGCAACGTTTGAACTGAACAGTAAAAGACAACAAGTATAAAACCTCTTTCATGAAATAATTGGTGCATCTTGATCTTAAAACCATTCCACTCCTGACATCCTTGGGGATCAAACTGAGGCATTCCAATGACTGATGTCGACCCCTGTTTCCTCCTCCCTTTTGCCCTAGTCTGACACTAGACGCAGTGCCAGGCAGCTAAATCTCACCACCTTTAACATTTCCCATGATGCTCTCTGGCACTGTATAGAAATGAAAAAGTCAGCTAGATCCAGTTGCTCAGGGCTTTATGAAGCACTGCCACCACACACAAGTGAGCCCTCCAAGGGCCATTTTGAGAGAAGCAGCCCACCAGAATACCCTTTGCTATACAGGAGACAGTTCTGCCCTGCCCACCTCCTATACTCAGCCGCAGATTGGGATGTAAAGAATGTTGCACATTTTCTGTCCTCAGTGAGAAAACAGTATCTCAGCATGTCAAGGCACCTTATTGAAAACAAAGCCAGATGCTGCAGGATTCTTCATCCTTCAGTGAGAGTGAAAGGACCCATGCCATGGAAAAGCACATACTAAAAGAAAATGCACAAAGATTCTTGTAATCTCACCCACTAGTCAGAAGGCTTTGATTTTTTATTATTATTATTTTCAGGTTTCTAATAGCAAGTTACACTTTGTTCAAAGAGATATCTCGTTCTCTGCATGTACACAGACAGACAAAAACATGGAGAAATGATGGTTGATTCTTAAAACACCTGGACATCATGTGTTGTGCACATTCATATTCTTCTTAAAATTATTTTTGTTAAACATTTGAGATTTTATAACCTAAAACTATGTATTTGCTGTAGAAGATGCACCCTTCTTCCAAGGGGAATTTTTCATGATTTTTTTTTTTTAGTACCCTGCTAAGGGAAAATGCATAGGAAAGGGAAGGGGAGCAAAAGGAGGGTTGGTAAGAGCCTTCCCCCACCCCCTCCCTTCTGTTTTGCTTTGGAAAAACACTCTTTTTGGTCTCCTTCCCTTTCCTATGCATTTTGCCTCAGCAGGGAGTTACCCGTATTTGCCGTTGTATAAGACACACCAGCATATATGACGCACCCCATTTTCAGCCAGTACTTTTTAAGAAAAAAAGTGTGCCTTATACACCAGTAAATACAGTACTTACAGAGATTAACATAATCCTAAATACACAGACATAATTAATACCCTAAAAAGTAATCCAATCTACCTAACCCTACTAACATAAACAATATAAAAACAATGACATCTCCAACTTTCAACACTTCTTAAGATGGATATAGTTATCCTAGTAATAAAATAAGCTTTTCTAAATAAATCTTGAACTAAACTGCAAAATCAGTTATCAGGTTATAATTACTTTTGATTAGATATTGATACATCTGTCAGTTGCCAGTAAGCTGACAATAAAAACCAAACACCAACACTCTTCCCCAATGATTTTTCAAATATGATAACACTGTACCCTATTCCTTCCTAAATCTACTGAAGTTTCCCTCCTTAATTCAAATTGTTAATTTGCCTATTTCAGCAAAATCTATCTCTTTCCAAACACCATTCTTCTATAAATGGAATCTGTAAATCTTTCCATTTAGGGCAAAAAGAAGTCTCACAGCTGAAGCCATGTACTGAAATATTCTTCTTGCATTCTTGTCAAAATATTCATTCATCAGACCCAACAGAAATAGTTCTGGATCCAATTGCATCTTCATCTTGAAAATCTCTTCAGTCAAGTGATGTATCTTTGATCTGTACTTCTTTGCATTTTCACATGTCTTTCACATATGAAAAAAAGTCTCTTCATTACTTTTATATTTCCAAGATACATTTTTAGAACCTTTTTATGCTTTAGAAAGTTTCTCAGGGGTTAAATACCATCTATGCATCATTTTGTAAAGGTTCCCTCTAAGGTCAAAATCCAGGGTGAATTTCAAATCTTTAGACCACATTCTTTCTCCTTGTTCCAAATGTATCTCAAGGCCCACATTTTGTTCCTATTTAATAATAAAATCTTTAGCCATCTCCTCTTCCATTTTCAATGTCAAGAACCATTTGTACACTTTCCGAATCAAATGACCAAAATCTAAAAATAAAGATTTTTCAAGTTCAGAGGCTTCTCTTTCCAGATCATATAAATTTGTATCCATTCACATTCCGGATCCAATAATTTTGAACTCTGTTAGAATAAACTCCACCCACAGCTTTCTTTACCCTTCTTTGGAGACCATGTCCTCTGTCTTCTCCTTTCCCTCCTCCTTTTTTTCCCCTGTATCCCCACTACTTATCTTCAATCACTGATATTCTCTGACTCTCTCTTCTTTCTTTATTTGTTCCATGACATTCCTCTTGCTTTAAATCCTGGTTTCTTTTTCAGTAAGATCTACTTCCTTTAGATAGTACAGTTCTCATTATGCAGAAAACTAGTGTTGTTTCCCCAGTTGTGTAACAACAGGGAGGGATGGGGAATGGTTCGCCCCTGGTGGCAATGTTTTGGGGGCATCCCAGATTGTAGCCATGCCCCCGCATGCCACAGCCACTCCCCCACACACCACAGCTACGCTCCCATGCACTGCGGCCATGCCCCGTGCAGCGTGGCCATGCCCCCTCCCACCCTCCCCCACACATTCCAAGCTCCGCCACTGTGTTTCCCCAAGCTTTGCATCAACTTTTAAGGCCATAATGACATTTCTTTTAAGTACCATGTTTCCATCATACTTTTTTTTTCAGCCAGAGTTTGATTCATTACAAATTATACATTAATCGAAAGTGATTCCTTTTGAAGCAACCTGGGCATAACTAATTTATTTTACGAACGCAACACATTCCCTTTACAGGCTAACTACAAACGTTTAAATTAGTTTAAAGTTAAATTTCTAGGTACACGGTATGTGAGGTCTCACTGGTTAAGCCTGCTTTGTACCAGAAACCAGTAGCATTACCAATCTGGTGGTTTTAAAAGTAATTAAAAGTAACCATTTTGGTTATTTAACTGGGACATGGAAATATACATGTAATTAATTACTTTAAAAAGATAATTTCTGAGCTCTAGTTTTATCCTAATAAAATAATGGGATCAAGGGGATTTCTGAAAAGACAGAATATGGGAAAAACAGAAGGAGAAAGTGAAAGCTGGAGGAAACTGAGACAGGGCAACACTATTTCCCATTTCTACCTAAATTGATGGAAGCTGTTTTAGTTCTCAACCAATGTCTGTCATTGGTAAATACAAGACACCTGACAGGCACTTACAAGACCCAATTACTCTTAGAGTCCTTCTCACTGTTGCCGACCCTCATCACCAACAGCTTGATTCTTAACACTTTAGCTGCATAAGGATCTGTACTTGAGTGTTTTTCGCACTACACACTTCTAGAACTATGATGCTATTTTAACTGCCATGGCTGCAACCTAGAGAAACTGGGATTTGTAGTTTGGTGAAGCATTAGAGCTCCCTGACTGAGAATCTGAAATACCCCTCCTTAAATTGTGAGTCCCAGGGTTCCATAGGATGAGACTGAGGCAAAGGTTATTAAAGTGCTACGATTGTGAGCTATGAAAGGGAACTGAAGAAAGAATTTAATATTAGTATGCAGAATTTATACTGCTTGCCTTCATAGCTGAAAGCAGTTTATACCCGGAAAAGAAAGATTAAAAAAAGTGAAACATCTGACTAGGATGAACATGATAGATAAGGTTTTCTCTGTGTCTATTTTCTTCTCAGATTAGCTAGAATGAAAATTAAGTTACCCAGAGCAGTATGCATACATTCTAAACTGGTGCCCTCAAGCAGACACTTAGGTCTCCTGCATGCTTGGGCCAAACAATATGTGTTTATCAGCCTTCATTTCCTTTTTTCATGACAGAACAATATGATACACAGATTATTTACAAAAGCAGTACACTTTCTCACATACTAGACTCTGGCAACATTTGTATTTATAGAAATATCAACTGGTTAATATTTATTGGATCATTTATTTGAGAGGGCTTTCCCAGTGGCCAGAGTCTGGAATGCCCTTCTAAAAGAGGACCAACTCAGCCTTTCCCTTTTCGAAATCTTTTTGATTGCATAAAATCTACATAGAATACATTAAAAACTGAATAACACATGCAGCAAAAAAAACAACAACAACAACAACAACCTGCAAACAACAAAAACCCTAACACAAAACTTGCCACATTCCTCCATACTCTTCCCAGCCCTACCTGTACATATAACAAAAAATACAACTAACGAAATAAAAAAGATCACTTTCAGGTAGTTTTTCTGCAGATATATTTTAACTATTAAAAACTAACTCTATCTTATCTATATGTTGTACTTCATCTATATATTTAACTTGTATTAATTAAAGAAAACTAACAGTCATCAACTCACCCTTGTTATTTTTCATAAAATCAGTCAAGGGTTTCCAGTCTTTCAAAAACATTGTTAGCAATTTTTCTCTAATCAAATTATTCAGTTTGTCCATTTTCACTAAATCATTATGTTCTGGTAACCAATATTCTTTAGTAGATACAAGGTTGTTCTTCCATTTCTGAGCATATAATATCTTTGCAGTTGTTACTATATATTGGAGTATTTTTCCATGACTCTTTTCTAGTTGATCATCCATCAACTCTTCCAAAAGTTCAGGTTTTAATTGAGTACTTAACTTCAGAATCTTTTGCATCATACTATGCATTTGGATTCAATACTTTTTAGCTTTTTCACAAGTCTAACACATATGATAGAAACACCCCTTCTGCTTATATTTCCAACTTACATTAGAAATTCCTTTATACATCTTAGATAATTTCTGTGCTGTCAAACAGTAATGGTAAATTATCTTATAAAAATATCTTTAAGATTATAGCACAAAATAAATTTCAGACCTTTTCACCACATGCTTTCCCTTTGCTCCACTTGCACATTATATCCAAAGTTTCTAGCCCATTTTACCATACATTCCTTCATTTATTTATCTTTCATCTCAAACTTTAGTAAAAGCTTATACATTTTACCAATTTTTTACCATTTTCTAAAATAACCTGGGTTTAAATCTTGTCCATATTCTCAGTAAGGTCTCAAACAGTGATTATTAAACTCTACATTGGCATTAACCTTGTCATAACAAGCTATCTGTGCCACCCAAACCTTAGGCCATGACCTTCTAATTCTAAAAGTCCTATATTTCTCAACATTATCCTTTTCTTTAAGCTCACGAAACATGTGGCAAAATATAACCTCAAATTTGGCAACATCAAACCTCCTTTGTTGTTTAGCATCTTGGAATGTTTTCATCCTCAATCTTGGTTCCTTTCTTTGCCAAATAAATCTTGATAGATCCCTTTGCCATTGTTTAAAAAATATATCTTTTGAAAGAATCGGCTATAACATACAGTCTGAATTTATCATTGTAATACCTATAATATTTCACTGAAGTCAAATGCTGATCTTTGTTAAATGTCTAAGCTGTATCTCGTTCTTTCCAGCTGTTAAGAATCTTCCCTGTATCTAAAATAGAGTTCATTGTCTCCTGTAGTAATTTTATTTTTTTTTTCATTTACAAAACATTTTTATTATGGTAGAGATGCTTGTTTATTAAAATAAAATTTCCAGTCCACCCCAATTTTGGAACAGTTATTTGTACTAGTCTCATGAAACTTTAAAACAAAGCAGAAGAGAACCAGAGCTATGGAGAAAACAGGCTCTCTGGGCATTTCATAACCTTGTTTTTCTAACCCCTACATTCCAGTCCATAAAATTTGTCTCTTGTAGTAATTTTAAAAGTTCTTCTTGAAAACATCTATAATATGTTCTGGGTAGTCCATCTGGTCCTGGTGTCTTCCCTGCATGTGTCCTGTTAATAACATCACAAATTTCTCTTACAGTTATTGGTGCATTTATAGATCTTCCCTGATATTTTGTAATTTTAGATTTCCGTTTAGTCATATATCCTTCCAAATTATCCTTTCAGATAACTTGTTGCTTATATAAAGAAGAATAGAATTTACAGAATGCTTTCTGAATTTTCTCATTATCTGTGAAAAAAGTATTATCCTCTTGTATTTTGAAAATAATTTTTCTTTTCTCTTTCTTTTCCAGTTCAGCCCTTCCCTGATAGATTTATGAACCACTGTGAAATCATTTCTGTTATGGAGGGCCTTCAGTGGTTAACAATTTTAGTGAATTTTGGTTGACCTGGTTTTATTGCTATTCTATTTTGTCCTTCTGCATTTTGCTACTCTGCTTCTCATTTAAATAATAATCCTTCAGTACTTTATAGCACTTCTCACAAAACAATGGTCTGTCGTGTGGCATTGGCTTATGGTCCATGTTGAGATTCAAGTAAATTATGCAAATATAAACACTATGGCACAAGAAGTTCCTGGCACAGTTGGACAAAAGCTGTGAGTCCACATAATCAAGTGGCACAAAAAGTGCTGCTTTATATTATTTTAATTTTCCATTTAATCTATCAATAATGTATTTATTTTTCTTCATCAGCTGCCTTGAATATTTTGGATACCAGTGTTTAACATAAATAAATGAAGAAATAAAGATTACAAACACTATAATGAAACACTTCCAGTCTCAACATTTGAAAAAGGAAACATCTTCAACTGGTTCGCAAGTTGTGAAGATATGCTTGTGTAGGACTTAAGTCCAGAACTAAAAAAAGGCTGAAGCACCGCTAACTTATGTGTATCTCTTCTCTTTTCTTCTTAACGTCCAAAGACCCCCTTAACACCATTGCTCAGAGTTTTATCAATCTGGCATTTTACAGTTGCTGAAAGCACATCAGCACAGGCTAGCTAAAAGAACTGTAAAGCAAGATCACTTCTGGAAATATGTTTCCCTTAATCTCATATATAAATGGTGAAACTGCTGAACTTTCTCCCCACCATTACATTTTTCCTTCCGAAAAGATTCTGTACTGTAAACAGGCAGAGAACTGTTGTTGTTACTATGTGCCTTCAAGACACTTCTGAATTACAGAGACCCTAAAACAAACCTATCATAGGGTTTTCTTGGCAAGTTTTCTTCAGAAGGGATTTGCCTTTGCCCTCCTCTAAGGCTGAGAAAACTTGTCACCCAGTGGGTTTCCATGGCTGAGTGCGGATTCTCTAATCTCTGGAGTCATAGCTAAATGCTCAAATCCACTACACCATGCTGGCTCTCCTCTACAGTTAAGACAGAACTGTATCCCGTCTTAATTCCTAGGAACCCTACATTACTTCTACAAATGATATATTGTATCCACGTAGGCCAGAAGTGTGGAAACTGTTATCCACAGGGCCTCATTTTGTGTCTCCCAGAAGCCTCCCATGATCCACAAACCCCAAATTAAAAATTAATACCGTTATCCTCAAATAATCAACACGACATTTCTTTTTCATAATCATATTTTTGGTTTAGGTCTAATAATTAACATGATTGTCATATTCATTTAGTTTGGGGGAATGGCAAAAAAGTGATGCAATGTAAATGAAGCAAGTTTTGCTGAAGACACCCAAAGAAATTTACACTAGATTTTTTAATCCTAAGAGCTTTCTCTGCATATTTTACCCTATCATAGTTGTACACGACATGCTGCATAAAATGATGGACTCCCTTTTGTGCATGCATAATATTTAAGGCACCTAACTGAACAACTATGATTAATTGTTTGTTATCATAATTACGTTATCTCCCTGCTAGTCACAATTAAAATGATCCCTCTTGATGCCATATGCCTTTTGCTGTATTTACACACTTTTTACATTACATTAGAATTTCATCAAGTAGAGTAGGTGGAGTATATATTTCATTATAATTCCTTTAAAACATTTATATTTGAATAAGCAAATAGTGCACAATGCTATTTCACTGGATAAAATAATGATTCACATTGCAATTAAACTAGATCAGAAAACGGCAGCATTCTAAATGGTCATTCATACTTTTTAAAAAACTTGAACTTTTACAACATTCTTAAAAGGATGTTTTAATAGGAAATGATATACTATCAAAAACTGTAGAATCTTCATTTCTTTAAACATTTTATTTTTAAAATATTAACAAAATGCACTCTTCTTTTATGTGCTACAGCTACTCTGCTAGGAGAAATGGTTAGTCTCTCGGAGATATTTGTGAACAGGGCTGGTGGCCATCATTCTAAGGTTGCATAAATGCATCTGCTTCTTGATGAAATTAACAATTGGAATCACTCTATTGGAAAACAATTAGTGTCTATGCATTCTCGCAGGCTTTGAGACAATCAGCCCAGTCACACTACACAATTATATTGCTACATTCAACTTAACTCACATGGGAATGTCTCTCGAAATCCAAGATCTGCAGTTTAGAAAGAGGCATTTAAAATTTCCAGCCAGAGATACTTACTGCCTCAGTAAAATCCCAGGTTTTCACAGGATGTTGCCATGGCATCTAAAGTAAAATATAGTACTATAATTGTGTAGTGTGAATAGGCCCCATGATTAAGGCCATTTCCACACCTCCTCTCATTGCAGGGATGATCCGTGGACATCTCAGCATTGCCAGTCTAGGGACAGCAGTGGTTTTCACCACTCTCTTCTGCACACTTCCCTCAGCAGCCGAAGAGCAGCAGCATTAACACCACTGTTCTTTCCACGTTACGGCATCCATAGCAATGCTTTCTCCCTGTCCTTCCCCTGCTCTATGTCTCCTGATTGGTCACCTTTTTCTGGGGCCTTTTTTTCTCATTGGGCAGTACTGGACGCATCCATGCATCCATGTGTCAGGGATCCCAGATTGACAACTGGAGCTGGCACAATTGAGATACGCCACCAGATAAGAGGACAGTCTTCATGTATATACAGTTCTATTCACGGTGTTTCTATTCATAGTTCTGCATAAGTGTGTGGAAGCTGAGATGCTATCAATGGCATCTCAGTTCAGTTTCCTCCATGAGTTCATTGAGCATGTGAACAGAACTAGGGAGATCTACCTGACAGGTCAAACACAGTAGAGACCGAAGACACATTTTATATGACATATATTTTTAAAATTGGCATCCCGCGTTCTGTTTTTTCCCCCACAACATTTCTTCCCATCATAAGTAAAAGATACTATGCAGAAATAGAGGGTTTTACCACTAGTGTGTATGCATGTGTGCACATACCTTCCAGTTGCCAGTCAACTTATAGTGATCCCATGAATTTCATATGGTTTTCTAAGGCAAGGAATAGTCAGAGGTGGCTTTGCTAGTTAATTCTTCTGAAATATAGCCAACAGCAACTGGTATTTGTTGGAGGTCTTCCATTCAAATACTGACTGACCCTGTTTAGCTTCCAAGATCAGATGGAATTTGGTGCATATAGAGTATTTGGGCCCTTTGCCATTAGACTCTTTTTTCTTTGAAAGGCATTCATATGAAGTAACAGTCTTCTCAAAATAAAAGTTATCAGCTGTATTCAGCAGTCTCCATTCTGAGTGGTTCTTCAGTGTGTATAGTGGTGGTTACATATGCTTCATTTGCTCTTGGCTATCATACTGAAAGCCACTGGCAGAGTTCGGAGAAGCTAGTATTTGGAGTGCAACCTGGAATCTCCCAGCCAACATGGCAAGTGTCCAGAGAATTATGTGTGTCCAAAGAAAATGAACTTCTTAAAGCTCTCGTCAAAGATCTGACACATGCATCATTGCACTTTTAAAGACTTTATTCCAACAGTCATGAAAGTCAGGAAGCCCTACTGCCATGATACCATTGCCATTGCTCTCCAAAAATTGACTCCTTGACCATGGGTAAAAAGTCTGATCAAATTTAATAAGGTCTCTTAGATATTTCAGTCAGGCTTTAAATGAGCAGAAAAAATTATCTTCTTGTAGAATTGCATTCCTATGTCTGGATCACATAGTACCCTAATGTGTGGGCTAAGCATCTAGTTTACTGACTGTGAAAACAAGAAATACTCAGGAATTTTCTCATCCTCAACAAGAAACAATAAAATATACAAAAGATTGTTTGCCCAAAAGTTTCTCATCCTACTGAGAAAATGATAAATCCCCACAAGATTTTTTACATCTCTGGAACTATCTGTGAAATAGTCCCATCTTGTTTTGCACAAAACCAACATTTTACACAGAAATTCATGTGTGTTGCACAAAATATGTTTGGGGCAAAAATGTTATTTCTGCGCATAAATAAGGGGTTTTTTTTCCACAAAGAATTTTTTGGCATGCAGGCCTGAAGTATGAAACATGATTGAAAATGCAGAAAAACTGCCCATAATCTCAGTCAGAAGGAAGAAAGCTTTTTAAATTATTTGTTATCTTGTGAGCTCAAGATAAGCAAAGATTTACATCTGTATTTCTGAATGGTCAGTCGGCAGTTGTGACCAGCAGGACATTCACTTAGATTTGGCTGGTGTACCAGTGGAACTCATACTTGGAAAGAAAGAATCTGGTTATAATCAATCAAGTTTCAGCTCCATCAAGAGATTCCTACAGTGTATTCCAAGGACAGACAGAGTGGTATAGTGGTTTGAGCATTGGACTATGAACCCAAAGGCCAGAGTTTGATACTCTGTTTGGTCATGGGCCATTTCCGCACTACATTCTTTTAGCGCGATTATTCCACTTTCAACATCCTATGGAATCCTGGGGTTTGCTGTTTCAGGAGGGGCCATGAAGTTATTGCCATGAAGTCAACTTTAACTTATGGTGACTCTATGACTGAGGCCATTTTCGCACTAGACTGTTATAGTATTATTATTCACTTTCAACATCCCTAAACTGCAAACCCAAGGATTCCATAAGATGTTGAAAGTGGAATAATAGCACTATAACAGCCTAGTTCGGAAATGGGCTAAGAGTTCTCTCAGTACCCTTATCATTAACTACCTTGCTCAGATTTTACAGACTCAGGTCCATGGCTTCTTCGAAAGGGTCTGCCCATTTATAATGTGGTCTTCCTCTTTTCCCATTGTCTTCTACTTTAGCAAGAAATATTGTCTTTTCTAACACACCATATCTTCTCAAGATATGTCCAAAGTACAACAGTCTCTAAGAAGAATTCCAGCTGGATTTGTTCCTGGACACATTTATTTTTCTTGTTGGCAATCTATGGTATCCACACAACTGCTGTAGTAATATTTTTCTTCCACCCTTTAAACTGATAAAAGGCAACAAAGATGATATAAAGAAATTAGCTTCATAAGTTTCATCTTAATACTGTGCTATTTACTTCCCATTAAGTCTTTTCATCCCACCAAGAGGTCTGCTTCAACATAAAGTGTAAGAAAAACTTATTTCTTTCATAACTCTCAGCCCAAAGTCATTCTTGTTTGCAATGCTTTATTGATGCCTTTGTCTGGCATCTAACAGGTCTTTTGACTTTACTGTTGTAATTAAATGTAATGATTGCAAATCTTATTTTTATTTACGAAAAGCAGTCTGCCCCAAAAAATAACATTTGATTTAATTGATTGAACTCCATTACAATGTCCCATAGAGGCCTAAATATATTTAAACCAAATATTGTAATTAGTGATCAAAACAGGTACAAATCAAAGAAATCAGATCAATAGAACATCAAAATACTACCCAATTGAGCATCTGCTGGGAAAGGAAACAACCAAAAAGCATTAAATGAGAGAACTGTCAAGCTATAATATCAGCCTGGAAGTAATTTGAGACTAGAGTCATTAACATTCACTCTGTGTGTGAATCAACAGTTTTTAAGCTCAGTTGTTTTCAGTGCAGATCTGAAAATGGAATTGAAACTACTTCCAATACAGAATGCCAGAATTATGATGGTTCTTGTGAGTCTGTCAAGATCATACCTCAGCCTTTCCTGTCTCTCTCTTTTTTAAATAATTTACTTAACAAGATGTTGCACGTTCTCAAAATCTGAGGACATTTTATTGTATTTTTACAATGTTCCACTCAGTCATGACATTTTTCAAGATACAATTTCCTTTCCATTCCTCTTCCCACCTGGTTTTCTTTCTTTTCCCCTTCACTGAACATGCTCAGTTCTGTTTGGGTGATCTTCCGCCCTGCCACTTTTGGCTTCCCCTAAAAAAAAAGTTATTTGTATTTGTGTATACATTCTATATCCCATTGTGAACAGAAAACCAGTGTTGGACTAGGACTCTGAGAGACCAGAGTTTGAATCTCTGCTCAGCCACTGGGTGTCCTTGGACAAACTGCACTCTCTCAACCTCAGAGGAAGATGATGGCAAACTCTCTCTGATGAAATCTTTCCAAGAAAACTCTGTAGTAGGTTCACTTTAGCATCACCATGTCAGAAATCACTTGAAAGCACATCACCATCACCACCACTACCACCACCACAACAATCTACTATAAGGTAGGAGTTCTGCTTGTGTCTTATGAATGTGTGCAATCCCTGGTGGAAGCAGTCAGGCATTGTTGTCCAAAGTGGAATGTTCGCATTCAGTTCAAGTTTATGGAAGGAGAGTTGAGCATGTGCTGCCGTCATCCCCACACATGTGAATGAGCATGCAGCACAGTCAATGCATAACTCCATATAACTCCATATGCAGAGATTTACACTACACTACCCCAATGAAGACTACCTGCCAAAGCCTATTAATAATTCCCTCATAAGCATGGGTTATACCATTCACTACATAAAGCCAACCAGGTTAGAGTGAAATGCTAGCTGCCCTCTCAAAATCGAACACCAGCTAAGATCCTCATTCATTTGAATCCTTATATATTCAGAACAGAACAGTAGTACAATATACATGTTATTCATTTGTTGTTGTTGTTAAACCATGCTTTCATGTTTGAATATACTCCACAATTAGCTCATTCATTGTTTGCAGTGCTTTGCTTTCTTCAGATTGAGTTAATTTTGATGATATTTTCATTCCTACATTTTCCCTCGTATCTTATTTGGGAAAATATGTTGTGAAGTAGATGAGAAAGAATAAGGGCAGCAGTCTGATGGTTACATAATCTTTCTATCCATTGCTGTATTTGTGTAGCCTCAGTTACTCTGGTGGGCACAGAATAATGATTTCTTTTCTTCCAGGGGTATGTCAGAAGTTTTAAACTGCCTAGTGACAATTTTTTTAGCAACTGACTTCACCTATCAAACAGGAAAAAACATGAAAATG
Organism: Iguana delicatissima; assembly: GCA_948472985.1. Lineage (NCBI taxonomy): Eukaryota > Metazoa > Chordata > Lepidosauria > Squamata > Iguanidae > Iguana > Iguana delicatissima. The sequence continues at coordinate 49,704 of CAOKZL010000491.1, read as the reverse complement.
TCTGTGGCACCTGAAATCATTTAATGCCTTGATAGGAGCAATAAAATCACTTCAGGTGCTTCTGCAACAACAGTTCTGAAAGCAATAGAGTTATAGTGCAGAGAAGATCCATCAAAAATAAATCAAACCTAGTTTCCTTTCTGCTACAGGAAGTGCCTGTAATGGAAAGTTATTAAGGCCAAAGTCGTGTGCAGGCAGTGCTTCAGAACTTAGTCCCTCTGTCCACATATTCCCCAGTCACTCAGCCATCACTCGTTCTTGAAGACTCCGAAAGCAGAGGGATTTCCTCTGACTTCTGATTACAAGGGAGGAATCATTTAAGAGCCTGACTTTCCACAATGGATATTATTTTTCCATTCTGATCAACTTTTCAGACACTTGAAGCTAAAGAAACTGCTCCTGTATTTGGAAGCAAAAAATCAGGATGTGCTCCTTTTTGGATATAGTAAGTATATGGCTGTGGAGGAAGACAGAAAATCAGTCAGTTTATTGATCTCAATGAGAATGAGAACTGATTATAGTTGGAAGGATTGTTCTATAAATCAATGATCTATAAATTTTATTTATTTAGTACATTTATTCACCACAAGAAATCTCTAAGCATTTTTGTGTTCCAGGATATAGCTCCTAGACTCTTTCAGGATGCAATAACTAATGTAATAACAATGAAAGAAGGATGGCTAAGGGACAAACAGTTTGTAGAAAAATTGAATCTTTCATCTTGTACTAAAATGAGAAAGTTCAATACTCTGTCTAATACCTATCTAATTTTAGAGTCTATTTGTTCTTCTGTTTCTTTAGCTTATTTTTTTCCTTTGCTTCTGAGCTCAATTCAAAATGCTGGTTTTGAGCTACAAAGCCCTACACAGCTTGGGCCCAAGTTATTTGAAGGTCCATGTCTTTGTTTATGAGCCCAGTACGGCTTTACGATCATCCAAAGAAGCACTTCTCTTTGTTCCACCACTCTCTTGAGCTTGTTTGGTGGGAACAAGAGAGAGAGCTTTCTCACCTAGAGAGGCCAGGATGGCCCCATTCTTACTCTCCTTTCACCAGCAGGCCAAAATATGTATGCAAGACATGAAATAAGTCTATAGTCTCTCTCATTATTACCAGACCGTATCTACCAAATAGTTCATCCCACAGGCAGAACCTCAGATCCACTAAATTCCAATTTGTATGGAACCCAATTCTGATCTATATGAAAATAAATCTTAATGGTCTTCTGTTCTACAGAATGCAAAAAGGTGATAAAATAGAAAAACAGAATGTTGCTCTCTTTTGAAAATCCTCTGTGTGGCGAAAGTGTGTGCACACATGTACAAACTTTATTGAGCAGCCTCATTAACATTACCATAACAGTGACCTGATCCTATTTTCAAAATGTCTTTGTGCACCTTACAGATAAAGGCTACAACCTCAAGTATCACAGTGAGGAGAACTCTGAAATACTTTCAAATGCCATTAATAATTCCATGGGACAGGACAATGGAGAAAGATCTCAAATGTATAAAATATGTGTTTATAGCATATCTCTGTTAATAATTCATGCAAAAGTACGTGTCCATCTTTGCCATTGTTCATAACTGCAACTAATGTCTTCATTTCATATAACAGTCAGGCAATGTTACATATGGTCAAAAACTCCACAGAGGTATGGCAACTAAAGCTGAAACCAAATCAGAGTTTCAAGGTAATATGTTAGCACCAATGATAGTAATTCTCTTTTTTCTTTTTTTTCTTTTTTTCTTTTTTTCTTTTCTTTTTTTTGAGAGAAAGAGAGAGAGAGCGCATAATCATGACCTATACCATCATTAATTTTTTGTACTTTTTTATGTAAAAATTGTATTTACTAATTACTTTTAACAGACTGTTTGGTGAGCCTTTGGGCCATTCTGGGCCATGTGTGTGTGTGTGTGCGCGTGTAAATGTGTATGTGTGTGTGTAACACTGAAGTTCCTCATAAAGTTTAAGTTGTTATTGTTAAAAAATGACATTCCAGACTCTGATCCAAATAAGCTTTATATTCTCAGTGATGAGTGGATATAGTTAAAGCTCATCTGATCATTTAAAGTTCACAACCTGGTAGTGTTCTCTTTCGCCACTGTGAATGAAATCAAAGTCAACTGGATTGGCTACCCCAGCATCAGCAGCTAGGATCAGGCCACTGAGAGCCCACCAATTGCTGACATCTTCCTCCCTTCCCTTCCCTTCCCTTCCCTTCCCTTCCCTTCCCTTCCCTTCCCTTCCCTTCCCTTCTAGTGAAAAGAAGTCAGCAAGCACTTCAGCTTCAACTATACTTGTGCATTATATCTGCTGCTATATAAAAATGTTTCAAGAAAGGAAGAAGGGAAAGAAAGAAGAAAGGGGACCCCTGCTTGATTCAACCTAATAAGTTTACTAGTGGTGGGATTCCTTAGGGTCATTCAAGGAAAGGTCATTCAAGGTCAGAGAGCATCTAGCAACTTTGTTCTTCACACCTGACTGTGATTCCCTATAGCAAGGAAACATTCCATGGTCTCTTTCTGAAAAGGAAATATTAGTGGACTTCCTCAACCAACTGCAATAGCCAATATAGCCAAGGGTTAGGAGTTCCACTCCCATAAAAGATATCAAGGGTCACATTCTGCCCACTGTTCTATCTTTATAATACCACCTGGTCCAAATACTTTCAATGCCATCAGATAAAAGCATTCCCATCTTAAGACGTTCTGTCTACAAATTCCAGACATCTTTTCTGGAACATAGCAAGCCCTTTCAACTGAAAATGAAAATAAATACCAGTAAACTATAACGGCAAGAGTCAGAGATCATCAGGGAAAACCAGCAACGAACACAACCCCACCAGTATACAATGTGTGCATAGGACTGACTGTTCAGATAAATCAGTAATAGTCAGACTCTGTGGGAGACTTTGAAAAACAGAAAAGAGGCTTGTTAAAGGATTTTCACTGTTTCTATTTGAAATGCATCAGAAGTTCATGTCAACCACTCAGCAGATCCTTATTTAGAGACAGGCCTGCCAGCTTGGGCACAGTGTGTCAGAGTGCATCAATGTGTTCAGAAAAGTGATTTATTGTGGCAGAACGAAGTCTAATTATGTGCATAGCTTACCGTTTTTCAGCAGAGAAGGGCCCAATTGACTGAAAGCCTGAAAGAAGATTTATTTCTTGTTACTAGTGTTTGCTTACATGTTCCCTTTGTTTCTTCTTAAGCTACATTTCTTTAAAAAATGCTGTTCTATCTGCCTTATCATAACCAAAAGATGAACACTGCATTAGAAAGGCCTCATATCACTACATTACAAAGACTCAAAAATGTTGTATTCTAAATCTCAAATGAAAGCTGTAAAATTTTGCACATTCTGATGAAAGCCTAACCTTTCCTTAACAGTGTATCATGGCTCACCAGAAAAGTTAAACTTGTATTCACAGCTTTTCTCTCAACATCCCCACCCAGATCTTTTTCTTACAGAGGTGCTCACTTATACTGCCAAATGGGGAAAAAAACCTGGAGGAAAAAGAGGGAAATGGAAGAAACAGGAGCTTGGACAAAAGGAGAAGTAAACCACTAAGCAAGAGATGATTCTACTGCCTTCCCCTAGGACAGTGGTTCTCAACCTGTGGGTCCCCAGATGTTCATGGACTTCAGCTCCCAGAAGCCCTGCGCATTGACCATAGTGGCTGGGCCTTCTGGGAGCTGAAGTCCACGAACATCTGGGGACCCACAGGTTGAGAACCACTGCCCTAGGAAATCCCCTACCTGAATTAAACAGAGCTCACTTCTAAGTAGACATGTGTGGGATTGCACTACATCTTCAGCTGCTTCTGGTGGTGTATTTTCATGATAACCATTGGTTTTTCCCGAGACCAACTTCTCAGTCTCTCAACTGTAGGAGTCACTACATCTTCAGCTGCTTTCCTGTGGTTTTCAGTATAAGCACAGCTTTTTCCCAAGATCAATTTTTCAGTCTGTCAAATTATCCCCATTCCAGACATGGGTATTTTAAGGTTCAGGTTCACACCTGACATATGTCATAGCAGATTTCAGTTCTCACAGTTCTCTATTTCCCAGTACCTGCTAGGCCTTACATATAGGAATACACTATAAAATTCTATTGAGTTGTCAGTGAAAGACAAAAGCCTCTAAGCACATTGGCCAGAATTCTGTATCAGCTAATTAGTTAAGTATTTTAACTAAGTAACTTCTCCTGACCTGATGGAAATGTCATTCAACTATACTCCAATCACTCACAGAATGTACCTCAGTTCCCTCATGCAACTGATGCCCAGTTACATAGATTGGGGGGAGTTACAATTGTGGCAATAGTGTCAAAATCATGACTAAGTAGAAATCGTGAATGCAAAACAGTTGTGGATGTGTGAATTTAGGCAACTGTCATGAATTTATGATTGCTACTTGGTCATGATTTTGATACCATTGCTGCAGTTGTAAACCCTCCCAACCTACTCTACTGGACATCAGCTGCACAGGGAGAAGGAGATCCATTCTGTAAGGAGTTGGAGCATAGTTGAATGAAGTTTCCATCTGGTTTGAGGTGAGAAGGCCAGTTACTTAATTAAGTATACCTACCTTTGTAGTTGATAAAGGAGTCCAGCCAAGATTAAAAAAAGAAAGAAAGAAAAAAGACTAGATCATAGCTAGGGAATGGGGCAGGTATGACTATCTAGAACACCTTTGTGGAAAGATCTAGGCTCCTTCAACAATCTATGTCTATGTAGCTTCTATGCGTGGAGTTGGAATAACATTTAAAAGAATTGGAAATGATCAAATAGAAGCATCAATTTGCTGTTAGAATGAGATTTATACCTTGAATAATACAACAATTGCCTATACAACCCATGAATAGTCTGTTAGCACAACAACAAATAAGAAAGATACCCACAGGAGGATTGCTCTTACAATGCAGTTAAAAAAAAAAGTCAGTAACTTCATAAAATGTTCAGGACAAGGACAAGGTGGGGCCTCGTCTTCCCCATCTGAATTTGAGAGATCAAGGGAAAGTCTGAACATGTGGACAGGAAACTGCAATCAAGAATAGCTCGTGACAAAGTCTTTCCTAATCAAAAGGCATGCTAAGACATCTTCCTTAGCTTCTGGTCTCCCACCTTCGTGAAGCTAGAGCAAAATGAAATTGTCTCAACTCTGCTCCCAAACAAGAAGGTTTTTGATCACTGACTGTAGAATCTGTTCTGCCGTCTACAACACTAACCATTTTCAGAGCAGTCTTCTTGCATAACAGGAGTATTGCAACCATCATTTATAGTTTGAGAAGTCTGCTACAATATACTTTACATGGAGTTGCCCTTTAAGACTGCTGAGCTACTTTATTTGTTTGGGGAAAAAACCAAACTGCCAACAGCTTTTAAACTTATTTACTAGTAAAACTAAAAGAAATGTGTAGTGTAATTGCCTCTTCTGAGAGCATAACATCTGCCACATTTCAGATGAATAGGTGCAGAGAGTCTGCAAAGAAGGATGTGCTTAATACTCCTATGTTCTTTGTGGCTTATTGCTATGAAAATGGTAGACAGCTTAGAGATGGCACAAAGTAATAAAACCTGCAGGTGCAGTAGTTTATGCGGAAGAAGAAACCTTTAAAAATGAGCTTTCCTTTCCTACCTCTGTATTTTTGATAGGCCAACATTTTGAAAACGACATGTATCAGTCAAAATCCTACATCAACTTGACAGAGCATAAAGTTCTGCCAAGCATACTTCTATCTCCTCCTCCATGTATGCATGCATAACCTCCTTGTTAGCTGCTTACTCTCTTCTCTTCCCCTGAACACACACACAGCTATTTAGTATCTGAGGACAGGCAAAGATGACCAGGAAGCACCCAACTGTATTTCTGCAGGCAGACACAGAGGATGATAGCCTGAAGAGTCCAACTTCTGCTTGGACTTTGGAAGAATGTGATGTACATCCAAAACAGAAAAGCGGGAGGTGGGGAGAGAGATTCACCATAATGCTATTTAGAGCAATATTGGGGAACATACCTCACAGGATTTCCTGCCAACATCCATCAATGTACCCAATGGTGACGGATAATAGGAGTAGTCCTTCATCAACATCTACAAGTAGAAAGGTCCCTCACCCAGATTTTGAGAAGCTGATTATGAGTGACTGTGCTTAGGATATTTAGTTACAAATTTTCCTGACCAATATAGCTGATTGTTCATGACTCTGCACAGTTCTATCATTTGACTAAATGATATTTAATTAATTAAATGAAATGGCAGGGCTGTTGAAGATCACAAATAAATTATATAAAACAAATCAGCTTTGGTGCATTCTGTAATAATATTTTTTTAGAAATTTGTTCCACCTCATGATGTGCATAGTTATAATAGATCACAGGGCATCCACTACAGTACAATTGTTTTGGCATTATGGCAAAACAAAGAAGATGTTTCCCTTTTCCGCAGAAAATTTGACTGTTATACAAGTTTCCTTCCCTAAGTAGTAAAGCAATGTTTTTATCACTATCATGAAAGCTCTAGCAGATCTGAATAAGAATATCAGTAGATTCTTAGTACTGCATATCCCCAGTAGTTCAACTGTTTTTTCATTCTGTTGTTTATGTGCTGTGAATGTTCCTTTCCTTACTGTGAATTTTCTGTGTTACCTCTCTTTCACTACCTTTTCCTTTTTCTATTATTTGCTGTTATTCTTTGTGTACATTGCTCTGTTTCTTTCTTCTACACATCTATTTCTTCTTTTCATGTTGGTCTCTTCTGTTGCAATTGTTGTCTCTTTTTTGGAGGTCCAAGGCCTCTAATTTTGGCCACTTTGTGTTGTTTATTTATTTATTTATTTGCTCCTTTGTTCCTCTAAATATTTTCTATGGGTTTAAACTTGGTCTTTTTTCTCCTTTTGTTTTCCATGCATGTTAGACCTTTAAAGGTGTGACTGCAAAGAGAATTTCCTTTCAGCTCTGCTTGCAAGGTCTGTGTGACATTATGATGTGTGATGTTGTTGGGTGAGTCTAACACACCGTGACAGATCTGTGTGACATTAAGCATGATGCTTCATCTGCAGTAGAAGCAGCATTACCCAGTTAAAGGTTTCACAACACAGAAACGAGGTTACAGACTGCATCTTGGTTTTATGTACATAATCTTTTATTAATTCTCATGTCCAGAAATACAGAATCATACAAATTTTAGATCCAAATCATTTATCTTAGCATTATGCACATACAAAAAATAAGACATAGTCTTTTCAGATTACTAGTCTCTCTCTCTCTCATAGATGCACACAAAAACACACACATACCACCTATATAAAGGGGAATACAGTACTTTCTGCAAGATATGAATCCTAGTTTGAATCCTATTTATCATCTCAGCTAGAGTAGACCCACTGAATCAATTAGCAAATGGTGATTCAACACTTATGTAAATGCCACTTGGCCATTGGGACTACTTTAGGTAATACTACCAATAGGATTTGGGCGGATATGTGCCCATATTCCCATTAAAACTGACATAGATTTATTATACAGTTTATGATAGCTAACCATATAGGCTGTTTGATGGATAGAAATCACCAGTAAAAAAATAAAGTAATCCAGCAAACTGAAAAACAACAACTGCAATCTTGAAATCTCTCAGATTAAATAGCAATATATGTATGATTTGGAGGGAAGGAGTATAAAAGTAAATAAAGGACTTGCTCAAATTCCTCTCTAGATTTAGCAAGTAGCTTCAGCCTTATCCAAGAAAATAAAAAAAAAATTCCCCTGAGTATCTTGATATTACCCATCTTCTAAGCCAAATGAGAATATGAGTATTTTCTTCTCCAAATAAGAATTCCAGTGCAATGTAGAATTCCATGTCCACAGAAGTATTTATGTATGTAGAACCAACAGTATCCCACAATGCCAGAACTAAATAACATATGTTCAACACAAAGTGGAAATTTTACTTTGGGTAACTGTCAGCGCATCTTGTTCACAAAAAATATAACCAGCACAAAAGCCATAGATTTGTTGGGACAATTTTTTGTCACTGCTGTTTTTTGTCTGTTAAAAGACTACACTACATGGCAATTGGCTGAAACTCAGGGACACTGTTTACAGCTTTCCAGGTGACAATGTCATAAAAGCCTATCTTGTAAGTCTACTTCTATATGAATTCTACAACAAAATGTGACAATGGGGGAGTAAAAGGTTCCAGCTGCCCAGATGAGGATTCAAAAGGAATGGTCTACATTAAATTCTGGGATTTTACTAAAAGACCCTTTTTCTATATTGGTTTAAAAAAGCAAAGGAGGGCAATATAGAAAGGAGTTTGTGCAGAAAAAGTAAACAAAACTGAACAGTCAAGGCTTTCATGAAATACAATCTCCATTTCAAAATACATTTTCAGTGATTTCTTAATTTAGCAGCCTATATTTTGTCCAATATACCTCAGAAAATCTATGCAAACCTACTTTGTGAAACAATAAACAGAATTGTAGGAGCCAACAGTTCAGGTCCTACTTTAATTCTTACAGTCTATGGACATATTAGAGGACAATCTTGTTAGTATTTATGCCTTCCATTAAAATAACTCAAAACATTTATTGTGGCTCCAGCTGTTTTGCAATGTCTCATCTATTTAACAAACATATATCCCCAAGGAAAATATTTCATAGTTTGTGCATGAACATAGATGGGCTGTCTGTGGACAGTATCAGCAAAATGCTACCTACCCCAAGTTCTGGCAGCCCAAGATCAATAAAAGTTGAGCTCAATTTTTTAAAAAAAAGAGGTGATAAGACTAGGGAACCTCAGTAGGACACTAAGCCTATTCTGGTGGCCCCATTGGCCAACATTTTGCAATGATCCACAGACAGGCAGAAGGCAGAACATTTATAAAAGGAATTCACCTAAGGTTTCCACATTACCTGGGGGGGCAGGTTTTATGAATTACCTAATATCATGCTTATTTGTAGCATTTGCTGTCCCAGATTCCAGCTGCCCCCCCCCAAAAAAATGCCTGTTGCCATTATAGGAGCCAAGATAGGCAGCAAAATATAGCAAATATTTTGATCAAACAACAATGTTTATCAGTTGATTGCAGACACAGCTATCTTGCCCTTCCCCTACATAATATTGGGACAGTAGGGGAAAGCTGAGTGAGGACTGGGGAGACCATAGTCTTCCATGATCCTCTTTTGGTCACCATCCGTTGATCTTCTGTGAGACATCAAGAAGATTGAGAAGAAGCTGGGTGAAGGAGGCTATAGCCTTCCACAGTCTGTATGGCTTCCCCAACCTGCCCCCACATGACTTCAGGAAGGTGAGAAATCAGGTGAGGATCCATGTAACCTATAGCCTTCCACAAGCCTTTCCATCAACATGTCCCACATACATCACCATGAGGAGGGAGAAGCGTGTGGATTAGAAAGACCAAAGGAGGATTAGGAAGGCCTTCTATGATCAGCTCAGTAGTTGTCCTTCAGATTTCACAGAGGCCAGGAGGACTGCCAAGCAAGGAGGATCATCCTTGCAACTGTGGTTCTGATAGTTAGTCTACAATGAGGGAGACAATCCCCAATGAGCCTCCTCATTAGGTTGTCTCCTCTCACCCTTTTGTTTTGGATAGAAAAAGAATGAATCTGGGCTGGGAGGAGTAGACCTCAACTGTTTTCAAGAACTGAAGAAAAACAAGAAAATGGCTTAAGAAAAATCCTCCTCATTGGACAGTTGAGGAGCCATCTTCTCATATTTTTTGTCCTCACGCCTTCTAATATTCTTTCCATCCCTACATTCAGTTTCACTAACTTGCTGATTGAAGTGCCAATACTGAAGAACACATATTTAAGGGTACTATATGATAGCTTATCCCAAACAATGTCCTAGTCTTTTTTTCTCTGTTATGTTATACTATGCTAAATTTTCTGTATGAAACCCTGATGTTAGGTAAACTATTCTCAAGTATAATACTGCAGTAATCGTACCTGATTTTTGAAGCACAGTGGCCCAACATGGCTAATCAACATCATTAAAAACAGCTTAAAATTGTGAAATTTATCATTTTAATCAACCAATTAAAATCAACAAAATAATCAATAAAGAAGTTCATTAAGACTAGTTTAAAGAATTGTGTCATTCACATGCTTCATTTTAAAAAAAAGCAGCAAGAGTGGGAACTGATCACAGCTCAGAGAGGACTGCATTTCACAGTGTCAGAGCAACATAGGAGAAAGCTAAACAGTGAAACTGTTTTCCTCAGACAATGGTATTCTTAAAAGGCCGTCTCCTGAATATCTTACATTTGGACAGGAAGTCCATTCAATAGCCAGACCCATGACTTTTAGGGATTTAATGGTTAAAATCAACACCTTGGATTGGGCCTGCCAAGCAACTGGCAACCTGTGCAATTCAATGCTAGGGTACCATGATCTTGGCAACACGCATCAGGTAACAGCTCGGTTGTCACACACTGCACCTACTGAAATTCCTAGATACTATAAAATTATAGCCTCTGAATCCCCTGGATTATTGCCATTAGATTGTTATTTATATCTTAAAAAGTGTTTCCACATTTCACATGCCCCTACATAAATGACAAAAAATGAACATACATGTTTAAAATGTTAAAACAAATACATAGCAGAATTTTGAGACAGTGTAAACCAAGAATAACTTAATTCCCAGGAAACAAACTAATTCAGTGTTGTATAATGTATGCTTCAGCTGGCATCAGATGGTTTTTGCTTTGCTCTGTGAAATATTTTCTCATCTATTCATCTTTCTGAAATTAAAAAAAAATACTCTGCAAGAATGAAATGAGGCAAAGAAATCAAATGAGAAATCTGAAACAAATGACTACTTCTGATGTGTCTGTTCCCCATAATCAATAATTATATTCAACAAAATGGGCTATCCATTATTTTCCTGGCACTGGTATGAAAATTAAATGTTACATGTGCAAAACTCCCATAGGTTATCATTACTGAAACTGTTGTCTCTAGCCATAAATATGTCTCTTCTCTCATACATTCAACCCATGTCAGGTATTTGTGATGCTGTTCCGATTTCTGCCTACTCTGCTTGTACCACTAACATGCTTTCCACTTGACTGTTGTGTGAAGGAGCCTTACACACACAAGGATGTACATGTGTCAAGCTCATGCATAGCAAAAGGGTTCTGATTGGCCCAGGATTGAAACTGTATGAAGAAACTGTATCCTTACATGTTGGACATGTATGCAGGCCCTTCACTCAGTTCCCAAACAGACATCTCACAGGAATGGAGACAAAACGCATCTTGGCTGCAGGTCAGGGTTAGGCATCACAGTGGTGTGATCTTCTAAAACGTTTCTTTCAATTCCCCCAAAATTAGATAGTTATTCACTGAAATCCCAAAGGACAAACTTTTTACAGATAAAGTAATCAGAGGGAATTTGTGAAATTTGATGTAATATTAAGTAACATAATACGTTGTTATTATTATTAACTTTGTGAGGCCATTATTACACCAGTGCTAATATCTTTCAGCTCCATCATGTCCTATAGATTTCAAAGGGAGTAATTCTTGCTCAGCCATAGAAACCCACTGGATGACCTTGGGAAAGTCACAGCCTCTTAGCGTCAGAGGGAGGCAAAGGCAAACCCCCTTTGAACAAATCTTGCCAAGAAAACCCTGTGATAGGTTTCACTTTAGGGGCGCCGTAATTTGGAAACATCTTGAGGGCTCACAACAACAACAAACAACAAATTAAGCTTTATCCTTGATTCTCAGTTTCTGAGTAGTAATGCTTCTTCATCCAAAATGTTCAGCCTGGCACATTTGAATGAATTATCAAATTATCTAATTATCAAAAAGGTCACCAAAAGTTATGGTCATCAAATGGTAAAGGTTTGCAAGACCTTGGATGCAGCACAGCTATCTTTTACATTGTTGTTCTGTGCTTTCAAGATGTTTCCAAGTTACCGTGCCCCTAAGGTGAACCTCTCACAAGTTTTTCTTGGCAAGATTTGTTCAGAGGGTGTTTGCCTTTGCCCCCCTCCCCAGAGGTTGAAAGACAGTGACTTGCCTAAGGTCATCCAGTGGATTCCTCGGTAGTGTGAGATTTGAACCCTGTTCTTTAGAGCCATGGTTGGAGGTGAAACCACTACACAACACTGGCTCTCCCATTTTTTATATTATCCTAAGATATATTGCCCTATTTACTTTTCTCCTGCCTTTCCTACAATGAGTGCAAGGCGTCATATATAGCTCTCTTCTTCTCCTCTTTAGCTTCTCAATATAATAAGGAAACTGGTGTGGCTGACTGGTCCTAGACCACCCAGTTAATTTAATAGCTCAGCCGTGAAATTGGATCTCCCAAATCCTGATCTAACACTCTCATCCCGGGTTTCCTGGAACCCAGAGGGTTCCTTGAGATATCACTAGGGATTCAGTGAGCAAATGTGATTAAAAAAATAATATAAACTTTTTAAAACTATAGATATAATAATTCTTGTGCAAGTGTTCCCTAAAACCTATAATTTTTACACAGGGGAGACCTGAAAATTACTTCACAAGTTTCTCCAGGGGAAAAAGGTGGAGAAAGGATGCTCTAACCACTATTCCACCATGATTCTAAGTAATTTATGCTAAAAATTCACACTTCTATGAAATGTACCTTAAGGTGTTATGGGACACTTCAATATGAATTAAGAAAATCGAAGCATTTTTTCCTTGTGCTGAAAGTGTAGATTCTGAGGTGTCTCTTGTCACTAGTGCTCCTTTGTTGATGAATGGAGTTGTGGCACAAACCAAAGCCAGACCATCACAGGCTAAAGCCCACTGGATGTACACCTAATCCTTTTGTAAATTACTGTACTAATGTTAATATACCCCCAGAGTTTTATGTTTAGTGGAGAATTGGTTTACGAATTGGGGAATAAATCCCTGCCTGAAGGTCAGATGGCTTACCCCCCTCACCTTTTTTTTCTTTTCCTTTCTTTTTTAATGAGCTCTCTCTCATTAGGTGACACTGGTAGAAATAATTTCAGCTGATTTGGTATTTTATAGTAAAACTGCTATTTGCTTGAGCTTGGAGCAGTAGCTTTGAAAATTAATTTGATAATGTTAAACACAGAAATTGGGAGTTTAACTTGTTGCCACTGATACTAAAAATTGAAGGAGTTTTATATGCGCAAATACTGTTCATGAATTTGTCATTAAAACTAGTTTTCAGAACCGATTGTGGGATTTGCAGAACATGTATGGAGGTTGTCTTGGTTGGTCTCGAATGACATATTTTGTTATTGATTCCTTCCCACATGTTTTTTTTTCCTGAAGTTGCCTTTTCCCATTGTGTCCCCCTACCCCTCGATCGACCGCAAAGCCAATGTCATCATTGCCTAGGAACGGTAAACCTAATCTATTTGGAAACTGTCAGGTTAGGAAATGATGTTCTAAACATGGAATTACATCTTCCAATCTGATTTTTCCCCCGAATCCACAGCTCTGTTCTCTACTTTCTACCTGCTTCTGCCCTCAGCAATATGTACAATGTTCACTTACCCTTAAAATAGCCTGCTTGTTAAAGGTTACTAAGGAATAATGTTAAAGGGTTAATTAGGAATTAAGCGTTTAGTTCAACTAGATAAAAAGGATCCTTTAAACATGTAGCAATAAGAAGCACTAAAATCATTTAGTGAATCAGTGATGGAAAATTCTTCCTCAGAAATGTTCTGTGTGCATCTGAACACACACAGAACATTTTCTGCATCCTCTCTTCTTCCCCACTTCCAACCAAGAACCATTGTTTGCAAAGATCAGCAGTAAAGCACATGTTTTGCATACAGGAGCCAAGGATCTCAAGTTCAGTCAGTTGCCACCACAGCTCTACACAATTATTCATTTCCTGCTTTTAAAGCCCATTTAAACAGGGGTGAGTAGAAAGTTATATGAGAGAGAAGCTGAGAGAGGAGAAATGGGAAAGCCAGTAATATTTATAAAGAAACTAATATGAATTAGAGGAAAATTGAAAATATCCAATGAGCTCTGTCCCATTCACAGCCTGAAAGGACTTTAGCAACGTCCATTCCAGATGACAAGTGGAGAAGGGGAAAAGATAAGGGGAAAAGATGGGGGAAATCAGGTTTTAGGCTTAAAGCGCCTGAAAACCTGAAAGACCGTCTCTGCTTTAGGAGCTTCTAAATCACCTTCTACCCCACTACATTCCACCATTCCAGGACAGGACTTGCTTCCTTTCATCCTCTCCATTCTTTTTTCTTCCTTTCTTCAACTGCTTCCCCATCCTACTCTGCATCTTCTTCCTCTTTTCTGTACCTGGACTCCAGAGGCTTCTGTGCCTCTTTCTTTCTGCACAAGATAGTCATGCTGTCACAGGGAGATTAGTCCATCTGGCAGCACAGCCTTGTGATAACTTTCCTACAAACATTCTCCTTCTTCTTCTCCTGAGGCCTTCCTGTGTTGTTGTCTTACTAAATCCAGCAGAAAGAGAGCCACTGGACACTTATAAATTCCAACAACCTAAAATTAATTCACTTATTAAAGTATAAAGTTAACAGAAAACTTGGTGAGTTGATAGGTGTTGAGGGAAATCTAATGAATCAACAGTTTAATGAACTAATTAACTAGTTATTTCTGAGCTCTGTTATTTATCAACACAATATAAGCTTTTCAGTGCAGCATCTCCCCTTGTCTAAATACAAATGCAACCGCTGTAAAATCACTTATTCAGAGCCTGGAAAAGTTACTTTTTGGACTACAACTCCCAGCATTCCACAGCCAAGATACCCACCAATCATTCTGTTTGAGTACATCTGGAAGCTGTAGTCCCTCCTCTCCAAATTACTTTTCTGTTCTGGCCTGTGCTTACAGTGGTGATAACAGAAAATATAAAATGCTCCTCATCCTGTGATCAGTTTCTCCAGGAAAAAAAAAAAAAAAAAAAAGTATCTTTTCTCAGCAATGTTCTTCTCCTGTTGGCTAAGCCCAAAGACAGAAGGGAAGAATCACACACATTTTTATTTTTATTTTTTCAAAGATTCACAAAATAAGGAAATCTATAATGCCTGACCTCATTTCGCTGCATGGCCTCATTTTTCTGCAAGTCACAGCAGGGTGAGTCAACTTGGTCACATTTGGATATTTTATGTATTCATTTATTGAAATATATTGCAAACTTGTACTGAAACATAGGGCAAGGGAAGTGCTCTTCGTTTCTAATTGCTTTTTTAAAAAAAAAAAAAAGCCCTGCAGAATAACAATGCAGTGGAAAAGAAACTACTTTTTCTGAATTTATGTGACACTTGATGACCTGATGGGAAAATACTTGAATTTCATAATGCTTTTTTTTAAGCACAAAAATTATTGTTAAATAAATGTACTTCTGCAAAGAAAAAGAAAACAAAAACAATTATCTTCTGCAAGAAATTCCTGATTCTTCTGAATTAAAGTCAAACTATTTTAAAGATATTGACCTCAATGTATTTGGGATCCCTACCAGAGTAGAGCCATTGAACCAATGGGATTTACATAAATGCTGATTTACCACTCAGCAATTTATTCAATAGGTTTATTTCAGTTCGGATTAGCGGTTGGATTTTGGTTGTACATGGCAGCTGCTTTCTGTTTTCTTTTAACAATAGATGCGCTGTTTCAGATTTTATTGGGAACCCAACATGCACTGAGAAGAAGTTTAATCCCTTTCTCCCCAACCAATAATTTTATTGATAATCCCCCACCACCTGATACAACCATAGAACTAATAAAGAGGTCCCATAGTTCCATTTTGTTTATGTTTTTTGTTTTTTTCTTGGCAGTTTAACCATAGAAAAGGGGCAATAATTTGTAAAAGGGATTATTAAATCTCTTCTCCCCAGAGGGAAAGTCTCAATAAAAATCAAACGAACACACCCCAACTGTAGCAAAATTTTTGTTTTTTAAGGTAATGTGATCTTTGAATTTGAATTCCTTCTGCCAGATATATTTGGAG
This sequence comes from Iguana delicatissima, assembly GCA_948472985.1. Lineage (NCBI taxonomy): Eukaryota > Metazoa > Chordata > Lepidosauria > Squamata > Iguanidae > Iguana > Iguana delicatissima. Next base: position 33,733 of record CAOKZL010000491.1, on the reverse strand, counting down.
GGACTGAGTCCTTAGTTTTTTAATGGTTTAAGTGATGGTAGGACATACTATCAGCATTTCAGGTGACAGCACTGCATAAAGGTCTGAAGAATTTTAAGGACTGCCTTGTGAAAAGGGTCAAACAGAACTCTATAACAGTTCTTCTTTGCCTGCCGTTCCCAGGGGTTCTCACACCCCAATAGGTTCTTCTGTCAGGTCAGCATTCAGCAGACAACAAAATGATAAATAGCTTCCTTTATATTAAATATAAAAGAAGCAAACTTAATCTTCTGGTAGCAGTGCAAAGTTATGGGGACTCCCACATGCTTCAACACACACTGTAGCTGTCCATACATTTTCCCAATAGCATAATGGTTAGAATTGGGCACAGGGCCACACATACACTCTCTCTGAAAATCTCCATGAATGCTAGCTCTATCCCTTTTCACCTTGCTGTGTTGAGTTTAAGTGCAAAGAGAACTCTCAGTGGATCTGAACACTTGGAGAATTCTGTCTGAAGGAATAGGGAGAAAACTACCCTAAAGATCTTGCTGCTCACAGTATGATGGGAAGCAAAAAAAAAAAGCTAACGCAATTCTGGATTCCATCAATGTTGGATGGTAAGTTTGCCCTTGTATAAATCCCATTGATCTGATGAATCTGCTCTGGAGAAGACAAGCAATCGGATTTAAGCAGTTGATGCTGTTGCTGTTGTATGCCTTCAAGTCAATTCTGACTTATGGTGACCCTAAGCTGAACCTATCATGGGGTTTTCTGGGGGCTGTGTGAATTGCCCAAGCTCATCCAGTGGGTTTCCATGACCGAGTAGGGAATTAAACCCTGGTCTGCAGGGTCATATTCCAACTGAGAAACTGTAATGAGAGCTAGACACTGGGTTTACTGCTTGGGAAAATCTCCCTCAGGCATTAACTCACTCTCTCTGCAAAACCTCACAGGCGGCAGGTTTTAAAAATGGACAATTAACCACAGTAAATCCAACAACAAGGGAAGAAAAAGAAATCAACTTGAAGACAAGCTGATTTTGAATCACAAACAATTTTTTTTAATTAAAAGAAAGAAAAACATAATAGCAGAACCCAACAGAACAATCTGTGTTCAATACAAACTGTTTCTCAAAAGAAAAGATGAGGTACATGGCACAGGTGCTAGCAAAACCCTACTCCTAACCAAACTAAGGGGGCTAAATCTGTGCAGCTAAGCTCAAGGGATTGCAGGCTGAGACACACACATGGATTCTCTCACCCTCCAATAAGAAGAAGAGTCCAGTCCACTGTGTGGTTAAAGATAAGGGCAGCAGGTCCTTATCTTGGCGGGGGGACTCTCTGTCATCCTTCCAAACCCCTTCTGGCCTATCTCCACAAAATCTCTCTTCTGGCATTCTTCCAGGCTCCCTCTTTCTATCTGGGTGGCAGGTTTGCATGTCTGTGTCTGCAAGCAGATTCTTTTATTCTCTTAGGAGAAGCAGGTGCCCTCCAAGTTTCCATGTCTGTCTTTAACCCTTTTCTAGCTTGGTGGCTTTCACCTGGATTCAGTGGGACCCTTCTTGAAGGGGCTAACATGACCTTAGTGTTCCTCTTTGGAGATTCAAGGGTTTAGATCTGAATATGACTTCTGCTCATAATCCTCTGGGTTCTGGGAATGATTCTTAAGCAGTCTGAAGAGATGCAAACAATAGATTTCACACACATAGGACAAAGCCAGTCCAATAGAACTATTTGCTCTCTTGCAGATCCGGATGGTATTTCCCCACATCTCTGGACAATGTACCTTACCTTACAATGGAAATTATACCAGTCTGAACCAGTTTTGCAGGACTTCCATTCTATGGAAGTGAACAAGTCAGTTAAGTATTTAGTTGTTCTCCCAAATACATCAAGCAGCCATTTCCTTGTCAACAGGAGGGAGGAGGATTTTGGTGGGAAAGTTCCAGTTTCTATTCTAAAATAAAGCTTTACTTTTCCAAGATGGATGTGGGGTCCAGGCAAGTGCACATTGCCATCCCCTGTAACTATGCAGGCTATAGCAAGAGGAGACTCCCTTCCTGGTGCATCAAAATCTACTTGCAAGTAATATTTACCAAACATAACTCATAACAAAACCACTACAACACTGAGGCTCTCACTATCCTTGGTAAATAAGGACAGTTGAGGCATACAGACATGTGACTGGACTTCAAAGGCCATAACTCATACAGTAGTGTTTGGACAAATTTATTCTGATCTGATTCTGTTTGCCAATACAAAACACCAGGTAGTCTTGTCAGCATATTAAAAAAAAATTGTAGGACTTGAAATGGGAGAAAATACACTTTATAGATGACTAAATTCAGAAATGGAAGTTGTGTTTTTACTGTCTGCTACTACAACACAGAAAATATGAGTGTAGAAAATTATTTAGAACTTTAGCAACAGAAAGATAGTGCTCCATAGTGGGGTCAACAAACTTCCATAGGCATCTACTTTGCCGGAAAGAAAATAACTTCCTTTGTAGAATTCTATTAACCCCTTTACTGAGCTGCCAATAGTTTAAGCCTTGTTCTATCTGCTGTTCCCTGTTCATAGGTTGTTTTGTAGATTTGGTTTCACACCAGTTAAGCATGACACTTCTGTCAGTATCTGCATATAGCATATGGAACTTTGCAGTGAGATTCTGTCATCATTGAAAGAATGTATGATGCAAACATAAATATTTCTGCCCTTCTATATATAAAAAAATATAATGAGAAAGATGTCATAATTCACATACACCGTCTTATCAGTTCTAATATGCTTCCTGTTATGCACAGGCTTTCTGCTTGTTCATTTTCTTTTGCAACCTATTTATCATTGGCCTATTGAGTCTGCTATTTTCGTGCACATGTTGTGTTATATAACTGCATTTGCAAATGAGTAATTGTGACCAGGTGAGTCAGAAAAGTTTTCTTCATGAAAATGGAAACCCGAAAAGACTCCCAAATGTGCTCCTTGGCTATGACCTTAAAACTTTTTATAGCTGCCTCTTGAAGACAGAAGAAACAGCTGCACTTCGATGGATTTTTAAGTAAGAAAGTCACCTTCTAACCTCCACATCAAAAACACTCCAAACTTGCCCTGCTGCTGAATATTGGACAGCTTCCATTGACTCCCACAAGAGAACCATCTCCTCTGAGATGAATAAGTTTTCCATCAAGTGGTGATGCTTGCATGTGGACTTAAATGCATCCTTTGCCATCCCAATCCTAGAAACTGTCTTGGCCAATAAAGCCTCTCTAAACAAAGAAACTTCACAGTGTCAGCCCCCTAGCTTCCCCAATCTGCAAGGCTGTGCCTTGGTTTAAGTAGAAAAGAAATTACTTTTCTGAATCATCGTGACCGCACAACTCATGTATAGCATTTATAGCATAGGTCCATCTGAAGGCATCGGCTCATACAATCAGTGCCATGAGCCAATCAGTGACCCCAAATGATCTTACAGAGACTCAGCCAAAAAAAAAGTACACTCTCTACTCTTCAGCAGCTTGAAAGGGCAAACAAAAGGATTGAATTAATAAAATGAAGTCCACTGCAGATCTCTTGTTTATAAAACATCCACACTCAGGATGAATTTGGCAAACTTCCAGTCTTTACTCGTCAGGTTCTTGCTTGTCCTTTCACTAAAGAATGAATCTCATTGACTTTGTTGTCCTTTTTTAAAAAATTCTTGTCATGGTTTTAAAAAGTTTTTATAAGTTTTAAAGTATTTGTGTTTTAATATGGTAACTTACTTAATTGGATTGTAACTTTTTATTACTATTTTTTTAAAAAAATAATGTATATGATTCATGTTTGTATATCACCTTGAGTCTTCTTGTTATTATTGTGGCTCCTTTTTCTGTTGCAATCCCATCTTTTTCCCAGTCTGAGACTTAAGGGATCTTACATAGTTAACAGAGACATAGTTTAAAAATATACAGAAGTTAAACAATCCATAAAAATTAAAACCAGTTTAAAATGCTTATTAAGAACAACAAACAGACAACTGATGGTATAGCAAAATTCTGCAAGACTCAATCTCGAACATTCAGCCTTCAAAGGCCTGCCAAAATGAAATGAGTCTTAGCTTGCCTGTGGATAAAATTGCAAGGAAACTGACAGTCTAACCTACTTGGAAAGCGAGTTCCAGAACCTGGGAGTAACCATCAAGAAGGCCTTCACTCATGTTTCCACCAGGTGTTCCTTTGAGAGAAGGCCCTCCACAGAGGATCTCAAAACACAGGCAGGCTCATATATAAGAATACAGTCCTTCCAACTGTGGGAAGAAAAGAGACATATATCTTAATAAAGAAATGACTTTTCAGGTGGGCATCCTCATGATTGCCTTGGTTAGCCACCAGCCGCAGTAACACAAGCTTTCAGAAGAAGTCCTAGCTCTTGAAGAAAAAAATTCAGTCTCATTTCATCTGTTAGTCCTTTGTTTTTTCCCCCATATATGTTATTCATTATTCTCCTGATTGTCATTAATTCAAAACCTCCCATGAAAGACTACTGCCTATTTTAGTTCTCTCCGGTTTGGCTTTTACTGAGCGCTTTCCTGATTTACTGTTTTATCAGAGTGATATATGACTTTCCAGATGATGTTAGACTGTAACTCCCATTAAGGCTAGCTAGATAGCCAATGGGGAAGGGATGAAGAGAATTCAATATGTGCAGAGACACATGTTGCCTGAGTATGGTTTTATTGATCATTTATTAGCCACTTCATTTACTAGATACAGCTGGATAGATATTTTCTAAATAATAAAAATAAAGCAATTATTCTTAGTGCTGTTTCAGGGAAGGAAGGAAGCAACTACTTATATGTCTTCTGCTGCAGCTCAGAAGATCTAAGCAACTACTCACATGGTTTCCACCCACTGTTTTCCCTCCACTTCTAAAATGAATTGTGGAGCCAACGATGAAACATCAACACTGGTCAATGTTTTGATGGATGACCAAAACTGAAATAAGACCCCACTGAATACTCAGGTTAGACAGATATGGGAGATAATAGATCACCAAGGAGTTGCAATGAAGAGCATGATAATAGGATGAGCACTGACAGTCCTGTCTGATTTTGGAAGCTAAGCAGGGTCAATCCTGGTTAATACTTGAATGGAAGACCACCAACGAATACCAGGTACAGTTACTTGTGGTGCAACTTCTGGTATTACATTGCAGTTACTTGTGGTATAACTGAACATGGACAACTGTTGCAAGGACAGATTATGGAAAACTCTGCAGTGCCAAATACACATTTTCCCAGGAATCCTGGATATTAATGGAAAGGAAGGTTTGCCTTTTCATACATCATTTCAGAAGAATAAGCTCATCTAAGCTTCCTATTAGAACATTATTACATGTTGCAGAACACTGGACACTTAAAAAAAATTTCAGTGGAATCTGCAAATCATAAGGCCTAAACACTCTAAAGGCACCAGATCTCTTCTGATCTTGGAAGCTAAGCAGGGTCAGGTCTGCTTAGTACTTGGATGAGAGAGCATCAACAAATACCAGGTGCTGTAGGCCACTTTTCAGAGAAACAAACTGGCAAAACCACCTCTATATATTCCTTGCCTAAGAAAGCCCTATGAAATTCATGGGGTTGCCATAAGTTGATAGGCAACTTGAACGTACACACACACACATTCTCATGAACACACATGCTAGCTTTGACTTCTTGAAGTCCAAACATCCAGAGGGGTTAAAGTGAAATGGCTAACTTCACATCTAGTTTCTTCATTGTTCCCCCAGCCCTGCCTGGAGTCCCTCCGTAGTCTTTTGGCTCACTGCAAGTAGAAAGGAAGGCTTGGCAAGGGGACTAGAAAAGAAATGGAACAGGAATAGGATTCTCAGCTCAAGACTATCTCAGGCCCTGATATTTTTAACACCAAAATCTGCAACCAAGGGATGATCTCTGGTGGTGGTACAAGAAGCAAGTCTTGGTAATAATACCACAGTCGTGGAAGGAGAAGCTTCTGGTGATATCATTAACCATTATACATTAAGCATCAACCACAGTTGTACATGGTATAACCATTCAAATTTAAAATACCAAGTCTAATTAATTAGGGAAATGCTGGTAATAATACTTTTAAAAAGAGCTTTCTCACCCTGAGATTCATCTCCCCCCCCCCACCAACCAAGGAACAAAGTAGTAGTAGCAGGTCCTGAGGTTTGGAAACCCTAAACATGAGGTTATGCACTTCTTGAATTATGAAATATACCTCTACTCTGTTGGTGGGGGCAGTAAAGAAGTAGTGACTAATTCTTAACATAAAAAATAAATATTCATCTCTATTTGGTATCATTTGTGCTGAGACAAGAAGCCTAATAAAGCAGGTGCAGGGGATAAAATGATTCAAAGTCAGCACAGAAGTCCCAGCCTCACTTTCTTCTCATTAATAAACACTGGCTGCAAGTAGAAAATACAGTAGGCAACAATGCAATTAGTGCAGGGATCTGATTGTTGATCACAGTGTAACCATTGCAGTCTCTTTTGATTAAGGGGAGTGGAATGACATCATACGGAAAGAAGATGAAAGCCTCAATTGCTTTAAGCATCAAGTGCACGAAAACAACCAGGGAACAATGCAAAAGCCCAGCTTCAACTATGGCTGAGTAACTGCTACATCTGACAGCTGAGCTTCCCATAACTCCCTGGTGGTCTGGCTTCAGAGGTTGTAGTTGGTTATTGCTACGTGAACCAAAAGAAGAGCAACGAGCTTCTTGAATGTGGTCTTTGGCTCCCCAGTGGCACTACTGACTCATTGGGGATCATATATGGTAACCCTTGCTTTAATATGGGAAATGTCCAAATCAAAATAACAGTGTTGACAACAAGGGAGCCCCATTTGGGATAAAAGCAAAACAACCCTATTTGTCAGTAGTCCTCGCTAGCCTCCATAGGTAGAGACCTTTCATCTCAGGAAAAAGAGAAATCTATGTTTTGATCAGGCACTTTCAAAACAAGAAGCTTCCACTGCCATTCCCCCCTCCCTTAATGGCTCCTCAAGTGCTTATTTTGAATGAAAACTAGCACACACAAATGTTCTAAAGGACATGGAGCCGCTATCCCTTAAAGTCATAATAACACAATGACTTCTCAAAGCAAACCAGGCTGATATTTGCCCATGGTAATGAGATCACTGATAGCATGCAAATTAAAATTTAATTTATTTTTAAAACCACTTCTGTTTCATCTTGATTATCCAAGTCAGCATGGGTAAAAGGGAAGGGGGAGGGGGAAAGACACCTTTGGAAATATAATTTGTATTTACATATTGAGAAGGCAGCTTCCTTTGTAATCCACAGAGAGGACTGCTTTCTGAATAATGCTACCTGATTTCTGTCGAATGCCAAACCATTTAAAAGTAAAATTAAATACAGCTGCATTGTAAGTACAATAAAATGCATTATACACCATGCTCTTTTAAGGGGTCTCTAAGGGACGAGATGGCATGACTGATTTAAATGTTGTCATCATGATTCAGAGATGCACACATGTTGATCAGAAGACAGTAGAACGCAGTCAATTAATCTTAGAGAACAGAAACATCTCACCAGACCCAACAGCCATCGAGTAGGAACAGATTCTGCCCCATTTATTCAATTCCTGACCCCTTTGCTATCATAAAGTATGCTGTTGATACTGCCTACAGACATCCAGACAAAGCTTGGAAAGGTTACTTTCCGGAATCCTACGTCCCAGAACTCCACTTAGAATGACCCATTCATGCTGGCTGGGGGGGTTGGAAGTTGTAGTTCAAAAAGTTGCTTTCCCAAATTTTGCATTCACCTACTAATGTGGTCAACTGCAGAGAAGAGGTCTATGCACAAGCACAAGCACCAGCTCATGTATCGGCTTCTATAAAATCAGGAACAGTTGCCTGCATTTTAGACACTATTGTCTAAAAGGTTGAGTTGTTAAGGCTAACTGCAAGCCTATTATCTCTGGAGTTTCCTGACTATAACCTGGCTACACCTGGAGGTTTCTTCTGACCTAATTTACAATGCACATGTTCAGCCAGCCTTTTGTTCTTATCCAGCCTGGCAATACAGCCTAGCAGGGTATATTTTATATTTGTGCCAATTGATATATTTTGCCAATTAAATCATATGTCGCCAATTAAACCATATCAAAGTGTGGGGATGTGCAGCCTGTTAACAGATCATGTGGTCCTTACTGGCTTGTGCTGCCTGAGAGGAGCTGGTCCTGAAGGGAGTAGAACAGTGGTTCTCAACCTGTGGGTCCCCAGATGTTTGTGGACTTCAGCTCCCAGAAGCCCCAGCCACTATGGTCAATGCTCAGGGCTTCTAGGAGCCGAAGTCCATGAACATCTGGGGACCCACAGGTTGAGAACCACTGGAGTAGAATCTCAGGCAGGAGTTGTTGCCCTCTTGGTAAACCCTGTCCCGGGTTTGATATAAAATTAATCTAACCCACCAAAGAGGTCACCTGGATGAGCACATAGGCAAAAATGGTCGTACGATCAAAAGAACCAGGTCAGGCCAGTAAATGTAGTCACATAGCCACAAGAGACCTCAAGCTGTGCCTACCCACAGTGGACAAAAGATCATCAGCTTTTAAGGAGCCAGCTTGATGGGATTAAGAGTTTTCCCACAAAGTTGGGCACTAGAAGCAATAAAATCTTATCAGACAAAATCTATCTACATAAACTCACACTGCAACCCAAAGTGGCAGAAGATCCTGATACTTGGGTAACACCTTGTTATCTTCCAATATCAAAGAAGGTGCCGTTGTGAAGTTGTTTTCCATTGCTGTCCCCTCTGTTCTTCCTGGGAGAGGATTTGCCCTCAAGGTAAATTTTTCCTACAAAAAGTCCCTGTTTTTGACTAGTTCTTTGGATGCCTCCTGGTCATACCAACTGACCGTTCCCCCCTCTCGATAGCCTCGTGATCCCCTCAGCATCTCTTTGCTGAGTTCCTTTTCTTTCGCTGCTTTCCGGACCAAGGACTTCAGGAAAAGGTGCAATATCACCCAAACTATGAATCCTTCAATAATCCCTCTATCTTATTTCCACTCTTTATTTTTCTTTAGCCCTTGGACATTTGTGTGTGTGTTTGTGTTGATGAGTGCCTCTACTGTTTAATAAAGTCATTCATTGGACCTTTTTGTGTGATTCTGACTGGGCCTGACCCCGTAAAAACTGGGTAAAAGATCTCACTAGGTTACCCTGCCTCTTGCATTGCTATTGCTTGTGCTCCATTGAGCTTACTTTCCCCATCACTTGGAGCATATCGAGGTGCCCTTCAGGGACCCCCAGATTTTCAGGGTAACAGAATCCACAGTGCAAAATGATGGCAATATGCAGGCAGACAATAGCAAAGCCTCTCTCCTCTTCACTCTGCAGGTGGTACTGTTTCTCCCCCAGTAAAGCTTCACTTAACATTCCAGAGCTTACAGGCAAAGCATTGTGCATTACATACAAATAGAGAAATTTCCCTTCAAGTACATTGTATCATAACCATAGTGTCAGTGATTATTTTCCAGTTTTGTTCAGAGTATTTATTTTATCCTAAAATAGCATTTCTGAACAAAAATGGAAAATAATCTATGACACTATAGCTACGATTCAATGACCTGAAAGGAAATTTCTCTATTTGTATGTAGAAATTACCCTTGAGAGCCAATGTAGTGTAGTGGCTTGCGCATTGGACTACAATCCTGGAGAACAGAATTCAATTCCCCACTTGGCCATGGAAACCCACCTTGAGCATGTTACACACTCTCAGCCCCAGAAAACCCCATGAAAATCCCATGATAGGTTCACCTTAGGTCCATAAGTTGGAAACAATTTGAAGGCACACAATAACAGCAACAAAGAAACTACCCTGCCCATATCAACTGTGCTATTGGTTGCCTTTTAGAAATCTGATTTGATTCCATTGACTGGAATCTTGTCTGGGGAATCACAGCTGCAGTAGACCTATTGGATCAAGTATTGAATGCTGAGTCAACATATAGGTCAATCCCATGGATTCAGTGGCTTTAGTCAGGAGTAGCAATAGGATTCAGGCCATAGATTTTCTTAGGTACTATAGTTATGGTAGTAGCCAAGGTACTTTTTCTTTCCCAGGTTAGTCATGTAAGTGATACCAGGTAATTAGGGATCACATTATACATGGGATGAAATTGTAATGTAGCACAAACAGATACTACATATCCCAGTATCAAAAGTATGCTTGGTTGGAAGGTATGGATGGCTTCCAACCCAGAGAGACTTGTTTTAATGAACACTACACTTGCTAAGTTAAGTGACTTTTTAACTGGTTTTATAATGCTCTTCAATATTCATTTTCATTTTTTTTAAAAAACTTATTCAGTTTTTAGTATTATTTTTAATTTCCTATGCTGAGTCACTTTCAGAAACAAGACAGATTATAAGTGCTACAAATAAATAAGTAATATTTGAGAGCCTACATAATGATTTCATAGCATAGGTTACTGCATGCTGGTCATGTATGGATTGTACTACATTGCACGGTTGCATAAACACTTGAATGTGCAACCAAATGCTCAATGGAATATGCATGAGAATCTGCATGCACAATGGCACTGCATGCACAACTTCCAAAATCTTAAACTGAATAATGAGGTTCCACATTGGATAAAAATATCCAACCATTTCATTAGGGAAACTTTCGTTTGCTTAGGATATTAATAGGAGTCTGACCAATAGAGTACAAACAGTAGTACAGGATTAGAAGTTCATTAATGTACAGCCTCGTTCTAATGATTCCAACATTATAATAGACATGGAGTGCTATACAAATGTTAAGCAACATTGGCCAAGATTCTAGACCAGCTGTTTAATTAAGTATATTTAACTATGTAGAGTCTCCTGGTGCAAACAACAGCCCTATTGGGTTGCAGCCACTGCAACTGACAGAGGTCTGCTCTTCCATACATATCCTTCTTCCAGTGATCTCTGGTGTGACAATCAGAAGGAGGATCCCTCACACTTCTCACAGTGGAGATGTCTTGCAAGAGGGTGTGGAAATGTCAGTCTGCTGCATCCTGATCAACAGGAGAACAGACCTCTGTCACTTGTACTGGTTGATGACCAGTAGGGTAGGATTGAGGAACTTTTATTATGGTTTTTATAATCTGTCTTTTATGATCTGCATTCCCTACACTATTGCTATGGTTGTGAATACATAGGCATCATGAACACCAACCAGTTATGGATGAATAAGTCTAGGTTACACATTTATAACTACAATCATGAATTCTAACCATTATTGTTATGTTGTTGTTAACTTTATGAAGCTATCATTAAAACAGTGCTTTTATCCTTTATCCCAATTGCAATTATCAAGCCAAAGATAAGCATTTTTAGTCCCTGTAGATTTCAAATGGTGTGATTAAGCTTTGCACTTAAATTTCTCAGTAGTATCAATTTTTGACTGGGTTATGCCTCTTGGTCCTAAGCTGCCTAAAATGATAGCGTGATGTCTTTGTGTCAGTGGCAGAGCAACATGGTTGATTTCATTGAACTGGTATACTGGTGATTGGTTCACTCTATGCTAAGCATTTATTTTCTGGGAAATGACATTTTAGGACAGTGTTTAGACTTCTGAAATTTATTTGACCTGAGATCTCCAAGTGAAGGAGATTTTTTTTTTTTAGTGGCAAAGGAGAGGCTGAGGTTGAGCAAGAGTGCAATATCCTACAAATGTATGAAATACACACAGAGCTTTTCATGCAGCTAAATGTTACCCATCTGTGCCTAATTCATTCACTTGCTCACATCCAATCTGTTGATTTCTGATACCCTGTAAAATGAGGTGCAGTCATGTTTGTCTATCATGCTCTGTGAACTTCAGTGAACAAGATTAGGCACCTACTAACCGCAGCAATTTCCAGATCTTATCTTCAATCATACATTTATTTTAAGGCAAACTGGAACATATTTCATAATGTCTCTCTGACATTAGAAACTATATTGCCATAATTCCCCACCCTACTAGTTCAAGAAAACAAAATCTAATTCCAAGCCACCCCGCTGTCCTATTTTCTCATTTAAGTTCTGTGGTTGCCATGATTGTTATTGCTTTAAGACAATCCTTGATGTAATGCTTTCGAATGCTTATACTTTGATAGTCCTTAATTGGTCAAAACAATTTCCACATGTCGGGGGCTGAAATGAAATCTTGCAAGAACGGTAACCTGTGACTCAATGGAATATTTGGAAAACTTTTCTATTCTTTGCAGCCTTTTTAAAAATGCCCATGTGGGCTTGTCGGTGCAGATTTTGAAATGTAACAAATTAATATCCTTACTTTGTTTTAATTTGTGGACAGATGGTGTGAATAGGGCTGAGTGATGCACAGTGCCGTCCCTTGGCTTGTCAAGACTTATTTACAGCATAGGAGCTGTCCTCTGATGGCTGATTATCTGCTTCATTTAGTAAGAGGGAGATTAACCTCTGGTTTCCATGCTGATGACTCAGCAGGTAGTGTACCACTAATGCTAAAAAACAGGACCAGAAAGGCATTGGTCTTCAACCCTAACAAGGCCCATTAAAGAGCCAAATTGCTTTATTAAACCCAGGAGACAGAAGCAATCATTTCAACCCAGGAGCTAGAAATAATAAAGTTTGAAAAATATGAGGAGAATGAGTTTTGCCACCCTGTATAACTCCCCTGCCAATGTTTTATTTCCTATATCTTTTAATTTTACACATTTCACCTAACGAAGATAGTTGAAAAAGATGTGCTTACCCAACTTGGGGGAAAAAGGGAAATCAGAAGAAATCCAGGAGCTTACGCATTTCTGCAGCTCTATTACTTTCTGTTTTCTCACACAGCTCACCATATCATAGGTCTAAAAATACAATTCAGTCTCCATCATCCTTATAAAACAGCTTGATGATAATCATACGAGATGTATAATTCTTGACGTGGGGTAATAATACAAAAGCTGTAATCATCTGGTGGGGACAGCAAATTAAATCCTCACAAAGGTGAATCCCTTTCTGATGATATTTGGGTGCTGACCGTGAAGAGTCAGGAAAAACACTTGGAAAAGGTACTGTTTTGTGTCTATTTAACTCAGCTGAGCCAAACATGAAAACTAAGGACTAAAACAAGATATTATTTACAGTATAGGTTCCCTCATTTCATTTTTTCCCCTCATTTTCAGTGTGTTTACATGACTTACCTTTCTTCCATGTTGATTGCCATTCTATTGTCCCTTGCATGGTTGCTACATAAAGATAAATGGGCAAACTAGCTTATTGCCAAATTATATGATATGATTAGCACATTTTTAGAAGACGTACTACCTTATGTGGTAAAAGACAGCTCTTTATCAAAGCATGTGCTTGTTCTCATCTGTGTTTAACATACTTTGTTTTTTAACTGGACACTGGAAGGTAAACTAAGGCCATTTCCACACTAGATTGTTATAGTGCTACTATTCCACTTTCAACATCCTATGGAATCCTGGAGTTTGCAGTTTAGGCAGAAGTGGGCTGGCCCCTCCCTAAACTGCAAAGCACAGGATTCCATAGGATGTTGAAAGTGGAGTAATAGTACTATAGCAGTCTAGTGCAGAAATTGTGTAAGACTTGGTTTGTAAGTCCAATTGCTGAGGCATATCCCCGTTTACTGGAGGAGAAACCTGTTAATCACAGGGAATGAGCATTCCCCCAATTGTCTAATTTGACCTCTAAAAGCATAGGATGAGCTTTCTTAATAGCCACTATACGGTTGTCTGTTTTCTTTCCATTTATACTTTTTGTGGAATTTTATAACTTTGAATATGTCTTATCTATTTCTAGGTATGAGGATCCTATAGGACTGCTAGAAGTGAATTTATTGCTCCACTGACATTCAAAGTTTCCAGATACCCCTGATGAGTTCAAGGGCTGTGGGAGTGGGATTTGGGGGATCTGTGTTCCATTTCCTACTGATCTATAAAACACACTAGTAATCTCAGACCAGTCGTCTCTCTCAGCCTCATCTACCCCACAAGATTCTTATGAGGATAGAGTCACAGAGGGCAGAAATGCACAAACCTTAAAATCACTGAGTGAAAAACCAATGAGAAATTTAGCTGATACATAAATGTGAAGTGGATTCATTTTATGTACAGCACACATGAACCCTAACCATAAACTATCAGTCTTATGTTGGAATATTCTTATGTTTTTCTAGCATATGCTTAACCAGTTTTATTACCCTCTTAATTAATTCATTCCTAAAGGAATATGATAGCTGGCAGAGCAGAATGGAGCATTGGGAAGGCACATGGTTTGGGGAAAGTGTTGGATATCCACCACACTCTTAGTGGGATAGATTGGCCTAGAAGCATACAATTTCCATACACCGGCTTTAGAATGCCTTCATTTGCACATTTCATGTATCCATCTACATTTCATAACAAGGAAATCTGACATTCACCAAACAGCTGCAATCTGAGTGATAGTAACATTTGTGCACACAAATGTTCTCAGGTATCTGCAGTTGAGATGCTGCTGGTCAAAGTTCATTAAATTGACTCCTGAATGACCTCTAATAAAATGCCAGCCCACCAACCGCCCCAAAAACATGAGAAGTCCAGAATCTCCTTTTGTAACATCTCTTTCTCTTCTCCTCATTCTTGTCCAAGAAAATTAGCCCAATATCCCGTTGCAATTTATGGTGCCTATTATCACCATTTATAGACACTGCTGGCATAACTGGCTGCAAAACTGGATGGAGTGACCATTTACAAGATACAGTTGCTTAAAGGCAACAAGGTGCATTTGAAGCATCAACACCACCACCACCAAAAACTCTTATTCTACTGAACATCTATACATTCCTTTAAGGGAGGGAGAATTACTAGTTACTCCTGGATGATTTTGAAGAGATGCAGCACTCGTAACGCTTGCTCTTCTTCAGAAGAGTGAATGCTGGGGGGAAATCATGCTAGTAAACACCAGATGGGAGTTTTAAACTGAGTTCTGAAGCTTGTCTTGAGGAATTTTAAAAATGCAGGAAGCTCTGGGATTCTTGTTATGAAAACAGCTCAAGGGTGTTTGTTCTCAAAGGGCTCCCAGTCATTACACCGTAGTTTTTGTGGGGGGGGGGTTAACCTGTGCTGTTCTTTGAAATCAAAAGTGTTGTTCAAAGGATATGCTAATCTTTTGTAGGGAGAGTGCATATGTGCAAGCATGCACACACACCAGCGGCAGATGAGATTCTTTTTAATGCCTTTTTTAAAAATTCAGTTCTTACAAACAAGTACATCAGAGGGAAATTGATAGCATGATCCAAGGCATAAATTGTACTGAACATAGCCTTAAAATGAAACCTTGCTGAATCAGGTCATTTGATCTTTAATGCAGACCATTCAAAATATTGCACTCCAAATTCTTCTGCATCACTACCAGTGTTTTCATTCCCCTAGGAGATTTCTCAGCAGCGTTTAAAAATTCTGAGGTCTTTTCTTAATTGTTTAGAGTAAAACCTCTCAGCCAAAATTTTGGGCTGGTTATTATGAGTCTTACAAATAAAGCACATTCTGGAAAATTCCTCCTGGAACACTTGTCACTGATATGTGAGGAATGGGACTGCAACTGACCAGCAGAGGAAAAGGAGCAAGAAATGGCTTCAGGATGAAGGAGTTGGCCACATAACACCTTGTCTTGCCCCCATCTGCTTCAAAAAGAACAGTTCAATTTCACTTCATTCTGTTCTGTCCCCTAACAGAGAGTGCTGAGTCCCCAAGCAACATCAAGAATCAACCTTATTTGGGACAGAAGTCCAACATATTGTTACCCTGATTTCTGGGGGTCCCACGAGGGACACCTAAATGCTTTCTAAATTATACAAGTTGGAGAAATTAGTCAAAGAACACAAGTTAGCACTGCGAGAGGCAGGGCAACGGAGCAACATCTTTTACCCAGCATCTACGGGGTCAGGCCAAGTCAAGAGGCAAACAGAAGAAAAATAATAATTTGTGTTTTATTAAAAATACAGTCAAACACATGTATTCAACACACTCACACAGATAACTATAGAAATAAAGGTTGTAGTGGGATAGAGGGATTTTAAGAGGAGGTTTGGTTTGAGAGATATTGCACCTGTCCTGAAGCCCGGGTAGTCTGAAGATAGAGTTCGTGGATATGGAGGTTCTCAGTACGTGGGACTGAGGGGAAGACTCGCCAAGCAAAGCTGCAGCAAGGCAGTCCAACAATTTGAGCAATCCAAAGAAGTGCTCAAAGTCAGGGCTTCTTATAGGGGAAATTGCAGCCACAGGCTAATCCGTACTTGGAGAAAACAATGAGTTTTGGGCTGGAGACAAAGCCTCCGAAAGGTCAGAATTTAGCATGATTGAGTTAAGTCTAAATTGTCAATAGGGTAGCCAGTATGCAAACGCGGAGTGCTTTATGATTGAGTATTCGGCTCGTCAAGCTGCCTGCTCAGGGCAGGGAGTTCTTTATAAGTAGCTTGCATACATAATGGCGGTACTTGCCTTGAGGTCTCCTGAAGTGGCAGTTTGGCTATTTCTGGCCTGCCTGTATTGTTATTGAATATTCCAGCGATTAGTGACTGAACCTGTTTGTGTGCTTGTCCAGGGGCCTCGCAAGCATGGGAAGGAATGGGTAAGGAAGGCCAAATTATTGATGTCAAAGTGATGTCTGGTACCCCACAAGTCCGGCTAGAAAATTGCGGTAACAATATCTGAGGATCCAAGTTTAGTAATCACAGCTCTAAGTTCATCTACTAATCTCAGATGCAACATACTATGTCTCAGTATTAGAGGTGAGGTACATCAACTGCCGGTCATATCATTACAGTACTTGGTTTAGAAACAAAACACCAGTGGTGACAAATTCCTGTAAGATTTTATATCCTTCATCATTTCCAAAGGAGACCCCTCCCTACACCCTAAATTCCTTCTTCTGAAACCAATTCATATTTCTCTATCTGTCCCAAAGCTAGCAACTATCAACATCTCACACCCATTCTTTCCTCAAAGCAAGAGGAGCGTCATCTTCCACAATGTTGATTTCCTGCCAATCAGAAAACTATCTCCCAAAAATTAGCTCCCTTCTATGAAATATCCACCATGAATTTTGAACTATTAGCAAACACTCAGGCCTCATAAGTGGTCATGTATGAATTACAACCATAGTGGGAAAGTACCCACATTCTCAGGTCTCTTGCTTACCACAGGGCCTTTCTTTGCACAATGCAGGGACTGGGGCCATTTCCACATGATGTCGCAGTTCCGCAGTGGGGACATGATGGCAGTGATCTCCAGGTCATTCTTTCACACAATGTGGTCACAGTCCTGCTGCCAACCTGTCCCCACCCATCGCAATTGCAGGATACTCACTTAATGGGGAAAAAAATCCATTAAGCGCCCATGATCACACAATGCTCCTGCCACCCCTGGACATACAGAAGGGTCAGAAGCATGATCATGCAGTTCCTTCTCCAGCACAGCATGGAAAAGAGGCCAGCTGAGCTGCAGAAGGCAGGCATGTGTCATTCATGCTTTTTTCACAGGGAGCCGGCGGAACATGGAGGGGAGAGTCCCCATTGTGCTCCCATCCGAGCAAAGGTGCTGCTGGAATCTCAAGAGGACATCAACAGGAACCAGTAAGGTGAGGAAATGGCCTGTGACTGGGTGGAAGGAATTACTGTCTATTCCAGAACATGCCTCAGAATCCTCCAAATAATTTAAAATACAAGTTGGCAATTTTGAAGGACTGGAGGGGAGTGCACCTTCCCACTATTGCCCCACAGACTTCCTACCGCCATCACAATTTATACCACTAGCACCGCAAATATCCCAGCAATTTTACTGGGAAATAGAGTTCCAGGAAACGCACATTGTTTCCCAGCAGAACTGTACTCACAACAGCCCAGTGTACCAGGTTTCCCAGCAGAATCACTGTTACATTGGGAAATTTTGACAGCAGCAACAAGGGCCTTGGGTAGTCAAGAGGGCTGGGCCCGGCCCTCTACCCATGAGTTGCCCACAACCAATTTAAAAATTTCATAGCAGGCATATAGTGATTTTTCAGCACCCCAACAGATTGACAATGGCACACACACCAAAGAAGTGTGAAAATAGATCTGCTCTGTTGCTTTATTCCACCCACTCACAATTTCTGTTTCAGTGCCATTTCAGTGCCTATTTAATCTAAATTTGACTCCCATATGCGCATCAGATTAATCTTAGACAACTAGCACTGGTAGCTTAGGATGATGTACACATACCAAAGCCAATGGCAGGAAAATTCTAGAATGCAAATTCTGTTAATTTTCCTTCTTCTTTGTTTAAATATTACCATGGTATTTTTCTTTCAAGCTGGATAACTGCAAAAAGAAGGTGCAGCACTTTCCAGCACCACCACTTATCTGAGGTTGGCCAAAGTGAGTAAGTGATTATTTTAAGACATTACTGAACATAGCTATTTTTCAACAGGCAAAATCTTTCCACATCCCCTTCTCTGTAGCACTCTGCTGGATATATTGGATTTTTTAACTTTTTACCTGTCATACAGATTTGCTCTAAATAGTCCTCTAGGTGAGACAAATTACTTAGTGCCCTTTAAAATCTCAAAAGATGTTTTACACAAACAGACTCACTCAAAGTGGATTCCTAAAATGTGAAAGCATTTTTGCCATTTATGCATCAACTCAAATGCCCCTTCTGGGAAATAAAAAGATGATGCCATGAGCATTTCCTTCCTTCCTTACTTCCTTCCTCCCTCCTCCTTCTTTTTTTTTTTTTTTGGAAAAATTACTAAAGTACTGTTCTTCCCTGAAAATATAAATCAGCCATCTCCAAGCTATCACCCTCCAGATGTGCTAGACTACAACACACACTAATCCACAGCCAGTGACAACATGTAATGGAGATGATGGTAAGCATTTACCACTGCATTTACACAGAGGTAAGCCACATTTGTTGTTGGCATACGTTTGCAATGTCATCTCTGACTTATTATAACCCCATCATAGGGTCCTCTCGGCCAAAAGATTTTCTGATGAACTACCTTTGGATATTTTCTTTCCTTGCTCAGTCTCAAAGCTGCTTCTTTCAGAATTAAAAAAAAAATTCTTCTCTTCCTCCTTCTCCCTTCTCCATCTCTGCTACATTTTATAAAATGTTGCAAGAGTATCCATAATTTTTTTCCCCAAGATGGACTGCTAATGCTGAGGTCAGCATCAGCATAGTGAGCATTTCCACTCTCAAAGCTGAGTATCAAGAATTGTAATGGAAGTGAGACTATGGCCCTTTTCACATGGCATTTGCCATGCAAAAGAGGTCCTGGAGCATCGTATAATTGTAAGGAGCAATCTGCACAATGCATTCACAATTGCACGACGCTCCAGAAACTGGCAGGGGCCAATTGCCATCTTTTCATTTTTGGCTTGAAGCAAAAAATGGTGCACGATCGCGCATTGCTTCCGGGGCCTGCGCGCACCTACCTGGCATGCGGAGCCTCTGGAGCTGGGCCAGTCATGCTTCCTGTCCCAGTGCAGCATGGGATGGTCCCAGGCTGCACTGCAGAAGGAAGAGGCGGGGCTCTCGCACAAGCAGGTAGCTTGTGCAGAGCTGAAGCAGCAGAGAAGGGAGAGCCTTTTGGCAGAGGCTGCTTGCGTGACCCCCGCACCCCAGCGCCAGAACAAGGTAAGGTGTGGAAAGGGCATATGTCTGATTTATATTGGTTCAAGTCCACATACCCTCAAATAGCAGAAGTTTGGTTTGATGGATTTGATGGCTGCTTGAATAACTTTTACATTGTGGCTGTATCCTATGACGATGGCAACTGCATAAGGTTTTGTCATTATAATGTGACATTAAATATATCAATTCCACAAATATTTGTTCTTACAGCTCAGATTTAATTAGAGACTGAAAGGATTTGGAAAATTCAAGTTACAGACTGAAAGGGTCTAGAAAAGTTACAAGTAGGGCCTTTCTGCACTACATAGTGCTATTATTGCACTTTCAACATCCTTGGAATTCTGGGGTTTGTAGTTTACTGAGGCCAAAAAGCTCTCTGGCTGAGAATTCTAAATGCCTCCCCCTACACTGCAAACCCCAGGATTCCACAGGATGTTGAAAGTGCAATAATAGCACTGTAACAGTATAGGGCAGAAAGGCCCAAAGTTAGCAACTGTAGCTGGGTTGTCTCCTCTCACTTTGAGAGAGCTGAGACACAAGTTGGCTGCATATCCCACATGCCAACACTGGAATGTATTCCTGGTTATTCCACCTTCTATTGCGCCAATTTTTTGTTCAATATGACTTCAGGGGAGCTTTGGCCAAGTCATTCCAGAACTTGCTAAATTTAGAGTAGTGGAAAGGAAAAAAATGAGGGAAGGAAGCCAGTTCAAAGTGCAAGAGTAACTAGATTTGTGGCAAATATTATTGTCTGGGTGTATGAAAATCAGAAAAACTCAAGCCTTGTAATGGTCTCCATCCAAAGCCAGACTTCTGGCACAGCATAAGATGAATCCTATATATTTCTGTGGACCCACATTCCTTGAAAAAGGCCTACTTACCAGGGAGCAGATTGATCTTATCCCTAGAGGCACATGAAAACAACGTGAGAGACAACACACCAAAAAAGAAGACAATGGCTACAAACCACTCACTAGAAACACTACAAACAAGACACTCTGTGAATCCTACTTTCCACTTAGAATCTCATTCTGAGTTTTGTACCTATCAGAGTGTGAATTTGTTCAGTTTTTCCTCATGGAAAGTTGTGCATATTTTCATGGCTATTATTCCAAACATACACATTTTTGTGTCCATGTTTAATTTGTTTCTGTGGGGGGTTTTTTAAGTATGCATATTATGGGGATTTAATTTTTCACCAAGTTTCTCCCCAAAGACAGCAAGGAGTAATTTCAGCAATTTTCTTCCCACTGCAAGAAAGTCTTTGAAGTCCTTCAAAAGGTATACGCAATTCAGGAGTTATTCTGCACAAAATTCACATATATCTGTTTTGTTTGGAAAACAGCATTTCCTGCACAGAAAACAGGATTTTTTATTTAGAAAATAATATTTCAATGCAGAAATATTAATTCATGCACAGAAAATGCTGCTTTCTCTGCTGAAAGTGTTGCTTTCTATGCAGAAAGTGTTGCTTTCTATGCAAATCAACCATGTACAAATTATATAAAGAGTAAAGCCCCTATTACAGCATTTTCTGCATGTGAATTAATATTTCTGTACTGAAATATTATAATCTATGCAGAAAATGCTGTCTTCTGCACAAAACAACCACATATGAATTTTGTGCAGGAAAAGACATGAACTGCAAAGTTTCTTATCAGTCCAGGATTCTTCTTGTCAGGGTTTCTCAACAGTCAAAAAGCTTGTTTTCCAACCTTTTTTATATATTTTCAAATGTTCTTTCCAACCGTAGCATTTTCACAGGCTCATTTTTCAAATGTACTCTTTTTAAAATGCAATTTTGTTGTACTCACAAAAATTAAATTGTGAACTCAGAAGCATGCAGACTGCTGGGTACAATTCTATTCAGTGCTGGGAAGTGTATATTAGATAAATTCTGACCCAAAACAAACTAATATGAATTTCTCACCTCTCCCTAGTTCTGGACTAATAGTGGAACTGGAAAATGTTGACTACTGATATGATCTTCCAATGGGCCTGATGACCATCATATTTGCCCTTGTTTGCTTGCCCACAGCCCTGCATGTCATTCTAGTTTAAACTCTCTTCTCAGAGTATCTTTTATTTTCCTAATGTACAAAATTCTGTGTCCACCTACCATGTTTCTGCTTTATTTTTCAGTGCCAGCACTATCTTCTTGTTTTCTTGGACACAGGTATCACTGATTTTTGATTTTTGATCTGAAAGTCAAAAGCAGTCCCTTTTTAGCTCTCTTCTGGAGTCATTTGAAGCCAAATACAATGCCTACATGCAATGCCTTGGCAGGAGAAAAGGAACTTGCAGCTGCAATACCCTTTGCTATCTGAAACCTAGGAGACATGTTCAGTCATCTCTATTTTATATAGGCACTTACAAGCCTTAGTGCTTTAGACACAGCCTCATTTATTTAGGAAGCCTTTTTTTTATACAAAAATACTTTCAATAGTTTAACCATACAAACAGTGTGCAGTCTCAGAGATCGGGAGATGTACTGCAGGACAGACAGGTATATTCATCTGGAAGTCTATTCATATGGGAGATAGCTCAGAACAGTAAGACATGTGAACTGAATGATGGATATGACGGCAACTGAGTTTTCAGCCCTGGAGACTGAGACCAATAAGCGTGAAATTGGCAGGATGCCATGTCTGAGGGGAAAGGCTGCACTAACACTTACTTAACACCTAGCCCTGCTCAGTTATCAGGAGCTAGTTCTCCATGATTGTGTCAATAAATAAATGTGATATTTACCACACTTATTTATATGGCAAAAATAAAGAATGTTAAAGAACTGAACTTGACAGGACTAATGTACTCTGCCAAGTAAGCAACAGAGAATAGGGCTTTTCCTTTCCTCATGCCTGACCAAGTGAGTCTTCAAAAGAGATTTGCTTCCTTCTGCATCCATTGGCAGCTTTCCAAGCCCTTGGCCTTGTTACTAGACTACGTTCTGTTTTATACTGAAGGTTCAAAAAGAATTATGGCAGAGAGTGGCATAGATATTTCAATAACCCTCTTTATGTTTCATCTTTCATTTTTTTCTTACCTGTCAGTTCAGAGTTCACTTTTTCTCATAGAAATGTCCTTGTATCATGTTCTCACAATTACATTTCTGTTTCTTTGAGACAGTATTCTTTGCTCTTTTACCACACTAGTATAATACTCAATATAAGGCACACCACATACTGTCTTCTACCTATCATCTATCCATCTGCCTATGTATCTATTTTATTTTGCTGTATCATGGAAAATAGATGGTTAACATAGTCTGCTTCAGAGTCTTTACCAACCTAGTACCCTCCAGATATATGGCCACCTGCCTTGTGATCCCATATCTGTCTGCATAAGGAATGGATAATCCAACACATATGAAAGATGTCAGCTTGGCAAAGCTGGTCTAAAATACCCTATCTGTATATGTGTAATGTGGATTTGTACAATGAATCAAATCTCCTGGTTCCCTGTGTTGAAGACATTTGGAAATACCTCAGTGTTTTCCCTTTCCATCATCATCAAAATTCCTCACTTTTCTTTCCGTCAATGTGTTCTGCTACAGTCTCTCATGTCTCTACACTATCCATGTCGATGCCACAAACACAGAAAAATAGTTTCAGGAACAACCACCGGAACAGGTTTACCTCATTTTAGGAGATGTTAACAAGGGCCTAAAATTTATCATTTAGGCTCTCAACAATATATTATTTTTAAAAGGCACCAATGGAAATGAAAGTAATTTGGCCATCTCACTGATTCTGATAGGTCTTCTTTAGCTAGGTCCAATGACAGGGTATGTTTTTTATAGTGTTTTATCTCTGCCACAGGTTTCCTCAATATTATCAACACACAAGGGCACATAAAAACCTTTAAATGGTCAAATTATATTTTGGCAACCTTTGGAGAGAGGGCTCAACTGCAGAAAAAGATAATACATTCTTTTCCATATTTCTGGCACAACTATACAAGTCAGCTTTGCTGTCACACATTAAAATTACATTCATCAGCCTATAAGAAATGAGCAATGAATCTTAACAGCTTGTTTTTGAGCACATAACTCAATGATGACCCATTATTTTGCTCAGTTACAAATACACATATACACGTTATAGGACTTAATGCATAAGCAGCAAACATGCATCAGAAGCATTACCATAGAATAGAAAAATAGCACTCATTAGCAAACTTTAAACATATTAAAGGAAGTATTGAAAATGATTAGTACAAAACCCAGTCGAGCTACATGCTACAATTTCATGGAGACCCACCTGACCTTTCCCCAGACCTCTAGAAACACCTCTATGCAATTTGACAGAGTAATCTGAACTGTCTACTGTGTCTCCATGTCTCTTCCATGTTAAAATAAAACAAAACAAAATCCTGGTCATTTTGGATTCCCAGTACAAGTCAGGGAGGCATGGAACTTTTGACTGAAATCCTGTTGGCGTGATATACATGCATAACTTCCTTTACTCATGTTGTCATACTTTTTCAGCTATTGCATAACTGATCACTAGCCATGGGATAATGAGACCAAACACAGAGAGCTGGGTTAAGTAAGAGCCACTTTATTGACCCAGAACCTACTTAAACTGTTGTGAACCTGGAAAAGAGCAAGGGGGAGGAAAAACCTGATGTGGATTCCGCTGAGGCCAGTTGTCAACCCCTTGACTATTGCCTCAGCTAACACTTGGGCAAAACACCTATGCCTTCAGGAGACTGCAATGATTGGGTTGCTGGCTGGCTGGCCATCTGATGGAAAGCAAACCCAGGGGCCTCCCTCCTCCCCCCACACACACACACAAAACCCACGGGACTTGTAAGTGAGAGCAAAACCCCCAAGTATGCCTCAAGGGTAGACTACTTTCCCACTCCCTGGATTGGAGGACCTAAAGAAGCATTTCCAGAGCCCTACCCTTCACCAAAATTGTACCAACATATACGCCAAAACTCATATATTCTCCCACAACTACCTGTGATGGACAAGGGACAAGCATCTGCTTAGTTCCTTTTCCCTACCAGGCCAGCCAATAGGGCACTCAGCCACTGTTGCAGATCTTCCAGGAATAGTATATTTCCTTCTTCAGAAAGATATATACCATCAGTTCAGTAGAGCTCTGGGTGTTGAAAAACTAAAGTAAGATGTGGCAGATGGGGAAGAAAGTGGCCCAACCCACTATTTAAAGTATTGTGTATCTCTCTGTGTACCCTCTTCCAGGCTAGATCAGGGACCCCCCCCCCCTCACTGTGCCAAATTTGACATGCATTACACCCGGCCATCTACTCTGTATGACCCCAAAATCATTCAGATCCTGTAGAATGAGGGTGTTAAACTTTAGCAAGCCTAAGTAATTAACACCAGGGTGAATGACTAAAACATGAGGAGGAGGCCCAGTGCACAACTGTGCTTTTGTCCCTCAAACAAAACAGGTAAGAAACCATTAAAACATAGTCCTCTTTTCCAAGCCACTCAGTGTGGCATACTCACTCACTCAACCCCAGTTGTGCCACAAAATGGCAACTTGAGGCCTGGGGTGCATACTATGGCCACAGATCAGTACCTGTTGTCTCTCCAACAGAAAAAAAAAACACAGAAAGAGAGCAATATTAGTTAACAACAAAGGAATCAAACCTGACAGGATACATGAAGGTCCCAGAAGATGATGTCATAGTTGTGCACCAACTATGATAAAATAAGCAGATGATGACTTTCAGCTGCCTCCCACTCTTCCCACACCACTTCCTGGCCATGTGACGGAGTGGCAGAAAACTGCACTGTTTTCAAAGATGTTCTTGCAATCAGAAGAAAATTTATTATTCATTTTACCCTAAGGGAATGAATAATAATCAGAAGTTCATCTGTACTCTAGAGTAAGTAACTCGAATGATGTTCTCTGTGGAAGGGGTGTGGCCACACCTGGCAGCTACAGCAAAACCAGCAGAGAATCCTGTAGCATCTTAAATATTAACTCCTTTTGTTATGGCAACAGCTTTCATGAATTACAGCTTCAAGCCTATGGCATAATAAAATTTGTCAGACAACTGTTGACATTTTATTTGTGACAATAGTCCTTCTTAAATGATTTCTAGAAGGTAAAAATATGCACAGGGATTTCAAGAAGGATAATGGCAACGTATGTCAGACTGGTACTGCCATTTGGGTACGTTGTCATAGTAAGACTTTGGCACTTTTCAAAACAAATGTTAAAATGCAAAGACAACATTAAAGTCATTTTAAGCTTTCAGTGTCTTCAAGCTACTTACTTAGCATCAGTATGATGGGCATTGGGGACCTTTGTCCTAACATTTATAAGAAAGCAAAAGAAGACAAAAGTAAGATGATAACTGTCACCACACAATTGACAATTTAAAAGTGAGAGGACATGGTACTAGAGTTCGAAGGACAATCAAGTGACATGAGTGCATCACTATAAAACTGATAACATAAGCTTCACCTTAGGACATAATGCTACACACAATTATCTACAAGTGAGTCACATTGATCTCAGGGAGGCTTAATTCTGAGTAGACATGTCTAGGATGGCACTGTTAGTGATGTAGACTCAAGTTGATTCACTCAGACTCAAGTCAGACTTAAGCCACTGAACTTGGGGCCTTTCCACACTACACCGTTATATTGCTATTATTCCACTTTCAGCATCCTGTGAAATTATGGGGTTTGTAGTTTACTAAGACTTTGGCCCTTTCCGCACCGGGCTATTAAAACAGTGCAGGGTGACCTCTGACGGAGGTCTTCTGCACCGTAGAGTGGACTGGGACAGACTACTTTTTGCAGTTCCTCACCTCAGTCCATTCTGGAGGAACCGGAACTGGTCGCGCAGTATGTTTTTTAAAAACTTCTTTTTAGAGGTTTTTAAAAAGCATGGAGTGCGCGACTCCATGTCACTCCGTCGCCACGCTCTGGTGCAGATTTGCAGGCGCGCACTAGTGCGTGCCTGCAGATCTGCCGGGGACAGGCTTTAGGCTGGCGAGCTTCTCCGGTTGGTGGAGAGCCTCCACCAACCGGAAGCCACCATTTTGGACACCGGAGCAGTGCGGAGCGATGAGCTCACACTGCTCCTCATCCTGACGGACTCGCCCGGACACTGAAGAAGTCCAGTGAGTCCCGTTTTTGCACAGTTCCTTTCCCACATGCGGAAAGGGCCTTAATTTCTCCAAGTTCTTTTTCAGATAAATAACAATGGGGGGAGCCACTGGATCCCCCTCTGTCCCTCTTCACTTCTGTCTCTCTTCACTTCCTTTTGCATATATGTATTTCCACTCTATAGAAACCTGTGCATTTGTGTCAACCACTATAGTTACCATTTGTTTACTGGACATACTAGAGAGAATGTAGAGAAAGATTTAATTGGACAGGATTCCAAGGAAGATAAACAAATATATGAATCTTCCTCTAATTTATGCTATTCATCAGAATCTATTTTATGCATCTCTCTGTTAGAAAGTTTAGGTTGGTAGGCACTTCAGACAGGGATTTTTGGGTAGCAGTACCCTGATTTTTGAACTCTCATCCAAGGTTGGATTTGTCCATTCTTTAGTATGGAGTAATTGCAGACTATACTGTCAAGCTTTTAGAGGTTTTAGCATCATTTTTATTTGATTTTATTATTATGAATGATCTGGTTTCTATTCTTATTTAATTGTTATGATTGCATTAACCATAGGCTGTTTTTGTCTCTGTTTTTGTATATTGCCTGGAGCAAACAGTGAGTAAATGGGTGTCTTATAAATATTCTAAATAAACAAACAGCTAGGAAATGAGTTATGGCTCTGTGCTTTCTTATTTGGAAACAAGCCCTATAAAATAGTGCAATGTACTTCTAATGAAACAGTTTTATGTCTTATATTGGTGATGTCATCTTTCAAGTAATGAAGTAATGACTTGGGAATCACAGTTTTATATCTTTAATTTCAAAGACGACCATTTAATTTTGCATGTTAATAAACCTTGATTTCTGTAGAGACATGGTGGTTTCCTTAGTGTTCCCTTTTGTATCTTAGCAAGAGTAAAATATTTTTGCTGTAGAAGGCATTGTCTGGTTAGAATTCAGCAGAGTAAAGCCTATTGCACAGGTGAGTGCAAAACAGATTTTATCTCTTCATGTCTTTTTTGTCCCACATAGTTGCACAAGGAACAAGGACTGCTGGAGGCATAGTATAGGCACAAAAGTTTCTAGATGGTGGTGGTGGCGGTGATTGATTGACTGGGTGAGTGAATGATGATTTTGTACCTGGAAATGCTGACCCAATTTGATTACAGAATGATGACACCTGGACAGGGTAAACTGGAGCCATCTCTTTCCTCCGATGTGAACACACTACAACCATACCCTTGGGAACTATGCTGGGATTAAACCTAAATTGTTTTGACAATGTTTATTGCTGATTTACCTTCCTAATCATCTTATGCAAATCAGGTTATTTGGGAGAGAACAAAGCTAATGGCTGCGTTCTAGCCAAGGCCATCATAATTATAAGGTACATATTATCATAACCCTGCAAACTAAAGAAGCTCAGTATTATTTGTCCTTGTCCAATGGGAAATATAAACAGCAGAGTCCAGGAACCATTTACAAGAAAGTTCACATTAAGTGAACAGAGTTATTTAATGTAAATCCTCTCTGATTTTGGCAGGATTCAAAGATAATAGTCTAAGGGACATCTGTACATTATGAGCACATCAAGTACATGCAGATACATGGGGTTTGCCATGTTCATCTGTTGTGGTAGTCTTCCAGTGTGTCTAATGATCTCATACAGACTAACAAGTTTTACTTGGTATAAGTTTTTGTGTGCTATAGTCCATTGCCACTCAATACGTTGATGACTCCAACACACAAGCCTATGTGTGGGCGTGTTAATCTATATATACATATATTTGTCAGTGTAGATATGGATTTATGTGAAACAGGTTAATTACAAGTTAATCTTAGCACTGATGCAAATATAATAATGTGACTTTTGGTATTATTGCAATTATTAGTATGCAAAGAATTCAGAGTGATTAACACATCTGTCTTCACTCACTGTATATTTTATTCTCATAACACAGAAAAGGGAAGTTGCAATTTACCCCAATTTATCCAACAGTCTTTGTGTTAGAAAGAAGGAATTTAAACCTGGATGTCCTCATGTTTATCCTGGATTTTTTTCCTTCCAGCCCTCTAGCTCTTGCACCAAACTTGTTCAAAGAATAATTGAGAAGTCCAGGTAAAACATGTGATACCACCATCTTGAAATTTTACCATTTCAAGCCCTAACATGTTTGAATGTATCCACCCTTAAAACACAATTATTTCTGTTCTTAAATAGCATTATGTCAGAGAGATATCTAGAATAAGTCCTTTCCTTCTCATGTTAGGATTCTACACGTATAGAACTGTCAACTGGGGAAAAGAAACTATAAATCCTACAAAGGATACAAACCATATCATCACTAGAAAATCTTCCATTGATTCTTCCCACTCCTCCCAAAGTCTGACTTGTCTGAAAAGAGAAACATACAACTGGGGTTCAATATTATTAATTCCTTTAATTTCTTCCCTCAAACCTCATCATGGCTCCCATCCAGATATGGTATCATGTAGCACATGGTTGTCTTTTGTCTTACAACATTTCTTGAGGCTGGTCTATAAATAGGAAATTGTTACCACCCTTATTCCACAAAGTACCAATATCTTGGGGAATTAGTGATTATGTTATGTACATAAGAAGACTCTGGGTAAGTTTTACTAGAGGTA
Source organism: Iguana delicatissima (assembly GCA_948472985.1). NCBI lineage: Eukaryota > Metazoa > Chordata > Lepidosauria > Squamata > Iguanidae > Iguana > Iguana delicatissima. The sequence goes on along the minus strand of CAOKZL010000491.1, from coordinate 4,322 downwards.
GGATGAATTTTAGTAGCAGCTAGAAGAGTAATAAAGAACCAACCTAATATAATAGAAATTGCAAGCATCCATGCTTTCTAGACATCAAGGATAACTTTTGAAAAATATTAGAACAGGATGAACGTCAGAGGGAAGATTCATCTAATGGTATTCCTGGCAGCATTTCCAAACTCCAAGAAGTCTCTGGTACTTCATACCAGGGAGGAACCTGGGGAAAATGAAGCTTGTTCTGTAGCAGAGGAGATCCTGAGAAATGTGGCTGAATATATTCTCCTGGGGCTCCACTAATTCCTGTGGCTGTGATCAAATTCAGTTGAAACAGCTAGGTATGTGGGGGCAATCATTGGAACTGGTTGAGATTTGAAAATAGCTTGGGTAAAAACAGAGAAGCTGTGAGAAAATCTCTTATTTAATGTTTTGCTCTAACATCACTGTGTCAAAAACCACTTTTGAACTTTGAACAATTTAGTTATTATCTGATGTCTGCAAGAGATGAATGAATCATATGTTTCAGATCATCTGGGCCAACCTTGTTCTCTGCTACAGTGCAAGATTCAACTGCAGCATCCCAGATAGACTTAAATATTAGGGTTGCATAAGGGCCTCTGATTTGGTTGCAAGCTCATTTCAGTGATTCAGATCCATTCCTGATTTGGCCTGAATCAATCTGGATCTAGAAAAATAAGGAAAATATACTTATTGTAATAGGCCCTTATTTCTCCTCAGATCAGTTTTGCAGTTCCAACCTAATAAGGCACCCTGAGACTTTCAACACCCTGTGGAATCCTGGGGTTTGTAGTTTACTGAGGCCAAAGAGCTCCCTGGCTGAGAATTCTAAATGCCCCTCCCTAAACTGCAAGCCCCAGGATTCCACGGGATGTTGAATGTGGAATAATAGCACTACAACAGTGTAGTGTAGAAATGAACTTAGCCCTAACTCCACCATTTAAACACCATCTTTGTTTGAAAGGGCTAGGATCTTAAGTGTTCCCTCAGAAAGAAATAGTTTATTTACAGTAGCATGTTCTTTCTTATCAATGACTCTAAACAACTCAGGTAAACTGTATCTCTTCTTTTAGTAACATTAGAAATGAAGTATCTTGTTAAGGTTCATATACAGTACAGTGTTGTTACATTAACCAATTTCAGCTTCTAGCAGTTTACGCCAATAACTGCCAGTCTTTGACACCAGTTCCCCATGTCTTTTCCTCAGCTGCTCAAATACAACCCAGTCACCATCTCTGGCCAAGATCTCACTGAAGGCTTTCTTTTAAAAAGAATCTATGCCTTATATAAAATAGCTCTCATCCATAAGCCCCTCCCATGCCTGGGTTTCACTCTTAAGGTACTACTCCTATTGCTTAGCAACCCACCATCACGTTGCACTTGTATTCTAAATAGCTGACTCACAAAGCAGCTTCATTACACTTATATTCAGAGGATTTTGAAGATGACTATTTAATTAAAGGCACAGCTCTTTCTTTTGGGTTTACAGATGAAGAACTGGAAAGGAAAAATGGAAGACGAGTACAATATGTGACAACAGAAGCATGGTTGTTATGTGCACAAGGATGGAAGACTTCAACATTGCTGAAAATTGAGAACTGACTGTTTAAATTGAATGACTTATCAGAAATGGGTAAGTTATCCGCTTTGCTTTGAGAAAATTCATTAGCAACTTTTTTCAGAAGACTGGGAATCTGTGTTTGATTTTATTTTTTTATTTTTTGCAAAAAGAAAGACAGAAGGAGAAAAGAAAAGAGAATGAGGTGATAACACAGGCTTTTCCAAATTAATAGGACTGATTTGTTAGAAGAAGTGTAGTAAGTAATGTTTAAAGTGGGAGATAAGATTACAGTACTTATGCTTATAACTGGTGAGAAGAAAGGTGAAAATCACTTTCTATTTTCATATATTTCCCTTTACAGTTCATCTTTTTTATCTACTTTCTTTATTTTTCTTACTGTATCTCTTTTTTTTTCTTTTATAGTTATACTTTTTAGTGTATTTAGAAAATTTCTTAATAAAAATCATTTAAAAAAATAAAAGAAGGGAGATATAGAAATCTAATCTCCACTCACATTGATCTGCAATGGAAACACTGCCACTGTGAGCAATAAATATTTGTTCTTCTGTCTACCAGGACATAGAGACTGGCATTTCCAACTCACCTTCCTTGAGCAATCTCCAATGGAACAGCAAGAAGCAGGATCCTAGTCATAATTCCTACTCACACTAAAGACTGCATAATTCCTACTTCCACTGAAGAGGGAGAGAAGGTTAGTCTGCCTCATTGTGATCAACAGGGACCTTCAGTTTACTGCATTTCTCAGCTTGGTAGGTGAAGAACTGCCATTAAAAAACAAAAGTTGGAGTGGGTAAAAGTACTGCACCAAAATACCACACAGTAGGTACAGAACAGGGAGGCAGGCAGGTAGCTGTGGTTGACAGAGGTGAGCAGGCAAGCAGGCTAAGGAGCAAGACAGAGCAACTAAATCATAAACAATATTTCCAGGCGGGCACAGATGGCTCACTTGGGGTGCCATACTCCCAAAGATTATCCCAAAGATTCAAAATCAAACAAATTCTGCAATAAATATTGTGGTGCGGACCCAATTTCATGGTCAGAATTGGACAGATAAATCCATCACTGCTGCTTTAAAATGGATGGAGGTTTGGACTTCCAGTGGCTGCGGTGAGGAGCTAGGTTGTCACCCCGTGTAGCTCCGGGGGAGACAATCACCCCACGAGGTCGAGAACCCGTTGGAGGAAGGGGGAATAACGGGACGAATATCCCCTTGGGAAGGGGGCTCAGAGGCACTTGGAAACGACCAGATTTTTAAGCGCGAGTGCTCGAAAGAAGTCATCTGAAGTTCGGGACACGGATCGCGTTGAAGAGGTCGTAGCAAGCCGCCATTACCTCGTGGAGGTTCCTGAGAGGGAAAATCCTCACCACCACTTTATTTTAAAAGAAGAGAGGTTTTGGACTGGAAAAGATCAGAGGCTTTTGATCTATATTCTGGGGATGATAAAGAGAATCCAGCACAAATAAAGACCCTACACAAGGTAAAGAAAGAGGAGGGATCCCGGCAAAGGGCTCCGGATCATCTAGCGAGCTGAGCTCCTGTTGGGGAGAAGAGGGAGACGGCACAGCGCCAGAGACTTTTGCTAATGATTTGATTTAAGAGTATAAGAGAGACTTACAAGCAGTAAAAATTTTTACTTACATTTGGTGTTGGTGTGGGTAGATTGGAAGAGGTGGAAGAAACGGGCGGTTGCAAGAGAAGAGACAGGCGACTGTAAGAGAAGTTAAGAGAAAGAGAAAGTGAAGACTGTTTAGAAGGAAGTTGTAATCGGTGTGAGATGAGAGACAACTGAGAAAAAGGAAAGACGGGGGAAAGATCTTCGTTTCTCCGCTTTTTGTTTGTTTGTATGGTTTTGATTTGGTTCGATTTTTTTTCTCTTCTCTTTGTTCTTCCCTCCTTTTTGACTATTTTTTTTCCTTTTTGCGAAATTTTTGGAAGTACTGGACTTTGTTTTGTTTTTGTTTTTTGTTTTTTTTCTTTTTGATTTTGATTTGGTGCTTTTTGGATCCTTTTTAGAGCTTTTTTAGATTTTTCTTTTCCTTATTTCCTTATTGCCCACCATATTTGGACTTGTTTGAGATTTTGCTAACTTTGAAGTTTGGTTTTCTTTTCCTGGATAGGATAATTGGTGAAGCAGGAGATAGAAGAGTGTATTTTGTTTTGTTTTGTTTTTTTTTTGTTTGTTTGTTTGTTTTGCAAAAGACGGAAGAAATAGAGATCGGGTGTAAAGTAGCAGTAAAGAAGGGAAGATCTTCAAGGACGGTGTAAAGTTGGAGAATTGATAGCGTGACGGTGAATTGCATTTCAAGGGCAAGTGGTTATTAACCCTTTCACTACAACGCAGCGAGATTAGAGAAGAAGAAGAAGAAGAAGAAGAAGAAGAGATAAGTGGAGAGAGAGCACCATCTAGTGGAGAACATTAATAAAACAATTTTAAAAAAAAGTAATACAATATATAATATTTAGAATTTTTATTAAATATAGCAGTGTGTATACTATATAAGAGTGCAAATTAGCTATATTAGTGTTTAGGAATTATTGTTAAGAAAGAAATTTTCACAGATATATATATATATATAATATATTTATATTTATAAATTCACATTTTTTAGAATTACTGGAATTAATTACTGGAATTAATTATTGGAATTATTGGAATTAAGTTGAAAAGGTTAATTAAATAATTATTGAATTAAGAGAAGTAGACTAATTAATTAATTAAGAGAAGTAGGCTAA